>OY856413.1:1017232196-1018432196 GCA_963693085.1 Alisma plantago-aquatica | reverse complement strand
TCAAAGGAGCTAAAGCATGTCCTATATGTGAAGAGAACACTGATTCAACAAGACTAAAACATGGCGGTAAGACTGTATATCTCGGTCATCGAAGGTTTCTTCCAAAATTCCATCCGTATCGTAGGAAGCGCAAAGCATTCAATGGATTGAATGAGGAACGGAGTGCACCTAAACCTATACCAGGGGAGGTTGTTTATGAAAGAGTAAAAGACTTTTTCAATGAATTTGGTAAGAGATCACAATGTACTATGGCCACACGGAGTGACAAATCTTTATACAAGAAGAAGTCAATATTTTGGGATCTTCCTTATTGGAGTTCTTTGACAGTCATGCATTGTATCGATGTCATGCATGTTGAGAAAAATGTATGTGATAGTGTCATTGGTACTTTGTTGAATATACCAGGTAAGACTAAAGATGGGATAAAATCCAGACTGGACCTACGTGAAATGGGAATAAGGTCAGAATTAACAGAATTTTGTGAAATGGGAAATCGGAGAACATACTTACCTCCCGCTTGTTACACATTGTCTAGAAAGGAGAAGAAAGCTTTTTGTGAATGTTTGGTAAATGTTAAGGTGCCATAGGGTTACTCATCCAACATCTGTAGATTGGTATCAATGAAAGATCTGAAGTTGATATGTCTTAAATCTCATGATTGTCACACTCTAATGCAACAAATATTGCCTGTGGCAATTAGATCTATATTGTCAAAGCATGTAAGGTTTGCAATCACCAGACTTTGTTTCTTTTTCAACAGTCTATGCAGTAAAGTTATTGACCCTGATACTCTCGATAAATTGCAAAGAGAAGTGGTTGTTACCCTATGTCAGCTTGAGATGTATTTTCCTCCGTCGTTCTTTGATATCATGGTACATCTTGTTGTCCACTTGACTAGGGAAGTGAAAATGTTGGGACCAATTTTCTTGCATTGGATGTATCCCTTTGAACGATACATGAGCATTTTTAAAAGTGATGTTCGAAACTGTTATCGGCCTGAAGGGAGTATTATTGAGGGTTATGTGGCGAGAGAGGTTATGGATTTTTGCAATGACTTTCTCAGTGGTAATGACACTCCTGATAATGACAAGAATATTGACGAGCAATTTGGCAAAGGAATTTTGGGATCACGTGTGAAAGTAATCAGCCGTGAGCAGTTGGAACAAGGTCACTTGTATATTTTACACAACATGGACGAAGTGAACGTTTATATCGAGGAACATACCAATTTCATCAAGAGACAATATCCTCGAGCCAATACAATGTGGCTTGCTAGAGAGCATAACAAGACATTTATTAAGTGGTTTGAAAATAAAGTCTTACATCAACTATCTCAAACACCAGATGATATTACTGAAACTATCAAATGCCTCATCTTTAAACCAAAATTGACTGTTATGTCTTATGAAGGGTATGACATTAATGGATTCACATATTACACAAAGCGCCAAGATGATAAGAGTGTCATCCAAAACAGTGGGGTCACCCTTCAAGCATCGACTATGTTTTTTGCAAGTGCAAAGGATAAGAGTCCACGTGAAGCTAAAATGTCATATTACGGTGTCATTGAAGACATATGGGAGTTTGACTACATAGATTTCAGAATTCCGCTCTTCAAATGTAATTGGGTTGATAACACCAAAGGAATTATAGTGGATGAATTGGGTTTCACTTTAGTGAACTTTGAAAAGATTGGCAAGACGGATGAACCATTCATATTGGCATCACATGCGAAACAAGTATTTTATATCGATGATCCTGCAAATGATAAATGGTCGGTTGTTCTTCATGGTAAAAGACAGTTCATTGAAGATCCTATAGATGAAGAACAATACTATGATAAGTATGATGACTCCAGTCCATTCTCAGTTGGGTTGCCAACACCAGCAAATATTGAAGCTAATGATGACTTGTATGTGCGCGGAGATCACATTGAAGGATTGTTAATTGATAAAAAATCGCAATATTAGAGGCATGTTTATATTTTTTTATATGTTTTATTTTTCAGAATGTGAACTTTACAATGTGAATGTGAACTTTACAATGTGAATTTTACAATGTGAATTACTTTATAATGTGAACTTTACAATGTGAATTACTTTACAATGTGAATGTGAACTTTACAATGTGAGCTTTACAATGTGAACTTTACAATGTGAATGTGAACTTTACAATGTGAATTTTACAATGTTAATTACTTTATAATGTGAACTTTACAATGTGAATTACTTTACAATGTGAATGTGAACTTTACAATGTGAGCTTTAAAATTTGAATTGCTTTACAATGTGAACTTTACAATGTGAACGTGAATTTTCAGATGGCTGAGCATTCTCCTGATGACCGTGCTGATGATTACCGTGAGGGTGAGGACATCAATGCGCCGCCTCACAATGTAAGTTTTAAAAATATATCATATATTTATATCTATATGTCCATTTATAGTTATATCTTGTAAATGTGTTTATTTTGTCAAATTTTAGGTTGATGATGCACATGTACCATCTGAAGCACTTGAGACACTTGATCAGCAACACCAAAAAGTTGACAAGAAAAGGGACATCACTATGATGAAGAAGTTAATAGCGCAAAAGGGCAATGGAACCAAACTTGTTGTGGATTTTGATAATGCAGGAAATGCATCTGGTGTGAATCGCAATTCATTTGTTTCATATCTTGGGTATGTTACTCGTAGCCATTGCGGTTGTAAGATAGATTCTTGGCATAAGGTTTCTAAGGAGAAGAAAGACATAATAGGGAAGGATTTATGCGTGAGTTATTATTAATTTGCAATTCTATTTTGTAGATTACTAATTTTTTGGATACTAGTTAATAGGAATTCTATTTTGCAGAGTATATTTGAATTGGATGAAAAGCTGCATCGTAAATGCGTGATGCAACGCTGTGGGAGAGTCCTAAGGAACTATAGGACAAATCTCACCCGAGAATACATAAAAGAAGCTGACAAGAGGAAGAAGACAGCCACTGAACAGTGGAACTTCCTGGATAAAGAAGAATGGGACGCATTTTGTGCTTCAAGACAAACTGATAAATTCAAGGTATTAGGCGTCAGTCCCAATCTCATTAATATATGTTGTATTCACTTATTCAAGATTAACATTTACTATTACTAACCAAATCATTAATGTGCATACTAACTAGGCCCTCAGTGAGGCACAAAGATCAAGGCGTGCACTGAATGTGCATGACCACACAATGGGTCCAAAGGGTATGCATCCATTCGCCAAAGACTACAGTCTGAGGCTACTGCTCAGTCTGCTGCTACTCAGGAGTCCTCCACTATAGGTAGCACACCTCTACCTTGCCATGATGTCTGGATAGCCGGGAGGCAAAATAAGAAGGGAGAAATAAGGAAGCCCGCAACTGCTGAGGCGGCTACAAAAATGGTAAAATACAACTCTTACAGCAATCGTTCGAATATTGATTATTTGTGGTGTTTACTTAATTACAAATTTTTGTTTTGGCAATTAGCGGGAGCTGCACGAGATGAGGAAACAAGGCAAGTTCATCCCTGAGGGCACAAGGGATGAATTGACAGTTGCTCTGGGTAACCCAGAGCATCCTGGACGTGTTAGGGCTGCAGGCGCTGGTGTGGGCATCAAAGCTTTTTTTGGGCCATCCCAGCGCAAACATGTCCCAAAAGCGGGACTTTCACAAGAGGAGGTAACGTATTCTTTCTTTATAATGTTACTGTAAAAGAGAATTCAATAATTAGAAGCTAACATTTCTTTTATCCATGTATAGGTAGATAAGCTAGTTGATAGGAAACTGGAAGAAGCAATGAAAAAGTGGCAGACATCTCAGACTGCCACTTACCAGACAGTACCTATGGCGTCTCGCACTACTCCTACTGTAGAGGTTGGGAGTAATTCTGTAGACCCACCACCTAGCACATCCGCTGTAAGTATTTTTATGACATAGTAACTAGTTTTTTAATTCAAGATGATATGTTTTCAAGATGATATGTATATATGTATATAACATTCTTTACACAAAAAATTGTAGGGGTTGAAGCCATGCCGTCTAAAAGTTAATGAATATGTCATTGCAGAGGCGTCGGCTTACCCATCCCTACCAGGGGAAATGTTTCACGGGTCTCCATTACCAGCTAGTTGGATTCGTGTGAGCCCGATACATAAATTCCCCAAGTGGATGGATCTTCCATTGCCATATGCCCACCCAGATTGTGAAACGCTTGGTGAGGCAGAAGGCGGAGTGATATTGTGGCTAAAAGCGGATGTCCTCTTTACTGAAATTGTATGGTAAATTTACATTACGTTAAATTGGTAGTTTGTGTATATGATGTCAGTTGATCTGAAATTATATATATATATATATATATATATATAGGTTAAAAAGAAGACACCCACAACATCTAGGCCTCCACTTCCACCTCCTACATTACCCAGTTGGGTTCCACAGGACTTAACTGTCCCGTTAGGCCCTAACTGTAGGGGTATGGCAATATGGTTAGGCGAACATGATATAAATTGCCCTATAACTATTTCTATAGTTGCAGATGCTGCAGGTCAATCATACGAAAGCAAACTATTTATACAAGATATTTTGGATTTGTTTCGATATGATTGGCTGAATACATCTGTGATAGAGCTATGGATAAGGTGAGATCTTCTTTATACATCGATATACCTTGTGCAGGATCTGGTGATCTGGTTTCTTATTTATTAATGCATACGTAATACACGTTTTGCAGCTACTTAGACAAGATATGTGCCGATTTTGCATTCGAACATGTAGGATTTTTGATTCCATCTTTGATTAGTCTAGTAGCTAAAGACCCTCCGCCAGTTCAACAATACTGCTGTGAGGCTTTTTCAATTTTTGCTCAAAAAAAGAAGATGATGATAATGGCTCCATTCAATGTAGAGTAAGTTTACTTTGCTTATTATAATTTGGACTTAAGAAGATTACATTTTTATTGTGGATTTTGAGTTATTAATTTTTAACTTTTTTACCTCTAGTGGTATGCATTGGGAGTTACTGGTTATTGTCCCCGAGACGTTCACTGTCTATTATCTAGATCCTAAGGGGAGTAAATTGAATACAAAATATGGACACATAATGAAAATGGCATTATTCTGGTGAGAAATATTTCATTTTCATATCTGTTAACATATGTTATTACATTACTATTTAATTATGCAATGTACTGTGTTACATTAACATGTAGGGGTTTTGATGAGTTCAAAAAGGTTGGAGGAAAGGTCCCCATGAAAAAGAACCAGCCAATAATTTGGAAGAATGTGAAAGTAAGTTCTCGACTGCAATATATGTATATATTATTTATGTGAACAATGCTTAATTAGTTGTATTTTTTAATATTTTGTATGTTTGAATTTATAGTGTGCTACACAAGACAACGGATGGGTATGTGGATACTATGTGATGCGATTTATGCACATGATTATCAAATATGCCGCAATGGACATCGATTGTATTGATGAGGTATTATATAGTCTCATTAGATATATAATATGAAATATATCAATCTTATTTATAGATCATTAATTATATATATACATCATTCTCTTTACATGTGTTTAAAACTGACCACACTACAGGAATGACCTTACCAGATGTACATGATCCCTATACGATGGGAGAATTAAATGAAGTAAGAGAAGAATGGGCAACAACCATACAAGTAGTGGGGGATTTAGGATATAATTGGGATGTTGATAGCGAATAATGACTAAAGAATGATATTTTGTAAATGAATTTCTGAATTATAATATATGTGAATGTTTCTACATGTCTGGATGTTTCTACATGTGTCTGAGTGAAAATGAATGAAACTGTTGGTTGCTATATGAATGTTTCTATATGTGTGAATGTGAAAATGAATGGAACTACATATTGCTAGCTACATGAATGTTTCTAAATGTGTGAAAATCAAATGGAACTGCAGGTTGCATTGCTAAATGTGTGAATATTTTTGTTGTTAAGTTTGCAGGTTTGTGGCATGTTGTTGGCTGATATCAATGGATGTCGTAAAACCTGCAGTTCATAACTGAACTGCAGGTTTCTCATCCTGCGACTAGCCATACAGTAGGTCTGTAGACTGACAGAAAAAAAAACAAAAAATAGGCGTCGGTTATTTGTATAAAACCGACACACATAGTTACAGTGTCGGTTTTATATAAATAACCGACATCTATTTCCTATGGCGTGAAGGCATATGGCGTCGGTTTCTTATCTAATAACCGACGCTGATAGTGCCCAAGATGGCGCCCTTCTGTGGCGCGAAGGCATATGGCGTCAGTTTCTTATCTAATAACCGACGCTGATAGTGCCTAAGATGGCGCCCTTTCTGTGGCACGAAGGTATATGGCGTCAGTTTCTTATCTAATAACCGACGCCTATAGTGCCCTGCTGGCGCGTTTTCGGTGGTGCGCGAAGGGTTATGGTGTCAGTTTTTGAACCGACGCGTAACGGCTGGGCTTTTAGCGTCGTCCACATAGGTGTCTCTTAGAAACCGACACTAAAGGCCTTAAATAACCGACACTAAAGGTCAGTTATGTACTAGTGATTGAAGGCGGTTTATATAACTTGAACCCTAATTCATTAATATTAAATTCAATTTCTCAACCCTTTATGTTCAATTGATCTTTTTGCAATTCCTTTGATTGATTGATGAAATCACCATGGAAATGGCAGTAAATTTCATAGGGCCTGAGCTTGATGATGATGACATCATCTTGGGCACACTTTCCAACAAATTTCTATTGCAAACGGTGGTGGACTTTTGGTCCAAACGGTTTGCAAATCATTTGGTTACTTGGACTCCAAACTGCAAGAGAGCGTTGACCATTTGGTTGGGTTGACTGTTTGAGGTCTGAACCCTAGTACATGTTGGATGATGATCTAATGGATCCAATTCATTGATTCAATGTATGTACAATCCTTCAATTGGAAACCCTAATCGAGTTGATTGAAGAATCCTTGATTGATCCTAACGATTTCAAGATAATTTGGGTCAAACGGTTTTGAAACCGTTTGATCCCAAACGGTCTTGAAACCGTTTGGGACCAAACGGTTTCAAAACCGTTTGGAGGTTTGATGGTTGATTCTTGATTGAAGGATAGAGATCCAATGGTGATGATTGATGGACCTTTCGATTGCCGAATTGATGGCCAATTCAATGGTGCAAAGTACATTCAATCTGATTGGAGATTGCCCTAAGTGGCCCATGCGGTTTTGAGGTTGGTTTGATCCCAAACGGTCTTGAGACCATTTGAGCCCAAACGGTCTTGAAACCTTTTGGGGTCAAACGGTTTCAAAACAAACAGTTTCAAGACCGTTTGGGACCAAACGGATTCAAAACCATTTGGTGATGAAACCCCAAAACTGAATGGAGGTCAAATGTGATTCAATCATTTGGAAATTGAAGGTATTGATTGGTCCCTTGATCCAATGATTGATAGTAATGATAATCAAAAGGTATAAAGGTGGAAACCCTAAAAGTACCTAGATGATTAGTACATTTAAAGGGATAAACCCTAATTGCTTATAAGAGCAATAACCCAGTACACTATGTCAATCATAGTTGTATGTACTTGATTGGATGGTTGATGTGACCTAATCAAGTTGAGAGCTTGATAGAAAGGAATTCATACATGAGTGTTAATCATGTAGAGTATGTGATTAGGGTATGATCCTTAGTGAAGAAATCATGAAAACCCTAATAAAGAAGGTTAACTGAACCCTAATCCTAATTCAGGGTAATTCTGAGTGAAACCCTAATCTAGGGTAATGTTCCAACCCTAATTGAGGGTAATTGAATAGAAACACTAATTGGGATGAATAGTAAACCCTAATTGTGGGTTATTGAATTTAAACCCTAATCTAGGGTGATACTAAGTGGAACCCTAATTTGGGGTGATGTAATTTGAAACCTTGATGTATAGATGTGATGTGAAACTCTACTCCAGGGTGATGATATGTAAAGTACATGAAACCCTAATGTTGGGCAATATGGTGATAAACCATAACCCTGATCTGGGAAATGGGATGAGTATCCCAAGGGACATGAAATGGTAAGACCTAATCCTAGTGAGGGAATAAGGGTGATACCCTTGAATAATGATGATACATTTGTTTTGCATGGTGCTGATATGTAATATAATTGACGTATCTACTATCATGTGTGCTAACCATGCAAGTATCATGAGATGATGAGCATAGCCAGGTATGAGCTATGATGTGTTATTTATTTGAAACTGTTTATTGGGCCTTATGTGCCATAATATGCTTTGTTACTTAGTAAGAGGTAACAAGAGAGTTAATGGGCCTTAAGTGCCATAAGAGATGCTTGTGTAGCAATTATCATGTTTACCTTGGTCAGATGACATAAAGGTGATAGTTACCTAAAAAAGTGGTAACAGTGCTTAGTGACGAGCTAAGGGTTTGAATACCCAGATCCATATGATTATGGTAATGTGTTTGTGAAGGGATGAGAATTCCCAGTATTGAAATGAGGGACTGACATCCCAATGTCTTTTAAAGACTGAAAAGTAATTGATGAAAATAGTACATGTTTCCTTGTAGCATTTGTCTTAATAAGTTATGTTTGAGAACTTGGTTGATGCTAAAAGAATATGATAATGTACTTAATTAATCAAGTGAAATCTATTCATGTAGTGCCCTAACCATAGATCCATCATTGTCATAAATTGGTGATGGTGAAATAGGTCTTCCATGTGATTTCTTAGAATGCATATTTTTGAACATGTGGGGGTTGATGGGCGAACATATCCTTACGTCCAAATGTTGGGTAGATGGAAGATAAACATTAAATCTCTCAATCCTTCATTATTTGTGTGTCAGTGTGTTCGGGATGGATGTATCACTAATCTCCCAAAAATATTAATGTTAGATCAATGGAGATAAACATGAAATCTCTCGAATGCGAAGAGAGTGCAGCTGACACTGCCTCTATAGCGAAGATGCCACTATACCTTGGCAAGCTATTTAAGCAGGGACACAAGATGTCCTGTAAAACTGTGTGATCTTGTACTAACCGAGAGATGGGAGGTCTTGGAGTCCGGCTCTTCCAATGATCTTGTTTGGTACCGATGCCTAACGTAATCATGGACGGTTGGAGTATGAGCGGTATACCTCATCTCCTCAGGGCTTAAGTTTCTTTGTAAAATGTAATCAGCCGTGTAGCGTATTTGCATAAGATTGAAATATGAGAATCACTAGTTGATGTTATCTTTCTTAGCATGTCCTAGATACATAAATGTTATATATGTTCTTTAATTATTTATTGAATAAGAGACATGCTACCTTATCAAGTTATAGCTGAAATAGCTCTAATTTGCATAGATAATGAATTATCTGTTGTTGAATATATGATTCCACTATTCATTTTATTTTTATTAAACTGCAATAATAATGTTTTCGGCGGAGAGTTATATCTCTCGCTGGGGCAATTTACATATAGTCTCGCCCCTGTGGGATCCAACATTTTTAGGTAACCGCAGACGAAGAGGCAATAACCCTATAGTAGGGGAAGAGCAGCAGTAGGGACAACAGTAATCCTACAGGTGGAGATACTATATGTCTAGCATTGTGTAGATAGAATCCTATGTGTCGTCTCTGTACTCTCAGGTCCTAGGAGTCATTAAATAGTGTTTATGTTATCGATATGAGATTTTGGCTTGGTGCCTCGAGGATTTTGTTACTTGTGTTTTCAATAGGGCAAAATTAAGTATATATGTTCCTCGAGAAGAGATGATACATGTGTTGTACATTATGAACCAGGATGTATATGAAATACATTGGTTCTTGTTGAAAGAGTTTCTTTGAGAATGAATCTCTTTGCAAATGGTTTTAATTTTTAGTGATTTTCAGTAATCCGCTGTTGATGATCGCTTCTACATGTTCTATTATTTTTTTGATGACACTTTTTATCTTAATGATGGTGATTGTCATCACAATTTAGTGGTATCAGAGCTCTAGGTTCGCTGAGTCTACAGAGACATATGATTAAGGTTGTTGAGTCTGTTCTAATGTCTTCCAGTTTATCAGATAGTGTCTTCTGCTCATATAGAAGAAGAACTTAAAGATGTCTGGAACACATGATGAACATGCTGCTGAGAGCAGCGTTGCTACACCAGGACGAGGTGCAAGGGACCAGAATAGAGAGGAGCCTGTACCTGAACAACCTCAGGTTAACCCAGATGATTATGAGAATCCAGCCTTCCAAACCATGTTTGGGCAGTTTATGGCAACCATGACACACATGACAGATAGAATGCCACCACCTGCACCCAGGGCACCAGCCCACAATGAAGGATAGGGAACTGGCAAGACCTTTGAATGGCTTCTCCGAGTGGGAGCCACAGAGTATGCTGGCATAGCTGACCTAGCAGATGTTGATTTGTGGCTAACGAAGCTAGAGAAAGCCTTCAGAATCCTTATGATTCCTGAAGATGAGAAGGTGAGACATGTTGTCTACCTATTGAAAGGGAGTGCTGGTCATTGGTGGACCATTGAGGAAGGCAAAAGACCGGGTGTTGATATCGGATGGGATGAATTTCAGTGTCAATTTGTTGCTAGATACTTTCCTAAGACGTATCTAGATGAGAAGATCTCTCAATTTGAGAGATTGAGGCAAGCCCAGATGAACATTAGTGAATATGAAGCTAAGTTCATGGAGCTTTTGCGGTTCTGTCCACACATGGCATCTTCTGATGAAGAGAGGATTCATCATTTCGAGAAGGGGTTGAACGCTAAATTGACTACTCTGGTGTCTTCTTTAGAGAACTGGGAGAGGTTTGCTACTTTTGTAGAATCCGTGAGATGGATAGAGAGGTCTGTGACCGAGAAACGATAGACCAGTGGTAAGAAATAATACACACAGTTCCAAGGACAAAGGTCTGAAAGCTTCAAGAAGTTGAGGTTCTCTGCCCCGGCAACACCAACAAGGTTTAATACCCCGACGTAGTGGACGTCAAGTAGGGGTAGGGGCTGTAGTTTTGTTCCAAGTAGAGCCCCCAGCACAACATCAATATTGGTAACTTAACCTTCTAGACCTTATCAGGATACTAGAATCTGTTATCAGTGCAGAAAAGCGAGACATCTGGTGAAAGATTGTCCAGTCGGGAACACAATGGTGACTCAACCCCAGAGGCAGAGTCAACAAGGCTCATAGAGGAGGCAGTTTTCTAGTGGTGCTCGAGGATGTGGACAAGCATCACAAGCTGGATCATCAGCACCTAACAACCAAGCACAGGGTCAACAACAAGCAACGACTAGATTCTATGCTATGAATCAGCCTAAAGCAGTAGTCAAGCCTCGGGTTGTGACATGTCAGATGGAACTATTGTATTCTGATATGTCTTCATCCTGCTTTGTATCTGTGTTAATTGATCTGGGTGCTACGCACTCTTTTATCACTAAAGAAGTGATTCATGACTGCAACATGATAGTCAATAATAGGGCAGATAGCCTCTTGTTAGAAACACCTTTGTTGGGTTCTGGTGTGTTGCGGGAGGTTTGTTCTTCCTGCATTCTTTCAACATGTTTAGTGTCAGCTATGGTAGCTGAGAAGTTGATGAGACAGGGATGCTTTGCATTTTGGCTCATGTGGTAGATACCACAATGGAGATCCCTCATCCTTCTGAAGTTCCGATAGTCAGGGAATTTGAAGATGTATTTCTTGAAGAACTTCTAGGTGTTCCTCTGTCTCAAGAAATTAATTTTGAAATTAATCTAATCCTGGGCATGCAACCAATAGCACAAACACCGTATAGAATGACACCTGCTGAGATGGCAGAGCTTAAGAAGCAATTACAAGAGTTGCTTGAGAAGGGTTTTATCCGACTGAGTACTTCACCATGGGGTGCTCCGTTCCTCTTTGTTAAGAAGAAAGATGGGTCTATGCGATTGTGCATCGACTATAGATAGCTTAATAAAGTAACTATAAAGAATAAGTATCCTATGCCAAGGATTGATGACTTGTTTGATCAGTTGCTTGGTGCAACTTTCTTTTCTAAGATAGATCTGAGGTCGGGAAACCACCAGTTGCATATCAAGGAGAGTGACATACCTAAGTCTGCCTTTAGGACAAGGTATGGTCACTATGAGTTCATATTTATGTCATTTGGACTAACTAATGCACCAGCTGCATTCATGGAACTCATGAATAGAATCTTTCGACCTTTTCTTGATCAGTGTGTAGTCATCTTCATAGATGACATTTTGATATACAGTAGAGATGCTCAACAACATGAGCATCATCTTCGTAAAGCTTTAACTTTGCTAAGAAAGCATAAGTTGTATGCTAAGTTTAGCAAATGTGAGTTCTGGTTACCAGAAGTTTCTTTTCTAGGACACGTAATATCTGCTTCAGGTATTCATGTTGATCCTAAGAAGGTAGAATCTATCCTGCAATGGGAACAACCTAAGACACCGACGGAGATACGCAGTTTCCTAGGACTGGCAAGCTATTACAGGAGGTTTATAAAGAACTTCAGTTCTATAGCTTTACCCCTAACCAAATTGACCAGGAAGGAGGTTCCTTTTGTCTGAAATGACAAGTGTCAACATTCTTTCCAGTTGCTAAAAGAAAGCTTAACCAGTGCACCTGTGTTAGTGCTACCTGAGTAGGGAAAGGGGTATACAATTTTTTGTGATGCATCTAAGAATGGCCTAGGATGTGTGTTGATGCATGATAAACAAGTGATTTCTTTTGCTTCTCGACAGCTTAAGAAACACGAGGAGAATTATCCGACACACGATCTAGAGCTAGCTGTTGTGGTTCATGCTTTGAAGATCTGGAGACATTATCTCTATGGAGAAACATTCCAGATTTTCATAGACCACAAGAATCTAAAATATATCTTCTCACAGCATGAGCTGAACATGAGACAATGCCGTTGGATGGAATTAATCAAGGACTATGATTGTACAATTGATTATCATCCAGGGAAGGCAAATGTGGTGGATGATGCACTAAGTAGAAAATCAGCATCCCCAGCCTTAGATAAAGCACAATGAATTCCTTAGTGTGCTTTAAAAGAGATATGCTTATCTCCTTAAGGCAAAACAATGTATAGCTTAAGGTATCATTGTTAGTCGGGCTGTTAGCTGAGATGCACATAAAACCTACTTTGAAGCAACAGATCAAAGAGGCACAACAAGTTGATATTGTGGTTCAACAGATCAGGTCAGAGTATGGTAGTGAGAAACGGGATGGATTTCATGAGTCATAAGATCAGGTAGTTTGTTACCATGGTAGGATGGTAGTACCTGATGTCAATGACTGAAGGAAGTTAGTTCTGGAAGAATCTCATTCTTCGATGTATGCTATGCATCCAGGAAGCACCAAGATGTATCATAACTTAAAATATATGTATTGGTGTCCTGGATTGAATAAAGATGTTGTTGAGTTTGTTATGTGGTGTCCAGTGTGTTAGCAGGTTAAAGCTAAACATCAAAAACCCACAGGAACAATGCAACCTCTACCTATACTGCAGTGGAAATGGAATCATGTAACCATGGACTTTGTGGTTGGTTTGCCTAGAACAGCTAAAAGTCATGATTCCATTTGGGTGATATTTGATAGGTTGACTAAGACAACACATTTTCTTCCTGTCAAAACAACCTACATTGCTGAGAAGCTTGCACAGATATACATAGATGAGATAGTGTGCTTGCACGGGGTTCCAGCTACTATCGTTTCTGATAGAGGTCCCCAGTTCACGAGTCGTTTTTTGGAAACAACTACATAAAGCTTTGGGTACGCAGTTAAGGTTTAGTACAACCTTTCACCCACAGACAGATGGATAATCTGAGAGGACCATACAAACCTTGGAGGACTTGCTTAGGGCATGTGTCTTTTAGTTTGTTGGGAGTTGGGATCTGCACCTGAGCCTGATAGAATTTTCTTACAATAATAGCTATCAACACAGTATTGAGATGGCACCATATGCATTATATGGTAGATGTTGTAGATCTCCTTTATGTTGGTATGAAATAGGGGAGTATCAACTTTTGGGTCCCAAGCTAGTACAACAAACAACTCAGAAGATTAAAGTAATACAACAATAGTTGAAAGCTGCCCAGGATAGTTAGAAATCTTATGCTGACAAGCATCATATACCTTTCGAATTCCAGGCTAGAGACATCTCACCTTGGAAAGGTGTCCTGAGATTTGGGAAGAAGGGAAAGTTAGCTCCTAGATTTATGGGGCCTTATCCAATCATTGAGAGGATGGGAAAGGTAGCCTATAAGATGGAGTTACCACCTGAGTTGCATAAATTGCACCCATTGTTTCATATCTCCATGTTGAGAAAGTGTCATCCTGACACAAAGTTAGTTCTACAACCTGTGGAGGTAGAACTTAATGATGATATATCATATGTTGAAGGACCTGTGTTGGTTCTTGACAGAAGAATTAAACAGCTAAAAAAGAAAGACATAAGTCTTGTAAAAGTTCTCTGACATCACCATGGCATTGAAGAAGCTACGTGGGAACTAGAGGAAGAGATGAGGAGGAAGTACCCTTCTCTTTTCTCTTGATGATTTCAGGGACGAAATCCTTGTAAGGGGTAGATAATTTGTAACATCCCTGACCTGGGTTATGCTTTAACCCTAGGTGTTTTTCTTAAGAAAGATTATTTTATGCTTGATCTTATCTTATGAAAATTAATTAAGGCTCAAGAGGAACTTATATTTCAATTTTAGTCCATTTTGAATAATGTTGCAATAATGTTTTGCTTGTTTTGGACTAAAGTGCAAATTACCCAAGTTGAGGGGTTAAATTGCAAATGTTGCATGATAAAATGTTCCTCATGTGTTGAAGCATCACAAGAATGAATATGATGCAAATGTATGGCTTGTGGTAGCCTGAGTACCAAGAAAGAGCTGATAAAGCAATGTTTGTGCATTAAAACCTAGTTTTGGTGTAATGTGTAATTTACCCAAAACCTAGGGTTCAATATGCAAATTACCTCTTCCAGAGAGTCCCTAATAATTCTTGGCATCTTTTAGAGCAAATACAATGAGAGGGTCATCTCATTTGTATCACTTTGAAGGAGAGAGAATCTTGATATTAAAATAATCAAGATTTAAGCATAATTGAAACCCTAATTCAATTTAATGCAAAAATAATTATATTAAATAGATTGTCTTTCAACCAAAATTGTTTGGATTGAAATCCATATATGTGGACTTCCTTGTGCCTTGCAAAGGCAATGGAAATATCTAAGTGAGTGGATAAATCACTCACATTAAGATAAGGAAAAGAAATATCCACTAACTTATGGATATTATTATTATATGATTAAGGTGCTTAATTTGCTTTTCTTTAAAATATGGATAATTGAGAGGAATAAGAGGCAAATAAGATATCCTAATTTCTAAGGAAGAGAAGGGGGCAAGTGTCAAGGAAATGGAGGGGATAATTCCTACTTTCTCTCTCTTAAATGAATTTTCAATAAAAATGCATATAAGCTCATTTATCCATGAGTTGAAAGGGTAATTTCGAATCCACTTTCACTTATTGCTTGAAAAACGACCTTGGGATCACAGGAGCAACAGGAGGACGAACCCCAACATGTTTGTAAGCTTCTTGACCATCTTTCATCTTGATTTCATGGTGGAATCATAAATTAATGCATAATTTCTTCTTTTCTTCACTCCATCTTCAATTCTAGCCATTCCTTTTCACTCAAAAGCTTGAGAACGAGCCTTAGGAAGTTGAGAAAGCTTCATCCACCATTTTTGACGTGAATCTTGAAGCTTTGAATCTCAATTGAAGGCGGGTTATATAACTTGAACCCTAATTCATTATTATTAAATTCAATTTCTCAACCCTTTATGTTCAATTGATCTTTTTGCAATTTCTTTGATTGATTGATGAAATCACCATGGAAATGGCAGTAAATTTCATAGGGCTTGAGCTTGATGATGGTGACATCATCTTGGGCACACTTTCCAACAAATTTCTATTGCAAACGGTTTTGGACTTTTGGTCCAAACAGTTTCACCAAACCGTTTGGTGACTTGGACTCCAAACCACAAGAGAGGGTTGACCATTTGGTTGGGTTGACCATTTGAAGTCTGAACCCTAGTACATTTTGTATGATGATCCAACGGATCCAATTGATTGATTCAATGTATGTACAATCCTTCAATTGGAAACCCTAATCGAGTTAGTTGAAGAATCCTTGATTGATCCTAACGATTTCAAGATAATTTGGGTGAAACGGTTTTGAAATTGTTTGGAGGGTTGATGGTTGATTCTTGATTGTTGGATAGAGATCCAATGGTGATGATTGATGGACCTTTCAATTGCCTAATTGATGGCCAATTCAATGGTGCAAAGTACATTCAATTTGATTGGAAATTTCCCTAAGTGGCCCATGCAGTTTTGAGGCTGGTTTGAGCCCAAACGGTCTTGAGACCGTTTGAGCCCAAATGGTCTTGAAACTATTTGGGGTCAAATAGTTTCAAAACCATTTGGGACCAAACGGTTTCAAAATTGTTTGGTGATGAAACCCCAAAATCGAATGGAGGTCAAATGTGATTCAATCATTTGGAAATTGAAGGTGATGATTGTTCCATTGATCCAATGATTGATAGTAATGATAATCAATGAAGGTACAAAGGTTGAAACCCTAATAGTACCTAGATGATTAGTACATTTAAAGGGATAAAACATAATTGCTTATACGAGCAATAACCCAGTACACTATGTCAATCATAGTTGTATGTACTTGATCGGATGGTTGATGTGACCTAATCAAGTTGAGAGCTTGATAGAAAGGAATTCATACATGAGTGTTAATCATGTAGAGTATGTGATTAGGGTATGATCCTTAGTGAAGAAATCATGAAAACCCTCATAAAGAAGGTTAAATGAATTCTAGCCCTAATTCAAGGTAATTCGGAGTGAAACCCTAATCTAGGGTAATGTTGCAACTCTAATTGAGGGTAATTGAATAGAAACCCTAATTGGAATGAATAGTAAACCCTAATTATGGGTAATGGAATATGAAACCCTAATTGGGATGAATAGTAAACCCTAATTGTGGGTTATTGAATATAAACCCTAATCTAGGGTGATACTTAGTGGAACCCTAATTTGGGGTGATGTAATTTGAAACCCTGATGTATAGATGTGATGTGAAACTCTACTCCAGGGTGATGATATGTAAAGTACATGAAACCCTAATGTTGGGTAATATGGTGATAAACCATAACCCTGATCTGGGAAATGGAATGAGTATCCCAATGGACATGAAATGGGAAACCCTAACCCTAGTGAGGGAATAAGGGTGATACCCTTGAATAATGATGATACATTTGTTTTGAATGGTGTTGATATGTAATGTAATTGATGTATCTACTATCATGTGTGCTAACCATGCAGGTATCATGAGATGATGATCATAGCCAGGTATGAGCTATGATGTGTTATTTATTTGAAACTTTTTATTGGGCCTTATGTGCCATAATATGCATTGTTACTTAGTAAGAGGTAACAAGAGAGTTAATGGGCCTTAAGTGCCATAAGAGATGCTTGTGTAGCAATTATCATGTTTACCTTGGTCAGATGACCTAAAGGTGATAGTTACCTGAAAAGGTGGTAACAGTGCTTAGTGATGAGCTAAGGGTTTGAATACCCAGATCCATATGATTATGGTAATGTGTTTGTGTAGGGATGAGAATTCCCAGTATTGAAATGTGGGACTGAGATCCCAATGTCTTTTAAAGACTGAAAAGTAATTGATGAAAATAGTACATGTTTCCTTGTAGCATTTGTCTTAATAAGTTATGTTTGAGAACTTGTCTTATGATAAAAGAATATGATAATGTACTTAATTAATCAAGTGAAATCTATTCATGTAGTGCCCTGACCATAGATCCATCATTGTTAGAAATTGGTGATGGTGAAACAAGTCTTCCATGTGATTTCCTGGAATGCATATTTTTGAATATGTGGGGGTTGATGGGCGAACATATCCTTACATCCAAATGTTGGGTTGATGGAAGATAAACATTAAATCTCTCAATCCTTTATTATTTGTGTGTCTGTGTGTTCGGGATGGATGTATCACTAATCTCCCAAAAATATTAATGTCAGATCGATGGAGATAAACATGAAATCTCTCAATTGCGAAGAGAGTGCAGCTGACACTGCCTCTATAATGAAGATTCCACTATACCTTGGCAAGATATTTAAGCAGAGACACAAGATGTCCTGTAAAACTGTGTGTGATCTCATACTGATCGAGAGATGGGAGGTCTTGGAGTCTGGCTCTTCCATTGATCTTGTGTGGTACTGATGCCTAATGTAATCGTGGTCGGTTGGAGTATGAGCGGTATACCTCATCTCCTCAGGGCTTAAGTTTGTTTGTAAAATGTAATTATTCGTGTAGCGTATTTGCATAAGATTGAAATACGAGAATCACTGGTTGATGTTATCTTACTTAGCATGTCCTAGATTCATAAATGGTATATTTGTTCTTCAATTCTTTATTGAATAAGAGACATGCTGCCTTATCAAGTTATAGCTGAAATAGCTCTAATCTGCATAGATAATGAATTATCTGTTGTTGAATATATGATTCTACTGTTCAGTTTATTTTTATTAAACTGCAATAATAATGTTTTCGACGGAGAGTTATATCTCTCGCTGGGGCAATTTACATATTGTTTCACCCTCGTGGGATCCAACATTTTTAGGTAACTGCAGACGAAGAGGCAATAACCCTACAACAGGGGAAGAGCAGCAGCAGGGACAACAGTAATCTGACAGGTGGAGATATTGTTTGTCTAGCTTTGAGTAGATAGAATCCTATGTGTCGGCTCTGTACTCTCAGGTCCTAGGAATCAGTGAATAGTGTTTATGTTATCGATCTGAGATTTTGGCTTGGTGCCTTGAGGATTTTGTTGTGTTTTCAACAAGGACAAATGATGTATATATGTTCCTCGAGAAGAGATGATACATGTGTTGTACATTATGAACCAGGATGTATATGAAATACATTGGTTCTTGTTGAAAGAGTTTCTTTGAGAATGAATCTCTTTGCAAATGGTTTTAATTTTCAGTGATTTTCAGTAATCTGCAGTTGATGATCGCTTTCGCATGTTTTATTATTTTTTTGATGACACTTGTTATCTTAATGATGGCAATTGTCGTCACAGTATGCTCAGTACTCTTTTCATGGTTGGTTTGTGAAAGTGGAGAGGACAGAGGTGGAACACATGCACTTAGTCACTTATAAGACCATTTAGTTATTAATCTTCTATTGCAATGCATTCTATCATTCTTGTTTAATTGCCAGAAATTGAAAAAAGAGATTTATTTGGAGCATACTTGAGGACAAGTATGTTTTAAGTTTGGGGTGGTAATGCAACCCTATTTTAGGGCTTCATCGTGTGTCTTTTTGAATGATAATCACATCTAGACATCGTATACTATTTCCTCCAATATGATCTTTTATGGTAAATGCACTTATGCCTCCTTTTGCATGTATTTTAGGGCACTTATGCATGCATTGATGCATGGGAGAGACATGAAGAACATCTTTGGGTTCTTACCTAAGAGTGGACCTATCTCTTCCCCCAGGTCCCTTGGATGCACTAGAGAAATTCAAAGCAAAAGGAGGCCATATGAAGAATTTGAAGTGGAGATCAACACCAAGAAGCCCCAAAATAGCCGTGTCATAACTCCAAGTTCGTGGCGAATTAAGTTCCAAAAGTTATAGGGAAGTCGCCAAAATTGTACATGAATGACCACGGCCGTGGTCAGCAGAATGACTGTGATCACTGTAGACCCCACGGTCGTAGTCCTCAAAACAGTCGTCGCCAGCGCTCCCCACCTCGTGTGTGGTCAGCAACACCATTGTGCCAATTTATGCATGAAAACCCCAAAAATCAATAGGGACTTGGCTCAATTTACACTTGAATGACTATGGTCGTGGCCATCAGAACAACCGTGGCCCTTGAAGGCTACCTCGCCCATGGTGCTCACCATGCTCGTGGTGAGCTAAAGATAAAATGACCTCAGAGCGACCTCACCCGTGTCTACCTCCTCGAACATGGTTGTGATATCCCACATGCCCGTGGTACCCTCTACTTAACATGACCAAGGCACTCGGCCACGGCCATGGCCACCATACACACTTACACTTCAACTCCACTTTCCACCTCGACCATTCTACTACCCATGACCGTGCCATGCAAACCCCCACCATGGTCGTGGCACCTTACCGCGACCATGGTGACCTCCTAAACCAACCCATTTTCTCCACTATTTTCCCATTTCTCCCCCGCTTATCATAGTGCCTCCCTACCACCTATATATACATACATGGCAACCATGACATGAAGGTTGGATTCCATTAGTCTCTTCCTAGCTACTCTAGAGCTCCTTCATCCCTTCCTTGCATTTACTCCACTCACCTACCTCCCACTCCATATCCTCTCCAATTCCACCATACAAACTTAGTATTCTAGGTTCCCTACCATAATCCCCCATATTTCCATGCTTTTCATCCTCCTTAGAGGAGGATCCATGCCCTACCATTGTTAGGAGGTGAAGAAGAAGAAGCTACTCTGAGCTCCATGGGTTCCTACCCCATTCTTCTCATTTCTTTTCTCTTTTGTATGAGCATGTCTAGCTAAGCCCATAGTGGTGTGATGTTTGCGGTTAAAATGTGACTTTGATACCATGTTGGGGGGGGAATAACTTGTATTGAACATAATTTTATTCTATGATGATTGCCTCTTACTTCTATCTCATTTCCCATTATCTTGCATGTGATTTGTCCTTTTTAACATAAATTGCTTGTTTTGTGATGCTTGATGACACTTAGCTTCTAGGGAAAAATTGAATGTATGTGGCAATCTTAGGAATGGCTCCTAGGTCAAATTAGTGGATCCCTACCTAGCCCCCTTTGTTCCTACATACATCTCCATTCTTCTACATGTAGGTGTGATATCTAAGTAGCTAGTGTAAGTGTGATTAGAGAAATTGCCTAGAGTTTCCTAAAGGCTAGATGGAAAGTAACATGAGGTGAAACACCCTCATCTCTAATCTCATTCCTACCCTTGGCTCTCAATTACCTTTATACCACTTACCCTAGAAACCTAGACTTGCCAAGTCCTATTTGAATTACACCTAGCCCTAGTTCTCCAACTAGTAGTATAGAGTATATTCTAATAGCACTTGCGTTATTGTTTGGTTTGGTAATCTAGATTGAAATATGAGTTTTTCATGCTATGTCAACCTTCCACCAACCAATACCAAGTTTCATTCCCAAGCAGGCCACCGATCCATCATATTGCTTAAAATCCACTCTTGCCTTATTAGCTAGTTAATGCTAGCTTAGTCAATTACCTTTTCTAACTATTAGATAATTGCTTAGTTCTAGATAGTTAGTTCTTTCTCAAGGATTCAGGGCTCCTTTGAGCTTACTTGTGTTAATTTATCTAGCTAGTGGTAATGTAGGCTCTTTGTTGTCTTATTTATTAGCTTGCTTCTTTGTTGATAAATTTCCTAGCTAGTGTAGTGTAACTCCTTTTTCTAGTTTAGTTGCTTGTCTTGCCTAGTTCCTTAGTCCTAACTTGCTTAAGGTAATCTAGGCTTTTTGTTAATCCGGTGTCTGCCTTGCTTGTTCTTGCTTGAAATTGTAGCATAATAAATCAAAGACAACTTTAAACCCTCAAACCCTAGACTCTTCTTTAGGAACATAGCTAACATTAACCCATCTCTAGTGTCCCCTCTATCCCTCAGGATCGACCCTAATCTTACCACTAGCCTATATTACAACACGACCACGTGCCCTTGCGGGTACACATGATTAGTTGAGCTCCTACGTTGGACTAGGTCCATATACAAATTTTAAGAGATTTGTGTGTTTTCCCTTAGGGTTACATATAGTCACCTTTAGTTGGCTAGTGTGTGGCCTTGATAAGATCACACCAGTTAGCATACTAAGTTGATAATCTATAACATCTTGACCAATTAAAAGAAAACAAATGGATTCAATGCTAAGGATGAGTTTTCTAAGTTCTAAAGCCATCGAGACTTGTAATGAAGTACTCTAGATTGGCATACTCAAGTCAGTATTTGGGAAGAATGACTCCTTATCCCAAAGGAAACGATCCACAATTCTTTCAGTCACTAATAATCATTTTCATCATTCATGTCTTTGAATCAATTGCAACACTACATCAGTTTTAGGTTGAAAACTTTAATTTAGATTCTTTTTCAAGTACATCGCTTATAGGTATAACTTCCTCAACTAGATGTTGAGTAATATCATGGTATAAGAAATTGTATGAAACTTGCAATAAAATCATATGTCATTTTATATGTGAATTTTTTAAAATAATTCATATCTCTTGGCATTTGGTTACCATCGATATTGGAAATATGGAAACAAAAAAATGAAACAAAAATGCTTACACTACATGAGAAAGCAAATAACAAACATGAATGAAGTTCAAACATGAGATGCATATATGAAAGAGGAAGATACATATGTTGCATGAACATGGGAGAAATTAAAAATAAGAAATCTAATAGACAGTTGATAAGAAAGTCTAGTTGCCACCCCACCTAGGTGTCAGCCTCATTAATGATGTTGAATACAAAATTCCACGTCATTATAAACTTTACCACCTCAAGTGCCTAAAAGTTAAGGATATATTGGCCCTCTTTCTTCATCTATTCAGGCTTATGCCCTACCAAAAGGTTGATGCAATTTATTCTAGTACATGCAATATTGCCTAAATTTTCTAAAAGCCTAAGTCTTTTCCATTGAACTTGTTAGCTTTTGGTCTTCAGATAGCATGGACTCACCCAATATAACCTTTAAGCATTTATCTTATACCACTTGTTTGGATTCCATATGGGAAAGTGATGATGTTTTGCAAAAGTAAAGGTGCAAGATTTAATGTGAAAAACTCTCCCCAAGATTAGGAGATAAAAATCATGGTGTCATGTTTTAGAAAGACATTATGTATTGAATGTTTCGACTTGCACCACCTAAATTTAATTACCTCTAATTTGAGTAGCTCCCCCAGTCGATCATAAGGATAAGGAAGAAGAGAATAACACCTCGGCTATACAAAACGATCCTCTCAAAGTTTTCTTCTTATGACACCACTATCAATTTTGGAGATCACACACATGCATGTGTTCTTACTTGTTTACATTATGATCTCTAATTAAGTCACATCTTCTAGTGACAAGGTCGCCTAATATAGTGTTGTATTTGATATTTGTTATTGTTTACTTCTCCAATGAGAACTCTGATAACCACTACCAACTAGAATTTATCTTTATATGATAGAACAAATATATGCCCTCTACTATCCAGAAAAAGCATTTTTTTTGTCGTAGAATAACATTAATCAGTAACATCATATGATTGGCTCTCTGGGCATACATACGAACAATGATTGTGGTTGATGAAAAAGAAATAATGGATATGTTTGGTGATGGGGTAGGTTATGAAGAGATGTGTTGTGGTTTCATTTTGTTCATAGCATATATTGCATATTTATTGTCTGTAGATTCCCCTTTTGAAGAGGTTGTTATTAGTTAAAACTTTATCATGTATAGTTAGCTATAAAAAGATTTTGACTTTGAGTGGTCTAGTAGTTATCCAAATATCATTTGTGGGGTTATAGTATCCGCAGTACGTAAGAAATTGGTATGCCTTGTGGGTGTGTAAATGGGTTCCCATTTTCATGAAACTCGATTGTGTGTATCAGTTTTCAGATGGTGCGAAATGTTAGTAATGTTGTCTAGTGGTAAATATGAAGCCAAGGTTCTTTTCAGCCTATTATTTCATTCACTACTGATGGTCAAGGAATTTGCAGTGAAGAGTTTGGATATGTTATGTGGTATGTAGATGCATGGGTTGAGGTTTTGAATGATGTTGTCGTGGTACCATGGATCGGTCAATATTTAGATTTTTTTGACAACATTTGGTGGAGTATTGATGATTGTATGTATGAAGTGTATATTTGTTTATATGCTTCCATAGGGGTGATGCAGTGCTTCTAGGAGTGGGCTACCACGAAACTTTTTTATGTAGTATTTATTTTGGATGTATTCCTTCCGATTGCAATTTTTGGAAGATCTAATGTGGAGATTATATTGACAATCGGCAGGTTGCATGTGTTTTGATATTAATGATATGCCATCCTCCGTATTTTTTGGCGTGCATATAGCTCTCCAGTTAGCTAAGTTTATATTGTTTCCTAAGTGGTTCCTTAAGAATTTTCTCCTAATGATGTCTGTATCCATTCTCCATATTTATTTGGTGCACAACTAGCGATCCAGTTAACTAAGTGTATATTGTTTCTTGAGTGGTTCCTTAAGAATCTTCTCCTAATCTTGTCTATGTTAAGTAGAAGCATGAGATCTATTTCAGAGTGTACATTGATGATAACAGATTTGTGAAGATTGATTTTTAAAGTCAATCATGTAAGAGAAGATGCCCAAGATAATATTTATGACACTCTTATCGTTGGAGACTTAGATTGTTGTTGTAAACCTTTCCTTTGGGTATTCTAAATGGATATCGAGCACGCAACATGTGGCTAGCAAGGAGAGCAGGCTACCATTTGAACCAATATTTGTGTGTCCTTGTTTCTTGATATGACATAATAATAAAATGTTAACTAATTATTAATGTAAAGCTAAACGTCGTTGAATAAGAGTTGGTCTATCCGGTTGTTAGAACAACAATATTTATCAAAAAGATATCTACTTTGTGCGAGTGTACTTTTCATTCCTAAAACTTGAGAGAATACATACAAAAAAAAGGAATTTCTATGAACTCTAGATTTTTGATAACTGCATACATCATTCCATGACTAATGAAGCCAATTATGTATAGCACACATCTAAGTATTTTATAAGCATGTAACTTTTTCTCATTGAAAACAAATTTGATTTTTTGTTGCTAACTGAATCGAACAATAATTGTATATTAATTTTTTATTTTTCTACATAAATAAGGTTAGATATTATAAATTATTTATTATGTGATGGTGTCACCCAATTTAGAATGGAATATTCTAGATGGAAATCATTTTGATATCCAAAATAGAACATCATTCGTTCTCCACCACAAACTTGAGGATATAAAAAACAAAATATGTATTTTATTTGTTATATCCTCATATTTGTGGTGGATGGAAAATGAGTAGAGTTTCATTTTGAGTTCCAAAATAGGTCTAGATAGCAGATTCCATTTAGAATTATGAATCTGTCACTAACTATTGTGCTATACTGACTAACCATAGGAATCGTAGACAGGGCATTTCCTCCTCATGGGAGGGCCTGGTGCCTGAATTAACTTAATGTGCACACCTAATCTATGATTCAACACATGGCGCGTATACTTGGAAGACTGATGCGTCGGGTGCTTGCTTCACAGATAGCAATGCCGATTGGGAAACTGACTTGGCACGGCAAAAGCATGCCATGTTAGATGGTTACCATTTATAAATCCTATCACCGTGCATTGCACACTACCAATAGGGTATTAACGTGGACCCCACATGTTCATGCCACTCGCAGAGTGTGCCACATGGAGCCCAAATACACTTAGCCCCTGTTTGGTTCGGGGCTGGCTTTATGCAAGCCTGCCTGGCTTGGACGGGTTTAGGCCTGCTGGAGTCTGATTCTGTTTGGCAAACCAGTCTGATTCTGTTTGGCAAACCAGTCTCATTCTGGGGGGCTGGACTCGTTTCAGACTCGTTTCAAGCTGATTCTGTTTGGCTGTGTAGGCTGGGTTTAGTCTGATTCTGTTTGGCAACTGTAGGCAGGATTAGCTGAATCTGTCCTATTCTCGTAGAATTGTTGTTAAAAATGTGGCCTTGTGACGCCGTTTAAACAGAAGTTTAAAAAAAAGTAACTAAAAAATAACTTAATTGTTATCTATATCACTTTGGTTTAAGAACTCTCATTTTGTTGTTGAGATGTGAGTCAGGCGTGTTACCCTTTTGTGGGGTGTTTATGTGGGTGTTTTGGTTGTTTTATTGAGGTTGAATATGCCTAACATGCTATGTTTAATACCCCAAGATATGAGGTAACCTGATAACCCCATCAAACCAAGAAACAAGTTTTTAGCCGATATACATTTTGAATATGAGTGGCTAGTCAGCTATCATGATACATGTTCTACTTTATATGTGTTCCTTGTAGAAGTATACTTGTATGCTTATGCTAACTATATGATGAAGCACATCAAGGGTTGTGATTAACCCGAGATAAATGCAACCACATATACGTAACCAATTAGGATAAGCTCCTCTAAAAAAACAGACATCAAGAACAACAAAATCATAAAAACTATAATGATGTATTGTGGGGCATCATTAAAAGTAATCCAACTAAATTAAAAAATTCAAGATTTAACATGGGATTTAACTAAATGCAACCACATATACGTAACCAATTAGGATAAGCTCCTCTAGTCAAACATGAACATCATTTTTGAAGTAAAACAGATTCAACTACATTCGATAAATATAAATTGTCTTAGTGGGCAGACACCCATAACAAGCCTGAAATGCTATATAAGCAAAATAAAGACAATACACAAAACATAAAACTAATCCAACTTCTGGAAGACACTAATAATTCTTTGTTGATGCAACAGATTCAACATAACTTGATGAAGAAGAGTCTGAAGTTGATGATATATAATTCTCTGGTCTCGGGTAAATATACCTAAGCAATTCTGAGTTGTCCCCATCGCCATGAATCCACAAATAAAAGGTTGTAGGGCGACTGTCGTCTTCATGTTTTGGTTGTAGGGTGACAGTCCATTCAGGTTTGGCTTTTAGTTTCTCCAACATTTCAGCCCAACCTTCATCCATGATTAAATATTTTCCTTTCTTATTCCATATTCGTTCTTCAGGTGTAGACCTCGTGATATGTACATCAAAGTTTATTCTGCCTACCTCCACAATAGCATAGCCAGGAGTTATGTTAAACGGCTCACACATCCAGGGTAGGGGAAGGGAGACGCGTCTCATAAACTCACTGTTTGATAGATCATACTCCTTTACAGGAAAACGATATGCCATGTTACCTGTAATAAACAAGAAGAACAAGAACAACAAGAAGATAAGAAGAAGAACAGAAGAAGAAAAATAACAAGAAGATAAGAAGAACAAAAATAACAAGAAGAACAATAATAACTCTTATGTTCACCTAAGTTCACTACTATCATGTATTAGGTTTATTATCATTCTATGATTTTGCCTCCATCCAAGCCTCTGTCGTATACACTCCATCAACACACCTTCCCAAATCATATTGGGTTCTCATCCTACCTCTGAGAACCATATCATGCTCCGAACACCACACAAAATGAGGAGGCGTCGAATGACTAAGCATATTAGTTAATATGTAAGTTCCAAACAACAGATCATGGCATATTCATTTTCAAGAAACAATCGAAAACACTTAACACGGGAACTTCCAAACAACAAAAATAAAATGGAAAACCGATGACGCGAATGAAAGGTATGACCGCCATTTGACATTACGGCTGCTTGTTTTGTTGTTTGATGTCGTCTTTTGGCCAATCAAACAACAATGGCAAATGAGGAACATGCTGACTGACTTTGCCCTTGAGGACTTTGCCCTTGACTTGATCATCAGTCCCAATTTTGCCCTCCTCGTTTGTGTGATTGCAACATGGTTTTGTGCATAAAAGGTTATCTTCAACATATTTATGAATTTTTTCCGGTGACATCAAAAGTTTTTCAAATTTTGCCCTTGCCCTTGCCTTTGCACGCGATGTCGACATCTACAATTATAATAACATACATCATTAATAAAACACTCATCAACATGAAGAAAATTTTCATACAACTTAAAATGTAATATGATGTTTATAAAAGTGCCTAAATTAAACAAGTGTATGATGTTCATAACATTCATTGATAGTCATTCTCCAGCGTCATCAGGGGTGAATGAAAAGTATGGCCGCCATTCGACATTACAACGTCATCGGGGGTGAAGGAGTGTCCAACAGAAGCCTACATTGTTCCTCCAGTTCTTCTACGTAGCGTTCTAGATAATCATGCTCATACTTTTTGTTGATGTAAACATCATGGTGGTTGTGATGAATTTCAACAAAATCTTTCAAGTTCATAGCCTGACCCCACACTGACTTGCACTCGAGCGTGAGTAACACAATCTCAGCTTTCAATGAATCAATTGTAGGCCTGAGATCGAGTGCCCAACGAAAGTATCTGCAGTGATCTTTCCCCTAAAATGTATTATGAAGTTTACGTAAATGACAATGAATGTGTAACGTACAGAGTGGCTACCTAATATGTGTGTTTTTACAAGCGCACCTCGCGAGAAGGACATATGTAATACATTTCTCCAGGTCTTTCACTGAGAATTCCAAAGTCATACAACCCTACATTGTCAGTGTTAAGTCGCAAGGCTGCGTCTAACCCACAGTCACACCGCACAACTTCAGTTAGATTAATAGACATCTACACCATGCATTTGAATCAGTCAAAGGATTTATGGTAATGAAGATTGATTGAAAATTGAAACAATAACATACAAGATAGGCCCCATGGTTTGTTCAATCATAAAATCAAGGTTATATTATGAATGTTCGACATACATCAAAGATGTTATACATCTATGATGTATTGTAACCGTCCTCATTTGAAGTGTTTTCGTCGCTAGTTATGTGCAAACGTTGGCGAAGATATTGGGACCTCGATCGTAGATCTGTAATTTTTAATTGTAGCCTATTAGTGTCTGCTCTGGTGGAACAGACAAAGTCACTCTGGGAAGACCATAGCTGACATTCACTACGTGCATATGCAAGTTGTGAAAGCATTGTAGCCCTAACGACGGTTAGTGTGGCAATTGTGGGTACGGCCCATTGCGCGGGCAACCTCATATGACATCTATTTTGATTCGCAACCCTACCACACGTAAAATATGGCCTGTGTGGGTTGTTGTCTTCAAAACGTCCGTTTTGTGCATCCTCGGCATCCATATATACGTGTATAGTGAATTGAAGGCCACATTGACAGTGAGGCATTCCGTTCTCCATTTGAAGACAACCTATGTTGACACAATGTGACGATTCAGATCAGGATCCAAAAAATCAAATCGGGAATAAATCTATTACATATATTGTACTATCGCGACCCCCAAATTTGATTAGCAATGGATTCACGTAAGAGTTCACCCTCCCTTGAATCGGCCTGAGTTGAACCTTGCCTTAAACTTGGGGGAACGCCGGGTGGGGGAATAGAAGACGATGAATTCTCATCAAGTGGGTCATCCATTATGGTGTCGCCGTCATTTTGTCGTCGGATGAAATTGTGTAGGATACAACAAGCAAGTACGATGCGACATTGCGAATGAATTGGATATGTCGACCCCTTCTTAAGGTATGCAAACCGTCTCTTCAGCACCCCAAATGCTCTTTCTACAATATTACATAGTTGAGTGTGTCTGTAGTTGAACATCTCTTTCTTGCTGGTGTAGGAATGTTTGTTTCCTCGATACTCAGCAATATGGTATGTTGTGTTGCGATAGGGTGCAACAAATTGACAAGTGTTGGCATACCCTACATCTACCAGGTAAAACTTCCCCGGTAGAACTATAAACCCGCTATGGGTCCTTGCCGATTGCAGGACCCTTTGGTCGGCAGCCGACCCCTCCCACCCAGTGAGGACATATGTAAACTCCATGGAGAAGTCTACTACAGCCATGACATTGAGAGAGACATTCCCTTTTCTGTCACAGTATCGATTTTGTTTGTCTCTACTGACCAAGACAGGGATGTGTGTTCCGTCAATAGCCCCTATGGCATTCTATAAACCAAAATAATGTTGTAAACATACAAAATGTTTGAAAATTAATTAAATTTATTAGGGGGGGTAACTATTACCTTGAAGTATGGGTAGAACCTTGCATTATGTAAAATGCGAGTATGTGTTGTCGTGCATGTAGTTGCGGTTTGCATGACAATGTAGTCATGGGTCAACGCACAAACATCGTCCAAGACTTCGTTGAACTTTCTGCTAATGGTCTCACCGGAGTGAATGTAGTCCTCCGCTAAAGTACGATTTGTGTGTCCATGGCCAACCATCTGTAGGAAATAGCAGACTGCCTCAACTGAGGTGACACCTCTACTACCTCGCAAGAAGCCACGACTCTCAAGCTTGTCGACAAGGGCCATTATAGTTTGTGGACGCATCCGATATAGGTCATAAGCCCTTTGTTTGTGACCGGTCAATATTTCGAAGACCTTTATGTGGCCACTCCTGATGCTAACAGACCTAGGGATACGAGTTGTTGTGGAGGCATCAATGTCTACTGCGTCCATGATTGAGTATGCAATAGAGTCAGCAATTAAGTCACCAACGTGAATCACTGGCCACAACAAGGTATCTAATAAAAGGTTGTTGAGCATGTCATGTGTTTGCGGTTGGTAATTGGCAGACATGATGCCTACATGTACAATGAAAACAACAACATAATAACTGCTACAACATAAGACAATCCAATTCACGTGCTAAAAATAAATTATTACAACACTCAATCAAATGAAATTGTACGGATATGTAATGTGTGTGCGGAAAATAAATTATTACAACAGTCAATCAAATGTAAATATTTGGACGGAAAATAATAAACATCAAATGCATACGAAATAAACCATGCAATTATGTTCCCGATGGGCCACCATCACTGGATGTAGGAGACCACATCGGTGGCATGCCTGGGAAGTTGGGTGGTGGGATAAATGGTGGCTGAGACGATGTGCCTGGGAAGTTGGGTGCAGAGGAAGACGACATAAATGGTGGGTGAGACGATGTGGCATTGAAATTGGGTGAAGGGAATGGTGGCACAAATGATTGTTGAGATGACATGCTGTTCAAGTTGGGTGAAGGGAATGGTGGCACAAATGATTGTTGAGATGATGTGCTGTTGAAGTTGGGTGAAGGGAATGGTTGCGGAGACGGGAAATAAAATGAAGGCATTGGAGGTACAGATGTGCCAAAATCGAATTGTGACCTTTGACAAAGGTCGTTTAACCACAAGGTTATCTTTGCAGGGGTGTTTTTGAGGCTAAGGTAGATGTTGCGGTTTGTAGAGTCCTTGATGGCGTTCACAAGTGTAGTAAAAACATCGGTGGGGGCATCGGGGAAATTGTCATTAAAATGTTGTAAAATGTTTGCCAACTCTTCTTTTTCATAGGCTTTGGTCAACATGGATGTGCCTAACTCATGAACCGTTGTGTAAACCTGTGTGAACTCAGCCAGAACTTCATTGGAAAGACTACATCGCTCTTGCGGCGTTGATTGTCATTTCCTGAGCGTATGGCTAGAAGGACTCCTGCCCCCAACTGACGGGTTATCTGTTCCCCCAGGCCGCGCGCTTTCACCCTCACTTTGCACGGTAGGTGCGGGTACGCTACGCTCGTCTGGTACGCTACACTCGTCTGTTGCCGATTGTGTGTACATGGGTGTATCAGCCGCGCCTAAGTCGACACTTACATCATCCTCAGACGCAACATCTGCAGGAATCTGACTGTCCGCCGAAGACATTGCATGGTGTCCTCTAGCAATGTTCCTCCCTACCATTAGCTCTATGTCGTAGTAGTGGGGAAACGAGCACCTAAGCAACCTAGTCAGGTCCCTGTCTGCCTACACTTTCAAAAATATGTGTATTAAGATAATCATGTATACATGTACAGTTACAATTTGTTAGGATAAAAGTTTTGTATAGTGTGCGTACCGCAATGACCTCTTTCCACTCAGGGGTGTCCGGTACAATGGGCTTGTGCCTTTCTTCATCCCATCCAACGCCACTCTTGTTGGTCAAACCCTTCAAATGGACGTAGTCCTTTTTAAGGTTCTTCCAGCGACATCTTATTTGGTCTAACTTATACACGTCGCCAACCCTATTATTGACATCAGAAGTTATTTCCCTCCAAGAGTCCCTAGTAAAATTACCATGAATACACCTGCCTAGGTCATATTATCTGCGCAATGCTGTCACCACAGCGGCATCAGACTCTCTTGTCCATACAATACGGTGGTTAGGGTCGATGGGAGGCATACTCGTGTAATTGCGGCAATATTTAATGACATAATCAGTGTAAATGTTTAATACAATTCAGTCACAACAGAAACCATTTATGTGTGTTCCTTCAATACTGATTCAATCAGCATATACACAAGCTTCATTGATTAACACCGAAAAACAAATAATGAAACACCAACGAGCATATAGGCAAGTTACAAATATACACAAATGAGACAAGCTTGATTGATTAACACCCAAACACAAATATTGTAAATGAATCTGGTTTGTTGATATATATTGTTTCTTCCAAATGTAAATGAATGTTGTTTGTTGATATATATTGTTAATAAAATGAATCTGGTCATTCCCTGATTTATGAATGAATGAGAATGGACCTGGTACCACATGTATGTGAACCGGTACAGACCCAAAACCTTGCTACGGTTCTAGTACTTATTCAGTTGAAGTCGTAGAAATTATCTAAATGACATAAGTTACAAGGACTAATGAAACACACTAAGTAATTAAAGGAACTGAACCAAGCTACTAAACATGAAGTGGACCAAGCTACATAACATGAACGACCATGATCCTTGTTTGGTGGTTATGTCGGCAAGTCCAAACATATGTTTTAGAAGATTCTTCATAGTCTGTTGTATGGAAAACACACATAGTGTTGACATTCATACCGTTGACATCTATTTGTTTAGGAATAGGTTAAACCATGGTTAACACACATCACAACCACACTTTTGGAAATTATGTCAATGTATAATCATGATTTGCAGAATAAGTGTAGACTTCTAATACAATTATCAATGACTGCAAAGTATGTCATGAAACTTGATTGACACATGAAAGAGAGCCATGTTCAGTTGTATTGTACTTGCCGGGAAGCAAACCCCATTAGGGATCAGTCTAAATCCAACTCATGACCATAGTTTGGAAAACAACTAGGCTATAACTGAACTAGACATACATAATTTCATCATGAGTGAATGTTCAGGACGATGAGATCAAACTGACCCAAATTAAGAAAAGTGTGGCATGTAACAAAGTGGTGGTTCAAATCCATGGGAAAAAGCATCATAGTCCAATCAAGAAACAAAAAAAACACAATTAAAGTTGAGCATGGGAAAAGTTAGTAAATCTTAAGTTGAAAGTGGTACTGAAATCTTGTATAAAATATCATATGAAAATATTTTGTCATCAACCTGAAATGATTTGAAGTAACAAGGAAAACACGCTTGAAATGTGTGAGAAAGTCATGCATGGATGAATACATTGGGCACATGTGACTGATAGGGGCCACATTATGATGTAGGTTAGAGGTCCATGAATATGAAGGAATGCATACTAATTTGAAAATTATTATTGGCCCCAAGTCAACTAGTTGCAATCCCACAAAAAATGAAGGCCAGATGGAGAGGGACATGTGATTCAGGTCAGATTAACACAAAAATTATCAAATGCATTGGAAACATGTCCATGAATATGAACGAATGCATACAAATCAATGACAAACCACAAATTTGGGTTAGTTTTACTTAATAAGATCCACAAATTTCTCAAATGTTACTTACCCTCGGTCAAATACAAGTGGCACCAAAGTTTACAGAAATGTATCATGAAATGAAGTGGTGGTTCAAATCCATGAGAACAATCATCACAATCTAATCCAGAAAGGAAAACATCAAAGTGCAATCTAGAAACCAAAAAACACTTTAACGTATGCTTCATACTTCATTTTGTACTAAAAAACAATTGCAAGGGAAAAAACAAATTCAAACCATTTGGAAAATTAGACACAAGTCTATACAATTTCGTAGTATTTACTTCAAAAGGGTACCCGTCATATAGAAAGCAAACTACTATTGTATAACAGAAAACTGAACACATATTAGTATATTTCTTATTGAAAAAGCAACCTACTATTGAGACATCCAACCAGACAGACTGAAATACCTAGAGAACGGTATTTCATCTAGTTAGTTATTATTATAGATGCACCATTTCCATATTCAAGGAATATAATTATTAAATTAACCTAGATATATTATTACCATAATGTCAATTGTATTCTATATTTGTGTCCAGCATTTCACTTATCCTTAATCAACGCACAAATTCAACTTAGTTTTCTGAATAACACAAATTCTAAAAGATCAATCATTGATATTCTGTAAATTAAAACATACTATAATGTCACACCTGCACCACACAAAATTTAAATATATGAATGAAAAAAATACTAAACTGAATTAGCTAGATGTGTGTGATAGCCATAGTGTGTTGAATTTTGTATTTGGTAACTGAAGCATGATAAAAAATCATACATAATGATGCACCTCTAACTAAATGAAAACCCATCACCTTCTCAATCATTTTTTGTAGCATATAGTATGCATGCAATCACAATTAAAGTTTTATGGCTTGTTTCATACTAAATATCAAGGTACGAAAATGGTTAATGGAATCCTATGTGTGGAGAAGAAACAACAATAGAGGTGGCACAAGCAACAAAAACAAAATAGAGAGTGATTGAAGAAGGAAAAGTATCAAGACATGTGACAGAACAAAATTAAGGAGGTGGTAGTGATGGGAGGCATCTGTGATGTGAGCATAAAAAATATTTATAAATACTGAAGGTGGTATTGGAGCATATCATAAGTGGCGGCGCCACTATTTATCAAATACAACACCATGAAAACAACAGTACCAATAGCAGTGACAGAGAGGGAGAACAATGACGTGACTAACATCACAAATTAAGGATCAAAAGGGGTTGGGTTCAAGGATCTAATGAGAAAAATGGCTACATAATGAGAAGCAAGTTGTTATAGGTTCAATAAGGGTTGTTATATAGTAATTACACATCTTTCTATATAAGAGACTCTCCATTTTTTATTATTGTTTACTTATTTATATATAAACAAGATGATGGAAACAGATTATTTTCTTAAAATCTAGTTGATAAATTGAATAGTCTATAGGAATCACTATAAAGTAAGAGAGTCACATTCTTCATAATGTTATCAATAGTCTATAGGAATCAATTTTTTTCCTATTGAAATCGTGCTTCTTAGACCAACACATACTACAGACCACATCAGTTCAGAGACCATGCTCGTCCAGAGCATCAAACCAATAACAAATATGTTCTGTGCAGAGTAAACAACGGGAAAGGGAAAAGTATCAAAATCAACAACATTGTGCCTATTCAAAATCAAAATCAAAATCAAAATCTAACAACTGAAACTCAAACGAAATGACGATAACATCAGATTCAACCGTACATGTTTCGATAAAGAACACCATTTCACAAATGTTTTGGTACTTAATTCGACATTGTGCCCTAAAACCGAAATAACCCTATTCGACATTGTGCCCTAAAACCGAAATAACCCTCTACCCTACCCAGAGACCAACCTGAGCAGAATCTCTCCTTGGAGTGACGACGGAAGCGGTGGAACCTGGGCACAAGCGTCGACCTGGGCAGCGCCGACAGACCACGAGCGAGCGGCAACGATCTTCTGCGGAACACCTCGCAACACTTCGACGAAGAAGCTTGTGTAGAAGTCCAGCACCTCGCAGCACCACACCCCCAATTTAAAAGCACAACACTGACTAGGATTTCGGATTCCTCTTCTGTGCCGCCTACGCCTTCCTCTGTAGACGACATGACCATGCATGACAGACCTTGCTTTTGACTGACCTAGCTCGGCGGTGGCAGGCGGCAGGAACCAGCTACGCCGAAGGTAGCTACGTCGGGAGCAGATGCGTCGCTTTTACTTCACGGGCTGCTTCGCCAGAAAGAGGGAGGGAAAGATGCGTCGCGAGGGACGCCGAGAGACGCGAGTCGGGGTAGGATCTCAAACCGGGTTTGAGATTCCAAACCTGCCTCTACCTGTACTGCGTCAAGCTCGAAAATGGGACTGACTAAACCCAAAACGGGGTCCAAACCAGTCTCATTGCCAAACGGAAACCCAGCCCGAGCCGGACTGGTTTGGTCCTACGTGTCGCTACGCGACATCGCCCAAACCCGGTCCACGCCCGAACCAAACAGAGGCTTAGGGCCTGTCTGGATGGGAGTACTACCAACCCACACTGCGAAATCGAAAATAGGAAAATGAACATGATAAAATCGAACTGCATTTCTTTAGTATGGTTCGAAGTAACTGCAATGTCATTATTTAATTTATTATCCGTTTGGTAGTGTGCGGTTTACAGACTTTACAGCAGCACGTTCTTCTGTTCCACGTCTTCAGTCTTCACTGGTTCGCTGCTATGCATAAGCAAGTGAAATTGAACTGGAGTATGCAGCAGTACATGCTTTGAGTGGTCAAGCAAATGGAATCGCGCCTATTTTGGGCGCAGTTTCCTTTCTACTTTTTCTGTGTAATCTGAAAATGGTTGTGTAGCTGATTTCCACACTACGGGTCGGGGTGCATCTACTTGAAACCACTCGGAAATAGTTGGAAGTCACACTGATTTCATTGTTCGATTTGTTGCCCAACCAAACGAGCCCTCAGCAGATTTGATCAGCTACGGTTGCAGAGACGGCAACCAACTGGAGAGATTGCACTTGTTTGACTACGATTGCTACATCCGCAGCGGCAAACTCTCTATGGAAGGAAAGCAATGCTCCCTGTAGAGCGGTTCGATGAGTCATCTTTACGCATCCTAATCTCATAAACGGCACGAATTTTGTACAAGGTGCTTGGGACGAAAGCTGAAGCCTGAAGGCTTACTTTGCCGATGAGCGAGATGATGGGTCTATAATGTGCTTACTTGTTCTTTCTTTTTGTCCTTATGAGGCTGTAAATCAGTACGGGTAGATCGGCAGACTCACAAATCTGGATCATTAAAAAACCCATCACGGTCTAATTTTTTATACCCGCATACCCTTGGACCCATATAATTCTCGAGGTTATATTCTATTCTAACCACAATAAGGTTGAGACTAGTCATATAATTAAGAATTAAGTATTCTAGTTACAATAATGAACATAATATGTAAACTTAAAATCAAAATGTCTACTAATTTACATTACTTTGTACATAAGTTAAACGTTACACTCATGACTATAAATATGTAAACAATTACTCAATTCATGTTAATGTATAAAATATAACACTGTCTAATATAACTACTAAATGTTAATATACTATATAATAATAATATCTTGTTCTATTAAATATATATAACATAGTCATTTCTCTTACATAAACAATAAGTTATTTTATATAACCGCTTATCCGCATACCCGCTATTATTGCGGGTATGAGTATGGCGTGGATCCATGTTTTATATTATGCGGGTCTAGAACTGGAATCAGACACTACTACAGAACCTACCTTTAGTGTCGGTTATTTATGGCCTTTAGTGTCAGTTTCCGAGCGACGCCTATGTGGGCGACACTAAAAGGTCACCCATTACGCGTCGGTTCCAGAACCGACACCCAAACTCTTCGCGCGCGACCGAAAACACGCTATCAGGGGACTATAGGCGTCAGTTATTAGATAAGAAACTGACGCCCAAACCCTTCGTGCCACAGAAAGGGCGCCATCTTGGGCGCTATCACTGTCGGTTATAAGCCAACAACTGACGAAATATGTCTCCACGCCAAAAGAATATGTGTCGGTTACATTTAAATAACCGACACTGTAAAGTTATGTGTCGGTTGTTTACAATTACCGACGCCTGTTATTGGCGCCAGCTTGGGCACTATCAGTGTCGGTTTGTATTAAGAAACCGACACCATATATGTTCGCGCCACAGGAAATAGGCGCCGGTTATATCTAAATAACCGACGCCTATTGTTTTTTTTTACAGACTTGCAGACCTGCTGTGGCTGGTCGCATGATGAGAAACCTGCAGTTCAGTTAACTGAACTGTAGGTTTTACGACATCCATTGATATCAGCCAACAACAGGCCACAAACCTGCAAATTTAACAACAAAAATATTCACACATGCATTTAGCAATACAACCTGCAGTTCCATTTTATTTTCACACATTTTGAAATATTCATGTAGCTAGCAATCTGTAGTTCCATTCATTCACATTCACACATGTAGAAACATTCATATAGTAACCAACACTTTCATTCATTTTCACTCAGACACATGTAGAAACATCTAGACATGTAGAAACATTCACACATATTATAATTCAGAAATTCATTTACAAAATCCCCACTATTTGTATGGTTGTTGCCCATTCTTCTCTTACTTCATTTAATTCTCCCATCGTATAGGGAGCATGTACATCTGGTAAGTCCATTCCTGTAGTGGGGTCAGCTTTAAACACCTGTAAAGAAAATCATGTATATATATAATTAATGAGCTATAAATAAGATTGATATATTTCATATTATCTAATGAGACTATATAATACCTGATCAATACAATCGATGTCCATACAACATGACAGACTAACACATATATAGTACATAACAAGAGCAGCGTCGAATTTACATACAACACAAGCTTAGTACATATATAGTGGGACTTATAAGGTGACGATCCCACCTGGTAAAACAAGTTACCGACAACTATATGTTACGACTGGGAGGTCATGATTCAGCAATAGTATGCATTAGCAGGAGGACAAACAGATCACCATATGTTTGTCCTCATATGGTGATCTGTTTGTCCTCCTGCTAATGCATACGTTGCTGAATCACGACCTCCCAGTCGTAACATGTAGTCGGTAACCTGTTTTAGCAGGTGTTATCGTCACCTTAGTCCACTATATATGTACTAAGTTAGTGTTGTATGTAAATTCGGAGCTGCTGTTGTTATGCACTATATATGTGTTAGTCTGTCATGTTGTTATATGAATCTGAACCACTTGTGTGTGCTGCACTTTATGTATTGTATCTGTATCCTGCTTCTCTTCATTGGGGCTTCTTTCTGCATATCCTGCATAGCTATGTCATGTCTATCCTGCATAGCCTTCTTCCTATATTTATTTTTCAAAGAGAATACAAAAAAAAATTATTAGTGTAGAGTTAGTGAAATACTGATCAATGTCTAGAATTGGAATAGATCAAGAACATACTCTCAACATCGCGTATGTAATCTCGGGTGAGATTGGTCCTATAGTTCTTTAGCACCCTCCCATAATGTTTAGCATTTTTATTAACTAGAAGATAATGAAACATCAAATCAGAAAATGATATTGATATTAAAAAAGTAAACATTTAGCTTCAATAAAAAATATAAACATGCATGCCTCTAAAATTGTGATCTTTTATCAATTAACAATCCTTCATTGTGATCTCCGTGCACATATAAGTCATCATTAGCTTCAATATTTTTTGGAGTTGGCAACCCAACTGAGAATGGACTGGAGTCATCATATTTATCATAGTACTCTTCTTCATCTATAGGATCTTCAATGAACTGTCTTTTACCATGAAGAACAACCGACCATTTATCATTTGCAGGATCATCGATATAAAATACTTGTTTCGCCTGTGATGCCAATATGAATGGTTCAGCCTTCTCGCCAATCTTTTCAAAGTTCACTAAAGTGAAACCCAATTCATCCACTATAACTCCTTTGGTGTTATCAACCCAATTACATTTGAAGAACGAAATTCTGAAATCTATGTAGTCAAATTCCCATATCTCTTCAATGACACCGTAATATGACATTTTAGCTTCACGTTGACTCTTATCCTTTGCACTTGCAAAAAACATAGTCGATGCTTGAAGGGTGACCCCACTGTTTTGGACGACACTCTTATCATCTTGGCGCTTTGTGTAATATGTGAATCCATTAATGTCATACCCTTCATAAGACATAACAGTCAACTTTAGTTTAAAGGCGAGGCATTTGATAGTTTCAGTATTATCATCTGGTGTTTGAGATAGTTGATGTAAGACTTTATCTTCAAACCACTTAATAAAAGTCTTGTTATGCTCTCTAGCAAGCCACATTGTATTGGCTCGAGGATATTGTCTTTTGATGAAATTGGTATGTTCCTCGATATAAACGTTCACTTCGTCCATGTTGTGTAAAATATACAAATGACCTTGTTCCAACTGCTCACGGCTGATTACTTTCACACGTGATCCCAAAATTCCTTTGCCAAATAGCTCGTCAATATTCTTATCATTATCAGAAGTGTCATTACCACTGAGAAAGTCATTGCAGAAATCCATAACCTCTCTCGCCACATAACCTTCAATAATACTCCCTTCAGGCCAATAACGGTTTCGAACATCACCTTTAAAAACGATCATGTATCGTTCAAAGGGATACATCCAATGCAATAAAACCGGGCCCAAGATTTTCACTTCCCTAGTCAAGTGAACAACAAGATGTACCATGATATCAAAGAACGAAGGAGGGAAATACATCTCAAGCTGACATAGGGTAACAACCACTTCTCTTTGCAAATTATCGAGAGTCTCAGGGTCAATAACTTTGCTGCAGAGACTGTTGAAAAAGAAACAAAGTCTGGTGATTGCAAACCTTACATGCTTCAGCAATATAGATCGAATTGCCACGGGCAATATTTGTTGCATTAGAGTGTGACAATCATGAGATTTAAGTCCTATCAACTTCAGATCTTTCATTGATACCAATCTACGGATGTTGGATGAGTAACCATTTGGCACCTTAACATTTATCAAGCATTTACAAAAAGTTTTCTTCTCTTTTCTAGACACCGTGTAACATGCGGGAGGTAAGTATGTTCTTTTACTACCCATTTCACGTATTTCTGTTAATTCTGACCTTATTCCCATTTCACGTAGGTCCAGTCTGGATTTTATCCCATCTTTAGTCTTACCTGGTATATTTAACAGAGTACCAATGATGCTATCACATACATTTTTCTCAACGTGCATTACATCGATACAATGTCAGACTGTCAAAGAACTCCAATAAGGAAGATCCCAAAATATTGACTTCTTCTTGAATGAAGAATTGTCACTTCGTGTAGTACCTTGTGATCTCTTACCAAATTCATTGACAAAGTCTTTTATTCTTTCATAAACAACCTCCCCTGGTATAGGTTTAGGCGCACTGCGTTCCTCATTCAATCAATTGAATGCTTTGCGCTTCCTACGATACGGATGGAATTTTGGAAGAAACCTTCGATGACCGAGATATACATTCTTACCGCCATGTTTTAGTCTTGTTGAATCAGTGTTCTCTTCACATATAGGACACACTTTAGCTCCTTTGACACTATATCCAGACAAATTCCCATATGCTGGAAAGTCATTAATAGTGCAAAACAACATAGCATGCAAATGAAATGTCTCTCTTCGTGAAGCATCATAGGTCATCACACCTTCACCCCAGAGTTTCTTTAAGTCATCAATCAGAGGTTCAAGATAAACATCAATGTCATTTCCAGGTTGTTTAGGGCCCGATATCAACAACGACAACATTACATACTTATTTTTCATACACAACTAGGGAGGAAGATTGTATATAACAAGCATGACTGGCCAAGTGCTATGTTGGCTGCTCAATGTCCCGTACGGATTCATCCCGTCTGTACAAAGCCCAAGTCTTAGATTCCTGACTTCTTCACCAAACTTAGGGTACAATACATCAATCTTCTTCCACTGTGGGGAATCAGACGCATGTCGTAGGATCCCATCATTAATTTTCTTAACATTTGCATGCCACCTCAAATTCTTCGCATCTATCGGATTGGCAAACAAGCGTTGAAACCGTGATATTATAGGTAGATACCACATCACCTTGGCAGGAGAACCAGTTTTGGACTCCCCCGAAGTCATCAATTTATACCGTGACGCACCACATTTTGGACAATCTTTCAAATCTGCATAGTCCTTTTGAAATAATACACAATCATTAGGGCATGCGTGTATCTTCTTGGCATCCATTCCCATTGGGCACAACAATTTCTTTACCTGGTATGTTGAGATTGGCAGCTCGTTTCCTTCAGGAAGCATTTCTTTCAACAAAGACAGCAATGACGTGAAGCTTTTGTCGCTCCATCTATTGTTAGCTTTCAACTTATACAATCTCAACACAACGTTAAGCTTAGTAAACTTAGTACAACCTGTGTATAACGGCATCTCAGCATCATGCACAATGTTTCTAAAAATGGGAGGTGGATCGGTGTGCTCTACCCCACAACTATCCAGCATCGCATCAACGATGTCTACTGGAACTGGTTCATTCACATCTACGTCATCGTAGGCAATTTCTTCTTCCATACAAGCACTGCTATCGACATCCACTGTTTCGGGTTTGAAATCTCTCCATGCCAGTGCCATTCTGTATAGCCTTATATAATCCCGTTGCACATGACATGAGTCATGATTTTGTCACCAGTGTTGACTTTCAAGTTGTTACCGCAATGTCTACATGGACAGTAGAACCTATCTCCAGGTTGTTTCCTATGTTCCTCGGCAAATTTAATGAACTGGTGAAGACCAGAAATAAACTCTGGGGTGCAGCGATTGCGAATGGACATCCATGATCTATCCATTCTATGATCAAAGAGAAAACAAGTATATATTAGGACAAGATTAGGGTCTAGGGTTAACAAATACATGTGATGTCATTATTATATATAATAAATGTGTACCACCTATCCATTCTTGAACACCTAATCTCACTAGTAAGTGTATAATGTGTATTGGGTTTTCAAGAAAATTTCGACAGCATTTCCCCGTTGTTTTCCAAGTACATATGTACTTAGAGAACAAATGGGGAAATGCTGCCAAAATTTTCTTGAAAACCCAATACACATTATACACTTACATCCTAAGCGAGATTAGGTGTTCAAGAACAGTCCCAAACCGGGGACTATCTAAGATTTACTCCTAATGAGTAAATCTTGGACGGGTTTCTAGGCCAATAAATAATGGATTGTCATTCTTATACCTAAAATCCTAGTTCTTCAATTTAGGGTGATTATTGATGTCTTTAAAAGCATGATTGGCAATTTAGGGAAAAGTTCATCATTTACATTCCAAGCATGTCACATGTGTGCATTACAGTTCATCATTAAGCAAGATATAAGCAAGTATGTCATATTAAAATAGACTAAACAATATGAGAAAATAGTAGTGTAATCATGCAAATGGGAACATTCATGGGAACACACACTTCAGTTATAAGCATTCATGTAGCAACTTTCAGTTCCATTCATGGGAACACACACTTCAGTTATAACAATAACTAAACAAAGCGGTTGGTGTACCCCTAAACATGCGCATAATTAAAAAAACTATTACTACAGACAAGTCTAGATAGATAGACAACTAAATACTACACCAACATAGCCCCGCATGCATCAGTAACTTCTTTTTGATGATGAAATTGTGTCACGAAGCTCCTCACTGTATTTAGACGAATCTGAACTGACAGGGGCCTCAGATTCAGATTTGTCCAAGCTGATATGCGACGTCGTGCGCTCATACCGCAGAAGATGATCGGGGGTCTCGCAGTTGCTGTTGGTTATCCAAACTTTGATGGAATTATCGCCAACTAGACGGAGAAAAAGCCTGTTCCAACGGACCACATGCAACTCTCCAATCCAATCACGCCAACCGGATTTTGATACAAGATTTCCCGCCAAATCATACTCAACCTCGATAACATGTGAATAATTACCAAAAGTTAGGGTCACTTTACCAGGCATGTAGTGTCTTCCTTTTAGAAAACGCCAATGTTTGGGTATGATGAATTGGTTTAAGGAACGATCATCTAGGATGATGTCCAATTGTTCTTCAATAGGGAACGTTAACATTGACATAGAGGCCCAGTTCATAGTGACTGTTATGGGTGGACAGAGACTGCACAATATTAGTATTAACAAAGTGTAAGTACATATAACGATGTTATATATTTTCAAAAAAAGTTGTATAACATCAGTTAACCTTTTATTGCTTGTCATAACCAACTTTATTGTGGTAGACATGATAGCTTGAAAAGAAGTCTACAAATGTACTTAGAGAACAAACGAGGAAATGCTCCTAATGAGTAAATCTTGGACGAGTTTCTAGGTGCTTACTAAAATAGAACCATTATATGGAACTAATCCTACATTATACACATACTTTTCCTGAGTAAGATAATGTGCACTTCATGGAATTATTAAGATCTGAATATATATAAGTTGTTTCTACCTACTTTGATGGGATTTTATAACATTCGAGTCTTCCATTTATAACATTAAGATCTGAATATATATAAGAATCCCATTCGATACACACGATTGAGAATCTTTCACGATACTAGGAAAATACACTAACTAGATATTCATTTAGGTGTTAGACATCAATATGTGTATGAGCCCTAATTAAAACTGATTCTCATAAGAAGTAAATAAATTAAAAAAAAAAGCCCAGCAGTAGGGCGGCACCTTGAGGGAAGACGAGCAGAGGAAGAAGAAGAAGACAGGGCGGGCACCTTGAGGGAAGAGGAGCAGCGGCCGAGGCAAGGTCCTAGCAGCTTCCGGCGGCGAAGAGAGGAGCGGCGGAGAGGGCGGCGAGGCTAGGAGACCTAGCTGCTACCGGAGACGGCGGAGAAGAGGCCGGCGGGCGGAGAAGAGGCCGACGGCGGAGGAGAGGCCGGCAGGCGGAGAGGGAGGCCAACTGCTTCTCGCTCGACGGAGACGAGAGGTGAGCACAGAGGAACGAGCGGCGGCAGTGGCAGGAAGCAAGGGAAATCGCCGGAGCAAGGGAAATCGGGAACAAAATAGGGAAATGGGAAGAATCGTTCGGGCAGGGTGAGCTATTAAGTTGAAAATACGTGTCGGTTCTTTAAAAAACCGACAACTAAACCAATAGTGTCGGTTCTTTGCCACAAACCGACAACTATACTAGATTATAGTCGTCGGTTTTTGATTAAACGACAACCGACAACTATTCCTATCTCACGAATACCCTTTAATCGTCGGTTATTTAGTTACGAACCGACGCCATATGTAAAATATTGGAGCCAATTTTTTCGCTGGAATTTTGGGTTTGGCGGTTGATTTTAGGTGTCGGTTTTTTATTAATTAACCGACACTTAATAAAAGCGGTATCCGTGTCTGGTCGACCTTCACGGATTGGATGTCGGTTTCTGTTCCAAACCGACACAGTAGGGTTTATGTGTCGGTTTTTGTATACAACCGACACCTTGAAAAGTGACTTTATAAGCCATTTCTGTAGTGGTGAGACCTGTTAAATTAGATGAGTATGAGTACGGGTATGGTAAGACTCACACCGTACCCGCACCGTTTACACCCCTATATCCTTACACGGACTGTTTTGAGCTACTCAGACCAGGGGTGGCAAAAACATTCCGACCTGATCCAACCAGATCCTACCCGTTGCAATCCTAATAGTTTGGGTTTGTTGACTGTTCAATTTTCACTTTTGGTCGAGTCGGGTCCATTTTATTCAAACAATTACTGGTGGGGTCGAGTTTTGTGTGTAAATTTGTCTTTTATAATTATTTATAGTAGAACATACGTTATGATTTTCAGGTCCAATAGGGTCCAGTTGGATTCGGGTAAGGTCCGTGTGGTTTACTGGGGTCTATTCGTGTTCGGGTTTACTTCGGTTTGGTCAGTCGGGATTCAGATATATTTCTGATGGGGTCTATTTGATTTGGGTCCAGCAAAACCCGACCCACTGTCAGGCTAATGTCAAACTCCTGTAGCTAGTCGATTCATCCTTAGTGTTTGTTTGGTACGTAGTGAATGAAAGGGAGGGTAGAAATTTAGTTTATGTGCTTGGACAAAGTGATGGGATGAGAAGGGAATGGGAGAAATGGAGGGGAAACTAAGCATATGGGAGAAATGGAGGGAAAACTAAGTATATTTTCAGTCACTTCTCTCCCATTCCCTCCCCACCGAAGGGAAACTAAGTATATTTTCAGTCACTTCTCTCCCATTCCCTCCCCACCGAAGGGAAACTAAGTATATTTTCAGTCACTTCTCTCCCATTCCCTCCCCACCGAATAGTGGAGACAAAGTTTGACAAGAAATATATTGTAAAGGTCAGAGGAAAATATAAAATAGAGAGAAAAAATATAAATAGCATGGCAGAAAAAATTAATATAACCCACAGCTAGTGTCAAAGAAAATTAGCATGTCATGAATGTGTTGCGTTACTTGATTGGACACATTGAATGATTGGAGTATTGCATACAATTTGAAAGAAGAAAACAAATTTGTGAAACAATAAAATAAAATAGAAAAGAAACAAGAATAAATTAAATTTTGTGCATAAAATATAAGAAAATTTAAAATTTTAATTTTTTCAATACGAAAGTTGAAAATTTTGAGATCATTATGCATACATAAAAATAAAAATACAAAAATAATCACAGAAAATATTTTGGACTACGTTGGAAAGTATTTAACTACACAGAGAAAAAGTTATTGTAAACAAAAATAAAAAAGAAATCTACTTCTATAATCATAATTTCATATATGAAGAATTGTATTCTTACATTTAAAAAAATCTCTTGTGTGGCGCTTTCAACACCGAAAAATAAATTTATATGATGCATTCTTCTACATCTTATAAATTATTTTTAGATCTATAGAATTTGTCATTCAGAAATGGTAGGCAATCTTACTTATTGCTCATGTGAAGATATTTTTATAAAATAGTATATATAAAATAAATATATAAATATAATAATTATATGTAAAAATACTTTTATATCAATATTTTGAGTCAATTTTTTTATATACATTTTTTTTTCATATTTTTCTTCCTTTCCCCTCTCCATGCTAACTAAACACACTAACATAAGTATCATCTAGCCTCCCCTCCCTTCTATGCCTTTCCTCTTTATTCACCATGTATCAAACATAACATTAGTGTGGGTGGCCTTTAGTTACTGCACCCACCCAGTCTGGACAGTATTCTAGGACCGAACCTTAGGCTAGCTTCTTATTTTTAACCCACGGGTTAGAGCATACTATGAGCCTAGATAGGCATTTTAGTGTTTAGCTCATGAATCGAACTGTATGTTTAAGAGTTTTATACTGCAAGGCCTGCTTAGGCGTGACCCTTCAATAAATAAATTACAAAAACTCGAACACCAACAGTTCAAATAGGTGGAAACATTTTACTAAGGTATGAACATATAAAATGTGATGAAAACTCGAACACCAACAGTTCAATTAGGTGGAAACATTTTACTAAGGTATGAACATATAAAATGTCACGGACAACGGCAATGGCAACACATCTGTTCGGAGAATACAAAGATATACCCATCTATCATCAGATACCCACAATCAATCCAGTCAGAGATGAGAGAAACGACACGAGATCACAATTCAAAGTTATGGGTGAGATACGGACCGAACAACGTGCTTGTTCTAGAGGTCGAGTATTTCTGTCCTGCATCAGAAATTAATCTGTTCTCGTGTCAGATTTTGGCTCCCTCGGTATTACATGGCTGGGCCTTTGCCCTAGGGCACCATAATATGACATTCAAGTCGAAAAAGTCACATATATAATCTGTTCAGATAGCAACAGGAAATCATACACTCTCTATCTCCCTTTCACGGATGCAACAGGTCTTCATGTTTCAGCCTCGGTAATCGATACCGGAATTTAACTAGACCACAACGACCGCCAATCGATTTTAGGGAGCCCGCCGGTATCTTGACCGGCCCACTCTCCTCTCGCCCGGCGTTCATTGCTGTAACTACTATTTTTTTATCGTATGCTTCTGGAGGAAGGCCGGGTCCAAACTCTCGCAGAGACTACGGTAGCAGCTGTGGGGATCACGTGGCAATGCCTCCTTTGGACCTTATGGCCTTCATGTTTGTCATACATACAGTGGGATGATAGCTATCAGCCATTTTAGGAATGCCAATCCAGCTAGCAACAACATATTCTCCTCGTCTAGACCCTTTCCCCCTGTTTTCCCCATCTAATGGAGACCACAGAGGACAAGGGTATATTTTCAAAAACCTGATTTAAGAAATAACAAACAAGAATCAATGATTCAACTCATAGACGTTGTTTTATACGAACGGAAACTATCAGCGATGGAGGCGAAACGACGGTTCCAGTGAAGGACGTCAGGGTTCGACGGAGGCGCATCGCTCGGCGTGGAGTTGTAGTTTTGGTGAAAGCGGAAATTGCAGAGAAGCATATCATTGGCACTGCGACTCGAGTACACCGATCGTAGACGCAGTTATTAGGGCTTTTGGATCCGGCAATTACTAGGGCTCGCGCCTCCGCGGCTTTGTCCCCCCTCCCCCCCAGTCGACAGTGCGCAGGCGGCAATCGTTTCACGGGTCGAAGTCTCTCTAGCTACGTTGTGGGTCTTTGCGGCACCGGCTGGAGCAGCAGTTCGACTGCCTGGCAGGCGGCGGTGTTGTTTGCCGCCGTTTCCTTTTCAAGGATGCCAAGACCTCTCCTTCCTTGCAGAAGCAGCCTGGAGGCACGACTCCATAGCAAAAACGCTGACTCTGCGTCGGGCGTGCGTCAGTGCTTGAGGAGTGCGTCAGTACCTTTTACCCACAACCTTTTTCTTCTTCTTCGATTCCTGTTAGTACGCAGAAGGTGGCTCAAGGGGCTTCATGATTTACTATGGCCTTGAACGGTCCTTCTTCTAGTTTGCTATGGTGACAGCCACTAAGCGGAGCATGCATTACAGGAGAAAGGAGGAGGCACCTAACCACCTTACTGATGTGTCTGATCTGGTGATCTTGAAGGAGAGATACCTAGTTTGCATGCAAATGATGTCTTTAGGCGGAGGGAGCAACATACGATCCACACAGGACGCCGACATTGTCCGTTTTGAAATTTCCACGGCTATCTGGATGGCAGAGAAGGAAGCAAAGGATTTTCACATATGATCTCTCATCTCAAGAGGTTACACCTTTGCAGCGAGGAACGCAATAAGGTTTTACGGGATGCCATTCAGAACGATTATGATTTATTTCAGGAAGTTGAGGAGACTTTGAGAGTCCTTGATCATTGGATGTGTGGGAAATGTATGAAGATACAAGTAGTGAGTCACACATGCCATCAGATGATGGTATTGTTCAGATTTTTGGTGATAACCAAGATATTCAGGGACGGATTATTGGCATTTTAAAGCCCCTTCCATTGGGCCTTGAGATATCTAATGTCACATATTGGTTGGCCCTTGATGTTGTACTTCTTTATCGTGTTTTTCGAGCACCCATCACCACTGTGAACATCATCCCACATGCTTGTCATCTTGCCTTCTCTCAAGCGACTACTACAGATCCGGCCTTTGGCGTCGGTTGTTTAGGCCCTTTTAGCGACGGTTACCAAGCGACGCCTATGTGGGCGCCGTTAAAAGTCGAATACTTCGGCGTCGGTTTTACAACCAACGACAAAACGCTTCGCGCCACCGAATACGCGCCAGCATGGCCCCCATAGGTGTCAGTCATATGCAATTTAACCGACGCTATAATCATTCGCACCACAAAAAAGGTGCCATCTAGGACACCATCAGTGTTGGCTTTCTAAAAATAACCGACGCCATTACACCTGCCGCCACGGCCGTGCTTCCCAACACGGCCATCTAGGACACGATCGACGTCAGTTTTCTACTAATAACCAACGCCATAATAGCTGCTGACACGGCCGTGTTTCCCAGTACGGCCGTGTTGTGTGGTCATATTAGGCGGCAGTTTTTAGTCAATAAACGACGTTGTAAGCCTTTGATGACGGTTTTCTACTAATAACCGATGCTTATGGTTTGATTTTTTTTCTTATCAGTTTGCAGGCCTGCTGTGGCTGGTCAGCAGGATGCCAAAACCTGTAGTTTAGTTTTGAACTGCAGGTTTACGACATCCATTGATATCAGCCAACAAACAGGCCACAAACCTGCAAAATCAATAAATATTCTTCACACATAGGTAGATACATTCAGACATCAATTCAATTTTCACATTCACACATGTAGAAACATTCATACATGTATAAACATTCAGACATGTAGAAACATTCAAATACATGAGACAATTCAGAAAAATTCATTTACAAAATATCATTCAACATCGATATCAGCATCCCAATTATATCTTATAGTCCCCACTGCTTGTATGGCTCTTGCCCATTCTTCTCTTACGTCATTTAATACTTCCATCATATATGGAGCATGTACATCTTTTAAGGGTTTACTTGTAGTGGGGTTAGTTTTAAACATCTGCAAAGAGAATGATGTATATATAAGTAATAATATATAAATAAGATCGATATATTTCATACTATCTAATGAGACTATATATAATACCATAGGTATGTATTGATTTCATCTGCATGTTTGATAATCATGTCCATAAACCACATCACATAGTATGCACATGTTCATCCGTTGTCTTGTGTAGCACACTATAAAATAGATACAAAATATTACAAAATACAAATAAGCAAAGTTCATATAAATAACATATACATTGGAGTGGGGAACTTACTTTCACGTTCTCCCAAATTATTAGTTGGTTCTTTTTACTGGGAACCTTTCCTCCAACCTTTTTGAACACATCTAAACCCCTACATGTTAATGTAAAACCCTAAATTGTATAATTAAATAGTAATGTAATAACATATGTTAACAGATATAAAAATAAAATATTTCTCACCAGAATAATGCAATTCTCATTACGTGTCCAATTTTAGTATTCAATGTAGTCCCCGCAGGATCTAGATAATAGATAGTGAACGTCCCGGGGAGAATAACTAGTAACTCCCAATGCTTACCGCTAGAGGTTAAAAAGTTAAAAATTAATAACTCAAAATCCACAATAAAAATATAATTTTCTTAAGTCCAAATTATAAACAAAGTAAACTTACTTCACATTGAATGGAGCTATTATTATCGTCTTCTTTGTTTGACCGAAAATTGTAAAAGCATCAGAACAGTATTGTTGAACGCTATCAGGGTGTTTAGCTACCCGACTAATCAATGATGGAATCAAAAATCCCACATGTTCAAATCCAAATTGTTTACATTGATTTTTGACTAAGTAGCTGCAAAACATGTATTACGTATGCATTAATATATAAGAAACCAGATCACCAGATCCTACACAAGGTATATGGATGTATAAATAGGATCTCACCTTATCCATGTCTCTATCATTGATGTATTCAGCCAATCATAGATAAACAACTCAATAATATTTTGTATAAATAGAGAGCTTTCATATGATTGACCTGCATAATCTGCTTCTAAAGAAACAACTATAGGGCCATGTATATTATGTGCGTGTAGCCATACTGCCATTCCCTTACAAGGAGGACCTAACGGGAATTCTAGGTCAGTTGGAACCCAACTTGGTAATGCAGGAAGTGGAGGTGGAGGACTAGATGCTCTAGGTGTCTTCTTTTTAACCTGTATATATACTTTTAGATCAATTGACCTCATATATACACATAAACAATTTAACATAATGTAATTTTATCTTACAATTTCAGTAGTGTAGACGACATCTGTTTTGGGCCACAATATCACCCCGCCTTCTGCCTCAGTAAGTGTATCAATATCCGGGTGGCCATATGGCAATGCAGCTTCCCTCCAATTGGGGAATACACGTATCAGACTCACACGAACGTAGCCCTGTGACATTGGAGTCATGTGAATCGTTGCTCCAGGAAGGAACGGGTAAGTCTGCGCCGTTGTAACAATATATTCTTGCATTCTTAAGCGGCATGGCTTCAACGCTTATAAATGTATGTAAAGAATGTTATACATATATACATATCATCTCGAAAACATATCATCTTGAAAAGACTAGCTACAATGCTATAAACAATACTTACAGCAGACCTGTTAGGTGGTGGGTCTACATGATTACTCTCAGTCTATGCATCAGGAGAAGAGTGGGTCACCATAGGCTGATTGGAAGCCTGAGATGCCTACCACCGCAACATTTCTTCCTTGACCTTCTTAGTAACTATATCCTCGACTCTTTTATTCTCCTATATATGGATAAAAGAAACATTAGCTTATTATTATTATTTTTTTTTGGTCGGTAAAACTTCTGTTGCTTTTTTTGAATTTTGTTTGTAATATTTACAAAACATGCTGGTCCCAAAAAAGAACCAACTGAAAAGAAAGAAGAAACATCAATACATCGTATATATATGTAAAGAAGAGCAGGCCCTAAAGCAAAAGGATAAACATGAAACCCATGAACCAACTGGAGGGGTAGCCATATCCAGGGAAGTCCAGAAGAAACCCCAGAAGAGGGTCAAGAAACCAGACCAGAAAATAATCATAGCCACCAGAAAACCACCATGGTGAGGCAACCCACAGAAGATGTGGCAGAAAACAGCATCAAGGACTCGCCAGCAGCAAGCCATAACAGGCGTCTTCAGCATACAGCAGAAAGCATGAGAAGGGAATCTAGCAAAGCAGAGCAGGTTCCAACCAGGGGAGACGAGCCAAACACAAGGTCATGAAAACCCAGCTGATCAGCAACATCTAAACAAAAAAGCAGAGAAGGCATAACCCAACAGAAGAAAACTCCAATTAGAACAAGTCTTAGGTTGGGAATCCTCGCCAACAGCAAAGGCCAAAACAACATCTTCAGCACACAACAGAACAGACATCCAGCCATAAACACTCACTGACCATCATAACAGAAGAAGAAGAAGCCCTCTAGAAGACCACAACAGAAGAAGGTAGATAGATCTGCATACCATAAAAGAACTACCAAGCCACAGATCAAACAAAGGCACAGAGCAAAAAACCTCACATAGAGATCAACACATCTGCCCCAAAGCATAAACAAGCTAAGAAAACCCAACATATAGATCATCAAAGCAAAACCAGAAGAAACATATCTCAGGACCAACAAAGCTCCAGGGAGAAGGGAAAGGAGCCACCAAGGCATTCCAAAGAAACGCAGCCAAACCAATCCAAGCTTGAGAGAGGTCTGCCACTCCATCCTGGATAACCTCTGCCGCTCAAGAAAAGGAGACAAAAAAAAACTTGGGAAAGATCTGCCACTCCACTAAGGATCATATTTACCACCCAAGGAAGGAGCATCAAACATCACACTAGTCATCTTGAAGCCCACAACAGCAACAGCCAAAACCAAAAAATTTGCCAACAACAACCAGAGAAACATCAAGGTGGAGCTATCCTCACAAAGAAAGCAGAAGATCAAGATCAGAAGGTCCCGCCACCAGAACACTCATTTCAGTCATACAACAACATCCATAAACAGAAATCTTCAGCCAGCATAGCAGGCTAGATAACAAGCAGATGAAAAAAGAATCCAACCTTAAACATCTTCACACGACCAACAAAAAAAAAACAGAAAAGGCCAACAGAACAGCAGACTACCAGCACATAAACACCTTGGGAGAGCTCTGCCACTCCAAATGGATAAACTCATCCACCCAAGGAAGCAACCAAACCATAAACCAGCAAGGGCCAAGCAGCTAGAAAGCACAGAGCTACAGAAGGGAATGCTATCACATAGCTCAAGAATTTGCAGGAAAAAAACTCTGCAGGTCTTCATTAACAGCTTTGGCAACGAGATCAGGAGATCTACTTCTATCCTCATGCACACGGATATTTCTTTCAACCCAACAGTGATAAAAGATAAGACTCATCAAGCACCTCAACCTGGGAGTCAACAAATTTTCTGCATCATACCAGGAACTAGGCATAGAGATATTAAACCAATCCTAAATCATCTTGGTAAAATTGCAGCAAAAGAGGATGTGATTGGTATCCTCATAATCATTAGAACACAAGAAACAAATGGAAGCAAGACAGAGGCCTCTCCTTCTAGAGTAATCAGAAGTAGGCAACTTATTATGCCTAGATTTCCAAAGGTGAAGAGTAGCTCTTTTATGAGTTTTAATATTCCAAATCCAATCAAAATCAGGAGCATTATCCACCTTATCTCTAATAATGTCCCAAACACCATGGAGATTGACCTTCTTTAACTTTGCAAAAGAAATAGAGTCTTTGTGCCCATGATGAATAGTAATAGATTTAACCACATTGAGAATATCAACTTGGCCCCTATTACAAGGTTTAGGGATAACCCAACTGCCCTCATTCATAATATACTTCAGATTAGCATTAATCGGAATACCAGACCTAACAATACACTCTCTGCCAACATAATGACTAAGGAAGTGAGAGTTGCACCAAGGGTCCTGCCAAATGGAGATGAGGCCCCCATCTCCAACATCAAAATTAATATATTTCAGAATGTAGTCTCTAACACGGATAAGGTTATTCAACAACCAAGAATGGTTGGAAGATTCATTAACAGTCCAATAAGAAACTTTTTTCAAGTACTTTTCATTTATCCATTTAACCCAAAGAGTGTCTTTCTTACATGCAATATTCCAAGCATTGATAATAAGACAAACTTTGGCAACATCTTTGAGTTTCTTAATCCCAAGACCACCATCTTTCTTCGGTTCAGTAATCCTATCCCATTTGATGAGATGAAGATTCCTCTTGGCATCCGTTTCACCCCAAAGAAAATCTCTGCAAATTTTATCAATGTAATCCAGAATAGAGCTTGGAATAGGAAAGGAGAAAATCCAGTACAAGTGCATATTTGAAAGAGTAGACTTAATAAGTTCCAGTCTAGCAGCCATAGAAAGAAGATTTGATTTCCAAGAATCAAGCCTAGCCTTAATTTTATCCACCAAGGAGCCACACAACCTCTTAGAGAGTTTGCCAAAAAAAAGAGGAAGACCAAGATATTTCGAGGGAAAACAACCTTCCTTAATGCCCATAACCTCAATAATAGGCTTCCTATCAACATTCTTACTAAAGAAGATAGAACTCTTCGAATTATTGATATGAAGACCAGAAAGCTCAACAAAGGTATCAAGAATGGTTCTAATAGCTTCAACATCTTCAACACTAGCTTTGGAAAAAACCATCAAATCATCAGCAAAGATAAGATGAGAAATATTCAAGTCTTTAGAAGCAGGAATGGGATTAAGACTACCACCAAGGACAACCTTCTTGAAGAGCTCAGAAATACCCTGCATGCCAATAACAAATAGATAGGGGGCAATGGGGTCCCCTTGCCTGACCCCATTCATAGGCTTAATACTGGTAGAAGGTTCACCATTAATGAGGACCTGATAAGAAGAAGTAGAAAAAATCTCTCTAATCCAATTGATCCAGATAGAAGGAAAACCCATATGATACATAACAGAGAAAAGAAAAGTCCAACTAAGAGAATCATAAGCTTTAGAAATGTCAGCTTGGATGCACATCCTATCAGGAGAATTCGACCTTTTAAAATCACTAAGAATTTCATTAGTGAGCAAGGTAGCATCTTTAATACTCCTCCCTTTGACAAAGGCACATTGAGAGATATCAATAATTGAAGGAAGAACCCTTTGAAGTCTATTCGCAAGAATTTTAGAAATGATTTTAAAGAAAACATTACACAAGGCAATGGGCCTCCAGTTCTTGATATTAGTGGAGTCATCCCCCTTGGGTATAAGAGTTAAAAAGGTCCTATTGGCCTCCTTAAGCATCCTGCAATTGTCAAAAAATTCAAAGACAACTTCACATACATCATTGCCAATAATGTCCCAAACCTCTTTGTAGAAAAGACCATTAAAACCATCAGGTCCAGGAGCTTTATCAGTCTTGATATCCTTTATAACATCCTCAATCTCTCTTCTAGACACTCTAGAAATAAGAAGATTCCTATACTGAACAGTGAGAGTATTTCCGGACCATTCTCCTTGCCAAACATTGATAGGAGAATTATTATTAAAGAGATTAGTGTAAAAATCAGTAATAGCAACCTTGATATCATCATAATCATAAGAAATAGAACCATTAATATTAAGCTTCTTAATGGAATTAGAGTTTCTTCTGACCTTCATAGAGGAGTAAAAATAAGAGGTGTTAAAATCGCCCTCTTTTAGCCACTGAACTCTAGATTTCTGCCTATAGAAAGATTCTTGGACAGCACATTGTTTATTAGCTTCTATCCTATACTCCTTTGCAATCCTCCTAAGATCTTCATTGAGAGGATTACCATCAGCATCTTCCTGAGCCTTGATGGCAAGGTGTTTGGCTATCTTAGCATTATCATTAATATCACCACACACATTCTTGTTCCAGTAAATAAGTTTCCCCTTAAGAAGACCAATCTTCCTATATAAATTGAACATAGCATACCCAGGGAAATCATTAGACCATGCCTCTTTAACAATAGAACGAAACTCATTATGACTAGTCCAAGAATTGATAAATCTGAAAGGAGCTTTAAACTTCCTAGGATTTCCAATTCTAACAACCAGCCTCCTGTGATCACTAATGATATTAGAAATAACTTCACCCGAATAATCAATGTTTTCAAAAATGAAGTCAGAGTTATGAAGCACTCTATCAATCTTAGACATGACAAACCTATCACCATCTTGCCTGTTATCCCAAGTAAAAAACGGACCTTGGAGACTCATCTCAAAAAGCTTAGAATTCAAAGCACAATCATTAAAATCATCCATGGATTTCCTGGTAGGAAGAGTTTTACTAATCCTCTCTTCAACTTTGCGAACACAATTAAAATCCCCCATAATGAGCCAAGGAGCATCAACTAGAGAGCTGAAATCAGTAATAGAAGACCATAACCTTACCCTGTCATTGTCAGGATTGTGACCATAGACAGCAGAAAGGAAAAAATATGATTGATCAAAGCTAGCTTTCATGTGGATGACTTGATCATTCTCAGCAACACAAGAAATATCACCATCAAGATCCTTCCATAAGACAACAATTCTACCAAGAACATGAGAAGAATGATTCGAGATCCAATTATAACCAGAAAAAAATTTATTGACAAAGGAGCAAATCTTGCGAGGTCTAATCTTGGTTTCAAGCAAGATGACAACATTATTATTTGCCCTCCTGACCTCTTCCTGGACATCCTGGATCTTATTACTTATACCACGGACATTCCAGGAAGAGATAGAAATGGGAGGAATCATTTGACGACATGGGCTGTTGAGCTGTCAGCCTCAGCATCATTTGAGTTAATGTGGAGCTCTTCAACTTGAGCTAGGATAGGAGAGAATTTGGGACCTGCAGAATTATATTGTATACTCAAGCATTGGTTAGATAGAGATTCAGAAGGGAAAATGTTCCTTCTCCTATCACTTGGATCTATTAGCACCTTACCAATAACAGAACTGTCAGGAGAGGTATTTTCAAAACACTGCAAGACAATCGGTGTAGATGGAGCAGAACCTCCATCACTAGCAGAAGAACAAACCAAATCAAGTCCAGAATTAACAGCATTTGATAAGAGGATATCTTCAATAACAGTGCCTTGAGGTTGACCTGCCAATTTATTCCGTTCTATTTCAGACTTGTCAAATATTTCTTCAATAACGAAATCCGCATCCCCCACCAGAACAGTAGTAGGAATATCTTCAAAACGAGGGATAGTATCCTTCCTTTTGATTTCCCAGACCTTCTTAACATTAGCTATAGGTTTAACATTCTGTTTCTTTCCAGTGTTGCTTATACGACAGTCTCCATGTCCCAAAAAACCACAGACACGACACTTATGTGGAATCCATTCGTAGCCCAGGGACACAGTGCACTCAACTCCTTTATCACTCCTAAGAGTCAGGTTTTTCAAATAGCCAGCATCTTTACCCATGAGAACCTGGATTCTAGCAACATCCAGCCGCACCAGACTACAGGTAGACTCGTCCATCTTGAGAGGACGACCCAAAACAGACCCTATCCTGTTGAAAAATCTCGGATCCCATAACTCCATGGGAAGGTTAATAATGTCAACCCAAACTGGAACCTCAGAAAGAATAGGCCTAGACTGAAGATCACCAGGACTCCATTTCTTAAACACAACAGGTCTGCTAAGAACATACCAGTCTCCAGCGAGAACATCATTAAGGTCTTCAAGATTATCAAAACGAACCAGAAAAAACCCTTCACCTCTATCAAAGACTTCAAATCTCTCACGGGTACCCCAGGCATTATAGAAATGATTTGCAAGAAGGTGGATATCCGGCCAGAAATCTAAAACATAACCAAGGAGACACTTACTCCATCTGATAGCATTCTCCTCCGATTCATTGCTAGGGTAGATGATCTTCCCATCAACAGTAGACGTATCCACCCAATGCAGGTCCAATGCTCCCCCAGACGACAATGGCTTCAAGGATTCCCACTGTAGCTGAGAATTGACTGTAGACAGATTTGGGAAATGACTAGGATCGTGAGGAATAGGGTTGGCAGTAGATAGCGCGCTCCTGTCAATCTCTTTCCGCTTCACTAGATCTGGAGTAGACAGCCGTCTGGATGCCGGCGCCTTTCCAGTCGCCTTCTCGCCCACGACAGCGGCAGCTAGGGGAAGCATCTTTTCAAAAGAATAGGTTACCTCTTCTTGTGAAAGTCCCTCTCTGGGTTTACGCTGCGATAGCCCAAAGAATGCTTTGATGCCCACACCAGTGCCTGCACCCCTAACACGTCCAGGATGCTCTAGGTTACCCAAAGCAACTGTCAATTCATCCCTTGTGCCCTGAGGGATGAACGTGCCCTGTTTCCTCTCCTCATGCAGCTCTCGCTAATCACCATCAACAGAAATTGGTAAGGAAACACCACAAATAATCAATATTCAAACGATTTTCTAAGAGTTGTATTTTACCATCTTCGGAGCCGCCTCGGCAGTTACATGCTTCGTTATTTCACCCTTCTTGTTTTGCCTCCCAGCTATCCAGACATCATGGTGAGGCATGGGTGTAGTACATGTAGTAGAGGACTCCGGAGTAGCAGCAGACTCCTCCTGTAGTCTTTGGCGAATGCTTGCATAGCCCTTTGGACCCATTGTGTGGTCATGCACATTCAGTGCATGCATTGCTCTTTACGCCTCACTGATAGCCTAGTTAGTATGCACATTAATTTGGTTAGTAACACTAAAGGTTAATCTTGAATAGGTGAATACAACGTATATTAATTAAATTGGGAGTGACGCTTAATACCTTGAATTCTTCAGTTTTTCTTGAAGCAACAAACATGTCCCAATCTTCTTTGTCCAGGAAGTTCTACTGTTCAAGGGCTGACTTCTTCTTCTTATCCCCATGTTTTATGTATTCTCTATTGAGATTTGTCCTATAGTTCCTTAGCATCTTTCCAGTGTGTTGCATCATGCTTTTACGATGCAACTTATCATCCAATGCAAACATATTCTGTAAAATAGAATTGCTATTAACTAGTATCCAAAAATAGAATTGCAAATAATAGAATTTATAATCTACAAAATAGAATTGCAAATAATAATAACTCACGCATAAATCATTCCATATCATGTCTTTCTTCGCCTGAGGAACTTTATGCTAATTATCATACTCAACACCACAATGTCTTCGAGTGACAACCCCAAGATAGTTTACAAAATTATTATGGTTCACTCCAATTGCATTTCCTGCATTATCAAACTCCATAGCCAATCTGGATCCACTACCCCTTAGCGTTGTTAACTTCTTCAGCAGAGTGATGCCCCTTTTCTTGTTAAGTTTTTGGTGATGCGCATCAAGTTCCTCTAGTGCTTCAGAGGGTACAAGTGCATCATCAACCAAAAATTTGACAATATAAACACACTAAATTAGCCCAACATAGAAATATAGGATATATGACATAACTAGAAGATAATTAATTTCTATAGAAATATATGATATGTTTTTAAAACTTACATTGATATCCTCGCCATGCTCATCATGGACATCATCCTCATCATGGACATCATGCTCCCCATGGTCAGCCATATGAAAATTTCATTAAAAATTCAAACATTTAGCATTTGTATTAACTAGAAGATAATGAAACATTATATCTAAAAATGATATTGATATTAAAAAATAAACATTTAGCATTTTATTAACTAGAAGATAATGAAACATATAAAAAAATATAAACATGTATGCCTCTAAAATTGTGATCTTTTATCAATTAACAATCCTTCATTGTGATCTTCGCGCACATATAAGTCATCATTAGCTTCAATATTTTTTGGAGTTGGCAACCCAACTGAGAATGGACTGGAGTCATCATACTTATCATAGTACTCTTCTTCATCTATAGGATCTTCAATGAACTGTCTTTTACCAAGAGCAACCGACCATTTATCATTTGCAAGATCATCGATATAAAATACTTGTTTCGCCTATGATGCCAATATGAATGGTTCACCCTTCTCACCAATATTTTCAAAGTTCACTAAAGTGAAACCCAATTCATCCACTATAACTCCTTTGGTGTTATCAACCCAATTACATTTAAAGAGTAGAATTCTGAAATCTATGCAGTCAAACTCCCATATGTCTTTAATGACACTGTAACATGACATTTTAGCTTCACGTGGACTCTTATCCTTTGCACTTGCAAAATACATATTCGACGCTTGAAGGGTGACCCCACTATTTTGGATGACACTCTTATCATCTTGGTGCTTTGTGTAATATGTGAACCCATTAATGTCAAACCCTTCATAAGACATAACATTCGATTTTGGTTTAAAGGTGAGGCATTTGATAGTTTCTGTAATATCATCTAGTGTTTGAGATAGTTGATGTAAGACTTTATCTTCAAACCACGTAGTAAAAGTCTTGTTATGCTCTCTAGCAAGCCACATTGAACTGGCTCGAGGATGTTGTCTCTTGATGAAATTGGTATGTTCCTCGATTTAAACAGTCACTTCATCCATGTTGTGTAAAATATACAAGTGACCTTGTTCCAGCTTCTCACGGCTGATTACTTTCACCCGTGATCCCGAAATTCCTTTGCCCTCCTCAATATTCTTGTCATTAACAGGAGTGTCATTACCCCTCAGAAAGTCTTTGTAAAAATCCATAACCTCTCTTGCCACACAACCCTCAATAATACTCCCTTCAGGCCGATAACAGTTTCGAACATCACCTTTAAAAATGATCATGTATCGTTCAAAGGGATACATCCAATGCAATAAAACTGGTCCCAACATTTTCACTTCCCTAGTCAAGTGGACAACAAGATGTACCATGATATCAAAGAACGAAGGAGGGAAATACATCTCAAGCTGACATAGGGTAACAACCACTTCTCTTTGAAAATTATCAAGAGTATCAGGGTCAATAATTTTGTTGCACAGACTGTTGAAAAATAAATAAAGTATGGTGATTGCAAACTTTACATGCTTTGACAATATAGATCGAATTGCCACGGGTAATATTTGTTACATTAGAGTGTGACAATCATGAGATTTAAGGCCTATCAACTTCAGATCTTTCATTGATACCAATCGACGGATGTTGGATGAGTAACAATGTGGCACCTTAACATTTACCAAGCATTCACAAAAAGCTTTCTTCTCCTTTCTAGACAACATGTAACAATAGGGAGGTAAGTATGTTCTTTTATTACCCATTTCACGTAATTCTGTTAGTTCTAACCTTATTCACATTTCACGTAGGTCCAGTCTGGATTTTATCCCATATTTAGTATTACCTGGTATATTCAACAGAGTACCAATGACGCTATCACAGACGTTTTTCTCAACGTGCATTACATTGATACAATGCCTGACTATCAAAGAACTCCAATAAGGAAGATCCTAAAATATTGACTTCTTCTTAAATGAAGAATTGTCACTCTGTGTGGCCATACTACATTGTGATCTCTTACCAAATTCATTGACAATGTCTTTTACTCTTTCATAAACAACATCCCCTGGTATAGGTTTAGGTGCACTCCGTTCATCATTCCATCCATTGAATGCTTTGCGCTTCCTACGATACAGATCGAATTTTGAAAGTAACCTTTGATGACCAAGATATACAGTCTTGCCTCCATGTTTTAGTCTTATTGAATCAGTGTTCTCTTCACATATAGGACACACTTTAACTCCTTTTACACTATATCCAGACAAATTCCCGTATGCTAGAAAGTCATTAATAGTGCAAAACAACATAGCATGCAAACAAAATGTCTCTCTTCTTGAAGCATCATAAGTCATCACACCTTCACCCTAAAGTTTCTTTAAGTCATCAATCATAGGTTCAAGATAAACATCGATATCATTTCGAGGTTGTTTAGGGCCCGATATCAATAATGACAGTATAACGTACTTATTTTTCATACACAGCCAGGGAGGAAGATTGTATATAACAAGCATGACTGGCCAAGTGCTATGTTGGCTACTCAATGTTCTATACAGATTCATCCCATCTGTACAAAGCCCAAGTCTTAGATTCCTATCTTCTTCACCAAATTTGGGGTACAATAGATCAATCTTCTTCCACTGTGGGGAATCAGACGCATGTCGTAGGATCCCATCATTATTTTTCTTAACATCTGCATGCCACCTCAAATTCTTTGCATCTATCGGATTTGCAAACAAGCATTGAAACTGTGATATTATAGGTAGATACCACATCACCTTGACAGGAGAACCAGTTTTGCACTCCCCCGAAGTCGTGAATTTATACCATGACGCACCACATTTTGGACAATCCAGTTTTGGACTCCCCCGAAGTCGTCAATTTATACCATGATGCACCACATTTTGGACAATCTTTCAAATCCACATAGTCCTTTTGAAATAATACACAATCATTCGGGCATGTGTGTTTCTTCTTGGCCTCCATTCCCATTGGGCACAACAATTTCTTTGCCTGGTATGTTGAGATTGGCAACTCATTTCCTTTAGGAAGCATTTCTTTCAACAAAGTCAACAATGAAGTGAAGCTTTTGTCGCTCCATCTATTGTTTCCCCATTTGTTCTCTAAGTACATATGTACTTGGAGAACAACGGGGAAATGCTGCCAAAATTTTCTTGAAAACCCAATACACATTATACACTTACTAGTGAGATTAGGTGTTCAAGAATGGGATAGGTGGTACACATTTATTATATATAAGAATGACATCACATGTATTTTTTGGCCTAGAAACCCATCCAAGATTTACTAATTAGGAGTAAATCTTGGATAGTCCCCAGTTTGGGACTGTTCTTGAACACCTAATCTCACTTAGGATGTAAGTGTTTAATTTTTATTGGGTTTTCAAGAAAATTTCGGTAGCATTTCCCCGTTTGTTCTCTAAGTACATATGTACTTGGAGAACAACGGGGAAATGGGCCGAAATTTTCTTGAAAACCCAATACACATTATACATTTACTAGTGAGATTAGGTGTTCAAGGATGGGATAGGTGGTACACATTAAACATATATAAGAATGACATCACATGTATTTGTTAACCCTAGACCCTAATCTTGTCCTAATATATACTTGTTTTCTCTTTGATCATAGAGTGGATAGATCATGGATGTCCATTCGCAATCGCTGCACCCCCCAGTTTATATCTGGTCTTGATCAGTTTTTTATATTTGCTGAGGAACATAGGAAACAACCTGGAGATAGGTTCTACTATCCATGTAGGCATTGTGGTAACAACTTGAAAGTCAGCACTGGTGACGAAATCAAAAGTCATGTCATGTGTAATGGGATTGTACAAGGCTATACAGAATGGCACTGGCATCGAGAGATTTCAAACCCGAAACCAGTGGATGTCGATAGCAGTGCTTGGGTGGAAGAAGAAATTGCCTCTGATGATGTAGATGTGAACGAACCAGTTCCAGTAGACATCGTTGATGTGATGCTGGATAGTTGTGGGGTAGAGCACACCGATCCACCTTCCATATTTAGAAACATTATGCATGATGCTGAGATACCGTTATACACTGGTTGTGCTAATTTTACGAAGCTTAGCGCTCACTTACATCCTAAGTGAGATTAGGTGTTCAAGAACAGTCCCAAACCGGGTACTATCCAAGATTTACTCCTAATGAGTAAATCTTGGAGGGGTTTCTAGGCCAACAAATATGTCATTTTTATACCTATGTTGTCATGCTTTTACCTACAAACCTAGTTTCATCATTCATATCCTAAGTTTTGTGTAACATCATTAATCATGCTTGTCAGTAGATACTAAACAGTAAATAAACCTTGATTCCATAGATTTGAATCAGGGGTCAATCTTAAAGTTTTAACTAGAGCTTCATATATCAACATACATACAAGGTCATATTTCAAGTCAAGATTTAGGCATTTAATCACCTTATGGCGCATACACGATTCACAATATATTGGGGTGCACAAAGAATAATATATGTTACTGATTTAGGAGTCCACATAATCAATTAGAAGACCCACGTGTGAGTTAATTTTGACATTCAACATCAATGTATCTTTAACACGCACGTTTCAAGGGTTCAAAGCACATAATCAAATCAAATTAGGATGCTAGAATGGACAAGTTTGAATATTATTTCAACATACATCAAAATTTATTGAATTAGGTAAAGCATGAGAATTAGACAAGTTAAAACAGTACATTATTACTAATCAGTAGATAAATGAATAAAAACCAGTAGATAATAAATACAAATCAATAGATAAGTAAATACAAATCAATAGATACAAATCAGTAGATAAGTAAATACTAATCAATTGATGGAAATTAGTAAAATCAAGATATGTAACCTACCTAGCAGTAGGGGAAGCAGAAGCTAGCTCTGGTGACCTCAGGCTCAAACTCTGACAGTGCAGCAGCTCCTCCGGCGACCTCAGGCTCGAGCTCTAACGGTGTGAGGAGCAGGGGGCGGAGGCTTGATCAGGCGGTGGTGGCTTGACCACAGCCGTGTGATAGGCGGGAGCAGGGCAGGAGCAGGACCGACGGGAAAGGGACTAGGAACGGCCATGCGGAAGGGGGATCAAGGTAGGAGCAGGACCGACGCTAAGAGCAGGAGCGCGGGCGGTAGCAGACGGCAGTGGTAGCAAGAAGTGGCGACGGCGGCAGGAGCACAGCAAGTGGCGGCAGAATCTCAAATCGCCAGCCCTATGTTCTTGGCAATGAAACAGAGAGACAGGGGGAGAGTCTGGCTCGAGCGGGTGGTGTTAAGTTAACAATAGGCGTCGGTTATTTAAAACACCGACACCTAAATAGAATAAGCGTCAGTTGAAACTATAAAACCGACATCCAATTGGACAATCATTTTTTGAGGGAACCCTTATCAGTGTCAGTTATCTAATGAAAACTGACGCCCATATTGGAACTTTGCGTGCAATTTTTATCTTCTTTAGGTGTCGGTTATTAGCTAAAACATCGACGCTGTATGTGACACTTTTGGGGGCAATTTTTTTCGTTCGAAAATTGGATTTCGCGGGCTATTTTAGGCGTCAGTTTCTTTTATCCAGCCGACGCTGAATAAAAAGCGATACCCGTGTCTGGCTGGTCTTCAAATATAGACATCGGTTTTCCTTAATAGCCGACGTTGAATATTATCAGCATCGATTTCTTTAAAAAACAGACGCCCAGAAAAGCGACGTTGAATGTTGTTTCTGTAGTAGTGAACTCTTTACAAAGTGGTTTCTGAGCCAGGGTCGATAGCTGCCTGGGTGAGATTTTGACTTCTTCCCCGCTGCACGTTATAGGTGTTCAGACTGAAAAATAGGTGGGATAGGAGATCTGGAAATAAGAAGTCTCTACAACAATGTCATACTCTGAACTCGCTCGCTACTTGGGGCAGAGCAGACGGTGTCACTGAATTAGTGGACAACATGATGGACGTTTGTGCACAAGAGGATATGGGTCATGGAGATGATAGCTTTTTGGAGGATGATATAAAGGAGAACGCTAATATCAGGCAATGTCTTCACAAAGTCATAGATGGTCACTTTACAATAATAGTGAAAGTCTTGTGCACTTCAGGTGTGGCCCTTATGATGATGATACCTAGGAAGCCTTGGAGGCTAAGCATCCTTACAAGTTGCCTCCTTCCAAGCCATATATTTAAATTTCAGAAGTCCCTCTTGTTGTTGATGTTGATACTGTTCTTAGGTGCATCAAATCCTTTCCTAAAGGGACTTCATGGGGAAGAGATGGCTTGAGAGACCAACACATTTTGGATGCTTTGTGTGGAGTGGGTTTTGCAGTTGCATAGATCTTATATATGCTATCACCTCAGTGATTAATTTATGGCTGGCAGGGAGATGTCCTTTGAGTTTGGTGGAGTTTGTAGCTTCTGCACCTCTTACTCCATTACTTAAGCCTGATAATGGCATCCGTCCTATTGCAGTGGGAACTATTTGGAGATGGCTAGTGTCTAAAGTTGCTATGATAGGAGTAGACAAGGATATGGCTCAGTATCTTAATGACTTTCAATTTGGAGTTGGCATCTCTGGTGGAGTTGAAGCAGTTTTACACAATGTCAATATGTTTTTGAGTGCATATCATGAAGACGGGTCTCTCTCCATGCTTATAGTATATTTCTCTAATTCTTTCAACTTGGTGGATAGGTCTGCGTTACTCTGTGAGGTGAGGAAGAGGTTCCCATCTCTCTCTTTATGGGTGGAGTTTCTCTACACTCAAGTACATTATAGACAAACATATCTAGTCTACCACTGGGGTGAAACAAGGTGATCCTCTGGGCCCACTTCTTTTCTTCCTTATATTAGACCCACTTATTAATGAGATCAGAGACAATAGTAAGCTTCTTCTTCATGCCTGGTATCTTGATGACGAGATAGTCATCGGAGACACTATGGAGGTAGCCAAGGTGTTGGACATTATTCAGCGCAGTGGTCCAGAGTTGGGGCTTATGTTGAACATTCATAAAATGGAGGTTTTCTAGCCTACTTGTGATGGAAGGAAGGTTGAGAAGGGGTTGTTCCCTATGGATATTGGGAGGCCTTTAAGGAGTAAAACTACTTGGAGGAGTTGTTAGCTAGAAAAAAAGTTTTATTGAGGAGTTGGCCATGAGAAGGGCTACTAAAGTTGTTGACTTGGTGCATCTCCTCCCTCAGTTGCATGACCCCCGCAGTGAGATTCTTTTGTTACAGTCTTATAGGGGTACGTCTAAGCTTATGTTTGGCTTATAGACATGCCAATCCACACATGTACATTAGGCTGCAACCTTTTTTAACAAAGGGTTGCGTGGATCTATTGAGGATATTGTAGTATATGGAGGTCCTTTCTTTGGGATCTTCAATGGCTTGTGGCATCCTTACCCATTAGACTCGGTGGTTTGGGCCTATATTCAGCAATGGAGGCTTCTTTATATGCTTTTGTGGCCTCTAGAGCTCAATCTTGGGTTCTCTAAGACTATATTCTATGAGATAGTGGGATACATGGTATGACCTTTGATTTTAACTATGCTTTAGATTGTCTACATTTTACTATTTCATCTTTCGGTCTTAATTGTTTTGATAACAAGGACACCATCCCCCTTAAAGCCCAAAATGCTTTGGCATGTTCCCTTTTTAGCAAAATTGTTAAGGGCATGAATGTTGAATTTGATATGACCATAAGATAGAAAGCAGTCTTCTAGTATTTACAGGATGAACATACTCAGGACTTTCTTCTTGCTATACCTATTGATGGCCTTGGACTACATATGTCTCCAGTGGAGTATCGTACTATTCTCAGATATCGTCTTATGATTCCACTATTTTCTATTGATGAGGTATGCCCAGTGTGCCATAAATCTTGCTTAGACACTTTTGGGGAGCATGCAGTTCATTGTAGGGAGCTCCCAGGCTTCAAGTATTGGCATGATCTTGTAATAGATGTTGTTTATGATGTTCTTAGACATGTGGGAGTTACAACTAAGAAGGAAGCTCATGTGAACTTTTTGAATGATCCATAGGAGGGAAGATCGACACTTAGACCAACATACGTTCTTATTTTTGGCTGGGTTGGAGGAAATCCTTCATGTGTAGATCTAACAGGAGTTTCTCCATTGGTTGGTCTGAAGGGTGGTGACTTTACTGTGGGACATGGTGCCCGTAAAGCTATTTCTGCTAAAGTGGCCAAACATGAGAAGGAATGTATCGACAATCAACATGTTTTTATCCCATTTGATTTTGACACTTTTAGATTCCTAGCACCTGAGACCGTGGAGCTTCTTCAGAGAGTTCAAAAAGTTATGCATAGTAATGTAATGACTCCCAGATCTATGGATGTGGTGTTTCATAGGATTGGGTTTGCCATTCAATAAGGGGTGGCGGCACAGCTTGTTGCCCGCCTCCCTTCTATTTCCTTGTAATCTTGTAGTTGTGTTCTAATAGTATAGATGATTCACATAACTACTATCATTTTAATGAAAAATATCATCATTCATTTACAAACTAGAATTAATTTGGATGTCACATTATATGGTAGTAAAAGTGTATGTATATAGTTTTGATTTATTTTCAATATTGAGTGCAAACAAATGGTTTTGCATGAATAAGTTCAAATTTGAATTCATATTATAATTTGAATTATGTTGAAGCCAGATTTCTCCTTATATAGGAGTTTATATGATTTTACAAGTAATATACATAACTATAGGAAGATAAATTACTACGTGGAAGGAAACATTGCTATGAGTTGCCTATCTAATCGTACTGGTGACTTAATGAACTTTGATGTCTTTATCTCGATTTCTATTTTCCCATACCTTTACGTAAGTCATCTACCTAAAAAATTGAAAAATAAAATACCCAGTCAATATATTACTATAGTTGGCATGTGGGTGTAGACAAAAGTGTCCATGTATGGCTATCAACATATATTGCTTACCCACCAATTAATTGCAAATATGAACTTATATTTTTATTTTATTTCCTAACCCATGCTTGTAATGCCACCTAGGGTGTGACCAAAGAAGTGAATTTTAGTTTCCCTTTATATGATACATATATGTATTATATATAAATTGAAATGAAATTAACATCCTAAAATTTTAACATGAGATCAAACATTAGACAAACATCCGAGAATTCACCAAAAATTGATGTTATTGAGTATTCTTAAAATAACAGCGTACCTTCTTAATGAAAAAAATGCACTATTATTCTAAACACTTCACGTTGTATGTAATCTAATAATCAAATGTATATTCAAATAATCAATCAATCACATCAATTGCCTCTCTAAAGATTGGGAGTGTTACAACCCCAATTTTTGGGTTCAATTAGTGAGAAATGTAATTTCTCATATTAAAGATAATTGAACAAATAATGATATGATTTGTTTTGAATAAATGGATTCCATTCACAATAGCCTTGATTGGTTGCTTTGTGGGCTTTATTGGCTATTGGGCCCAATAAAAAGGAATTTCAATTGATTAAGGAATAATCGAGAATTTGAGAAAGGAAATATGTGGAAACCTCTAGAAGGCAAATCCAAAGAGGATTTCGTGCCTCTTGGGTTCCTTGGGTACCAAGGAGTCCAAGGTTGCAAAAAGAAAGCAATGAGAAAAGAAAAGATGAATTAAGTATTTCTTTATGAAGAAAGAAATTGGAAAATAATGATAAAATGTGGAAAATAAGTGGAAAGAGGCATAAATGAGATTTCTTGGGGAAATTTCGTATCCATGAGATTTCTAATGATAAAAGGAATACCAATAAGGGAAATAAAAGAGAAATTCTCAAAAAGAGATATCTTAATAAGAAATAAACATGACCATGCAAAATAGTGCATATAGGTGCATTAAGAAAGATAATGAGTAATCCAATAAAATGAATTTCGAAATAATAGAGCGCCTTGGGATCCAAGGAGTCCCAATAAAGAGGAAAGAAAGAGAAAATACTAAAAAGGCAAAATAAGAGGATAATATAATGCATTATTAAGGAATTATGAGGTATTGTTAAAAAGAAAGTAATTTCTATTAAAGGAAATAGAAATTTTGTGGCCAATAGATTAAAAGGCAAATAAAGAGAGTGAAGGAGAGGGATTTCAAATTTCTAATATCTTAATAATAAGAAAGATCAAAAGGTCAAGGAATAAGAGAGAGAATCTTGATTTTTTTTCAATAAAGGAATTGGATTCCTAATGGGAGAGAGAGTCGTGTTGCTTCATGGGCAAGCACCTTAGGGCATCAATACCCTCCCCTATATAAGGGGTAGGGCTTTTGGCTCGAGCTTGAGAGATCCCACACATTTTCCTCTCTTCTCCTCCTTCTTCTTCAAACCCTAGACCTTGTTAGCCGATGTTCTCTCTTTCTCTCGCATTCAAGAAGTATGCATGAAGGCATGCAGGTCTTCGAGTGGTAGAAACAAACACATAACCCCTACTGGGGTGGCAAACCGTGCGGGAACCAGAGGTATCCCTGAGGACGCCGACAACATGCACCTTCATCTTCACGGTGAAGTGTTCACGCAAGGGAGTCTCGTCGGCCCAGAGCCTGGGAAGGACGTGGAAAGATTCCTACAGGTCTCCCTTACCTAATCAGAGCGTAAAAGCGATGGGAGAAGGGTCTGTAGTTGACATGTAGGTGTGCCTTCCTCTGTCACAGCCTGCGGGCATGGGAGACGGATCCGGGTCACCTCTGGACGCCAGTCACAAGGTGGAAGTTCGGTTCAACTCCGGCGAGGAGAAGCGGGCCTTCTTGGCCGTGCGAAGGGCCCAGGAGGGCGAGGGCCAGTGGGGCGGGGAGCAATCCCACGCCCATTGGCGTAACAGGCCGACGGAAGCCCTGCATCGCAGGGAAGAAGAAGATAGGACGAAAAGATGAGAAAGTCCCTCGATCATGTGCATTATGGGAGGGGCAGGGAAGTCTTTCACTCCTTTAAAGCACCGGCCCAACTTAGTGAAATAAGAAACTACATTTTGCTGACGTGTCGAGCCTCCATTGGTTGAAAGGTACTTTTCTTTGCAAAATTCATAGAATCTGCTAGAAAACTCGGATGAGAAAAGTTTATACATGAATGTTGCTTAGAAAAATACGAGGAACACATTAAAATTGGTTTGAAAACCTGATTTCGTTCATATTTGCAAAGGTGCACAAAGTTAATGAAAAATGCTTTGAAATTATGTTGGAAACCCTAATTGAAATTAATGGCTAGGTTCATGATGATTAATTGGAAAAATTAAGTAATAGTAACCTGATAAAATGTTAATGATGAACTTGAACCTGATCTTGATGATTTATTACATGATTTAGGGTTTTACACCAATTATGAATGACTAAGCACTTAGAAACCCTAATTTAGGGTAAAAGAGGATAAAATCATATTTAATTTGAAAATGTGAAAATATGATTGTTTAATGATGGTTCTGAGTTATTTGTATATAAAAGATCTTAAATAATAATTAGGATTTTCTAATGAATAAAAGGTGGATTTAATGATATATAGAGTTCAGTTGTGCATAATGAACTATGAAATAATGATAAATGCTCATAATGATCTTGTCATGGAGTAAAAGGATAAGAATAGTAGCTTTAATGTAAAAGAGGCATAATGGGTTTAATTAATGTTTAAAGTGTGCCTTTAATCTAAAATTAGGGTTTGTAAGTAATTGAATAGAAATAAGGGTTTAAAATAGTAAATGAAGTGAAACCCTAATTTCCAAGGAAACCCTAAAATTGGAATAGAAATCCTAAGGAATATGATGATATTGGATAAATATTGATAAAAGGAAATTGGTATATTTATTTCAGGATTCTGTGCATATTTGGTTGCTTGAATGGGATTTCTCTATTCTGGTTAATTCTATCTCAAATCTGCAATCAAAGGTATGTGGTTACTTATGAATAACCGCTTAGTTTTCCGATGGTTTCTCGGACGTTTAATCGCATTGAATGCAACTAAACTGTTTGGATGTTCATATTGCAATTTATAAAGTGACTATGACTATCACTTAATGTATATGCCTATAAACTCAGATCCTGGTTCTCTCTGTGGCATAATAGCTAACCTAGTACATGGCTACCTATTGGGTAGGTCCATCAGGTCTATGGATGACCTAGTACATGGCTACCTATTGGGTAGGTCCATCAGGTCTATGGTTGACTTAGTACATGGCTATCATGGAGGTAGGACCATCAAGTCATAATGAGTTAGATATTGGGCTATCTTCGGATAGTGCCATGCGACTCTATTACCTAAAAGAGAGGTGATATTCATGTCCACTGCAGGGACAACCCAGAGTTCGAGAATATGTATGGATTGAGTTGTATGGCTTAAGATGTAAATTTGATTGTTAAATGATTAATTGAATGATTATATTGTTACCATAGTTGAACATTATCTATTTCCTCCACATACCAGCTTCGGCTGACCGACGTTTTGTTTGTCGGCGTTTTAGGTACAATGAAAAGAACAAACAGTAAAGTGGCACATGTGATACTAAAAGAGAATTAAAGTGCAAAGGAGGATTAGATAGATTAGTATCGGTGTGGATAGAAGTTTAGAGATCCAAGTTTTCAAAAGGTATGTAAAGAAAAATTTTATTACCATTTTCAGTATAGTCTGATAGAATTTAATAATTGTTTATGGTTATATGTCGAACCTTTGATCCGGGATTAATGGGTGCGGCTTCAACCTCTTGGTCTCCCTTAATTGGGGGTTACTGAAAGGTGAGGTCGTAACATTTGGTATCAGAGCATAGGTTCCTCAGTTAACCATTAATAATTATTAAATTTTACAAATTCCATAGAATCCAAGGGAGTTATTAGAGGAGTATCCAAAAGATGGAGGTGTCTAGAAAGGGATCACGACCGGGGGCTGGCAAGATTTTCCTCCGCACCGCTAGTCAGAATACAAGGACTCCCGGACCCGTGTGACCGCCTGACCAAAGTCTTAGGGTATGAATCGAAATAAGACACCTTTAGGACTTCTCATCTTATTCATCCCTTCTCATCACAAAATTCTGATAAGGACCTAAAGGATTAGGGTTTTCTTTCTTCTCCTCACCCTCCTGAGGTATGGGTAAGGTTAATAAGGTCTAAGGAATCCTCCATCAAATTAATCAAAAGCATGTAAATAAGATGTCATGGGCATAAGCTTAATAGATTAAGCACAAACTAAAGAATAGATACATGCTTAGGTCGTATGATATAAGTTGTCATGTCCTCAGAAGGGACCTAAGGTTAGACCTTCGTGACAAGAGGATAAGTTAGTCTTGGAGATAAAGATCTCCATTTCAGGTAGAGATCTGGCACATCCTCGGAGGATGATGCTAACCCTAACCCTAAGTGAAGGTTAGAGAGAGATGAGTTGGACCAGGTGTTTGAAAGGACATGCCTTTGGGATGCCATAGGATCCATGGGTGACCTAGCACCTTTGGCAACCCAACCCTGGGAAGGGTCGTGCATGTTAGGGTAAAGGATAACTCCTTAGATGATGATGATAGTGAAGGACCATAGAAACCCTATGGGCTTGTGCAAGTAGGGAATAGCTGGCACCTAGGGCACATCATCGGACTGACAGTAGGATGAAACCCTAGATAAGGAATCATGAGGGAGCACAAAGGGTTATGAATGATCTTGAGCAACCATAAGTTCGAACCTAGGCTTCACTCATGTAGAGCATGCCTTTGAGCTTGAACCTTCATGAAGAGAGAACCTCTAATGGTGAGGTTGGATGTGGGGCTAGCTCTAGAGAGAGCAGGAAACCCAGCAAGAAGATTGGAAGCCTAAAACCCTGAACAATGGATGATAGTGGTTGCCTCATGATCGATCTCTGGAAGTTGATGATACCTTGGTTGTCTTTAGAGAGACCAAACCTAGAGGAAGGATGAGGTTTCTGGCACCTATGTACTTAGGGTATAAGTGTTTACCTTCTATGAAAGGAAGAAGATGTTTTGTATACCCTGAAGTGGATTTGTAACAGGTTATGATGCCTTATGGTTTGTTCTTGAGGAAAATTCAACTCTAAGTGTTGCTCGAGTTGAAGGATGACAAGAAGTGCATGTCATGCCTTTTGCATGCTTGGTTCATAGTTAAGAAATAGGGCATGCAGTTGAACACCTACGTGTAAACCTAGGATTCCTAGGCCTAAGAGGGGAAGTGGTATACCTGATGCTCATGATGAGAATTGAGTTCCTATAGAAGCAAGCATGGAGGAAAAGAGAAGCCCCTGAAGTTTAAGGTGTGTTTGATGAACCCCTCACAACTAGGATAATGATAAGGGAAAGAATGATCTTGATCCGGTATTGAGGAAAGAGGACAAGTATGACCTAGCATGGTACAGTAAGTGGGATGCTTATGCCTTAATGGTTTGCTAGGGTTAAGTAGGCTCATGTGGATGTAAACCCTAGACCTAAGAGCTTTTGTGACCTCAGAGATAGTTTTCCTCCCATCCTGGGAAAGGGACCCCTATGGAAGGGTGTATATCAGTTTTGAGGTAACCTAAAGAAGTCTCATAGGATCTTGAGAAGCTAAGTGAAAAGTACATAGTATGAGATTGAATCTACAGACCCATACATATCCATCTCTATTGCATGTGAATGTGTTACCATGGAGGTAACCAGTATGGGGCTTGACCAAGGTAGGAAGGTTGCCATAATGCCTATGAACGGATGAGAGTCATGCCCATGAATGCAGAAAGAGAGATGATGAAGACTTGGGTAAGATTCTAAGTGAACATGTACTATAATGGAGAATCCTAAGTCTATCCTAGGGTCAGGTAGGGATAAGACCGATGAAAGTAGGAGTTGCCTAATTCCCCATTTACACATGACTATAGGGTCAGGAGGTAACATCTATCATTGTCTAAGGGCCATGGGTTAGGAGATTGATCACCTTCATGAACTCATGGGACCCAAAGGGCAGATGAGTAGGGCACTCTCTTGATGCATGAAGGGAGAGGGATGACCCCAAAAGAGTAGGTACCCTTTAGACCTAGAGGAGATGACCAAGGATATTAACCTCAGTAGGTTCAAGTCTAGTTGGATATCATGATGTTTGTGATGAAGAGACATATGTGGCACGTTGCAACTTACATGTAAAGGAGTATTGGCAAGGTGGGATGTACCATCTCTACTCTTGGAACAGGAAGAACTCTGTATTTGGACTGCAGCCAAATGCTTATTTCCTCTTGTTATGGGGGTGAGAGATAGGACATTACGCATGCCATACACCAAAGATAAGAAATGATGTAGGTTGGAACGTTGCCACGAGAAATGGGATAGAGAAGATATCTTACCATGGTAAAGTGAATGAATGATGGATGGCTTGCAAACACTTAGAGGAATGAGATAGTCACCTTATGAGGATGTGGAGCTTTCATGTTATACCAGGTTGAGTTTGGTCACCATGATGATGAAATCAGAGAGTGTTCTTGATGGATATAAACATGGAGTTGGAGACAATATGATAAGTGAAATACATGGAAGTGTATGTCTTCAATGTGAAGTGGTAATGGATGCTCTGGTTGAGATACATCTGACTTGAAGCTAGAAGAGGTTGTTTGGCTAACCCTAAGTTTGAAAAGGAGAGGTGTTTGGATAACACTCAGACGTAACAAGATACATTGAAAGGTTAAGGGTTGTTTGGTTAGCCAGTCTAGTTCTTGATGCAATGAAAGGATGGTGGTAAAACCTCAGATGTACTTCTTTGGAAGAGAAGGTGATGAAACCCCGACTAGAGTGGTTTAGGGTTTTGAAGGAATCGATCTTGAAAGAATCATGACATACAGGAAATCATGATACACCATGGAAAATGGCAATAACACGTTAGATGCTTAAGATGAGGTTGCATGTGGTTTATGGCCATGCAAGCCAGGAGGTAAAGGATGAACCCCAGTAACCCAGTGTATCGATATAGAGGACGAAGAATCCCTGAGAGGGAATGAGAGCTCAACACTATGGATGTTGTGATAGGTCTTCCTTGGGTCAAAGAAGGTCGGGATACAATATGGGTTATGATAGATCGCCTTACCTAGATGACATAAGGAAGAAAGAGTTCTGTCAAGGGACAGATCTAGTTGAACTAACCATGAGAGAGATGGTTCAACTACACCATGAAGCGAGTTCAAAGGTTCTTGAGTTTGACCTAAAGGTTCCCTTCCAAAGGATGGAAGTAGGTGCATGAAGGACTCGATGTTAGTGTAGTTTATCACCCCTAACAAAGGGTTAGTATGATCCAGACAAAAGGGTCTGATGAGAGCATTTGTGCTCATTCAGGGTGATAGCTAGAGACAGTTCTTGTCCTATGAAAGATGTGATGATGACCACCATATCCTGTATCGGGATTCTAAGAAGCTCTGTAAGGGAGGTTGTGTCGGTCACCACTTCAGTAAGGTGATGATGGTGAAAGGACCACATGATGGTTAGAAAAGGACCACATGATGGTTAGAAAAGGGACCACAGTGCGTGTAGATGAAGACACTTTGTTTGTGCAAGGGCTGAAAGGAGCCTAGAGACGATGAAAGTCGTGAACAGATGCAAAGAAGACTAACTTACAAGTTACTGTGGAAGAATATGTGAAAATCCGACCCCTATAAGTTATAACTAAGAGAGCTGAGTCCCTGATACATGGGTCCATTAGAGATGGATGGGTGGAGAAGGTTAGGTTTGACCCTACCCCTCAGGATAGAGTAATGGGAAATGTTTTCCATGTATCCAATTTAGAGCACTATGTGAGGTACCCCGACCATGTGCTGGGCAATGAACCTAGTGATCCCCAAGGGAGGCTAAAATGGCCTGAGTCACCTGTGCAGTTTATAGACGCCAGGATGAAAGGACTCAGAGAAACGAATGTGATAATAAAGGTTCTTTGAAAATGCCATGGGTACGACAAAGCCACATATGGGCCAATGATGGACATGGAAAAGTCTTATCCTGAATTGTTTGTTTGCTTGTTTGAATTTTGAGGAAAAAATTCCTATAAGAGGGGAAGGATGTTACAACCCCAATTTTTGGGTTCAATTAGTGAGAAATGTAATTTCTCATATTAAAGATAATTGAACAAATAATGATATGATTTGTTTTGAATAAATGGATTCCATTCACAATAGCCTTGATTGGTTGCTTTGTGGGCTTTATTGGCTATTGAGCCCAATAAAAAGGAATTTCAATTGATTAAGGAATAATTGAGAATTTGAGAAAGGAAATATGTGGAAACCTCTAGAAGGCAAATCCAAAGAGGATTTCGTGCCTCTTGGGTTCCTTGGGTAGCAAGGAGTCCAAGGTTGCAAAAAGAAAGCAATGAGAAAAGAAAAGATGAATTAAGTATTTCTTTATGAAGAAAGAAATTGGAAAATAATGATAAAATGTGGAAAATAAGTGGAAAGAGGCATAAATGAGATTTCTTGGGGCAATTTCGTATCCATGAGATTTCTAATGATAAAAGGAATACCAATAAGGGAAATAAAAGAGAAATTCTCAAAAAGAGATATCTTAATAAGAAATAAACATGATAATGCAAAATAGTGCATATAGGTGCATTAAGAAAGATAATGAGTAATCCAATAAAATGAATTTAGAAATAATAGAGCGCCTTGGGATCCAAGGAGTCCCAATAAAGAGGAAAGAAAGAGAAAATACTAAAAAGGCAAAATAAGAGGATAATATAATGCATTATTAAGGAATTATGAGGGATTGTTAAAAAGAAAGTAATTTCTATTAAAGGAAATAGAAATTTTGTGGCCAATAGATTAAAAGGCAAATAAAGAGATTGAAGGAGAGGGATTTCGAATTTCTAATATCTTAAGAATAAGAAAGATCAAAAGGTAAAGGAATAAGAGAGAGAATCTTGATTTTTTTTCAATAAAGGAATTGGATTCCTAATGGGAGAGAGAGTCGTGTTGCTTCATGGGCAAGCACCTTAGGGCATCAATACCCTCCCCTATATAAGGGGTAGGGCTTTTGGCTCAAGCTTGAGAGATCCCACACATTTTACTCTCTTCTCCTCCTTCTTCTTCAAACCCTAGACCTTGTTAGCCGATGTTCTCTCTTTCTCTCACATTCAAGAAGTATGCATGAAGGCATGCAGGTCTTCGAGTGGTAGAAACAAACACATAACCCCTACTGGGGTGGCAAACCGTGCGGGAACCAGAGGTATCCCTGAGGACGCCGACAACATGCACCTTCATCTTCACGGTGAAGTGTTCACGCAAGGGAGTCTCGTTGGCCCAGAGCCTGGGAAGGACGTGGAAAGATTCCTACAGGTCTCCCTTACCTAATCGGAGCGTAAAAGCGATGGGAGAAGGGTCTGTAGTTGACATGTAGGTGTGCCTTCCTCTGTCACAGCCTGCGGGCATGGGAGACGGATCCGGGTCACCTCTGGCCGCCAGTCACAAGGTGGAAGTTCGGTTCAACTCCGGCGAGGAGAAGCGGGCCTTCTTGGCCGTGCGAAGGGCTCAGGAGGGCGAGGGCCAGTGGGGCGGGGAGCAATCCCGCGCCCATCGGCGTAACAGGCCGACGGAAGCCCTGCATCGCAGGGAAGAAGAAGATAGGACGAAAAGATGAGAAAGTCCCTCAATCATGTGCATTATGGGAGGGGCAGGGAAGTCTTTCACTCCTCTAAAGCGCCGGCCCAACTTAGTGAAATAAGAAACTACATTTTGCTGACGTGTCGAGCCTCCATTGGTTGAAAGGTACTTTTCTTTGCAAAATTCATAGAATCTGCTAGAAAACTCGGATGAGAAAAGTTTATACATGAATGTTGCTTAGAAAAATACGAGGAACACATTAAAATTGGTTTGAAAACCTGATTTCGTTCATATTTGCAAAAGTGCACAAAGTTAATGAAAAATGCTTTGAAATTATGTTGGAAACCCTAATTGAAATTAATGGCTAGGTTCATAATGATTAATTGGCAAAATTAAGTAATAGTAACCTGATAAAATGTTAATGATGAACTTGAACCTGATCTTGATGATTTATTACATGATTTAGGGTTTTACACCAATTATGAATGACTAAGCACTTAGAAACCCTAATTTAGGGTAGAAGAGGATAAAATCATATTTAATTTGAAAATGTGAAAATATGATTGTTTAATGATGGTTCTGAGTTATTTGTATATAAAAGATCTTAAATAATAATTAGGATTTTCTAATGAATAAAAGGTGGATTTAATGATATATAGAGTTCAGTTGTGCATAATGAACTATGAAATAATGATAAATGCTCATAATGATCTTGTCATGGAGTAAAAGGATAAGAATAGTAGCTTTAATGTAAAAGAGGCATAATGGGTTTAATTAATGTTTAAAGTGTGCCTTTAATCCGAAATTAGGGTTTGTAAGTAATTGAATAGAAATAAGGGTTTAAAATAGTAAATGAAGTGAAACCCTAATTTCCAAGGAAACCCTAAAATTGGAATAGAAATCCTAAGGAATATGATGATATTGGATAAATATTGATAAAAGGAAATTGGTATATTTATTTCAGGATTCTGTGCATATTTGGTTGCTTGAATGGGATTTCTCTATTCTGGTTAATTCTATCTCAAATCTGCAATCAAAGGTATGTGGTTACTTATGAATAACCGCTTAGTTTTCCGATGGTTTCTCGGACGTTTAATCGCATTGAATGCAACTAAACTGTTTGGATGTTCATATTGCAATTTATAAAGTGACTATGACTATCACTTAGAGTATATGCCTATAAACTCAGATCCTGGTTCTCTCTGTGGCATAATAGCTAACCTAGTACATGGCTACCTATTGGGTATGTCCATCAGGTCTATGGATGACCTAGTACATGGCTACCTATTGGGTAGGTCCATCAGGTCTATGGTTGACTTAGTACATGGCTACCATGGAGGTAGGACCATCAAGTCATAATGAGTTAGATATTGGGCTATCTTCGGATAGTGCCATGCGACTCTATTACCTAAAAGAGAGGTGATATTCATGTCTACTGCAGGGACAGCCCAGAGTTCGAGAATATGTATGGATTGAGTTGTATGGCTTAAGATGTAAATTTGATTGTTAAATGCTTAATTGAATGATTATATTATTACCATAGTTGAACATTATCTGTTTCCTCCACATACCAGCTTCGGCTGACTGACGTTTTGTTTTTCGGCATTTTAGGTACAATGAAAAGAACAAATAGTAAAGTGGCACATGTGATACTAAAAGAGAATTAAAGTGCAAAGGAGGATTAGATAGATTAGTATCGGTGTGGATAGAAGTTTAGAGATCCAACTTTTCAAAAGGTATGTAAAGAAATTTTTTATTACCATTTTCAGTATAGTCTGATAGAATTTAATAATTGTTTATGGTTATATGTCAAACCTTTGATCCAGGATTAATGGGTGCGGATTCAACCTCTTGGTCTCCCTTAATTGGGGGTTACTGAAAGGTGAGGTCGTAACAGGGAGACATCCAAAATGTCCTCACGAATTTGGCAACACTCTCCCTACGGCCAAGGTCGTTCATCAAACTTGAACTCTACCTCTCAATTGATTTAGGAGTCACCGAAGAAGACGAACATATTGGAGGTAGGTTGTGGTGGTATCTCGGTGTAAATGAGGGTGAAATTGGGATTAGGGAATCAAAATAGAGCAATCAGGGTCCTTTTGTAGGAATCTAGTTCTAAGAATCCCCTACTACTCTGTATCCCAGAGATCCCTAGAGATTGGGCATTGTCTAACCCTTTCATGATAACACACGTTATTGGGTTGGATGAGTTTGTTTCTCTATACAAATCTAAGGGGATAGGTCCCATGGAGTTTGGTCAAGCATGGGAGAGAATGAAAGAGAGGGAGAGTTCATATATTATTAGGCTTTCTTTTGGAGAAAGATGATGAGTTGCGAGTTGCTTGATCTTAGATTAATGGTTAGGACATGATCATAACCCATGTCACCCCTCATGTCCCTACCCCTTTGGACATTGGTATGTCATGTGTTATTCGATCAATAATGATCCAAAAACCCAACTATATTCTTGAATTTAGGTTATCTTCTCAAATCAATCGAGGTTTCTGTAAACATCTAGTTGACACAAAATATTGGAACTATTTTATCATTAGGGTCATTGGATTAGGCAATTTTTGAGATAAAAGGAAAATAATGAATACCCTTTAATTTCACTTCAAATATTCACTTAGATTAATCGCCTATGTCACAAAAAATCATATTATCATCTCAATACATTTGTTTATTCTCAATTTATTATTATTTCATGTTAGACAAAGTATTAGATCAAATTAGGTTAATTTGACGCTTTAAACAACGAAACCAATAATTCAATGGATTATTACTTAATTAATTATTAGGGTGCTAAAAAATTTATAATATTCTACAATCGTACTTATTATCTTAAAATTCATATACCAAACAAGAATTTGATTTATACAAAAAATATTAGATTCTCTAACATGTATCCCATGAATCTATTTGTAACTATAAAAAAATCCAATTGGGCCTAATTTGGATTCTTGGCACATGATTTGAACCTATTCCTTATAATGAATCCAAGAGGTCTATAAAGTTCTCAAGTTCATGTTTGAGGCTTAGTTTATCATAACTACCTAATGTGAGGTTGATCCCTATATGTTGACATGTTAACCCTAATATGGCCTTATTTGGTTAGATCAAAGATTTACCCAAAATATTATGCTTGAAATCATTAGCCCCTTTCATTCAAAGTCAAATCATTATTTTCATTATTATAATACTTTCCTGATTAACTTAATTTGAACCTTAAAGACTTCATAATAATAAAAAAATTTAAGGTATTTACATATAGGCCACCTTAAAAAATTCCACAAAAATTCAACCCTATTTTTTATAAGGTGAATATAAACTTATGATGTATTATTGGGATATCATCACCTCTTAATGTGATTTCACCTATGTTATAACCAATTTATTTCTTTGGAATGAAAAAAATATTATATACACGTATTGAGGTTGAAATTAAGACTATTTAAATTGTGGTCCCACATTCTCATTCATAGTGTTTCATTATCACTTGATGATTATACTTCTACTTGGTGATTGAATTTTCACCTAGTTTTTAAACATACTATTCATCATTCCATTATATTCATGAGATGATGAGGTCAAACATCTACCTAGGTAACCAATATATTACACCTATATTGTGATGAGATATTTTTTGGTTGTAGTCCAAATACAAAGTTCACCTTTTTTCATGTATGAATATTGTGCATCCACACATTATCTTATATCTAACAAAAATTCGGTTGAGTCATCCTCAAAAGTGACTTTGAAGACATGTATACCTTTGAGTACCAATGAGTAAACCTCCAGTCCCCCTTGCCTACCCACACAATGGGGGAATGTTAAAAGATTGTAGAGGCCAAGCTACATAATGGGATTAAGGATACATGAAGTGCACCATCAAGAGTTTCAAACCTGGGTCCCTAGTTTGGGGGGGGGGCTCAACGCCTGACCAACAACTCCCTTAGCTATGAGTTTTTTTTCAATATCATTAACCCCAAGGTAAAAGTGTCTTTATCATTCTATTGAGTTTTTGCACAACTTCGCTTAGGATTTTATTTCAACCATCCATACATAAATTGTTATATTATTTATAACTACATCTTATCTATTGCTGACCTGAGACATTCTCTTAAGGTCTCTAGGATTATAGATATGTTTGGAGTGATTCCATGTGGACTATAAGTGTTATGTGACAACCCACCACCACATGAGCGAGATTAATCAAAACAAAGTGCACAACTAACATAAAACATCCGTATTATCTGAAAACACGGAAAATTAAAACCGATGACATATAAGCATAAAAGCAGAAACATATTACATACGAGTCCGCACAACTGCCACTTGTATCACATATCATACCACAAGATGATACATATCATTGTTCACTTGGCTAACATGCCACAACCTATTACATATGATAACATGTTCTCATATACAAGCCATGTCTATATAACCATGGCTTACTGTCAAAATTCATGTGAATATACAATGTCGACAAAACACTCCCAAGGACCTAAGAGCACAGGGACAAACCATAGGACTCTACTACAAAACACTAGCAACATATCCAACCTTCAATAGTTACTGCTCATGTTGCTTCTCAGCCGCTATTACACGATCTCTACCTCATCGTGCACAACCACCTAAAAGATGTGGAAACCCACAGGGTGAGACCAATGTCCCAGTGAGAGATATAACTCTCTTCCAATAACTATTATTAACACAAATAAGCTAAAACAAGAAGATGACATTATTATCAGGTTGATTAGATTCGACACATGATATGAGTAAAGAAATTAACACTGTTTAAGCAATTTAGGCATCTAAAACTAAGTAGTAGAACATCTTATACTTTTAGAAGATATATGAAGAACATGTTGCTGGTATGTATGCCCAGAGAGCCAATCATATGATAATTGGGATGTGACAGTAGATACCTGATTTGATAATTATAAAGGCAAGCTTCCAATTTATTATCTATATATAGTCACAAGATAATGAATAACATAATAAATATCTAGAGAATTATATATTACTCAAAGATGTATGTATTCAAGTACGTGACTTGGAAGAATGAGATAATACAAATGTTAACAATATATACATTCTCATAATATCCATGATCAGTTGTTATTGTGGAAGGTTGATAGACAACAATAACACATAAGATCAAAGTATCGATTGGTTGATGACTAAATCTTATTAGTCATGATATGGAAATATCAAACTAAGCACACAGATACATGTTAGAGGACAGTGTATCAGACAGACCCACCCTGAGACTAACACATGGAATCCATCATGATGGAAGTAATAGTCAGCTCTCACAGTGATTGTGGGGTTTGTGGTTCTTAGCCCTGAAATCATTGCACTCATCACTTGTCATTGGGTACACTTTGACATCATCAAACACAATCTTGAAATATGGGTTGTTGTAATGGTGATGATTGGGTGACTTTGACACATGGAGATTGACTATGAGTGATAGATATGGGATTTTTCCCTATGACAGGAGTATGATATTCAAGGTCTCTTGATTAGCGAGACTGAGAAAAATATGGACATACACATGTGAGTCATGATATTGACCTTACATATATCTCATGGAGTCTGCTCTGGTTCAAGGAATAAGAATTAATAATAATAAGGATAACTACTCCATGCCTCTAGATTAATCTGGATATCACCGACAAAGGAACTATACAAACATTATAACACCATACACATATTGTAGGTTGAAATTACTCCCCAACTTTCCATTCACTTGGGTAGCAATGTCGTTTAACTAGGAACCACTCTTTGCTTGTGATGTCATAAGCTAGTTACGGACATTATTTGCCAATGTGATATGGGACCTATAGGATCGCACACATAGGAACTCATCTAGAAGAGAAGTTTGATCTTGAATGATAATTGAATTAAGTACTTAACTGTTTAGGTACTTAATTCACACAGGAGACCGACAGATTGGATGACTGAACTGCCAAACGGCCATCTCACTGGGTGATATGGACGTTTGGGCAGATAGACGAGTGTCTCAAGTGTTAAGATAGTCGTTTACATTGTCAGGAAGATCAGAAATTGAATTGGCTTAGTTCTGCCCTATGAACCGGCCGGTTCAAGCTATTGAACTGATCGACTCAACTCAAACTCACTATATTGTCATATGGGTGAGTGAGACGGGTGTCTCATTTGTGTGAGATGGCCCGATTAGGATGAACAAAGTTATGGAGTTTTCCCGAACTCATATCAATTGTACATACTTGGGGTGCAAGTAAATTAATGTATGACATTAATTAGGAAATGATTTACCAATTCATATCTGACTGGGAAAGCACAAAATGTCTGTCTCGCTTAGAGAGACGACCGTTTCGCATCCCAGATGACCATTTTTCTTAGAAAAATGACCGTCTCGCATGTGACACGGCTGTCTCAGTTTGCGAGATGACCGTTTCGTGGCATGTAGGTTGTGAAACTTCCATAAAAGTTGTGAAAATTCAAGATCTACTTGTGCTTTCCACTCTCGCTTTAGTCCCGCATTGGCTGGGGACTGGGAACCCTGACCCTAACCCCTCCTATATATAGAGGGGTATTGGGGGCTTCCCAGAGCACATCTACTACACAGACAATTGAGAATCAGTTTATCTAGCAAGTGTTGTCCTCTCTGGTTGTGGTAACCATGTGAGACCAGGCACGTCCTACCTGATTAGGGAGGGATAGCCATGGGAGAGAAACAACTGAGGATCATTGTTGTGGAAAAGCATGTTTGTGACTAGTCACCAACAGGAGAGACAACTCCATCATGTCCGTTCCTACAGGATGACATGAGTTCTAGTTGTTCTGTGTGGACTAATCTAGAGGCAAGAGTCTGTTGGTTGTTGTTAGGAGGGCAATGTCAACTCGCAGTCTATGGTGAGATTTGAGGAGCCGCTACAGCAGTTGTTTGAGTTTTATGTCCATGGAGGAGCAGTCATACGAGTTCAAGTGTGACTAGGAGCTGCACAACCACCATCTAAGATAGAGTGTACATCTACATTGATGAGGATTGTTGTTTGACTTGCTCCAAGACTATGTATATCTTCATGAAACCATCCTTCCCATTGCATAGTTATTGACGTGATTTGTCGGTTAATGGGAAATATGTCAATAAAGTTTTTGTTTCTACTGCCTACCTGATGTCGTATTTCCCAATAGTGGTATCAGAGCCACGTCAATTAATTGTGTTTTGGGATAATCGATATGATCAGATTTTGATTTTATCGAGTTTATTTATTGCATGTGATGTGAATATTTAAATAGGTTGAAGTGCATGTCTGTCTAACCACCACATATAGAACCCAATATATATATATATATATATATATATATATATATACGAGTCACCATAAAATTGATTTTGATGGTGGATGAAAAGCATAGTTATGGCCAAGACCCCAAATTTGTGTGTACAGGGTTGTGGTTATTATTCCTGTTGTTAATCAGTCTGCATACCGACCCTCTATCTCCTTTCCAAATATAAATTAATGCTCTTCTTTCTATTTCCCACCAAATGTAACTTGAGGTTTTCCCCATATACAATGTAACAAGAAATAGGATAGTTTCAATTTATGTTTTGATGTGAGATGATGATATGCACAAAGGTGAAATGATCGGCTCGTGAGACAACTTCATCAACTAGAGGACTAAGGAGGCCAAATGACAGGAGGATAATCGATCGACTGGTGGACCAACCGACTGGCTAGAGGTGTCCAGACACTGGTTGGACTTGAGAACCAGATGGCCGCTTCAGAAGAGCCCAACCAAGAAACCAGGTGGTGATCTGAATGATTCAAGATTTGAACCGATCAGCCTAGATTGTTTTGAGCACATATCTTCACCAGCAATAGGTTGCATATGATGTGGACCATAGGTGGTAGTAATTCCTTGTGGCTCCAAGGAATCACATTAGTATGGAGATACCATCACTTGTGTGTTTTATTTATTGCATGCTCTCATTTGTGGTCATATCATATATATGATATGTACTATATATGTGGAGATTGGATAAAGTATATGTATTTATACAAACTCCCTCAAATATAATATTAAGTCTTAGATGCCTTCCCTTATAAATACACATGAAAAACTTGATCGCCCAAGCGTAGATTTGCACAATGCATGGTGTGTCGTCTATCTCATGGAAGTGTGATGGTAGATATGTAGATTTGCACAAAGCATGGTGCGTGTCTATCGTATTGGGTATTGGGTCAGGCTTAACTGGTGACTTGGAGAGCCCAAGCCCAGAGGCATGCAGATGATTATGGCAAGGAGTTGTTCTATCCAAGAATTTCATATGATGCAATTGGCATGATGGCCTACCTAAATAGTCAGGTTGTGGGAGATCGGAAAAATCTAACTCATGACTTGATGAAATATGGATCTCGGCCCACTAGAATATTCTACACTGTAATATTCCGAATTGATATTGAGGGATATCAATTCAAATAAAATAGTGGGAGCAATAATAATTAAAGACCTAATTAATATCGTCAAATTTATCAATTCAAACCAAATAATTTTTTTTGAAAAGTTGCAATATTTCTTCGTAGAATCAAATGTCAAACACAAAACATGTTCAAATTGCAATCAATCCTTAAGAAGGACAAAACAGGATAAAATTTTACAATTGTTTAAGGACTTTGAGAAATGTTCTCATCAATGACTGAAAGCTCTATTTCCTTGATAGACCAATCCCATAGGAATCCTCTTCAAATGTGCCCAAGGCTAAATGGATGCTTATTGGAAGCATGCCAATGATGCCATATACATTTTGAATACCTAATGTTATATTGTATGAACAAGGTATAATGTCTCCAAAGTGCTAATTTGAGTGCAAACTGACAAAGGGAGGTCCAGTAGAACTCCATGTGTTCAATGTGATTGGACATGTGGAATTAGTGGGATTTCTCTTAGGTTAAGAAGTTGACCATGAATATGATTATGCAAGCTTTGCATAAATCATACAATCAGTTTTTCAAATGCTTGGCATGTTTATCCCTATGCAAGGAAGAAGAAGGAAAATCTATAATGGTAGTCATCAGAAGTGAGTCCTAGGGCAAAAGCAAGGCAAAGAAGGGTTCTAAGGCTAAGATGAAGCCCAAGTTTTAGACACTCAATATGTGGAGAAGGGTAAGGGTAAAAGAAATCTATCTTTTTCACTTAAAGGATAAAATGTCACCATTGCCACATGTTTGGACATTGGAGAGGAATGATCCTCTTCATATCTCAAGAAGAAGATAGAGATAGAGATCTCTACTTCAGGATCTGAGAAGAAGTAATCTAGAACTATATGGAGCTAGGGCTGCTGCAACTATAGTTAAAGATTGTCATTCATGGGCACATAATAGAATTAGTGAATTGTTATTGTGTACTTGCCAAACATCATATGTTTTGTATGAGAAGAACATTATGATCTTCTATGACGATGCCCTATGTCTCATAAACTATACTTGATAGTTGAAAGACAAACGTGTATGACACATATATTGAATGTCTTGATAACTCAAACAATTAATATACATAGCACTGTCATCTGAGTGCATAAATGAGAAATGCATTTCTAGAATCCATGTGATGGTTGTCTAGACTCTTTTGGTTATTGAACCAATAGAAGCATCCATATCTTATTTGTTGTGCAATATGATGAAAGCATCTTCACTAGATGTAGTGGGAGATCGACTATTCCATTAGGAGTAGTACATGTTGATGTACATAGACCTTTTTGGATTAATAATAAAGGTAGTCACAAGTACCTCATTATATTTAGTGATACGTTCAGTAGATATTGAAATTTGTATTAAATGAAATACCAATTTGGATCTCTTGAAGTGCTCAAAGAGATCATAAATGAAGTACATAACTAAATTGGTAAAAGTATTAAGATACCTCGATATGATCAATGTTGAAATATGTAAAATAAGAGTTTGAGGACCTTTTAGGAGATCATGATAGTGTATCACAATGAACTCCAACTGAAACATATTGATGTGTCAGAAAGAAGGTATCACACCCTATTAAGTCATGGTGAGATTATCAATAAAATCTAGCTAATCTTACAATTTATTTTGGGCACATGCTTTACACTAAAACAATGTACCGTCTAAAATGGTTCAAAAGACACCATATGAGACATGGCATGGGAAGTGTCTAGATGCGTCTTTCATAGTAATTAGGATTGAAACGTGTATAAGAAAATAGTTCTTAAAGGGATTTATCCACAAATTACATGAATGTTATCTTGTTGAGTACTACTTATATTCCATCTCGACAACAAAGCGTTTGTTACTAGGATGGATGAATTCCTAAATGGAAATTAGTTCCAAAGGAATCAGTGGAAGTAAAAGTACAACTTGAAAAATTCGAGATAAATAAGGAAACACAGAACCTAAAGAGGCACGATAGTAAAAAGGAGAATCATAAGTTTTTGTTGAATCTTTTATTCCTTATGTAAACATAGAACTCATAGTTTTAGTAGAACGCCTAGAGTTTGAAAGATTATGATATCTTATAACTCAAGAAGGTGGTAAGTTGATCGTAGAGATGAGTCAACAACCTTCTTAGAAACTATTGAGGAACCAAATTATGAAAAATGGCTTGAGGCCATGAGATCTATGATGGACTCCACCAACAAGTAATGACCTTGGTGGATCCACCTAAAGGGGTAAAACCCACAGGGTGCATATGGGTCTTTGAAGGAGACCAACATGGAAGGGTAGATTGGTTGCGAAGAGTTACAAACTAGCTCAAGATGTTGAAAATGATGAATCCTTTCACCAGTTACCATGGTTAAATCCATCTAGATCATGCTTGTTGTTGAAGCTTAGTAAGGCTATGAGATTTGGCATATGGATGTTAAAACCACATTCCTTAATTGGAATAATCATAAGGATGTGTACCTGACACAACCTAATGATCCTATAAATCCATTAATGCAAATAAAGTCTATAAGCTACAAAGATCAATCTTTGGATTGAAGCAAGCATCTATGAGACGGAATCTTCTATTTGACAAGATAGTTAAAGGGTTTGATTTGAGTCAGAATGAAGATGGAATATGTGATTACAAAATATTTAGTGGGAGCATATTGATATTCCACATAATGATACAAAACAACATCCTTATTCTATAAATGTTAAAAACCTGGCAAGGAAAGTACCTTCTCTGAAGGGTTTAGGCAAAGCATCCTATGTGATAGAGATTGAGGTCTATAGAGATAGATCTGGAAAGCTTCTTGACCTAAGTAAAAGTGCATACATTGGTAAGATGTTGAAGGGTTCGGCATGCAAGACTCAATGAGAGTAAAACTTATCCATGTTCCATAGAGTTAGCCTTTCAAGAGCCTAGTGTCCTGAATCTTATGAAGAACATGAACACATGGATAGATGTCATATGCATTTGCAATTGAATTTATCTTGAATGCAATGTTATGTACTATCCCATTATATCGTATGTATCGAACATGATGAGAAGATATCCAGTAATCTCGTATGTATTGGACATGACGAGAGGATATCAAGTCATCTCATATGTATTGACATGATGAGAGGACATATATATACATGCCTAGTAATCTCGTATGTATTAGACAAGATGAGAGGGTATATGTTAGATGCCAATGAGATTCACTAGAATACCATAAAGAACATCCTTAGGTGATTTTGAATCACTAAAATGATTGGTTCCTTGGTTATGGTAATAAGGAAGAGTTGGATGTAAAGGGTAACACCCATGCAAACTTCCAAACTGACAAACGATCACAATCTAAATTTATGTTTGATGACAAATGAGAACTATAAGCTAGAAAGGGTTTTGAGCTAATGACAGTTGTTTGAATATGTAAATGAAGCTTAATATCTCTGTGTTATTAGAATAGTAGATGATATTGTATGGATCAAGAAGTTCATATGGGTGAACTTGTGTGAGGTTCAAAACTATTGATGACATAGTAGAAATATTGATGACAACAATGGAGCTACTAATTAGGATAGGAATATTAAATAGAATACTAGGACACTTTGATCTCAAACGAGTAGCCATAAAGTGAAGAGATATGAAAATTGCAAAATGTTGACTTAGAGCAAATGTTGCTAAACCCGCTATAAAACACTCGAGCAGCAGAAGCATGATGGTCATGTTAAGTCACTTAGGATGAGATTTGTGGGTGATTGGATCTAGGTGCAAGTATGAGTCTGCTGGTATGTATGCCCAGAGAGCCAATCATATGATGATTGGGATGTGGCAGTAGATACCTAATTTGATAATAATAAATGCAAGCTTCTAATTTATTTTGTATATTTGGTTATGAGATAATGAATAACATAATAAATATCTACAGAATGATATTACTCAACAACGTATGTCTTCAAGTATGTGACTTGGAAGAATGAAATCATACATATGTTAAGAGTATATACATTCTGATAATGTCCCTGATCAGTTGTTATTGTGGAAGGTTGATAGACAAAAATAACACATAAGATCAGAGTGTCAGTTGTTTGATGAATAAATCTCATTAGTCATGATATGGAAATATCAAACTAAGCACACAGACACATGGTAGAGAACAGTATATTAGACAGACCCACTGTAAGACTAGCACATGGAAGCCATCATCATGAAAGTCATAGTTAACTCTCACAGTGATGGTGGTGGTTGTGGTTCTTAAACCTAAGATCACTATACTCATTACATGTCATTGAATACACTTTGACATCATCAAGCACAGTCTTGAAACATGGGTTGTTATAACAGTGATGATTGCGTGACTTTGACACATGGAGATTGACTGTGAGTGATAAATATGGTATTTGTTCAACCATTAGAAGTATGATATCCAATGCCTATCAATTAGCTAGACTGAGAAAAGTATAGCCATACACATGTGAGTCAATATGTCATATTGAGCTTACATATATCTCATGTAGTCTGCTCGAGTTCAAGGAATAAGATTGAATAATAATGAGGATGACTACTCTATGCCTCTAGTTCAATCTAGATATCAGTGACAAAGGAACTATACAAACACTCTAACACCATACACAGATTGTAGGTTGAAGTTTCTCCCCAACTTTTCATTCACTTGGGTAGAAATGATGTGTGACTAGGCAACATTCTTTACTTGTAATGTAATTAGATAGTTATAGACATTCACTGCCAATTTGATATGGGACCCATAGGGTCACAGACATAGGAACTCATCTAGAAGAGGAGTTTGATCTTAAATGATAATTGAATTAAGTACAACAATGTTTATGTACTCAATTCACACAACAAATCAATGGATTGGTTGACTGAATTGCAAAATGACCACCTCACTAGGTGAGACGGCCGTTTGGGCAACTAGATGAGCATCTCAAATGTTGAAACAGTTGTTTAGATTGTCAGGTAGATTAGAAATCTAATTGGATTAGTTCTTCCATATGAACTGACGGTTCAAGTTGTTGAACCTATCGGCTCGACTCAAACTCACTAGACGACCATCTAGGTGAGTGAGACAGGTGTCTCACTTGTGTGAGATGGCCCGGTTGGGATGAATGCAAGTTATGGAATTTTCCCAAACTCATTTCAATTGCACATACTTGGGGTGCAAGTAAATTAATGTATGACATTAAATATGAAATGATTTGTTGATTCATATCTGACTGGGAAAGCGTGAAATGACCATCTCACGTTCCAGATGACCATTTTTCTTAGCGAAATGACCATCTCGTGTGCAAGACGACTGTCTCACTTGGCCAGATGATTGTTTCCTTGCTCATAGGTTGTGAAACTTCTAGAAAAGTTGCAAAAATTGAAGATCTACTTGTCCTTTCCGCTCCCACTTTAATCTTGCATTGGTTGGGGATTGGGAACCCTGAGCCTAACCCCTCCTATATATAGGGGGGTACTGAGGGCTTCCTAGAGCATAACTACTACACAAAAAATTAAGATTTAGTTTCTCTAACAAGTGTTGTCCTCTCCAGTTGTGGTAACCACGAGAGCCCAGGCAAGTTCTATAAGACTAGCGAGGGATAGCCATGGGAGAGAAACAATTGCGGACCATTGTTGTGGGAGAGTATGTTGGTGACTAGTACACCAAGGGGAGACAACTCCTTCCTATATGTTCATGTAGGATGACATGAGTTCTAGTTGGTCTGTGTGGACTACTGTAGAGGCAGGAGTCTCTTGGCTATTTCTAGGAGGGAAACGTCAAGTTGCATCTTGTGGTGAGATTTGAGGAGTGCAGTAGTTGTTTGAGTATGATGTCCATGAAGGAGCAGTCAAACGAGTCCAAGTGTGACTAGGAGCTCCACAAACACTGTCCAAGACAAATTGCACATCTATATCAATGTGGATAATTGCTGGACTTGCTCCAGGACCAGGTATATCTTCATGTAACCATCCTTCCCATTACATAGTGATTGATGTGATCTCCTAGTTAATGGGAAATATGTTAGTAAAAAATTTATTTCCACTTCCTACCTGATGTCGTATTTTCCAGCACATGTGTAACTGTTTAGTTCTCTTACCACATTACAAATAAACTAATTAGTACAAGAGATAAGGCAAAGGGTCATCCAAGGTGAGTCATTTTTAACCCCAAAAAAATACACTATGTGGTTGTATTACATTTTTCATTATATCCTGAGGAGATGGGGTATACCACTCATGCTCTGGCTGACCACTTCTAAGTCAAAATCAGTACCAAACAAGATCTAGGAGAAGTCAAACTCCTATGATCTCCCATACCCTCAGTTAGTTTGAGTCCTCCGTAGTGATGTGTAAAGTCCAACTACAAAACAACCTAATCTGCCTTGGTATATAGGCATAACACTAGTGAAAAATGATTTTTGACCACAACCGCACACCTATTGGGGTATGACCGCAACCATCCTCAAAATATATGATATATATCCTGAAACACATTTTTTGAGATACAGACTTGACTGTTCTCCTGCCATGGTATGACCACATCCAATCCTGTGAAAATGCATATACTCAATAGTATACGACTTCGAGCTTCCATAGAGGGAGAAGTCGTTTCACTATCCAACAAATGCCAATGTTGAAGACAGATCTATGGCACAAGGTAACTATAGGATTAGGGTTTCACTTGAGTAGTTAAGCCAATTGTGTCTTTTAGAATCAATCAAGTTACAGTGTAGAAATCCTAAAAAAACTCTACAAAGATAAGGGCATGATACAACTCTAGAAAATATAAAACATATGAGGTATAAATTTGTCACATCATCACTTGATACCACTTCAATACAAGGCCATCAACAATGTTACATCACTAGGGGATAACAATCCTTCATCTCATCATTGGTGGATACCACCTCATATTAGGCATTGAGCCTATGCCAGGTCATAAAACCCAAATCACATAGTTCCTGCACATCATCACTATCTCATCACACCTCATAAAGGCTCACAATAATTACCCTATTTCATTTCATATACGCCATAGAAATCACTAGATATGATATTCATTCCACCTGTAAGGTTAGGGTTACACAAATAGGAGAGAGAAAATATCAACTCGTGCTTATTCATTCTAGCAAGCTCAACAAGTACGTCATACACTTAACAATTAGGATTAGGGTTTATCATACAATCAATTAGGGTTTCCATTTCAATACTTGTCATTAAACCCTAGGTACATCACTCCCCATATTCTTGGAATATATTAGGGTTAAGAATTATTATTATCATCATGATTAGTGAATCATCCCAAGCAGCACTATGTTTTGATCATACAAGAAAACATAGTGTAGCAACCAACCTTCACAACACATGTGCAGAGACCACTCAAAACTAAGGTGTAGCGACCAAACAAAGTACAAGGTTCCGCGAACAACATGGTTCACATGTGTAGCGACCAAACAAAGCACAAGGTGTGGCGACCAACATGGTTCACATGTGTAGTGACCACTAGGGTTGAGGACCCTGTTGCGATCAAATCAACTAACAAATGTGTTGCGACCACAAGAAGAGTATATGTAGAGACCCTTGTATCGACCAACCAAGCTCAAGCACTGTAGATACCACCCACTTAGGGTTAGGGTTTGTTGCACCTGCAACACCCCATTAACATGTAGGAACCTCAAGGTCAAGCCACTCCAAACAACACATATTCAACTCCAAAACAAAACTAAACCATGATCAAACAAATGATAAGCATCAAGTAAATATAAGCATCATCAAGGGGAAAAACTCCAAGCAAAGATGGTCATCAATAACCCTAAAACAAATGTCACCAAGGCAAACATGAAAAACCATGATGATAGAAGGAAAATCATGCGTACAACTCATATAACCAAATATCAAAACCTACAACATCATATGATGAGTGAAACATAATGTGGTGATAGAACCAAAGATCATGTTGCATGTAGAACAACTACTCCTTTATCATTTAGTAATCAGGTGCAAATATTAGAGTTTAGGGGAAAAAGTAATATAATCAAGAACACTTCAAAATCATATACCCCAGATCATGGTAACATCATCTACAATCTTAGGATCCATTTTAGAGAGGAAATGGTAGCATGAAAGTAAGAAATATGGTGCAATAACAGAAGAGGGGAAATTTATATAATTTGCCTTAAGATGGAGATCAGGCTCCAAAGCCACGAGCTCCAAGAGAGAAGAGGAACTCCAACTAGGATCAACTCCATGACCACAAGGCCGCCTCAAGAAGAAGAAAACATACCAAGGTCAAAGGAAAGCTCAAGGTGAAGAAAGCTCAAACCCTAGCCAATTAAGAGAGAAGAAGGAGAAAGAAGAAATCTTCATATCACTTATTACTACCATGGTCAAACCATATTCTTGACCTCTATGGAGAGAAGATCTATAAGAAACCACCATGAAGAACCATGGTCTTGGCCAAGAGAAGTGGGAGAGGGTAGGATCCAATAAAAATGAGATCAAAGGTATATAACCACTTACCAAAAAGGAAGATCACCAAGGATCACCACAAGAGAGATGATCAAGACTAAGATCACCACATGTAAATATGTTCGGCCATCAAGCTCCAAGATCACCACCTTCGCTTAGTCCACCAAGCTCAAGGCTGAACATAAGGAGAAGAGAGGAAGAAAAGAGCTAAAAGAGATACTTGCATGTAAAAGAGCGAGCTTATATACTCAAAGATAGGAGGGAGGTAAGAATCATGAGGTGTCAAGATATTAGAGCACTGAGCGGACACATGTCCACCAAAGGATCAACCATGTAAAAACTCTAGACATGCATGCAAGGAAGGGTGATAAAAACATGGTAGTGTAGCAACCACTTAGGTCCACTAAACCCCTAGGTCATAAAAAAATCAAGGGAAACACCATGTGGCAATCGCTAATCGATATCTCACAACAAAATAGGTCACAACACCTCACAAGAGAAGAAACTCTAGAGACCATAAAACATGCCCAAGGATCAAGGTCACAAAAAACATCAAACAAGAGAGTGTTGTGGTTGCAACACTTCAAAAACCATAATATAAGGTTGAAATACCATCAAACTCAAGCATCCATGCAAAGCCATGCAAACCCTTATATCATCTCATTATTCCACCTCATCAATCAAGGCCCACACAAGGTGCCTCAAAGCATCATTCTCTCTCTCATGATACTAAGGCACAAAAGGCACAACCTACATGTGACAAATTGCAAGATTAGACCCTCAACATGGGTAAAGGCAACTTGGTCCAAAACTAACATAACTTGCTCAAACATCAACCAAACATGACCAAACTAAAAACATAAACATGTTATTAAGGCAACTCAAGAGATTAGGTTAATGTTTAAGAAACTTATTAAGCAAAGCCTACACAATCAATCACTAATCTAGTTTAGGAATCTAATACCAAGGGCCTTATGTAATTTGAATATACTTACTCTTGATCCCTCCAACCTCATATACTCATGGAGTGGTTTATCCTGACTTTATGGGCGATAAATACTCATGGATGGTTTACTTCTAACCCCTCTAGACTTATATACTTAGAACATTATCATGTCTTAGCCTCTTAGGTCTTATATATGTTATGACCGCATCTGAGCTTAATTGATAAACTAGGGTTTACCTGGATGATTACATGCTTAATTGGGTTGATCATTTGCTTAAATATAATTAATGATGATAATTCAATTATGATGCTTTAAACCTAATAAGAACTTTAAGTGTGCTTTTACTTTGAGAAATTAGGGTTTGAGAAATATAACCCTAGTCGGATGAAATTAGGGGTTTTACCCAACAACCCAATGTTGGAGAGGAATGAGAGAGGTAAACAAAAGAAAATGAAAATGGTATCTAGTCTTGGATAGCACGGTTGTCACAGGTAGCACGACCGTGCTAGGTCATTGGTTGCACGAGCATGCTAGGCCACATGACCATTTTGAAAGAATTGAACTATTAACCAACTTTTGTACTCAAATCTGATGAAACCAATGCACCAGGGCCATGGTAGGTAGCATGGCCATGTCGTGTCCATCTTGGCACGGCCGTGACACCTTGCACGGGCATTCTGGGGCATTTTCTCTTCAACTGACATTTCAGTAGAATTCTAGATAGCAATGCACTATTTGATTTTTAATTATTTATTAGTAATTCCAAATGATCAGAAATTCTTACTAGAGATCTGAAACTCATTCATAAACAATATATAAAATTTTTAGAATTTTTGAAGGATTTGTTAGCTATTCAGTAGATGAATTATAGTAACATTTGTATGACAAAAAATTCAGCTAAAATAAGAGAAAGTATAGTGAGGGGTCAATGTGCAATTGACCCAAGCAGCTCAATTCCTCTATATGGTCAACCTAACACACTAGGATCTCTCATAATTCGTGATTCAATCCAAGAAATGAAATCCTAGAGAGAGAGGGAGAGTTAGGGTTTGAGAGGAGAAAGAGGTGGAATTGCTGATCTAGGGTTTCTCTATCCGAGATATGATGAAATCAAGTAAGTTTAGCTTCTTTGCATATACTTTAATGGTGAATCTTCTCTCACATATCAAGATTCCATCCCTCCTATGATTTGATCTAAAATGATATCAAAACTTCCCCTTTTCTCACTCTTTCTTCATACTCCCTCATTTTTAGGGTTTCCGAGTTGAAAGGAAGAAGAATTGGGTGAATTGCTAGGGATTTAATACGAGATCGAGCTTTTCAGGGATGAGATGCGTTTTTAAGGTGTTTTCACACCTTAGAGTGAGTGTGAACTTCCTTTAAATAGTATATTGCATGAAAATTTATTAAATCATCCATAATCTATAATTGCTTAGTATGCGACTACAAACCCTGAATTGTCTGTTTGATCTAAGTTGTTGCAAAATGAAATGATATCAATTCTTCCTCTATTTGGATGAATTTCAGATGATAAAATCATATTAGAAATGTATACAATGCATCCTAATGAGAATTCTGTAAGTATTCGTAGAGGTTATAAGAGTAAACTGAAATATATAGGGAATTTATCTGTGATTGAAATTGTTGTATAATTAAATAGAGAAATTTGTTTATCTGGATCCCCTTGGTTATGAATGATTGTTTATCTGAATTCATAGTACATATATGTCAGATACTATGGTGAATTTTATTTAAGGTGAATAGTTTTTGTTTGATATCTCAGTAAAGAGGGTGAAACCCTAGATGCAAGGAAATTTGGTTATTTGCGAATAGATATCGTGAAATCCATTTGAGGGGATTTTCTTGACATGATAGAATTTATTTATTCAATTTTATTATTGATGCATGATATCTCAGTGAATGACATGGAAACCCAAATTTAGCTCAGTTCCAAGGTTTCATACATATAATGATTTTATATGATTTGTTTATAGCAGTCTTTATTCAGTGAATGTTTATGTCGTATGAAATCCTTATGAGAGCCATGTGATAAGTGAATCAGGTAAATGAAACCCTAAGGATAGGGTGTTCAATGAATCAAATATTATGATATTAATGTTCTCAGTATGAGATGTGGTGATGCTTAAATAGTTCAATTGCATGATTCTAGTGTATAAAGTGCCAAGTTGACATGTATTCTATTTATTTAAAAAATTTAGTCTGCCTATATGTATAGTATGATGATTACTCAGAATATTATATATTGCTCTTCCAAGTTTATAATGATAAACATGTTGTATTATAAATTTCAAATAAATAGACACGGTACCATAGAGATACCAGAATCTAGTATAAGTAAGGAAAAGATACAATATAGTAAGAGTTTTTCAAGAATAATAAAATAATAGACTTAGGGGCCCTGAACACTATAGAACCCCTATGAGAGGTCTGTGCCTTAGGGGTGAAATGACCTAACCCTGGTAGTGTCCAGTATACGGGGGTCAGAATGTACTAACAGGTGGTACGGGGGACGAATCCCTAGTAGAAGTCTCCTTAAATATAGTATGTAGTGTCCAACATCAACTAGAGATCCTCGTGGTACTAGAGTACAGAAAAGCCAACAGGTGGCTTGACTCTCCTCCTATGTGCTCAAGTTAGAGGAGGAGTCCAGTTTTACAACCCATAGGTGTGTCAAGGCCAGAGTGCCATTTTTCCTATTGCAGACCAATGACGTGTCAGGCTTACCAATCCTGGGGTGTCATCTAAGTCTTGTACGGTGTGATCATAGTTCGCTACGAGTCTTCATATGTAGAGTACACTGCATATGATCAGGGCATAAGCTAAAATATGATCATATAGGTTTAAAGCGTTTCTTATAAGTAAAAAGAGTTAAGAAAGATTTGAGTACAATTTCATAGTAGTTGTTCTTTAAATGTAATTTTTACATTCTCTGTTATTTTAACTGTATTGTTTTAGATCTGCTCAGTGTAGTAATTACTGGTGTTATAATTGATATCAGTTTCTCAAAGGTATATATGTAATTATATCAGTGCTTTAGACTATTTCTTTGAAGTACTCATTCACTGAGTGAGTAGGATCACCCCTCTACTCAAAATTTTTAGGGAAACCACGTTGACTTGAAGAAGGTCAAAGCATTAGAGTAGATCTACCACATGAGTTAAGTATGAGATTAGTTAAGTTCAGTGGGTCCCTGTCAGTCTAGGTCCTTGTATAGATGTGACAGAGTTTTAAATGATTTTATGTATCTTTATTTCCTTAATAAGTGAGAATGTATCTAATTTTCATGTCGTATGTACATGGAAGTGTGAGAAACAAAATTAATGTATGGATGTGTATCATTAATGCTGAGATCATATTTAGAGGAATAAAAGTTTAATTCTCTGGTAAAGTTTTTTATGTGTTTGGATGCGAGAAAACCAAGAGTTTGAAATGATCTAAAGGAAAATAAAAATAAGGGAGTGAACTTTGTTTTAAGTAAATCCACAATCTCATGCCCACATCTCATGATTAGTGGAAATTGTGGGATGTGGGTGTGACAATATAACTTTATGCATCCCTACTTGAACCTAGGGTTGACTTATGGTTCTTCCCTACCTATGAATAAATGAGATGATATAACTATGTTTTGTCTCACTCATTACTTACACCTTGTAATAGGATAAGGGTCCCCTATGCCATTATATTTCAAAGTCACATGACTCAACCTAAATAGGAGGTCTACAACATAGATGCATGTCATAGAAAATCTTTCAATGATTTAATTTTTAGTTACACATTTATCTTGATATTTCTCTAACTAGAGTTTTCCACTTACATATACATCAATATCTTTAAGAAAAAACACACCATTATTATTCAAACTTGGTGGTAGTAGGGCTTACATGCCTAAGATGAATTTTATTACATTCTTTTCAATGTGATTTACTTGCCATTACATAATTACATAGTTACATTTGAATTATTAAATACAACATATTTTTACTAGGTAGTAGTAAGAACATTCATGCTTTGTGTCCCTCAGCATCTAATACATAAATCTTTAGGTTCTTTTAGGAGGTCCAAACTCATCTCAATTTTTTTCACAAAACACAAGGTTGCTAAGCTCATATCTCTATAGGAGGTCCTAACCTAGGGTTCTCTTTCATATTTCAATTGGATATTAGGCACTCTATCCATAACTTGACACATGGTTTTTGTGTTGACCCTCCTTTAGAGGTCTTTTTCCTTACTCAAGGTGATTCAAAACAAGCATTAACACCATCCCTTAAAGGTGAGTTGAGTGTATTACCTATTTCCTTATATGACATAGGATTTTTGATGTTTCATGAACATTTAAAAATAACCTTTTATGTGTATCTTATTTACTTGCATGCTTGTGGCGTGTCTTATGTACTTGTATGCATGGGAAACTACAAATACCAAACATTTGCAATTGAACACACTGCCATAACTTGTTTGTATTTTCTCTTTATTTTAACTCACTCATGGTTTCCACATGTGGGGATTTATTTTCCTTCACTCTTCACATATCTAACTATTCTCATGATTAAGATTTTTATTATGGTTATCGATTAACTCTAAATCATAGGGCTTATCTATCCTCCAACCCATTTTATTTTTGACATAGATGATCAGGTTACCCTAACCCATATCAATGACTTTCTAGGATTTATCCTCACAAGGGAAACATTTATATAGCATGTAACACCTTCATATATTTATGTCTAATTTGAATTATATTTTATATCATCGGTAGAAGATGTCCTAATCCTACTTCTTCTTGAAGGCCTTATTCAAGATGATGATAAAAAATAATTCAAGGGGTGGTATGAGAAAAATCAATGAGAAGAGGATGAGATTTAAGATGAGATGATGTAAAGGTATTTTATTTTGGGAAAAACCCTCCTAATTTAGCTAGATCAAATTCAAATGGGCCCATGAGCCCTCATTTACCAACTAGTGGTATAGGGGAAAAATTATCCAACCTTAAATTGTGATCCTTTCTAAAACCTATAGTATTTGAAATAATTCTCTAATAACTCCCTCTTTGCTCTGTTGAATAAGGTAAAATATTAATTATTATGACTTGTTTGATAAATCTTGGATATGGTACCAATTTGTATGACCCACATCTCATGTTATCCTGACTAAACGGAGACCGAGCGGGCACGTTCATCATATAATTCCTAAGAATGAGATTTAATAAATAACAAACAATAATGAATAAGTTCATTCATAGACTTTGTTTGAAACAAAAGGATGCTAAATTTCTCCTTAATAGGAGTTTACATGATTTTCCTAGTAAAAGGGAAACTACAGGATGATAAATTACTACATGACAAAAAAATTGCTACTAGATAGTTAATCAAATCCTCATGGTGCTTTTGTACAAATGAAATTTAATGCATTCATCTAGATCTCCATTTCTACGTATCCTTCAATAAGTCAGCCATGTAAAACACCACAAAAACAACTATCAATATGTTACTTTATTGAGTACGTGGATATAGGAAAAATTGTTCATATATGCTTATCAATATATATTAATCATCAAACAAATAAATTAGCAAATGAACTTACATTTTTTAATTCATATACTAACCCATCTTTTTCATGCCACTTCGTGTGTAGTCCTTTCAGTATTCTCAATTAGACATATAAAAATCACCTTTTGATCTATCTAATATTGGGTTTTGAGTATCATAGTTCCCGATTGTATGATACACATAGGTATTATATTTGAACTAGAATGAAATATACATCCAAGAAATAAGATCAAACTTTAGATGGACATTCAAGAATTCACGAGCATTGATATCAATGAGATTCATAAAATAACCATGCACCTTCTTAATGGAGAAATTTGTAGTAATATTCCAAGTACTTCAAGTTGTATATAATACAACAATCAACTGTAAATCCAAGAAATCAACCAATCTTGTTGTTTTCCGCTCTATTGATTGGAAGAGGTCTGCAATTTTCTCATGAATCTCCTAGTATTGTAGTAACATCTTGGGGTGGTCAGTAACCTTGACCTCTACCTCTCAATAGATGTAGGATTCACTAGATGAGACAAAGAGATTAATAGAGGTTGTGGTCTTATTTAGATGTAAATGAAGGTGAGGTTGAGATCAGGGAGTCATAGAAGTGTTATGGGGATAATTTTAAAGGGTTCCAGGTGCAAGATTCCCCTAGTGCTTCAAGTCCTAGAGACCCCCCTTGGTCATGAATAGGTCATTATCGAACCCTTTAATGATAATGTCATTTCGTGGGTTAGATGATCAACTATTGTGTTTGATTTGTTCACTTCTCTCTCTTGAAGACAATGGGTTAGGTCTGAAGAATTTTGGTCAAGCCCAAGAGAAAGAACATGAGAGGGTGAGTCTGGGCACAATCATGATCTTGTCTAGAGATATACAATGACATGTGATCCACTTGATTTTAGATTAGTGGTTGGAACACATGGTTATATCTCATGCAACGCTCCAAGTCCTGACCCCTCTAGACATTGGTATGTTACACATTATTTGATCGAATAAGGATCCAACAACTTCACTATATGCTTAAATTCACATTATGTTCTAGTTACAACATAGGCTTCCAGGAACATCCAATTAACACCAAAATTTGGGATTATCTTTGCATTAGGATCATATGGTATTATTTAAATTTGGAGATTAAAAGATATATGATGAATAATCTTTTTATTTCTCTTAAGTATTTACTTACTTTAGTCACCAAGCTCACGTACAATTGTATTACCTTCTTAATACTTTGGTTTTCATTAGTCTATTATCTCATGATGGACTAAGTATTAGATCAAATTGTTTTTATTTGATACATTGAATCCAAGAAAAACTACATTATTATTTTATTAATTATTGAGGGTGCTAACCTTAATGACCCAACTTCAATTACTTGGATGATTGCATGCTTAACTAGATTGATCAATGCTTATTCTTGATTCATAATGATAGTTTAATTATGATTTTTTGCACCTAATGAAAAACTTAAAGCATACCTTGTTTCAAATAATAAGGGTTTCAAAAATGGAAAATCCTAATTGGCCGAATTGAGGATTTGTAATTAAAATTGTGATAAATATAGTGGTGTACTAAATATTTTTTAATGTTTTATATACATGTTTGATATCTTTGAAACTAGTATTTAGTTTTGATATCTCATGTATAAGTGTTCTTAAAAAAATATTAGATTTTTTTTAATGTTTTTACCAATTTTTTGGCCAAGTTTTCAAAGGAAGAACTCAACTGACCATGCATTTTGGATGAAATGTAGAATTTTGGTATTTGATATTTATATTTTTATTGATACATATAAATGACCTAAAATTTTAACTATGTCTTGGTGAATTAATTTAAGACATTCAAATAGTTTGTATGGTTTTTGGATGATTTTGGAGTGATCTGGAGTGTGGTGCTGGATGAGTTTTTTATCCAGAACAACTCAGTCGACCAACTAGTCTGAATAATTAAAAAGAAGACTGAAAATCAATTTTAGACTTATTTGTAATTGCTATAAGATCCTCAATTCATCTCTGAGATTAATATAACGACCTATTATCTTTCATAAAATGACATACATGTTATAGATATGAAATTTGAGAGATGGAGAGAGAGCATGGTTTAAAGGAGAAAGTCGATGGAAAGGCATATTTAGGGTTTGGGCTTCCTATTTCTTGTGAATTCATATAATGTCATCAACTCTAGATATAACTTCATGGTGAATATTCTCTCCAAAGTCTATATTTTGTGCTTTCTTTGAATTAAATCAAAAATTTAACAAATCACCATCTTTTCTCTTTTTTTTCTTTCTTTCCTATTCTCCTTTTCAATGGTTTTTTGATTGGAAGGAGGAAGAAAAAGAGTTTGACTATAGTTTGATTGGATTGCTAGAAATTTAGAGTATGATCTTTTTTTTTTAAGGAGGTTTTCACCTTCAGTGAGTGTTTATATCTCTCTTAGGCATTGTAATCATATTGAAAGCTAATTATATCTGATTAAAATAAACAATTAGTATTTTTGTCATATTTCAAAATAAAAAGGCAATGTTTTAGTCTCACATTGGGAATTCAAAAACCTCCCTCATATGTATATACGAGTTTTTATCCATAGGATATTTGAGTATCACAATGGGATATAGACTTTACACACGCATGGTGAGGCAGCCTAATTGGATTTGGGATGGCCCGTTCTAGAAATCATTTAATTGGAAGGGTCGGCACATGTCGCATCTTGCATGCATGGGGGTGCAACTCCCTCATTTTGGGCCTCTTTCTGTGGGCGCGACCCCAACTTGGTTTTTCTCTTTGGTTCATGAAACCATTTTTAACATATGTCACATTTTTTTTATGTTCACCTGTTCATTTGGGCAAATCCAAACCACAACCGATTTACAACCGCAACACATCCTTTCAAGCATGTGTTGGTTTGTTATTTAACAATGTGAAAGACTCTCTAATTTTCTTCTTTTCTCTTTGTCAATTCATGATCGATGGAAGAATAATCGATTCATTTCACTTATCATCATGATTGTGTGTACACACTCCACGCTGGCAACCGTTGTTGGGTCCTCGGAGAGTAGCCAATGTCTTCGCCTATTGCACTGATGTTCACTGTCAAGACAACCTATTTAGCATGAGATCATTTCAACATCATGATTGGATCATTGACTTTGCGGCTAATTGCCACATTAGTGGTAATAGAAATGCCCGAGTGACCTACTCAAAAGAAGGAGAGGACGAGGATCAGTATGTCATGGGCACCTCAAGTGCTTCTCCTGTGTTTGGAAAGGACAATGTCATAATCAAGATGACTTATGAAAAAATCTACTAATCAAAAATGTGTTGCATGCTCTAGACATTAGGTTTAATTTGATCTTTATCTCTCAAACTTAGTAAGGTTGGAGTCAAGGTGTATTTTGAATCAAACAAGGTCATACTTTCTAAGTCAGGGGACGTGTTATTGTTCAAATTGCATTTTTCTTCTAAATGTACCAAACACTTCTGCCAATGAAATGTTCTCTTTTGCTTATATTTTTGAGTCATCTGATGTGGCACAACATACTTGGAAATGTTAATTTTAAATATATACAACACATGAAATATTTAGGTTTGCTAAAATATATACATGGTGTTTTTGAGTTAAACAACAAATGTTAAGTATGTGCTGAAATTAAATCTACAAAGAAACCATGTCATCAAATTTTACATATAGATTCTGACTTGCTAGATTTAATTCACACAAATCTTGGTGATTTTAAAGGAAATTTATCTCAAGTTGGGAAAATATTCTGTAACATTTTGTAGATGATTTCTCACTCTATACAATGTTATACTTACTACATTCAAAAGATGAAGCTTTTTGATGTTTGTTAAATATAAAATAGAAAGTCAACTTAGAAAGAATATAAATCCTCTTTGCTCTAATAGGAATGGTGAATATGATTGCTAGTATCTATATAATATTGGGTAATTAATTGAAAAAATTTAGGGAATGAAATGATACCAAATTTTAGTATTTTCTTAATGATTTGAAATTTTTTAGTTCGTAATCTATTTATTCAAGCATCAAGAAAAATCACACAGATATATAATTTTTTTTTTATATTAATACTTCCTAGAACCTACCTATTGAGTGATATGCTTGGGAATTGAGTTGATATGTAAAGACTCAATTTTTATGATCAAACTCTTACAAAATTTTACATGAAAATATAAACAAATCATGCTTTACATCAGAGGTCAGAAAGCTTATACATATGATTACAATATTAATACTAGGCATGGTTCCTAACTACTCTTCAATTGGGGACAGCTCTTGGACGTCTCTTCTAGGTCTTCTTTGTATCATCTGTCCATTAGTTTCCAAAAGGAATGATACTACACATGGACCCCAAGGAGGGAAACTTCAGTCAACAAGGTTGGAAATAATTTCAATTATTGAGCTTTTTAGAAATATAAGAATCTAGTGAAACAAATATAGGCAAGTTTTCTTGGTGCACTATAACAAGAAGATGATCTAGTTACCATGCTAGTTTCAAAAGAGTATAAAAATCCAAACTTATAACTAGAAACAATGAAGATATTTTTAAAATTAAAATCAAGATATCAAATTATATAAATGAAACAATTTATCCATTGGAAAAATAAAATTTAATATTTTGTATTGCCAAGGTTAGGCTCCTAGCCTTATCCCCTCTATGAGAAAACAACACTTTCTCCTGTGGGTATAATCATTACTTTGGGGGTATCTACCTATCCTTTATCCTCTATGCAAGGTTTGGATATATGATCCACCGTATCTAGTGAGCCAAATATCTTAACCAATATCAACTTTTTTGTGTTAGAGAGAAAATCCAATAATTTGATTCAATTTTTCCAAAACATCCACTATTCAACTAATTGTATGACCTTTAAGAGAGGGATAAGGCTAACAAAAAAATGGGTTCACTACTTTTGCAAAGTTCTATGAATAAAATTCAAGAGGGAATAAAATAATTCAATAATAGAATTGAGAATTTAGTACATGTTCCAATTGAGGATCTCCAAATCAAGGCGCCCACAAGGATACAAAATGTTGATTAATCATGAATCTAGAAAATGACTATGTACTAGTGTTATTAGACATTTCTTGTCTTAGAAACAAGTTTGTTGTTTAAGTTGACTTATTTAGGAGTGGATTTTTTCCATATAGGGTTACTATTTAATATTTTAAATACTTTTAGATATCCAACTAGGTTATGCATACTTAATGTTACATACTTAATTGTTACATCACATTTTATTTATATTAGATCCTAACATTTTTATTTAATAAAATATATAATATAATTATATTTAGTTATTAGGCTCAAAGATCATTACTTACCAATATATCATTACTGTGAATCTAGATGCTAAATTATTTATAGTTTAATATATACTATTTATGCACTCTTAATTAGGCATCAACTATTTACGTTAACCTATATATAAATATATGAATATAAAAAATGGAATATTTTTACATAAACCCATCATATATATACATACCTAGGATTATAATATGGAATATAACATTATTTAGAATTTACTCCATTAGGATATACTAGAATTACGTGATATATATAGAATTTTAAAAGAACATAGTAGTGAAGTTCAATTTTAACGCGAGATGGTGATACATAAAAACCTCAGAACTTAGTTCTTATGAAAATTAATGTCACATGATGGGCCATAATCTCAAATGTGACTAAAATATAGCATCACAATACTTGTTAATAAAATTAATATAAAGTAAGTATAAGGGTCACTAGATTAGAGAGAATATGTACATTAAAGGAGAGAGTAAGCTAAATTGTTACAAATACCACCATATGAAATCGTTATTACATTTAAGAATAGCACATTGCACCATTAAAAAATAATAAAGTATTCAAAAAGACAAAATAACCTATGTGTCACTTGAAATTTACTCTAGTAAACTACTATAAATGTTAAAAATTGGATTATGCAAATTTGATCAGATAAAGGAGATTGTTGACTTGAGAGTTATACATTGTCCATATTTTGATAATGACTTAATCATTCAATTCATATGTATCTAATATGTTTGTTTGAGATAAATTTCAAGCATTAGGTACATGAAAAGGATCAAATTCTCCAAGCCCTAGCTTGTCCAAGTTCAAGTGAAAAGCAATGCAAATGCACTTATGTAGAAAACACTCCAAACCACCTTAATATATTTTTGTAATCATTTGTATTGATAATATGACATGTAACTAAGATGAGAAAAAATCAGGGACGCTTAATTCCATCATTTTATCACTTTAAAATCATTTTGGAAAATTCATCACAACAACTTTACTGGTCGAGTTTGAATCTCAACGAATCCGTGATGGATTTTTGGAAATGATTGAATCGGTCGAGTTGTACACTCAGAGAACTCGACCAACCAACTTTCTATTTAATGTTGATTTAGTGAATCGGTTGAGTTACCTCAGGAAAAACTCGACTGTTCTTTTAAAAATTGTCTTTGTCAGATAGTGGATCGATCGATTACCTTTATTGAAACTTGACCGAATACATTATACAGAAAATGCAGAAAAAGTGATTTCAACTATTGGATAATTGTTAGAATAAAAAATATATATGTTACAAGTTGTAAAATGGCTATTTCTCATTCTTATGTGATCCCACACTCAAAGGAATACCCCCAGCTATAAATAAGACCTCTTGGAGTTCATTCCAAGGTTGCTCATTCATGTTATCCTTGGTCCTTTCTATAGTTGAGTGTGTAAAACCCCTTTGAGATCCTTTATCTCTCTCATTTACAAAGCATTTTGTGATTATGAGTGAGTTAGTGATGTTGTAAGGGAACTACCTCATTGTTACTTTGTAAAGCTCTCCATCCTTCCATCTTCCCAATCCCCTTTTTCAAAGAGCAAAGGATGAAGTAATCTTATCTGAGTGAAGGAGGAGTTTTTATTCTTCTTCAAGGCTAAAGAAGGTGTGAACATCTTCTCCAAGTGAAGGAGAAGGACAAGGCTAAAGATCCAAATAGCTTGGTGGGTAAATCCTCATGGCTAAAAACTTGTTGCAAGGAGGAGATGTCCTAGGAGAAGGAATCGAGTAGCTTGCAAGTCTGGGTAAGACCTATTGTGAGGTAGAAGACTAACTTTTGGATAGGTAAGACCTTGGGTGTAAGGTGGTCTTTTTGTATGACTTATAATGGAATATAAGTATACATGGGTTGTAAAGTCCTAGAGGTTGACCTTTGCAGGTAGTGGACTGACAGTCTCGTAGTTTGGAGATTGGAATCACTCTAAACACCTTGTCCAAGTGTTTTTTTAATACCTCTCATCCTTTCTATGCTTGTTTAGATAGGACTTCAAATTCACTTTTAGCATTTGGTTTCAATTGATATAATTTTAAGGTCTAACTATTCTTATGTAAGTTTTAAAGCTCTATTCACCCCCCTATAGAGCCCTAGATCCAACAAGTGGTATCATAGATAGGATCTTCTCCAACCACTCTCCTACAAGATAAGAAGATGGGTGAGAACCTACTGGGTTCCCTCAACCTATAGAAAGGCTTCTCCATGCACTCCCCGGTCTTTAAATACACTGATTTCCTCTATTGGAAGCGGCTGATGTAGCTTTACATCCAAGGAATGAATTTTGACTTGTGGAAAGTGATGATTGCACCCAACAAGGAGCTGGTCTGAATTGTAGGTACTTGGGATGAAGCAGCTCGAAAGGCAGCACATATCAATGCCAAATCAATTAGCATCCTCTATGATGCCCTCACTCCATCCGAGTTCAACCACATCTCCTCATGGGACACAACCTATGAGATATGGGACAAGTTGTGCATCACTTATGAAGGCTCAAAGCAAGTGAAGGAGGCAAAGATCTACATGTTGAACATCCTCCTCGAGAACTTCAAGATGGGGAAGAAAGAAGGAGTGGCTGAGATGTATTCAAGGCTCAACATCATCATCAACTGTCTAGCTTCTTTGGGACATACTTTATATAGAGGAGCAATCAACTCAAAGATTCTAAGGTCTCCTCCAAAGAGAGAGGAGGTAAATGTGACCTCTATAGAAGAAGTAAGAAATCTTGGTGATCTTCAAAACAAGGAGATTATTGGAAATTTACAAGCTCATGAGCCAAAACTTGACAAGTAAGAAGAGGAGGCAAAGCACGAAGAAAAAGAATCAAGGAAGATCAAAGATAATGCCTTCAGAGCTCAAGTGGAGGCTCTCATTCTTCAACAACAACTTGCTTGACAGACCTCTCCCTCCTCCTCTAGTGAAGATGATGGCCCTAGCGAGCATGAAGCCAACTTTTCCAAGGGAAAGAAATTAAAAAGGAAGCAATCTTCTTCATCTACTCTAAAGTGACACAAGTGTGGTAAAAAAGGACACTACAAGAGTGAATATCCTATGGCTTGAAAGTCACACCACAATAGAAGCTCCAAGAAGGAGGAATACTACAAGAAAGAAAGAAAATACAAGAGGAAGGACAAGAAGGAGAGGAGGAACAAAGATGCAGTTCATGCCACATGGGAAGGATCATCCTCAAGTGGATCAAGCTTTGATGAAGATGGAGAATGCCACCTTGCATACATGGTCTCCACAAGTGAATATATTTTTGAGGTAAGTGAGGCAAGTTTGCATGATTTAGCTAAAGAAACTGTTATTGACATGCTTAATGCTACCCATTATTATTCTTAATGTAAATATAAAAAGAAGATATTGGGTAAAATTATTGATGATTTTTATGCTAAGATTGATATTCTTGAGCAAAATGAGAGAGCTCATCTTGAGAGCATTGATTCTTTGCAAGGAAAATTTCTTGATCTTGAGCTCCAATAAAATGGGGTTGAAGTTGAGATGGGATCTACCTTAAGAATATGACTAGTCTTAAGGAAGAGAACAAAAAGTGCCTGGATGACCTTGAGTTACTTAAAGCTGATAATGTAAAACTTAAGCTTATTAGTGATGCTCATAGAGATGAGAGAGATGTTTATCTCCAAGAAATTCAATTTCTCAAATCTGAAAATGCTAGGTTACTTCTCAAGTAAATGATTTATCTTCTAGACATATTTTTCCTAGTAATAATATTACTTTTATCACTCTTGAAAAGGATTCTTATTTGACTAAATCCCTCTGTTTAGAGGCTGACCTTTTACATGATAGAGATGATCTTTCTAGGTTGTCTTCTAATGTTATCTCTCTTGGTGATGGAAAACATATACTTAGAGCCTCTCTATAGAAATTTCTCAAAGGAAAGAACTTCCTAAATGAAATCCTTGATCACTCTACCAGACAAAGTGGCACTAGTGGTTTGGGATTTGTAGGGGGAACTCCTAAGGGAAAGAGTAAGGCCAAAGATAAGGAAAAAGAGTAAGGGACCTCCTTCCTTCCATGGAGAGTCTTATAGCTCAAAGAACCCTACGATTTGTTCACATTTCAACACTGATGATCATTATTATACTTATTGTCCATACAAGCCTAAGGGGACCGAAACAAAGATGAAATGGGTCCCCAACCTAAAACTAGATCCCAAATTTTGAGTTGAGAACTGAAATTCTCCTTTCTTGTAGGAAAAAGGAAAATGAATTGTTGATAGTAGCTGCTCTAAGCACATGATAGGTGATATAATCCATTTCAATAATTTCACAAAGTAGAAAAAAAGATTGGTTACTTTTGGGGACAATAAGAAAGGTAAAGATAAAGGTGAGGGTGATGTAGGTGAATCCTTGTGTATTAAGAATTTTATCTTTGTGGATGGCCTACATCACAATTTAATAAGTGTTAGTCAACTATGTGATAATGGTTACCTTGTGTTGTTTACTTATTTTGAATGCTTGCTCCTAGATTCCCTCACTTACAATGTCATATATAAGGCAACTAGGAATGGTAATCTCTATGTAATTGTTCTTGACTCTATTAAGCTTATTGTTGGTAGATGCCTTGTAGTCAAATCAAATGATATTTCTCTTTGGCATCGTCAACTAGGTCATGTAAATATGCATCAATTAAAGAAGTTGAGCAAAAAAAAGTTGGTCAAAGGACTTCCCAAATTATATTTTAAAAAGGATGAGGAATACCAACCTTGAACACAAGGAAATAAAACCAAGTCCTTCTTCAAAACCAAATGAGTCCTTAGTATTAAGAGAGCTCTTGAACTTCTCCATATTGATCTATTTGGACCTATGAGAACTCCATCGCTTCATTGTTCCAAGTATTGTCTTGTTTTAATCGATGATTTCTCTCGATATACTTGGACCTTCTTTCTCATTTCTAAGAGTGATACTCTTGATTTTTCACTAGATTTTGCAAAAGAGTTGAAAACAAAGCTTCTTGCCGCATTGTTTCCATCTATAATGATTATGAGGGAGAATTTGAAAATATCTTTTTGAACATTTTTGTGAAGAGTCGGGATACAATTTTTTTTCTTCACCTCAAGCACCTAAACAAAATGGGGTTGTAGAGAGGAAGGATAGGTCACTAGAGGAAATGGCTTGGGCCATGCTTCTAGAGTATGACACTCCAAAGATGCTTTGGGTCAAAGCCATTAGTACTTCATGTTTTGTTCAAAATTGGGTTTTCACACATCCCTCTTTGAAGAAAACCCCCTATAAGCTATGGCGTGGTAGGAAGCCTTATATTAAGTATTTTCACATTTTCATGTGTCCTTATTTGTTTTGAACTCAAAACATTCTCTTGACAAGTTTGATCCAAATTTGTAAAAGGGTTTCTTTCTTGTCTATAGTACTACTAGCGAGGCTTATAGAGTGTATAATGTTGATATATCTAAGTAGAAGAATCTATTAATGTAAAATTTAGTGAGGCTAACTCCTATATTTCCAAGGATATTGCTAATGATGATGTTGAAAGTGAAGTAATTCCTATCTTACAATATCACTCAAAAGGGAAAAGAGGCGATCACTCCTGAAGAAGAGACAGATGCAGAAAAGAAGGATCCAACCCCCACTTTGCAAAGAATCATCCTAAAGAGTTAATCATAGGTAACTCCTTTGAAAGAGTGAAGGCGCAAGATGCCTACAACAAAGAACAAGCCAACATTGCATTCATCTCCCAACTTGAGCCAAATAATTTTAATGAAGCTCTTGGAGATGATTAGGGGATCCTAGCCATGCAGGAAGAACAGGAGCTATTCGAGAAGAACAAAGTGTGGGCTCTTGTGCCAAGACCATGTGATAGCAATATCGTTGGTACCAAGTGGGTATACCACAACAAGCTAGATGAAAGTGGAAAGGTAGTAAGAAACAAAGCAAGGTTAATTTCTCAAGGATATAATCAATAGGAAGGTATTGACTTTGATAAAACTTATTCTCATGTTTCTAGTATTGAGTCTATTAGAATATTACTTGCTTCAGCTAGCTACAAAAATTTCTTGTTGTATTAAATGGATGTTAAAAGTGCATTTTTGAAGAGTAGAATTGAGGAGGAAGTATATGCTGCTCAACCTCCAGGCTTTGAACATAATAGTTTGCCGAATCATGTCTATCTATTGCAAAAAGCTCACTACAGACTCAAACAATCACCTCGATCTTTGTATGAGAAACTGAAGAACTTGTTGTTAGATAATGGTTATATCATGGGAAAAGTTGATTCTTCCTTGTTCCTTAAACACACTTCTAACAATTTTCTTATCATTCAAATACATGTAGATGATATTATTTTTGGCAGAACTAATCTTGATCTTTGCAAGGAGTTCAATTCTCTTATGAAGAATGAATTTGAGATGAGCATGATAGGTGAGATTACATTCTTCCTAGGTTGTCAAATCAAGCAAACTAATGATGGAAACTTCATCAACCAAATAAATACACAAGTGAACTTCTCAAGCACTTTGGGATGGAAAACATGAATCTTATAGACACACCCATGTTCAACACTGCCAAATTGGACCGTGATGAAGAAGGTGAGAAAGTGGATGAAAAGTTCTATAGAGGTATAATTAAAAGTTTACTTTATTTAACTGCCTCTAGACCTAACATAATGTTTAGTGTTGGCTTGTGTGCTCACTTTTAATCAAGCCCTAAGAAATCACATCTTATAGTTTTTAAGAGGATTTTGAGGTACTTAGCCAAAACCCAAAATTTTGGACTATGGTATCCTAAGTTGAGGGATTTTACTCTTACTACTTATAGTGATGTTGATCACACGTGATGTTTGATTGATAGAAAGTGCACAAGTGGAACTTGCTTCCTCCTAGAACCATGTCTGGTATCTTGGTTTTCCAAGAAATAGAGCACAGTGGCTCTATCAATTACTGAGGTTGAATACATTGCAGCCAAGAGTTGTTGTGCCCATGACCTATGGATGAAGCAAATGCTCAAAGAATTTAACATTTATTTTGATGATTCTTCTATATATTGTGACAATACTAGTGCAATCAATTAATCTTACAATCATATATTTCACAGTAGAGCCAAGAATATAGAGGTTTGTCACATTTTCTTCGTGATCTCATTGCCAAAAAGGATAATTATATCACGTATATGGACACAAAAAATTAGTTGGCGGGCATGTTTACGAAACCTCTAGCTAGAGAGCAATTTAATTTTATTAGATCTAAACTACACATAACTACTTTGGATAATACTAATTTTCCATATAGTTGTTGCTATATATTCTATATTCTTTTCTCATGTGTTGATCACCTTTGTTTACTAAAGTGATAAAATTCCATGTTCTTATGACTTGTTTTTTGCTTGTTTTGGGTATTTTTCGCAATCTCTTGTTTCATCGCAAAATAGCACCCTATGATGAGTGATATGTTCCCTAATATGTATAAGATGTAAAATGGACTATAAAAATAAATCCGACTAGCAATCAAATGGATAAAATCTAGAATATCTTAGTTTAGGATAGACTTTTTGTCAGACGAGTTGTCAACTCGACTGATTTGTGGCTGAGGGCATATGCAAAAAGTCATTTGATCAAGTTTCTTTCCTCTCAAAACTCGACCAATGGTCATGCTGTGACACACCATACCACAAACCATAAGATAACTCAAAACTAATCTTGGAAACAAACTTAAAAAAGGGATTACCAAAAAACATGGGAAACTAAAATCATTTTCATTAAGCTCCCAAATAGCAAAAACCCTTACATATGAGTCATTTCATGTCACAAGGTACTTACCATGTATGCCATCATCCTGTTACAAGAAGACCTATCCCAAACCTATATATACACATATATATATATTTAAAATATATATAAACAAATATATATACATACATATATATATACACACACATATCCATTGTAACCATACATGCAAATGATATACAAGCCAAACCACATATTAAAACACAACTACAAAACACACCCGATAGACTATCCCAAGGAGCGGAGTGTATAGGGATGACTCTAGAACTCTAACAACAAAAGGTCCACTAGCATCACTTCTAAACTTGTCATCTGTTGTCCTTCTTGCTGATGCTTAACCTCTGCTACACAATCTCTACCTCCTTGTGCACATCCACCTAAAAGATGTGGGAAACCCATGGCTTGAGATTCCAAATCTCAGAGGGAGATATAAATCTCCACCAACACTATTATCAACACAATTAAGATTATTAAAGAACAAAAGTAAGACTACAACTATGATAAGTAGGTAATCATCACTAACAGAATAAGCAACAACAACTAGAATATGAAACATCTTATCATCATAAAAGAAATATGAAGAACAAGTAAATTCACTACTAACAATATTGTACAAAAGCAAGCAAGGCCTCATCCAATGTTTTTATATTTTATCCTATGTAAGTATGCTACACGTTCGATTACATATTTTATTATGCCCTGAGGATTTGAGTCGTATCACCCACATCCAACCGATGACTACTAAGTCAAAATCGGTTCCATACAAGGTCTATGGAAGAGCCAAAATCCACGACCTCACCCCATCGGTCAGTATGAGTGAACCTGTAGTGACATCACCAGTCTGCTACCAACGACACATAGTCCAACTGTACAAGTCTAGCCCACCTTGGTACATGTCATGGTGCTAGTGGAACTGAGCTACGGACCGAAGCCGCACTCCTCTCAGGGTATGGCCCACAGTCAATCATGTATCACACATCACTGGGAGAACCACTTATGCATGGTTGTCTCATATATCCTAGATGTAAGGGGATATTCTTCATGACCCCTATATATTCAAAAATATGCACTCGGAGTTAAACTCATTTCACCATTCAGCAAAAGCTGACACTGGATGGATCTATGGCATAGGGCAAAGTTGCATGATTAAGCTCCACTTGATTAGTTAGGTCATTCAAGTGTCTTTTAGCATCAATCATGTTACAACATATAAAATCATAATAAATTCTACAAAGATAAGGACATAATACTCTTCCAGCAGATAAAACATATAGGGTGTGAACTTGTCACACTATCACCATACGATGCATTTATTATTTCCATTCACAACATCATCAACAATGCCACATGCCATGGGATATCAATCCCTCAACTCATCTCATATTAGGCTACAAGACACTGCCAGGTCATAAGACCATTCATTCTTGTATCACAAGTTCCACAACATGCCTCTCAAGGCTCATTCAACTTATATCATGTCTCATCACCATAGGATATACTAACTATGATTATCAAACTCAAAACACCTTCATGGTTAGAAGTTGATAAGCAAGAGAGAAGGACAATCTCATAACATTATAATCCTTTCATAACAAGGAAACAAGCAAGCTCATTAGTTACTACTGGGGTTAGAGTTTCCTTTTTATATGATTAGAGTTTACAAGACTGAACTCAACCGTCAACCCTAGAAGCATTGCCCTCCATCATCTTGGAGTGCATGAAAATTAGGGAGCATCATTAGAGTTTATTGGATAACATTCTCAACAACATTGTATATGGTTTGTGTATCACACATATATGGTTATTATTAGGTGTTTACAAGTGTTTCTCATCCACCTACCATCATCCTAAGTTGACTGCATAACCACATATACCCTATTCCATGTCATGACTATGACCCTCATGTGCTTGAACATGCATCACATGTCGTGACCCTCAACATTTGGCCATGTCATGCCTGCGACACTTAGGGTTAGGGTTCACCCAAGCACCTCGACCGGAAGTGTCTTGACCTCAACCCATGTCGCGAACCCAACCTATGACGTGACCCAGGATGAGCAATCTTCACCCACGTCACGACCCAATACCCCCATGGTCGCGACCCTACTCTCTAGGGTGAGTCTCAACTCAAGAAAAAGAGGAACACAAACCCAACACCCAAGATAACGCAACCACCACCCTCCAAAGGTCTCAACCTAACAACACTAGGTTGAACTCAACTTCAAAGGAGCATCTCGCCCCAAGAGCTACCAAGGTCTCATCCTTCATGAAGGGAGGGTCGTGACCTCCCAAGATGATCCACCTAGGTCACCCAAATAGAATTGAAAGTGAAAGTGAAACCATGGCTACCATGAAGAAAAGGTCATATACAAACGGTCACCAAAACCCCTAGTCATGGTTCAAGAAGCTATGAAGGAGGAACCTTATCCAAGAAGGATAAAACCACAATCAAGACAACCAAAACTAGACCTAACATCCCTCCAAACTCTAGGTACATGAACACCATGCATGAGGGCAAGGTGAAGGGCAAAACATGGAGGAAAACCCTTATAACACATCAACTCCCAAAACAATTACAAAATATTAGGATTTTCAAATTGCTTTCAAACCAAGAAAAGGGATCACCACCAAACTATCTCTAGTGATTACCACCAAGAATAATCATGTTGGGCAGGAAATCTAGAGGAATAATACAATAATAAAAAGTATAAAGAAGTGTAATAATAGGGTAGGTTTAGTGTTATATTACCCGTCTTAAGAAGATCAACACCAAAGCTTCAAGCACACGATCCAAGGGTTGGAAAAGCTCCACACTCAGACTCAAGAACACTTCGAGGAAAGGGGAAACACCAAGGTCAAAAGGGCATCTCAAGAAGAGAGAAAAACCTCAAAATTGAAAGAAAAGAAAGAAGAGGGAAAAGAAAGAAGAAACTCCTTATCACTTGGATGTTGCCTTGTCAAAACATGGCCTATTACCCTTGTTATGGGGAGATTACTCTCAAGAACGACCACCATATGAAAACACAATCTAAGGCCAAGAAAGAGGAAGAAGATGGGGTAGAAGATCCAAATAAAACATCAAAGAAAGAAGATAAACACTCACCAAGATTGGAGATGACCAAGGATCACCACAAGCACCACATGCAAGGAATGGACCACCTCCAAGGCACCAAGAACACTCCTTTTTGTTCCACCAAGCTACAAGGATGGGCACAAGAGAAGGGAGGAACAAGATTACTAAAAAGAACCTCTTTCATGGAGAGAAGAGGGTTCATATAGCAAAGGAGGAGGGATGTGAGACAAAGGATGAGGTGTCATCAAGATAGGGCTCTAAAGAGACGCTTGTCCACTAAAAGGACCAACATGCATCCACATGAAACCACTTAAACATAACATGCAAGACATGGTGATACACTCTAGGTAGTTCCTAAACCACCTAAGAACTCCACCCTCTAGATCACAATCGAAACACACCAAGGGCTCTATGGTCACGACACACCCTAGCAACATCACTAGGTCGCGACACTAAGACCACCACAAGCAACCTAGGTCGAAACACACCTCTCCAAGCCTTTGTCTCCACCCAAGACAACCTTGGTCATGACCACCACACCAAGAGGACGTGTGTCGACCATGACACCCCCTCAACAAGCCCTAGGTCATGATGTAGGCTGAGACAAACCCCCAAAGGTCACAAGGTCAAAGCACACAAACCCTAAGAAACCCTGATCACCACTAAGGGTGATACCACCCAACCAAGGGTCAAACAAAGATCTAAAAGAAAAAAATCTCTCTCATGAATCCAAGAGAGAGAAGGAACACTTTGGAGGTGGCAAATTTCACATCAACTCCTGTATTGGGTAAATTGTAACTTGCACCAAAACTAGCACAGAAAACACAAACATCATCCAAATAAGCTCAAACTTAAAACTTAAGCACACTACAAGACCTAACCACATCTCAAAAGATTAGATCAAGGGTCTATGAACATGATCAAGACAAGCAAATAGGGTGACCCCAAACTCAGGTCAGGGTCCTTATAGGGCTGGACCAAATCTTAAATAGGTTTCAGCCGACTATTCTTCCTCTCAATTAGAGAAAAGTCAACTGATTCTTCCTCCACCTCTTATAAACCCTCAACCCCGGCCTCCAACTTCCTTCTCCTAGCCCAAGATAGCCTCCGTATGTCCTACCTAGCACCTTTTCCTATCTGTCCTAGGTGGTTAGACGACCTTTGGTGGTGGTTTTCTCTAGTGTCGTCTCTCAATCCTCTCCATATCACCTTCATGGCCTCAAATAGAAGAAAGAGGGTCGCACCTGCTGGAGCTCCATCGTCATCCTCCAACTCATGCCTCATTCCTTATGATGACACCTTCTTTGTTTTAATCGAAGCTCTAAACAAGTATAAAGAGCTCCTTCCTAGGAACCCTTTTCCTTTCCATGCCTTGTTTGAGCCCCATCTATGTAAACAAGTGGTGATAGATGAGGAGCTGGGTTGCTTATGACCATCACCTAGCAACCCTGAGTGTCAAATTCTAGTGCTTTCATAATTCCATTACAAGCACTAAGGTGGTCCATGAATTTTAAGTCAATCTTTCATTGAACTATGACTCTCTTGTACCCCCCCTAATACTCAAGTGATTATCACGTATATGATTGTCGATAAGAAATTCACTATCTTAGAAGATACCTTGAACATGTTTATCAATGGAACTGAGGTAACCAACATGTGGAGGAAAGATTATCCTGAGTATTTTCACTTGCTTGACCCTAAGTCCTTGTACAAGTATTATGGTATTACTCTCTCTGATATTCATAAGTTCTTGAAGAAGCCTCAAACACCCTATAAGAATAAGTCCACCACACCATCCTCTTCCTTGGGTCTTAAAAACTGCATACTCTCTCTGGTAGTCAACATAATCATTCACCTAAAAAAGAATCACACTGAAATTCCAGAGAATACCATAGTGATTATGTATTGTATTTTAAAGAACATAGGAGTCAAGTGTTCTAGATACATTCTCCACCACATGACCTACCTTGACTCCAGGAAGAATATTTGAGGCACCCACCCCCCTTACCCAACCCTGATCTATGGTCTCTTCACCTTTGTGATTGAGAAGTCTCTTTTTCATGATCTTCATTACAAACCCTCTAGAAAAGGAGTTTGTATCAGTCAGACTACAATCAAGGAAACCTTTTTGCCAACATCCTCTTCCACCACACCTTGAGCCTCTACCTTCACCCCAGAACCTCCACCTCCACCTCCATCCTGACCTGCCTGTACCACATTTCATGTATCCAATGAAGCCCTCATGGGTTACATGGTTCATTAGTAGGCATACAACCTACAGGTTTAGGGGCACATGCATAAGCACCAATGCCAAATAATGTCAATCATGAACTTGTCATGTGACCATCCTTACCTTGCATACCAGCCCTATCCATGTGGTTACTATGCTTACTATGCATATAGTCACTTCTACCCATCCCCTCCACCTACTAATTCCACTGCCACACCCTCTACTGTTGGTGGACCTAACCCTGTACCTACCCCTGGGGTGCTTCCTCTGCATGCTGACTCCATTTCTACCCTACTTTCCAGCCTTGGCACTTCTGATCCCTCTTTTTTCAGGCCTAGGAGTTGCATGACCTTGGCATGTCTTGGGATGAGTAGAATGTGTTGTGGCCTGGTCACAGTTTTGGTCCTTCTACCAATGAGGAGATGCCTAACCAGGCTGATGAGGAAGTTGTTGCTGATGATGAGGAGGCTATCGAGGATGATGGGTCAACTGATGGTTCTGATGGCTTTGCTGGTGCCTCTGGTGATGAAGCTATTGTTGTCACTACTGCACCATCAAATAGTGATGAGGACTATGAGCTCGAGGTTGATTTTGTTGATGATGACCCTTTGGACATAGATAGCCTAGATGTCTACATTTTTAGTTTTTAGTCTATAAATGATGATCATACATATATGTGTGTATATATATACATATATATATTTATAGAGTATTTTGTACTAAAGACGTTTGGGAACATTATGTGAGCTATACTATTTCTATCATGATGTTGCTTTCATCTCCGATTTGTACTTGTTTTGAGAACATGCTTATGTGTTGTAATCATAAGTATATGCATCATAACTCTATGTGGGCTCTATCATATGAGTACTTGGTATGCTTTTCCATATTTTGATTATGACACAGGTTGCTTGTCTCTCTCTATTCTCATCTCTATTTTTGGTTTGTTCTACATGTGGTTACATGTTTTTGTTTGTGCTTGGAGAAGACCTATTTTTATTTTCTTCTACCCCTTACTTTTTTATAATGCCAAAAGGGGGATAGAAGTTTGATGTTTTGAAGCTCAACCATATTGCTTTTACTGCCTATGTGATCCTTTTCTCGCCTAAGTATATGTTTATGATGTGACTTGCTAAAGGACCACGTAGTATGCATGTTATATATCTTTGTGTAGAAAGACTAACTATGCAGGTAAGAGTGAGCGTAGATTGAGGGGGACCAATTCACATTGTTCAAATTGTGAATCCCCTTGCAATCGACAAGGCTAAGGTATAACTTTACTCATCCTTTTTAATATGTTGATGAATTATTTGTCATTGTCAAAAAGGGGGAGAATGTTGACTTGAGAGTTATACATTGTCCATATTTTGATAATGACTTAATAATTCCATTCATATGTATCTAATATATTTGTTTGAGATAAATTTCAAGTATTAGGTACATGAAAAGGATCAATTAACCAAGCCCTAGCTTGTCCAAGTTCAAGTCAAAAGCAATGCAAATGCACTTTTGTAGAAAACCTCCAAACCACCTTAGAATAATTTTGTAATCATGTGTATTGATGATATGACTTGTAACTAAGATGAGAAAAAATCAGGGACATTTAATTCTATGTTTGACCACTATAAAACCATTTTGGCAAATTCATCACAACAACTTTATTGGTCGAGTTGAATCGATTAGTGATGGATTTAATCGATTGAGTTGTATACTCATAGTACTCGACCGAACAACATTCTATCCAAAGTTGATTTTGGTGAATTTGTCAAGTTACCCCAACTCAAACTCGACTGATCATTTGAAAATTGGCTTTTTTAGATAGTGGATTGCTTCAGTTACCTTTATTGAAACTCGACCAAATACATTATATGAAAAATGAAAAAAAGTGATCCAATTGTTGGAGAGTTGTTAGAATAAAAAATATGTCCATTGCAAGTTGTAAAATGACTATTTTTTGTTCTTATATGATCCCACACTTAAAGGAAAACCTCCATATATAAATAGGACCTCTTGGACTTCATTCCAAGGTTGGTCATTCACGCTATCCTTGGTCTTGGTTATAGTTGAGTGTGCAAAACCCCTTTGAGCCCCTTTCTCTCTCTTATTTATAAACATTCTCATGATTATGAGTGAATCAGGCATGTTGTAAGAGAGCTACCTCATTTTTACTTTGTAAAGCTCTCCATCCTTCCATCTTCCCAATCCCTTTTCTAAAATAACAAAGGCTAAAGTGATCTTCTCAGAGTGAAAGAGGAGTTGTTGTTCTTCTTCAAGGCTGAAGAAGGTGTAAAGATCTTCTCCAAGAGTGGGTAAGACCTGTTGTGAGGTAGAAGACCAGATCTTGGACAGGTAAGCCCTTGGGTGTAAGGTGGTCTTCTTGTATGTCTTATAATGGAATATAAGTATACATGGGTTGCAAAGTCCTAGAGGTTGACCTCTATAGGTAGTGGACTGATGGTCTCCTAGTTTGGAGATTGGAACCACTCTAAACACCTTTTCTAAGTGTTTGTTTCAATCTCTTTCATCCTTGCTATGCCTATTTAGATAAGACTTCAAATTCACTTTTAGCATTTGGTTTCAATTGATAAATTTGAAGGTCTAACTATTCTTATGCAATGTTTGAAGCTCTATTCACCCCCACCTCCAGAGCCCTAGATCCAATAAAGACATCTAGTTAGGTGCGAGTCTATTTAACTAGTTAATATGAGCACTAAAATAAGTATAAAAAAATTAGTCAACACATTTGGTCAAACGATTCACATATATGACCAACCATTCGATGGATAGTAGGCAAACTCGACTAGTTGTTTCTCACATTTGATCTAAAATATGTTTAAATATGCGTTAATTAAATAGTTGTGAACCAAATGTAAATATTATATTTGCATAGATGAATGTATTTGATATAATTAAATTGATTAAAAATGTGACTAAATTGAAAAATAAGAGGACAAATTAAGTGACTTTTAGTAATGCAAGTGACCATAGTGTGATAGAAAACACCAAATGCAAGTGATTAAAGAAATAAGGATATTATACTTTTAGAATCACTACATGAAAATGCAAAGTATTGCATTAGGTTGATCTGAGTGTGGTGTGATGAAGCAACAAGGGACCATGTCACCCAGTTTTGTTTTTATACAAAAAAAGTATATTGTAACTAAAAGATCTAATCATCCTTTAAACATTGTGCCCACATGACCTTTGGCCTCTACTCACACTTATGTGGATCCATCTTGCTTTAAAAAGTTAATATGAGACTAAACTAATGAAGAGATGTTGTAAAATACAAACTGACGTGTATTTTACTACGCGCTAAAAACGCAAGTATACGCGTCGAGTAGTACAGGCCTTTGTGAGGCCCGAGTCAAACACAGGGATACGCTGAATTATTGGAGACTCCTACTAACTATTTGCGATCACCTAAGCCGAATAACAAATTGGGGTTTGTTGTCAAAATTAAAAGAAAGTAAAAATAAAACAAAACAACCAATCGATTAAATGTTAATTTAATCAATTCAAAAGAGTATCTTTAGGATTGCGGTTTCACCGTGGGTTATCATTGTATTAGGTTTTATATAATTCCTCAATCTTCTCTCTCCATCTGGGTAGTGGCCTGAAAACATAATTACCCACTGTCGTGGTGTAATTCACTACTTAGGTTTAGGTTGATTCCACCGTCATAGTAATCTGTCCCCTAAACTAAGTGCATTACGAATGATCTCTCAGTTTCCACCATTAATTTTACACCTCCTTTGTCAAGGGATTTATCGATTAATGTAGGTTTCATCTCTTTTCAACCGTTAATCCTTCTGTCGAATTGATTAAGGGCATTAGGTTATTATTATGGTGATCAAGCATAACAATATATGGAGAAAACGAAACTATACCACGGATTTAAGAGAGAAAAATATGAATTATTAATACAAAACTGTCATACAATGCATTCCCGGGCTACTCCCGGTCCTAAAGATGGAGGGGATTAGCCCTGCATGTTCATCTCGCACAAATACATGGTAGAAATAGGGGAAATCATATGAAAAATGTGAATTAAATGGGAAAACCCCTGAACAGAGGAGAACCGATGGATCCTTTGTGTAGAACACGAGCTTTCCCGCCTCTCGGTGGTGAAATCCGTCTTCGGCAGCGTCCGGATCGACAGGTATGAACTTCTGGCCTCCTTTCTCCTTTTTCTCCCTCCTTGGCACTTGTGCAATGGCAAATTAGATGCCCCCTGGTCTGGGCGGCCGTCATTAGGTATAAGTCCCTAATTAGGTCGTCAATTAACTCCAACCGTCCGATTGAAATCAATCTGAATCCAATGCATATCTGCCGGTGTCGATACCATCGACGCGGGTCGATGGTATCGACCCCCCCCTTTTGGCGTCGGTTCTGTCATTTTGCGACGTTGTAGCCTCCATGTGTCGATGGTATCGACTTGGTGTCGATACTATCGACTGCTCCTTCGCCAGCAATCTGAAGACGTCTCGATACCATCGACATCAGCGTCGATGGTATCGACTCTTTGCTGCTCCTTTCGGCTGGCAACCTGCGGTCTTGTCGATGGTATCGACTTCCGTCGATGGTATCGACGGAAGCAGATACTTGTTTTTCCTGAAATTCCAAGACAAGATCGAATAAATCCACACGAATTATAATAAAGTGATGATTAATGCTCAAAATGATAAAACTAAGGGGATTTGACATAAAATGATGGCAAAGACCAAAATAGGTGAATTATGCAATATTAACCATAAAAATGACTAATAACAACACAAAATACATATCAAAAAGGTCTACAAATGCGACTCAAAATCATCGCATCAAACTCCCCTAAGCTTGAACATTGCTCGCCCTCGAGCAACTAATCCTTAGAATAAAATTACAAATGTCAACTGAAAAACAACACACCAACCCAACATCCCATGTGACTCCCACTAAACGTTCTCAAACCGGCCTTCTCTAACCACAGAACGGTAATTACCCTAAAGGCGACAGTAATCATCAATAAAAGAAATTACCCTCCAAACCGATGAACACTATCACATAAGGCAGTTAACATAATAAAATTCACCGATTTCAGCATTGGTGCATCTTGTGATCGCCTATACTACGTTGCTCGCCCTAACTACCATCTACATGGAAGCAGTTCTCCTGATAATCATTCGTGAGGAGAATTTCACGGTGGCCTACCAATCCGAGAAACGGGTGGATGAAAATGGGTGGCTCATGGAAGAATTTGGAAGTATTGTACAGTTTCAACATGCATAATACAAAAATGTCCTAAATGATGCCAATGCACATTAGAAATGCCCTAATGCCTAAAATTGGGTAAAAATGATGTGTGCACTAACCTTCCACCTCAAAATGAGATGGATATCTAGTCTAACTACACCATGTACTCAATTTTCCTGAAATGCGAGTGATATCATGTTCCTTTCTCCTTCTTATTTCACTTTCTTCTAAATTCTTTTTTTTTTATATTGCAGATTTTAGAATTTTTTTTCTTCAACCCACATATCCATAATTGCTTAAAGATAAGTTTATTGGGCTATTTTCTTCATGCTCAGAATTTTTTTTCAATATTTAGAAGGTATGGAACAGTTTAATTCACCATTGGGGAAAAATTGAGACACATGATGTACTTTATGCATGAAAATCATGAGTGCAACTACATGGCATGCACCTAAAGGTAATGTGCATGAATCCCTATATTTTTTCTTTTTATGCAAAAGTATGGAAAATATCAATGCAAGTCCTATCTACATGCTATGCACACAAGAAGTAATTAAAACTGCACTTTACTTCCAATTCTTAGGTGGATTATGGAAAAATGAAGTGGAATGATCACAAGATTAGATGAATGAACCTTAGAAAAATATTATGTGTCCCTCCTTACTGACCTATGTAGTGATTTATAGGGTTCTCTCTCTTACATCCAATTAAGGTCTCATTACCATTTGGTTAGGTTAGGCTCAAACAACCATTACTGTCCACTTTTCATGAATCATTAGGAGTACAGGTGTGAACTGTTGTTTTAAAGTTGACATAATCAATCATTTTCATAGGATGTGTTCCCCAAGGTCAACCAAAGCAAGCTATCCAAGACACAAAATTTTTTAAATTTCCCTTAAATTTCCCATGAACTAACAGCAAGATGACAAACTTTTATGACATCCACAGTTACACTAGATAGCACGTGGATCCTACAAAAAACTACAGATGCAAGAAACAAATAACAATGCTAAAAACTTAAATAATAAAAGATAGAGTTGTTCCAACTACCCCCCTAAGCTTGAATCTGACTATGGCCTCATAGTAAAAAACAAACTTAAGAGTGGAACAGAGATACCCGATCACTCTTGTGGAGGTGGAGGTGGCTGCGGAGAAGTGGGGTCCCAAGACGGGAACTGCCCTTGGAAGTTCGGCTCATACGGGGGCATTGGTGGAGGCTGTGGATACCCACCAAAATAACCCTGATTCCAGTAGTGGTCGTAGAATGGCTGCTGCTGCTGCTCCATCCTATGCAGCCGATCATGGATGCTTTCTTGATTGGCGAAAAGAAGGCGCTCATTCTCGAATATCGCCTGTTGGTTTACGAAAAGCCGGTCGGTGGTGTCTTGGATACCGGCATATGCAGCGGTGTGGCTGTGCTGCGTCTGCTGAATGTTTTGGAGCATGCTGTACATGCCCTGCATAGAATAAACATCCTTTCTAGGCTGCGAGGGCTGTGGTGATGGCGGCGTAGGCTGTGATGATGAAGACGCACCCGGATGCATCCGAGGACGCTTCTGGGGTGCTACTCGTGCTCGAAGAGGTGTGAATGCCTCTTCCTCCTCTTCCGCCGTCTCGTCGTCGTTTCCACCATCGTTGCCGCCTTCTTCTTCATCGGAGTCGATGGCTATGATTGGCCATCTGAAATGCTGTGCGCCCTCGATGTTGAAGACGGGATCCGGCAGTGCGCACTCTTGGTACGCTTGATTCACATGGCAATGCGCAAATGCCACACCATCTCGGAGAAGAATTAGGTTGGCCCGGTGAAGATGTTGCAAGTTGACCTTGCTTCTCGTAGTAAGAGGAGTCAACTGATTGAGATTCAAGCCCAAGTAAAGGGCTATCCTGGTAACTAGCCCGCCGAAATGAATCGGGGCTCTCCTCGTGCTCCTCTTCACTACCAACACTCGATGTAGAAAGAATGCACCCCAGTTGCATTCTTGTCTCGTCAGGAGCTTATATAGGAAGAAAAGATCAGACTCCTGGAATTTGCTCAAAGCAAGATCGCTTCGAGCAAAGATGGTAGAGATCAGCATCCTATGCAAGACCTGCGCAAACGGGTGCTCGAAATCAGCTACCGCGGCATTGTGGTAGCTCACCGACCTCCCATGCGGAACCGTCACCAACTCGGCGAAGATGGCGGCATAGTCGGTGCGGTTATCTGGCCACCTGTAGTCGTACCGGGAGCTGTTCCAGTTGAAGATGTCATTGAACTGCTCCAGGGTGATGGTGTAGTCATGGTTGTAGAGCCGGAAAGACACCCGACCCTTCTCCCACTCACGGTCGCTGGCGGATATCTCGTTGGGCACGACATTGACGTCGAGGGACGCCATGAATTCTGCCACCAGTTCCTTATATGTCGGCCACTCACCGAAGAAAGGTTGACCGTCCTCGTGGCACTCCAGCTCGTCATGGCCACGGCCCGTTTGGTGTGCTTGTCCTTTGAGCACGTAGTCCAAGTTTGCCTTAAAGCCAAGATCACGGAGCATCTCCGGATCCACATACCGGGTTGGCTCGATCTTACGCTTCATGATTTCGTCGAAGATCTTCTTCACCTCTGTAGAAGGGTGGACAAGGCGAGGACGTGCGACCGACGATGGCGGTGGTGGCATGAACTCGGGGATATCAATCATATGAACGTGCGAGGAAGACGCTCCGGTTGGACGCACCATTGTTGTGATGAGAAAAGGATTAGAAGAAGAACTCGGTGAAGATGGGGAATTGAATCTCTGCTCGGTGACGATCGTCGCTCGGTGATGCTGTTCTTCGGGCTTGGATGGCTCGGGGGAGTGCTCTCCGCAAAGGAAGAAGAGAGATCTGAATGTGTGATGTTAAATGACGTCATGAATCTCCTTATATAGACTTAGCCGGCGCCACTGTTGGTCTGTCGATACCATCGACGCGAGTCGATGGTATCGACACGTCTCGATGCTATCCGCCCCCCTCGCGAGTATCGACGGCTGACGATTGCTTGATCTTGTAACCCGGATCGCTCTTGAGTCGATACCATCGACGCGGGTCGATGGTATCAACGCTGCACCCGGATCGATGACGTCGACGCCGCAATCGTCGTCGATTTCTTTGCACGGATCGGTGACATGGATGGTCGATACCATCGACAGGTGTCGATAGTATCGACTTGGCTTCATTGCGACACTGCCACTTTGCACTTCAACTTGTAACGATGTCGATACCATCGAAGAGGCCGTCGATGGTATCGAGTTGACTGAGACAAATCGGTCTGAACTTCTCCAGAGATCTCGATGGTTTCGACGCCTATGTCGATACTATCGACGTTTCTTTCTCGACCACCTGTAGGTATGTCGATACCATCGATGAGGCCGTCGATGGTATCGACTCAGAATGAAATCTGTAGTCTTTAACCTGTGCCCTTGTCGATACCATCGATAAGGGTGTCGATGGTATCGACTCTGCCTCAGCCTGCACAATGAACAAACGGATCAAGGTATCTTCTTTATACTAAAAATTGAACAAAAATAAAGCAACCTATGATTATAATTAAACTACCCTAATGTACCGATGGTTGGGTTGCCTCCCAACAAGCGCCCTTATTTAACGTCTTAGGCTAGACGGTATGAAGCTCATCATGTTTTCACCTTGGGGACTGCGCTTAGAGGATCATGTGGTAACTTGAATTCAACTCGATCTCCTCCAATTTCCAAGGACAATGTACCTCTCCCTAAGGCAGTCACGACGTCCGTCGTTGCTTGAAACGGTCTTCCTAAAAGAATTTCACAGCTTTTAAGCGGTGGCATATCAATGACAACAAAATCCACCGGGAATATGAATCTATCCACTTTGACGAGAACATCCTCACACGCTCCATATGGTCTCACGATAGACCCATCCGCTAATTCAATTGTTGCGGCTGACTTCTTTATCTCTTTTAACCCTAGCTTTTGAAACGTCGCCAGAGGCATGAGATTTATGCTGGCGCCTGAATCACATTGCGCTTTAGGAAAATGTCGACCACCTATTGAGCAAGGAATGTAGAAGCCCCCTGGGTCTTTTCTCTTCTTTGGTGAACTCCCGTGAATCATAGAGCTCACTGTCTCATTCATCCTACAAATATAACTGTCTTTTATCCGCCTCTTCTTATTGATGATTTCCTTGATGAACCTCCCATAGGCGGGCACCTTCTCGATCATCTCCACTAATGGAATATTGATGTGGAGTTTTCGGAATATTTCCAAGAATTTCCTAAAATGACAATGCTCTTTCTTTGACTTAGGATTGTCCAGTTTTGAAACATCTGCTGCATCAACACGCCTGTGGGGCGGCACATATGAGCTTTTCGGGGTTAACTCCCCTAAGCTTGCTTCAATCACTCCCTATGACGTGGGCTTTGGCGAGACATCATCAACAGTAATAGCTTGTTGTGGTTCCTCTCTCGCATTAGATACTGCCACACGTGCACAAACAGCCTTCAATTGTTCTTCTTGCCTAGATGGAGATGCAATATTCATAACTCGCTGTGATTTTCTGAAGAACGGGTTTCCGCCCGGCAGTCCATAGTAAGTGCGTGGATACGGTATCGCCGGTGACGCATGCATATTAAAAGTCATTTTTCTTTGTTCTTTAGCTTCTTGCACCTGACATTCCTCCTCATTGTTTACCACAGACAAATACTTGACCTGATGGTGTGCTTGGGCCACGTTTACATTCTCGGCCGGTTTCTGTTGATTGGCGTGCTTGATGGCCGCCACTTCACTCAAAATCTATGCCACGGTGGTTTCTAATGCCCGCATTTGTGCTCCATGGCTTTGCAGTGTCTGCCCAAACTTGGTTAGGATATCACCTTGAGATTGCAATTGGTTACCAAACATAGCCATCATTTCCTGATTCTGCTGAACCATTTGACTAAGTAGTTCAGTGTTCTTGTCCTCCGCTCTAGGTTGTGGCTTGGCATCTGGATCCTGCAGAAAATTATTCGGATCCTTCCATGAGAACTTTTTATCTCTTCTCCATGCATAGTCATTGTTTCTGTAGCCCTGTTGTTGCATGAATTTGACTTGGGCTTCCTCTTCCTCAGATGCATCATCCTTAGCTAGCAGCTTCTTGGCTAGAAGATCCAATTTGTCGTTCAGTTCTTTAACTACTTTGGATTCACCTGCGACTCTAACCTGCTCCACAGCACCTCTGTCACCCCATGACTGTTTCCTAGCCATGTTCTTTAATATCTCCCAGCACCTATCATCTGTGTTGTTAAAAAAGAATCCTGATCCGGCTGAATCCAAATTACTCCTATCGTGCTCGGAGAGAGCAAAATAGAAGATCTTCACTTGCGTCTCTTTATCAAGCCCGTGATGCGGGCACCTCCTCAGCATGACTTGGAATCTCTCCCAGGTCTCAGAATATGTTTCACCGGCTTGTTGGGTGAAATTATGAATCTTCCGGATCATGTTGTTAGTCTTCTCAGGAGGGAAGAACCTCTCAAAGAAGACCTCCACCATATGGTTCCAAGACTCCACGAACTCATCGTCTAAATTATGCAACCACTCTCGCGCGGCTCCCGCTAAAGAACTCGGGAAGAGCTTGAGATATAGTGCATCCTGTGGAAACCGATCGATTTTTACCATGTCGCAGTTTTCAACGAACTGGCTGATGTGTGCAACAGGATCCTCATTCTTCAGCCCATGAAATGCATTTGATTTCACCAAATTAATCAACGCTGGATCGATCTTATATGTCGGTATGTTGATCGCCTGCTTCTTTATAGGCCCCTTGGAAGCTGATGAGGAAGAAGCTTTGATCTTCTCCCATATGGTCTGTGGCTCGGCCATGTCTTCCGGTTCAGATTCAGAATCTATCTCTTCTTGGTACTCGTGCTCAGAGTGCTCCTCGTCCACAGGTCCCGAAAATGGAACCTCGGGTGTGCGTTCCGCGTATTCAGTAATACGCGTCTTCACCATACACAGTACCTGAAATAAGAAAATTTGAGTTCAGTACTAACGTTAGACAAGTCTAAACTATTATAGCACAATGTAAAAATATTTGAATTTGAATGAAAAATAAAAAAAAATGTAGCCTAGAGTGGCCGCGCGTAGCACTCGAAGTGCCAACAATTCACCGTATCCCCGACAACGGCGCCAAAAACTTGACGTGTATTTTACTACGCGCTAAAAACGCAAGTATACGCGTCGAGTAGTACAGGCCTTTGTGAGGCCCGAGTCAAACACAAGGATACGCTGAATTATTGGAGACTCCTACTAACTATTTGCGATCAGCTAAGCCGAATAACAAATTGGGGTTTGTTGTCAAAATTAAAAGAAAGTAAAAATAAAACAAAACAACCAATCGATTAAATGTTAATTTAATCAATTCAAAAGAGTATCTTTAGGATTGCGGTTTCATCATGGGTTATCATTGTATTAGGTTTTATATAATTCCTCAATCTTCTCTCTCCATCCGGGTAGTGGCCTAAAAACAGAATTACCCACTGTCGTGGTGTAATCCACTACTTAGGTTTAGGTTGATTCCACCGTCGTAGTAATCTATCCCCTAAACTAAGTGCATTACGAACGATCTCTCAGTTTCCACCATTAATTTTACACCTCCTTTGTCAAGGGATTTATCGATTAATGTAGGTTTCGTCTCTTTTCAACCGTTAATCCTTCTGTCGAAGTGATTAAGGGCATTAGGTTATTATTATGGTGATCAAGCATAACAATATATGGAGAAAATGAAACTATACCACAGATTTAAGAGAGAAAATATGAATTATGAATACAAAACTGTCATACAATGCATTCCCGGGCTACTCCCGGTCCTAAAGATGGAGGGGATTAGCCCTGCATGTTCATCTCGCACAAATACATGGTAGAAATAGGGGAAATCATATGAAAAACGTGAATTAAATGGGAAAAGCCCTGAACGGAGGAGAACCGATGGATCCTTTGCGTAGAACACGAGCTTTCCCGCCTCTCGGTGGTGAAATCCGTCTTCGGCAACGTCCGGATCGACAGGTATGAACTTCTGGCCTCCTTTCTCCTTTTTCTCCATCCTTGGCACTTGTGCAATGGCAAATTAGATGCCCCCTGGTCTGGGCGGCCGTCATTAGGTATAAGTCCCTAATTAGGTCGTCAATTTACTCCAACCGTCCGATTGAAATCAATATGAATCCAACACATATCTGCCGGTGTCGATACCATCGACGCGGGTCAATGGTATCGACCCCCCCCCTTTTGGCATCAGTTCTGTCATTTTGCGACGCTGTAGCCTCCATGTGTCGATGATATCGACTTGGTGTCGATACTATCGACTGCTCCTTCGCCAGCAATCTGAAGACGTCTCGATACCATCGACATCAGTGTCGATGGTATTGACTCTTTGCTGCTCCTTTCGGCTGGAAACCTGCGGTCTTGTCGATGGTATCGACTTCCGTCGATGGTATCGACGGAAGCAGATACTTGTTTTTCCTGAAATTCCAAGACAAGATCGAATAAATCCACACAAATTATAATAAAGTGATGATTAATGCTCAAAATGATAAAACTAAGGGGATTTGACATAAAATGATGGCAAAGACCAAAATAGGTGAATTATGCAATATTAACCATAAAAATGACTAATAAAAGCACAAAATACATATCAAAAAGGTCTACAAATGCGACTCAAAATCATTGCATCACATACAAACTAAAGTTTCAAAATGCATACAAATTAAACATGAGAAACAATTAGAACCACTTGGTAGTTGGTGAGGTATTTAAAATAAATTTCAGCAGAGTTCCTTGTTTGACTCTAAATAAGTAAGGAACCCTCATTAGATGACAAGGAATATACAACTTTTTTATGTCTATGGTAATATACTCTAGAATGTATCCTTGTTGTTCAAACATACAAAAAGTTGAATTGCTTGTAGTTTTTTATAGATAATTGGTGACTACCCCACTCATCTAACCATTTATTCAAGAAGTTCCACTTTGTTGAAAGAAATTAAGAGCTCTTTTCCTTTCTCCTCCAATCTATGGGGTGATTTCTTTATTTTAGGTACACCTTAGGTCAAGTTTTAGGCCAACAATGAATTATGTGCACCCATGGCGCAATGGTTGTAGAGAGAGTAAAACCACTAGAGTCATGAAATGTTTAATGAAAAATTATAGAGCATACAAAGAGACATTGCAAAATAACAATCACATAAATATAGATGTAATGTTGAGAACAGAGTGTAAATACAAATGATGGTTGAAATGAAGTATTATTCTATATCATAAGGAATGGATTGCCAATAACAATCAATATTTAACGAGGACTCCTACCTCCTACTATGATGGTCGTTAAGCATCACCTCTGGTCATTGGGTCATTCATCAACAATGTGACCGTTGACCTCGCAACTATGGTGGTCAGTGACCCTCATTAATTTTGCTATAAGTGGTATAGACATAGTTTAGAAATTGATTATAATAATTAAATAGATATAAACATTATGTTGTTGGATCTTGATATTAAGGATATGTCATGTATATATATTGTTTTACTTTATAAACATGAATTTTGAAGAAAAAAATAGAATTTTTTTTAGCAAAATGACCCTAGTATAAATTGGATAACACTATATTAATTATGGAAAATAAATTTTAATTGGACAACGGTTCCTTAACCCAATGCCCAATATCAATATTCACTCTTTGTATGAGTTTAGGTTTGGGTAAATATTAATGACATGATGAAACTGAATATAAATATGAATATCGTCGATTATATTTAATAAGGTTAATAAGACTGGTTTGTCGACTTTGATACCATGTCAACAATATATTCCCAATTTATTGAAATCGATTATTCTCTTTTTCTAGTAAGAACTCCAAATTTTGGTCCCATTCTTTTCTACATAAGTCGACAAATGCGTCTAAAATTTGTATGCACTAACTTTGAAAGATAAGTTGGTCCAAAATTCAAACCCGTCATGCGTAATAGGGGATATTCTAAGCATCTCTTTTAAAATAGTCTACAATGACTAATTTTATTAAATATGATAGTTTAATTTTTTTCTCATAATACCTCCCTCATCCCTAAGCCAGTGAAGCATGACATCTTATCTGTGTTTATTAGGTCGTAACCTAAGTAAGAGACCCAACGAATGGCCTAGGAAACTTGATGTTGAGCATGTAATCTTGAGTCTTGTTAACATCCTGATGCTATAAGTCCATCCCAAACATATTTAGTTGTTATAATATGATTGTTGACGGTAAAAGTGATAGTGGTAAGATGTTCTGGTCGGAGGTTTGTCTATCTTTGTTATATGGGAAATAAAAATAAAGGTGGAAAGATAGGTCTCAAAATTAAATAATTCAATCTATACACTTAGTTTCATACCTGAAAAAAAAAACCAACACCATTAACATGGAAAATATTTGTTGTATTGTCCTCAAAGTGACCTTGTCGGACACCATAAGCTTTTAGAGGACTGTTGTTGTGCAAAGCGATGATGGCACATGATGTTTTGTCGTCGAAGTGACAATTTGGATGTTGCATTTGCAGAGAGCTGATGTTAAACCAATTATTGTATAAAATGATGTACTCTCGAGTAATTGGGATCCACTTGAAACGGAAACGGATGTTGATTATTATATTATTTAAAGGTAAAATAGTATATTGTGATACATACTGATATATGTCAATTAAATATTGTGATTTTAATACATAATCAAATATTTATATTAAGAAATGATTGTGTTTCAAAAAAGAAAAACAAACACCACGAGATTATTTTGAATTTTGATAAGAGAGTGGAGGATTGTAATATTGTGGCAACCATGAGGGTGGAATATAGAAAGAAACTCTTATTGGGAGGATGAAGGGAGGTTGAGTTTCGGTTGGTCACATCAATTACTTTTTCTTGCTACTGTCTTAAACCTTGTCCTTATTAAATCACTCCAATAACTTAGAGACAAATAGACCACCCATATTACGTACTAAACACTGGCAGATTTAGTTATTGCGGTCAGCTAAACCGAAGGACCTTAGAACTTCTTCCACCGCAAAGTCTAGACGGAGCGCTTCGCTTGCCATCAATTAGTCATTCGCAATGAACAAACCAGAGTTAGTTAAGATTCCAGAAACAGCCATAGAAGAACAGTTTAGTCCCAATTTCCCATCTGCAGCAAAGTCACGTGCTTCAAAGTACATGTCATTGTTCTAGATGAATTAGAACGACAGCACAATAAAAAAAAAAAGTTCTCAACAGCATAATTAACTTGGTCTTTGTTCGCACTCGTCCTACTCCCTCTAATCCTTGTCTAATACATAAAAGCAAAATAGAACTAGTAGGCCTTGTAGGGGCGTGCTCCCGAAGTTCCAAACAAGGAGCTTTCCTGCGGAAATAACATTCCAAAGAGCTCAACGGTAGGAAAAGAAATTGCAACTGAAACAGGCGTAGTCTCAATTAATCATATGTCATAGAAGATTGATTGCCAATTCAATTTCGCATCGTGGGGTGTGATTTGTCCCAACTAAACTTTTAAAATTGGAGATTATGTTTTGAATTACAGTTCAACCAAATTAGGCCTACCAGAATAAATGGGATTTGATGGTTGAAATACATGTGTTGGAAGGATTCTGCGGCTTAGGATCCTCAATGTCAACTTCTTGTCAACATCCAACGAATGAAAAGTTTCTCAACCAAAGAAACTCCACAAATGTTCTATATGTAAATTGAGTAAGATGGGATCACTCAGATAACAAAGTCACTTATCGTTCGCACACTCAACGTGTTTCTCTGTCTCAAAACAGATGAGTTTTTTACATAAAGAAAAAAATTTAACAATGCTTTGTGATCGTTTGCGTTTTTTCTTTATTTCCCATGTGTGACTGCATTTGCGTAACCGGTTTTATTTGAGAATATCTTAATGACAAGCAATTTTGTTTTGGGTGTTGTCTTGTGCATGCAATTTTTATTCAAAAACTAATTACGCTGTAGACACCAACTAATGTTACGGTTTCGAGTTTCTCTACGAGGACTCTTGCGGAAATTTGCCAAAGTTCTTGTGATGTGGGGCAACACTAGTGGACCGTAATAGATTCGGCCCTTCCTCTTAGCTTAACATGACATATTAAAGTTGAGGCCCAGTTTACTACGGGTGTGCTCAGGTGTATTTTTGAATAAAAAAAATGGACAAAATCAAAATAGCACAGTTTTATAAAAATATGTACTGAAATAGTACCAAAACCATCTTAATTTCAGAAATAGCCACTTTTTGAAAAAATTGTCAAGATTTTGACGTTTTAGTGTACCCGGGATCAAAGACGCCAAATAATTGGTATTTTCCGGTGAAAGCGTAAGTTTGTGACGTTTTAAACTAAAAGCACCAGAATTTAGACATTTTCATGTAAAAGCGCCAACAGATTTGTCGTTTTTCATGTGAAAGCGACCAAAAAATTAACCTTTTTAGCTCTAGAAACTTGGCACCCCTCCACTACCTCGAAGTAGCCAAGCTTGGAGGAACTCCTTCTCAGGACCGTCGAGGGATGAGACATCGTCAACAACTCCCTCGTACATTTCGGAGAGGATCAGTGAATAAAATGATTACTGTTCTTCTGCAAGCCACGAATACCTGAAGCACGCTGCACGCAAGAGTTGAAGAAACTTCAGCTGGGCGGCCCCACGAGAAGGTTCGCTCCCGTGTGATTATATTATATACTCACTAAGGCGGTCCACATGGTGACCACACTGAACATTGTACACATATTTATATAGTGGGGACGTCGCGTACGAGGTCCTCCATGTGTTCAGTAACTCGGCTGGCAATTGAAAATTGTATGGTAGGGGCGTAGGACCGTCGGCGAAGCCCATTCTCACCATCCTTCCGGAACCATGCTTTTCCCGGCTCAGCACTTATGCCTCTGCTATTGCGAGCTCTTCCATCGATCAGTGATTCCCTTATGCGAAGGTGTTGACAGAGAACAGAGACGCAGGCCATCGCCTCTGTGTATCCACTAGCGTCCCCCAAATACTGTTTGCAAGTTGTCTTTTGCTCGATCAAACTGGAATGCCTCGACCACGGAGACGCGCAGCCGGTGGTGCCATACTTCCGGCCACAATCAGGAACAAGTTGAGGGTTTCACTGGAACGGAAAAAGAGGCGTGCCCGATTGATAACGCGCCGCATGGGGGAGCATTATGTTAGATAACTGAACGGTAGTTGTTAGTTACTGTAGTTGCTGCAGCTATTAGTTAGTTATAGCTACTGTAGCAGCTCGTTTCTGTAGCTAGGCTATTGTGGTAATCACTTATTTAGCATGGGTTAAGCCCAATGTAGTGCAGCAAGTACATGTGAGAATGTAGTGTTGTTTCTAGTACAAATGGCAAAGAAGTTTTATCCTATATTGCTCACACCTAGAACTTTTGTGGTCCTCATATGTAGGATCACATGGGGCACTAATGTTCAAAGGAGTCCTATGAAGGAGGTATGCTCACCTCCTTGGTGGGTGGGATTGCCACATCACAACGCACGCGCGCGCGCCACGCCTCGCCTGGCCGGGCTCGGGCTTGTGGCTTGTGGCTTGTGGCTTGTGGAGAATGTCTCCCGTCTTCTTTTTACACTAGGATACAACTACGTAATTAGTTACTCGTGTAATTAATTGTTGCTTTCTTATTCGGATTTCTTAAATCCTAATTAGAAAATGTTTCTTTTTTACGGATTATTCCGTATTGTGTACGAGAGCAACCGAGTGTTGCATCTAACTGGGAATAGGATTAGGGATGCGCGTGATTATATATATGACTCCGGTCATTAGGGTTAAACACACCGAAAACAGTCTTTCTGCCGCCGTGTGTTTTGTGAGCCCTAATCCCGAGAGCGAGAGTCGTCATCCCCGGAGTTGCTTTGCGGAGTTGTCCTTCTGTGCAAAGCGAGACTCATCTTTCCCTTCATACACAGTTGTCAGGCGGTGGTACCTGCGGTGGTTGTGCTGCACTGGTAGCAGTGCGACGTGCGCGAGCAAGACGTGCAATTTCCAGGTTCGTGCCGGGTCGTGACTGGGAGAACGGTGCCTTTCCGCGAGGATAGCCGAGCACTGATTTCTTTAAGTAACAAGTTCGTTTCTCAACGAACGATTTGGTTTGCGAATCTAACTCTTATTTTTTGTTGTCCTGCATTGCTTGTTCTTCGAATCTTATTTTGGATCTGCCTGAACTGTTAATTATATTGCACCTGTCGATGTTGCATGAACGACAATAACTATATTAACAACAGTCTTAAAGAAATCATTTTCTGTCGTTAATTAACATGGCCGGTCAGGGTGGTTCGGGATGTAAGATTGATACAACAAATATGCTTGAAAAGTTTACCGGTACGAACTTTGCCCGTTGGCAGAGTCGTATGGAAATTTGGCTGAATATTGCGGGGTATGATCAGTATTTAATTGAAACTGAACCTGTGTCTGATGAAACAATTCCTGATAATGCAAACATTATTGCTAATTGGAAGAAGGGTGATAAAACGTGCCGCGGTTTGATTCTGTTTGGTTTAAATAACAAATTGTATGATTCTTACTCAAAGCCGCCAGTCACTACGTCCAAGGTTTTATGGGAATTGTTAATTAAGAATTTTAGCACTGAAAATCAGGGTGTTGAAAAATACTGTGTGTCTAAATTTCTTAAGTTTCAGATGGTTGAGGGTAAGTCAGTTTCGGATCAAACCCATGACCTGCAACTCCTAGTTCATGAATTATCAGATGCCAAGATGGTGTTGCCTGATAAATTCGTTGTTATGTCTATCATTGAAAAATTCCCCAAGTCATGGGAATCGTTTGGTATGACCCTGAAGCGTCGCAAAGGGACACAGTCAATGGATGAATTAATGATGGATATAAATATACAAGAAGAACACCTAAAGGAAAAAGGGGTCAAGGTTCCTACTGAAGCAAACCCGACAGTTAATTTTACTTCTGCGAAAAATACCAAAGATAAGAAATCTAAGAATGCACATAAACCCAAGACAAAGATACAAAAGAAGCCGAAGAACAAACCTTGTTGGACTTGTGGACAGGTTGGCCACTGGAACAAGGATTGTCCTACTAAGAAGGCAAAGAAAGCTACCACATCTGCAACTGAGGAGGCTGTGGTCAACATGATGACTGCATCCTTGAACCTCAATGATGGGTACGTGTCTATTAAACCTGAAATTCTTTCTATATTTGAACCACTTTATTAGATAATTGACACTGGGGCTAATGTACACTTGTTTAAGATTCATGTTGAACCTGTTTCAAATTCCGTTTTAAATTTGAATGATTATAGTTCTGTTTGCATGAATCTTGTTTCATTCGATGTATGGCATTCACGTTTGGGACATGTTAATGTTGCCTCAATGAAGCGTATGATGAATCTAGATTTGATCCCTAAATCTGAAATTAGCAACAATAAATGTGAAATCTGTGTACAAGCTAAATTGCCTAGGAAGCCTTTTCATTCTGTGAATAGGAATTCGGAAATTTTGGATTTAGTTCATACAGATATCTGTGAATTTAATGGTGTTGCTACGAGGGATCAAAAGCGTTATTTTATAACTTTTATTGACGATGCGAGTAGATACTGTTATGTCTTTTTACTTAGAAGTAAAGATGAGGCATTGGATAAATTTCAAATTTATAAGAAAGAAGCTGAAACTCAAACCGGTAAAGTACTTAAGCGATTAAGGTCTGATAGGGGAGGAGAGTATACCTCGAATTTGTTTTTGGAATTTTGCCAATTGCATGGTATAGTTCATGAGGTAACTGCTCCTTATTCACCACAATCAAATGGGATAGCTGAACGTAAAAACCGAACCTTAATAGATATGGTAAATACCTTACTCCAAACATTTGGATTACCCAACTTTATGTGGGGGGAAGCTTTGAATACGGCTTGCCATATTCTGAATAGAGTTCCCCATAAACATTCAGAAAGTAGTCCGTTTGGGTTATGGAGAGGAAGGAAACCGAGTCTTAAATATCTTCGAGTGTGGGGGTGCCTTGCTAAGGTACTTGTCCCTGAACACAAAAGGAAGAAATTAGGACCGAAAACGGTTGATGCCATATTCTTAGGTTATGTAGAGACAAGCTATGCTTTTAGATTCTTGATTGTAAAATCAGATATCTCTGGCATTGAGGTCAATACAATTGTGGAATTACGTGATGCAACATTCTTTGAGGATGTGTTTCCTATGAAAACTGGTGTGCCCAATGAAGTTTCTCAAGAAGATTCATTTACCACAGGTTCCATTCCCGAGCACGTGGAAAGGATGACAAATGTGGGGGGCGACTCAGAACAAGCTATTTCTGAATCTGATGATTCTGAAGAAATAGTTGAACCAAGGAGAAGTAAACGGCCTAGGACATCAAAGGACTTTGGAAGTGAGTTTCTCACTTACAATGTTGAGGATGATCCTGTTACTTTCAAACAAGCTATGGAATCTCCAGAAGCTAAGTTTTGGAAAGAAGCCGTTAATGATGAAATCCAATCAATTCTCTCGAATGGAACTTGGGAATTGGTAGATTTGCCTCCTAATTGTTCTGCAGTTGGTTGTAAATGGATTTTTAAGAAGAAACTTAATGCAGACGGGACAATCAATAAGTATAAGGCTAGGTTAGTTGCTAAGGGTTACACACAAAGGGAAGGAATAGACTATTTTGATACCTATTCACCTGTTTCCCGCATGACCACAATCCGAGTGCTACTAGCATTGGCTTCCATTTATAATCTCTATATCCATCAGATGGATGTGAAGACCGCGTTCTTACACGGTGATCTTCAAGAAGAGATATATATGGAACAACCTGAGGGATTTGTGGGTCGTGGGAATGAGTCCAAAGTGTGTAAACTTGTTAAATCATTATATGGATTGAAACAAGCCCCTAAGCAATGGCATGAGAAGTTTGATTCTTTGATATCATCGTTTGGCTTTATTTCAAATGAATTTGATAAGTGTCTCTACTGCAAGGTTGTCGATAATGGATTCATTTTGTTATGCTTATACGTCTATGATATCCTGCTTTTTGGTTCCGATATGAAAGTAGTAAAAGAGACAAAGTCATTCTTGTGTAGCAAGTTTGAGATGAAGGATATGGGTGTCGCTGATGTGATTTTAGGGCTTAAAATCATAAGGTCTATTGATGGTATAACTCTCTCTCAGTCTCACTATGTTGAGAAGATACTGGAGAGGTTTGAGTACACATCACGTAAACCTGTTAAGACTCCATATGATTCATCCAAACCCTTGTTCAAGAATGAGACTGGGGTTCCAGTGTCTCAATTATGATACTCTCAGATTATCGGAAGTTTGATGTATCTTATGAACTGTACACGTCCAGACATTGCGTTTGCCGTGAACAAGTTAAGTAGATACACCAGTTGTCCCGACAAGACCCATTGGGAAGCTCTTGACAGAGTTTTGAGGTATATCAAGGGAACACATTCCCTTGGGCTGCATTATGGTAAACATCCTTCCGTAGTCGAAGGATATAGTGATGCAAGCTGGATTGCCGTGAATTCTAGGAGTAATGGTGTCTCAGGATATGTATTCCTGTTGGGAGGAGGAGCTGTTTCCTGGAGGTCTAAGAAACAGACCATTTTGTCTCGGTCCACTTTTGAGGCAGAGTTGTGTGCTTTAGATGAAACTGGATTGGAAGCTGAATGGCTACATGGACTTATGTCTAGTTTACCTATGGTAATGAAGCCGCTTCCTGCAATTTCAGTTCACTGTGACAGCACTACAACTATTGCTAAGATAAAGAGTTCCAAGTACAATAAAAAACAACGTAGACATATCCAAGTCAGATTGAAATCTGTAAGGGAATTAGTGTCTAATGGGGTCGTGGCTGTGGACTACGTCGGTACCAAAGATAATACAGCTGATCCTTTTACTAAAGGTCTTACCTTGGCTTTAGTGGAAAAATCCAGGTTGAGAATGAGACTGAAACCCCTATAGATTTGCAGGCAGTAGCAACCCAACCCAAAAGAGTGGAGATCCCACAAATTGGGTTCAATGTGGTAATAACAAGCTGTCGGGTAAATCATATGACACTATGTATTCTTGTTTGATGCTTCTTGCATCTATGTGTCTATTCCCTGGGAAACCTGTTAGTGTCATGACTACAAGTTAGTAAGAGAGTAGTCTCTTAATGGTGTCAAGTCTTAGGACAGGATGTTAGCAGTACATCCTTGGAGACTCCAACTAAGTGATTGATGTTGTGTAGGCCGCAACAGGAGAACTGGTTGTTCTCTGTTATCAATCATGATTTATATTTTGTATGCATGGCCTTAATGCATTGTTTTCTTTTCTACCATGTCTTTATTGTGTTGTTACCAACCTATACTCTTGTACACAAGGTTCAGGTTCAAGACTTTTGTTCACCTAGTTCCTACGAGGGTCACAGTTGGATAACTCAGGTAGATTCAAACCGAAAGGTATCTGCTGAAAGCACAGTATGGAGGACTGAATGGTAGAGCACTCTACACATTGGACTTTGTGGGGGATTGTTAGATAACTGATTACGGTAGTTGTTAGTTACTGTAGCTGTTGTAGCTATTAGTTAGTTACTGTAGCAGCTCGTTACTGTAGCTAGGCTATTGTGGTAATCACTTATTTAACATGGGTTAAGCCCAATGTAGTGCATCAAGTACATGTGAGAATGTAGTGTTGTTTCTAGTGCAAATGACAAAGAAGTTTTATCCCATATTGCTCACACCTAGAACTTTTGTGGTCCTCATATGTAGGATCACATGGGGCACTAGTGTCCAAAGGAGTCCTAGGAAGGAGGTATGCTCACCTCCTTGGTGGGTGGGATTGCCACATCACAACGTACGCGCGCGCGCCATGCCACGCCTGGCCTGGCCTGGCCGGGCCGGGCCGGGCTCGGGCTGGGGCTTGTGGCTTGTGGCTTGTGGATTGTGGATTGTGGAGAATGTCTCCCGTCTTCTTTTTACACTAGGATACAACTACGTAATTAGTTACTCGTGCAATTAATTGTTGCTTTCTTATTCGGATTTCTTAAATCCTAATTAGAAAGTGTTTCTCTTTTACGGATTATTCCGTATTGTGTACGAGAGCAACCGAGTGTTGCGTCTAACTGGGAATAGGATTAGGGATGCGCGTGACTATATATATGACTCCGGTCATTAGGGTTAAACACACCGAAAACAGTCTTTCTGCCGCCGTGTGTTTTGTGAGCCCTAATCCCGAGAGCGAGAGTCGTCATCCCCGGAGTTGCTTTGCGGAGTTGTCCTTCTGTGCAAAGCGAGACTCATCTTTCCCTTCAGACGCAGCTGTCAGGCGGTGGTACCTGCGGTGGCTGTGCTGCAATGGTAGCAGTGCGACGTGTGCGAGCAAGACGTGCAATTTTCAGGTTCGTGCCGGGTCGTGACTGGGAGAACGGTGCCTTTCCGCGAGGATAGCCGAGCATTGATTTCTTTAAGTAACAAGTTCGTTTCTCAACAAACGATCTGGTTTGCGAATCTAACTCTTATTTTTTGTTGTCCTGCATTGCTTGTTCTTCGAATCTTATTTTGGATCTGCCTGAACTGTTAATTATATTGCACCTGTCGCTGTTGCATGAACGACAATAACCATATTAACAACACATTAACCCTAGCCGTGGGGAGCTTCCCTGCTGTAGTACGGCATTCCAAGTTTCTGAAGCTAAAAACGCTATTTTTTTAACACTTTTAGTTGGCGCTTTCACATGAAAACATCAAAATTCTGTCGCTTTTCACTTAAAACGCCACAAATTTGGCGCTTTTACCGGAAAACGTCAACTATTTGGCACCTTTTTATCTCGGGTATAATAAAACGCCAAAATCTTGACGCTTTCTCCAGAAAGTTGGATTTTGGTACTACTTTAGTAAATATTTTTATAAAACTGTGCTATTTTGATTTTTTGTCCAAAAAAATCAATAAGTTATAATCATGTCTCTTCAACCGCTATAAATTTGTACGGTATAGTACAAAGTCGTTATTTTTAATTGAAATTGTTTGGTGGGTCAAAAAATAATATCAGTACTTGGACGAAATTGGAAACAACATGATTCGCCGCGTAAACATTTCTTTATGCTGCTAGCAAGAGATATGTATTGTCATATGAAGAAGAGTGAGATGTTAGTCAAACTTGGTAAGTATCCTTGAGGCAGTTCCAGAGCTAGTGTGATTGAATATGAGAATTAATGCATATGGCTGGTGAAGTTTATCCTTGACAATGATCATTGTAACTTGCCATGACCCATGCTTTTTTCTAAACTCAAATTTTTTTGTCTTTATTGTGAGCGAATTATCAGCTAACTTTTAGTTTGTTAGACAATAGCTTAAAACTTAAAATTTCTCCAACATGGCTATTTCAACTGGTTGAGAAAGGAAAGTGGCATTGGCGACAAGGTGATGGTCAAAGCGTTGGCCTCCTCAGCCTGATCGAACTCCTCAATCCTCATGCATGTGGGGCTGTTGACGTGGTGGTCTAACCTACAAGTCGTTGATGAATGAGTGACGGTGCAAGCTGGATAGGGGCTTTGTTAACAACGCACTCACTCACGGAGAAATCACCGGATGCTGAACTCTTACCACTCACTCACGCATAAAACACCGGATGCTCACTTTACTGTGGACTGTAATCAAAACGTGGGTGGGTCAAAGCCTTATTTCCCAGCAAAGCTGGGGAGTGCATACTCTTCCCAAAGTGTCCGTATCAAATGAATAATTCTTGATAACGTACATAGCCCACCTGCCTGTCTACCCGAGTCTTGGAACGGGAGTATTGTTGTACACTTGTTCACTATACAATAATGATGATGGAAGTAGATAAGAACGAAAAAAAATAAACAACATTCTTTTGTGTATAAATTTCAAATCTATAAAGAATTCTTTGACGAAATTAAAAATATTTGATTCTTTATGAAAAATATTTTCAAACAAGACTGATATTGATATATTTTGGAGAAACACAAATATGAAAGTAGTATAAAAATAATGGAGGGATATAAAAATATTTTTCTCGTAACTTTTAATTTATAATTGTTTATCATAATAAATAAATTAGATTTCTTGTAAAAATAATTTTTATTAAATGTAATGTTGACATACTTTCTAGATACGATAATATAACAGACATATAATATATGTATTATGGATACAATACTTATGTTTGGAGCTACATATCTATGTTTTGAAGTACAATACATCGACAATAACACTCGTACCATACCTCTGAGATGGGGGTCATGTACCCAAAATACGGATACCGTACGCCGAATAACAGGTAATTGTAAGGACCCTAACCTCCGTTTAGGGTTTACCCTGTTTGCTTTGCTTAACCCTGGTGCTTAGTTGTTTGCTAATCACATTTAGTGGTGATTAGGGTTTGTTTGAGCTTTGTTGAGAGTCGAAGGTGCTACTTGCAATTAACCCAAATCTAGGGTTTGTGAGCAAGTTTGTCACCTTGTGAGGTGTTCCTTCCTCTCCTTGCTTCCTCTAGTGTGGAGAGGAAGGTTTGGGCTCATTGCTTGAGTTCTTTTGGGCTTGGTTGAGCTTGTTGGGCCTTGTGGTGCCTTGTCCTTGCTTGGTTGAACCTTGTGTCAGGCAAGTGGGTGCTTGTGTCGCCCAGGTTGTGTCGCCCATGGTGGTGGTGTATCGTCCTAGTGTGTCGCCACTACAACAAAATCTTATAAAGACCAAGGTCATATAGACAGGGATTAAAGCCCTAGGCATTTAGCTAAAAATAGTCAAGACATAGTCTTGACTAATAAGAATCCAAACCCTGACCAACGATCCCTTCAAAAAAATTAATATATATCGCTAACTCTTTCCCTAAACCTAATCTTATTCCCAGGCGCCGCAACCCCCACTACACGACTGTTCCGATCTCACGCCTATCCTCTCCAGTCGTCAACCTCTTGAGTTCTGCTCTCACACAGATGGTGTTCGGAGCCTCGCATCTCGCTGCCGCTCTTCCCATCGACGGCTAATCTTCTCTAAGGTCAGTCTGCCTTTCATATCATTTCTATTTACTTGTTTTTCTTCTCGGATCTCGCTCTCAGTTCTACCTCTTACTCTCTATCTCTCTTATCAACAATGGAAGAACAACAAATCGACTATTATCTTTTCCAAGGACATCACTTTTTATACGATAACGATCTCATAGTCTTTCATTCTTTGCAGATCTGTTGAGCAGTTATGCCACGAAGAAAGCACACGTATTATGAGTAGCTAGGATAAGGACGGGCATCAGACTAGATCTTTTAAAAAGAAAAAGTAAACCAGGACTAGAAGAAACCAAGTCACGATTATTATCGGAAATAACAAGACAACAATATTATGAATAAAGAATGTTTCCTATTTGTATTATCGTACTAGTTGATCCTATCATTTCCTTTTTCTTATTATTTTGTTGATGTTAAATGATTAGAATAACTGTTTGATTAGTTTCCCTTTCCCATTATCAAGAGAAATGTTGATTATTTATCTTCTATGTATTATTCTCTTATACTTTGTCTTTACATATCTTGTGTAGGTGCTTCATACTGTATATGGGAGTAGTTTTGACATTCATGTATATGTGAATGTTTGGTATACTACACCGCACACACAATGTACTTCAACTATACTTCAAAGTAGAAGTCACAGACTAACACATCTATAGGTAAGTTTTGTTCTACTCTCATAACCAATGTTAATGATCCATGCTAATATTTTATTTTTTATAAAATCACATAAAGGTTACACATTCTTTTAGTGCAGGATGTTGATAATACTCTACAAAGAACAAGAAAGAATAGAAATGCTCATGAAAGACATAGCAGAAGTTAGGAGAAGTTATTAAGTAAACTTTCTTGGGTGGAAACTTTGTAGCAAAATGAGTGTTAATGATGTGATGATTTTGAGTCGCATTTATAGACCTTTTTCATATGTGTTTTATGCTCTAATTAGTCATTTTTATGGATAATATTGCATAATTCACTCATTTCAGTCTTTGCCATCATTTTATGTCAAATTCCCTTAGCTGTATCATTTTGAGAAATATTTATCATATTATCATAATTTGTGTGGATTTATTTGGTCTTGTCTTGGAATTTCAGGAAAAACAAGTATCTGCTTCCGTCGATACCATCGACCAAGCCACAAGTTGCCATCCGAGAGGAGCAGCACAGATTCGATACCATCGACACTCAAGTCGATGGCATCGAGATCCCTTCAGGTTGCTGGCGAGGAATCCGTCGATACCATCGACCCAAGTCGATGCCATCGACACGTTGAGGCTACAACGTCGCTAAACGACAACAACCGACGCTAAAGAGAGTCGATACCATCGACCCTAGTCGATGGTATCGAGATGACACAGGCAATCAGACGAAAAGAAAAGAAAGTTGCCGCTAATACGCTGGGTTGATACCATCGACCCGCGTCGATGGTATCGACGCCGGCAGATATGCGTTGGATTCGTTTTGATCTCAATCGGACGACTGGAGTTATTTGACGACCTAATTAGGGACTTATACCTAATGACTGCCGCCGACACGAGAGAGGATGGAATTTTGTCATTGCACGAGTGTCGAGGAAGGAGAGAAAGGAGAACGGAGGCCAGAAGCTCATCCCTATCGATCCGGACGCTGCCGAAGACGAATTTCACCACCGAGAGGCGGGAAAGCTCGTGTTCTACGCAAAGGATCCACCGGTTCTTCTCCGTTCAGGGGTTTTCCCACTTAATTCACGTTTTTCTTATGAATTCCCCTATTTCTACCATGTATTTGTGTAAGATGACCATGCGGGGCTAATCCCCTCTATCTTTAGGACCGGGAGTAGCCCGGGAATGCATTGTATGACAGTTTTATATTAATAATTCATATTTTCTCTCTTAAATCCGTGGTATAGTTTCGTTTTCTCCATATATATTGTTATGCTTGATCACCATAATAATAACCTAATGCCCTTAATCACTTCGACAGAAGGATTAACGGTTGAAAAGAGACGAAACCTACATTAATCGATAAAACCCTTGACAAAGGAGTTGTAAAATTAATGGTGGAAACTGAGAGACCGTTTATAATGCGCTTAGTTTAGGGGAATGATTACTACAACAGTGGAATCAACCTAAACCTAAGTAGTGAATTACACCACGACAGTGGGTAATTCTGTTTTCAGGCCACTACCCGGATAGAGAGAGAAGAGTGAGGAATTATATAAAACCTAATGCAATGTTGACCCGCGGTGAAACCGAAATCCTAAAGATACCCTTTTGAATTGATTAAATTAACCTTTAATCGATTGTTTTCTTTGTTTCATTTTATTTTCTTTTAATTTCGACAACAAACCCTATTTTGTAATCCGGCCTAGCTGATTGCAATTAGTTAGTAGGAGTCTCCAATAATTCACGTATCCCTGTGTTCGACTCGGGCCTCACAAGGGCCTATATTACTCGACGCGTATACTTGCATTTTAGCGCGTAGTAAAATACACGTCAAGTTTTTGGCGCCGTTGCCGGGGATACGGCGAATTGTTGGCACTTCGAGTGCTAAGAGCGGCCACTCTAGGCCACATTTCTTTATTTTATTTTGAAACAACTTTAAATATTCCTAAATTTCTCTATAATTGTATTTACTCGTTCAAGCATAGTACTGAACTCGAATTTTCTCATTTCAGGTACTGTGTATGGTGCATACACGTAGTACAGACTACGACAATCGCACACCCGAGGTTCCACCTCCGGGACCTGAGGACGAGGAACATTCTGAGAACGATCACCAAGAAGAAATAAATTCTGAATCTGAAGCAGAAGAAATGGCCGAGCCACAGACCATATGGGAGAAGATCAAAGCCTCTTCTTCATCAGCTTCAAAGGGGCCTATAAAGAAGCAGGCGGTCAACATACCAACATATAAGATCGATCCGACATTGATCAACTTGGTAAAATCAAATGCATTTCACGGGCTGAAGAATGAGGACCCAATTGCACACATCAGCCAGTTCGTGGAGAACTGTGACATGGTGAAGATCGACTGATTCCCACAAGATGCTTTGTACCTCAAGCTATTCCCAAGTTCCTTGGCAGGAGCAGCAAGAGAGTGGTTGCATAACCTCGATGATGAGTTCGTTGAATCATGGAATCATATGGTGGAGGTTTTCTTCGAGAGGTTTTTCCCTCCTGAGAAGACCAACGACATGATTAGGAAGATTCACAATTTCACCCAACAGGCGGGTGAAACATATTCTGAGACCTGGGAGCGATTTCAGGTCATGTTGAGGAGATGTCCGCATCATGGGTTGGACAAGGAGACACATGTGAAGATCTTCTATTTTGCTCTCTCCGAGCATGATAGGAGTAATTTGGACTCCGCCGGTTCAGGATTTTTCCTGAATAACACTGACACGAGATGCTGGGAAATACTGAAGAACATGGCACGAAAGCAATCCTGGGGAGAAAGAGAGAGAGGCCCAGTTGAGCAAGCTAGAGTCGCCAGCGAATCAAAGGCAATAAAAGAGCTTAATGAGAAGATGGATCTTCTCGCAAAGAAGTTACTGCAAAAGGAAGACAATGAGTCCGAAGATGAGGCTCAAGTCAAGTATATCAGGCAACAGCAAGGGTACAGGAACAATGATTATTCATGGTGAAAAGACAAAAAGTTCTCATGGAAGGATCCGAACAATTTTCTGCAGGATCCGGACGCCAAGCCTGCACCAGCCACAGAGGACAAGAGCACGGAGTTGCTCAATCAGGTCATCAAGCAAAACCAAGAGTTAATGAACACATTCGGGCAACAAATCAAGCAACAGGGTGAATATATGAACCAATTTGGGCAGACTTTGCAGAGCCACGGGGCTCAAATGAGGACTATAGAGACCTCTATGGCACAGATGGCAGCAGAAATTGCAAGTCTGAAGAAGCCAGCACATCCGGGTTTTCCGGGGAACACCAATGTTCCCAGAGGAAACCAGCAGGCCAAGGCCATCTGACCGGCCTAAATCGCGCGTCCTAAAATTGGAGGCGTATTTGAGGTAGTCGAGCCTTCGCATTTATAACCCGAATCCTTCTAGGCCCCCGCAACTTTGTTTACGGGGTCGAAGTAGTCATACGGGGTCGAACACAGGGACAAGGTGGGTTGTGTTGACGACTCTGAATCGACACTCTACACTCCGGTGGATATAAAGAGATATTAAAGTTCCCCGAAGGGAACAACAAGATGTCACGATTAAATCAAAGAAAACTATCTCCAACTGGAGTTACAAGAAAGATTAAGATTTTGTCATTTAGCAGTTTTTAGGAATTTTCATGCGACAGAAAATAGAAAGATAAACTGCAGTTTAAGGTGTAATGCAAGGGATAAGACTTTAGAAAGACAAGCGGTAGCAGTAACACCCTGCACCCCTCCTCTCAGAGTGGGTGCCTCTAACCAAGCTTCAACACCCCTCTCGAGGTTGCTGGACTCAAGTTAGAGTGGAATGATACTAAAACAACTCCGTTCCGGGCACTCTCGTACTCCAGAATCGGACCGAACACTAGAGCCACAACCCAACTCTCGAAGTAGTTGCAACGGGAAAGACGATTTGGTAGCTAAGCGAAACGCGATCCAAAACATGCAAGCTAGAGTTCATATATCCAACACAGCAGTTATCCAATCATAAGGCACTAAGCATTAAACAAATTGCAATTAGGCATTTCTATTTCCATCAGCAAAAAGGGTCTTAATACAATGCATAAGCTAAGAATTTAAATAACAAAATTAAAGATAGATGTCGCCTTCTTGATGTAGAAGGGCGACGCGACAGACTACTACTACTCCCAGCCCGATACCGTCCAGGGACCTATCCCGGTACAGCCGTGTCGGGCGGCACGAACTGTCGGATGGCACGCCTGACGGACGACTATATCGTTCGAAGACCCTGGCCGATACGCTCATGTCGGGTGGCACACCCTCTCAGGTGGCACGACTGACGGGGAGAGCGTATCAGTTTCGGTATCGTGTCGGCCAAGGATTTACATATACTACTGTCAGGCATTGCTGTCGGGCACTCGTGTCGCGTATCTACATCGGCCGATATCGGCCCTCAGTGTCGTTCGGTACAGTCCTAGGTGAACCGATCCTCTCCCTCTCGGGATGAGGAAGAGCTCACCTAGTGTCGCCCGGTACGAGCACTGGGGCACGATACGGTTGCTCTCGCACTTCTCTCGTAGATAGCTCAAGTCCCCAACTGTTCGAACTGTGAACTGGCCAGCCGTCCCGACCTATCCAACCTGTCCGACCCGTCTTTTCGGCTTCCTGTAGCTGTTATTTATAGTCAGCCGGTTGATGAGAAAACATGGTGCTCGAAGCGCCACGTAGCTCCCTTATACGCCGGTCGATGGATGTGGATGGCCGATACAGGCATATCTCGGCGCGAGGTGCTGGCTATTGGTCACGTGGTGGGCGGCACGCCTGCCGGTGGGTGGTCGTGTCGTTCGACGAGCTGGGTCGTCGAGCGGCTTTGGCTCCCTGTCGGGTAGAAGGTGTGTCGGCCGGTACGTCCCTTTCGCAAGGCGCCCTTCTCCGCCGATCATTCTTGTGTCGCCCAGCCCCTGTCGGTCTGGGTTGTATCGGGCGTCAGGAAGGTCGAGACGGGCTTAGACTTATTGTGGGCCGGAATCGGCCTTATTGCACAAAAATGAGGAAAACCCTGTAAAAGATAGGAAAAATTGGAATAAGGGCGTCGCTTGGCCAATTATTGCAAAAATGCTAATAAAATAGAGGAAAATAGAAAAAAGGGTAGTTTTGATAACAGAATAAAGGGCAAAAACGTCACAAAATTTGGTGTTATCAACTCCCCCAAACTTAGCTTTTTGATTGTCCTCAATCAATATTTAAACTAGACTTTGTGTTGCTTCTTCTTGCACAGCAAAACTTTAAGGCTAAAGGGTAGCACAAGATTTGCGATGTCTTGGAGGTAACGCTGTCTTAATGCGAACAAAAGACCTTACCCTACTTGCCTTATTATTTAAGTAAAATTTTTCTTCTCCACAGCTTCAGCGAGACTATGGTGTATGATTCCGAAGTTAGCTTCCACACCAAACAACTTTATTTTAAGGGCAGAAAGTTGTGTATAGGGTAGGCTAAGGCTTTTTGGGTTTTTCTTCTTGTTTCCCATCAGTCCATCCAGGTAAGGGTCCGTTAACGGGCAAGTGGTCCCTGCAGTCCAAGCCAGTTGGCTTTAGAGCAATGATTTCACATCCTACGTACCACTGCCCCGGATCTACCATGCCTAAAGATGGGTACTTTTGGAAAACAAGGGTGTATATATATATATATATATATTTTTTTTTTCTTTTATTGGGCACAACTCTCATACTTTTATTCACGCTCATAAGGATTCTTTCTCTTTTTGGGATTTTTGCTGGGTAAGGGAAAACAAAAGAGATATCTGCTGTTTGGGCAGCTTTTTCCTTCTCCATACTCGTCTCTTAGCTGTTTGCGAGATTATTATTTTTTGAAAATTTTTGGATGGCAAGGCACAATCTTTTGTTTGTTTGAGACAACATTATCAGAAAGATATGACAGAACTTGTAACTCGTTAAATATACAGAAAGTAAACTTTGCAAGAAGTCACAACAGGTTTTTATTATTATTACAGCAACTTTGTACATATGCATAGGGACAGAAATTTGCAAAGGAAAGATTTTTGTAAATTTTTATATGGCATGCATGCGTACATCAGATATACAGGGAGCTATAAGGGCACATCAGGTAAAAGAGAATGAATATCGTAGAAAGCTTGAAGAGATAAAATTTTTATACCTCCCTCACTGGCATACCCCCCCAAACTTACTTTCTACTCTGTCCCAGAGTAGAGAAGAAAGCAAAAGTGAGGTAAAGCTTAGCCAGTGAGGGTTAGCTTTCTGATGTGCTGCAAAATGCTCCTACGAAGTTGCAGCATGCCATTGGGAGGTTGTCTAGCGGGTTCGCTTCGGCGGTGTAGCGGTTGAGTGTGAGCGTAACCCTCAAAATTCACTTCTGGCCCACCTTTTCTTCACATCTCTGTTGTAAACAAAAACAAAGGGACTAATTATCCGTCCCTAGTTTAGTTCCCAGGAGTGTGTAGTCAGGGTGGGCCCTATCCCTTAAGAGGGAGGAACCAGGGTGCCTCGAACTTGTTCGGAGGCCTTGGTTGCCGCACTCATAGCTAGGCGACTCGCTATTGGAGCTACCAAATCAAGAGGAATCTTCCCTTCCATTGTTGTTGCCGTTTCTGCCCGACGGTTGTTGCTGATCCCTGCGCCGTAATTGCTGGCGCGGTAGGTGGTTTGCTCCATACGAGCCATACCTGTTATTTAAAATTTATTTATTCATCCATTAGGAAAGAAAGATGAAAAGAAAGAAAACTTATTAAAACTGGGCGATAAGTGATCGGACGACACGATGTTGTCACGCGATAAGGCTCGACGCCCGACACAGGTGTGTCGGGCGATTCGAGGTCACATGAAGCGAAAACATGACGTCACCGTGAGAAGCATGACGCCCGATACGAAACATCGGGAAAACGCTATCGACCGGCATTACGCGCGAAAGCATGTCGGGCGATAGAAAATCTGTAGGTCATGAGAACCCGATAAGCGTCTCGATAAGAGATATTGGCGTCGGGCGACAGGGTTATCGGCCGATAAACGTGTCGGTCTACAACCCTATCGGGCGACAAGCCATGTCGTTTGGTAAGAAAACAACAAGCCGGCCGATACGCCTCACACGATACAAAACCTGTGTCGGGCGAGTGATAACGTGTCGGGCAAAAGGTGTGTCGGGCTATACCTTTGCTCTCAGGAGGCATCGCCCGATACTAGGGCGAAGGCAAGATGGCCGACACACGAGCAAAAGGGAGGATCACTGCATGCGTTCCCGGTGGCAAAAAGGAGAAAATGATAGCCCGACACGAAGAAACCTCCACGCTATTTATAGAGAACCCAGCTGGGGGTAAAACGTGCAAAACATGGCGCACGTCGGGCGTTTTAGTCATGCTATTCCCGAGACGCGCAGTCCCCTCGGGTAGTCCAAGGGTCATCCGCTGCCCTTGCGACGCCTGGGGTGAGGCTGCCTGATACAAGCGGTTCTGCGCCCAGCTGGTCGACACGGTAGAAAAGCAGGCGGTCAAAAGGCCAAAACTAAACCTGTGTGAAGTAAAAGGTCATTGCAGGGTAAAACATCATTGGTATAGAGAAAGATCTCTTACCTCAGATGGTATTACTCCTCAATGCTCCGCAAAACACAGCGATGGCCCTTAAAACAAAAAGAGTCAGCACACGTGCGCATGTACTGACTCGGGCCTTATTACAGTCCATAATGGTTGTTTTTACAAAGAAAACAAATGTATCCTAATCTATGACTCGGGCTGCCTCCCAAGGAGCGCTGAAGTTTCCGTCGCCAGCTCGACTAGTGTAGGCTCTTCGGTTGTACCCACATCCAGTAAGTCAATTTCTGCTTTCCTGACAAAAGCTTCCTCCTCATAAAACCTTTTCACTCTGTGCCCGTTCACCTTGAAGATCTTGGTCGGGTCATCCTTGTCGCGGAGCTCCATCATTCCTGATGGGTATATCTTTGCCATAGAAAATGGTCCCGACCATCTTGTCTGTAATTTCCCAAGAAAAAGACGGATTGAGGACTTGAATAACAGGACCTTATCCCCTTCTCTCACATCCTTTCTCCTAAGGTGGGCATCATGCCACATTTTTGTTCTTTCCTTGTAGATCTTTGCATTCTCGTAGGCGTGAATCCTCAGCTCTTCGAGCTCTTGAAGCTGTAAAAACCTCTTTTCTCCTGCTTTGTCTAGATCCATATTTAGGAACTTGATCGCCCAAAGGGCCTTGTGTTCTAGTTCCAAAGGCAGATGGCAGGATTTTCTGTATATAAGACGGTAGGGGGTGGTTCCAATGGGCATCTTGTAAGCAGTACGGTAGGCCCACAATGCGTCGTCAAGTTTCATTGACCAGTCCTTCCGCGTGCGGCTGACAGTCTTTTCTAAGATCCGCTTGATCTGTCTGTTTGAGACCTCTACCTGCCCCGACGTCTGTGGGTGGTAGGGCGTAGCGATCTTATGTTTTACTCCATACTTGCGTAGGAGCGCTTCGAACTGCCTTTCTCCGAAGTGTGACCCGCCATCGCTTATTACGGTGTGCGGTATACCGAAACGGGGAAAGATGGTCTTCTCAAAAAGCTTGATAACTGACTTGGCGTCGCATGTTTGGGTGGCTACCGCCTCTACCCATTTAGACACATAGTCTACTGCCACTAGTATGTATTGATACCCCTGGGATGGGGGAAACGACCCCATGTAATCAATCCCCCATACGTCAAATATTTCCACTTTGATCCAGCTTGCCATCGGCATTTCATTCCTTCGCCCTATATTTCCCGTTGACTGGCACTCTTTGCAAGCCTTTACAAATCGTGCAACATCTTTAAATAAGGAGGGCCAGTAGAAACCTGATTGTAGTACTTTTGCCGCTGTTCTCTCGCTACCCAGGTGTCCACCATAGGGGGAGGCGTGACATCCCTTCAGGATATCAACAGTTTCTTCTTCTGGGATGCACCTCCTGTACAAGTTGTCTGCGCATCTTCTGAATAGGAGAGGATCATCCCAGTAATAATTCTTGGCATCCACGAATAGCTTCTTCTTTTGATTGTAGGTGATGTCAGGAGGCAACTCTCCACAAGCGAGGAAATTGCAGATGTCTGCAAACCAGGGCAAACCTTCTTCTTGAGCTTCAGCCATCATGAGAGCTTCGTCGACAAAGTTTTCGTCGATCTGTGGCCCTCTCTGTCTCTCAGCCACTATCCTCGATAGGTGGTCTGCGACCACATTTTCCGCGCCTTTCTTGTCGATAATTTCATGATCGAACTCTCGGAGCAACAAGGCCCATCTCAACAATATGGGCTTTGCGTCTTTCTTTTGCATTAAGTATTTTATCGCCCCATGATCTGTGTATACATTGACCTTTGATCCGACGAGATACAACCTGAACTTGTCAAACGTGAAGACAACCGCGGGCATTTCCTTCTCGGTGGTTGTGTAGTTTACCTGTGCTTCGTCCAACGTGCGAATAGCGTAGCAAATCACATGGTGCTTTTTATCTTTCTTTTGCCCCAAGACTGCTCCCACTGCGTAGTCGCTAGCGTCGCACATTAGCTCAAAGGGCAAACCCCAATATGGCGCTTGAAGGATAGGTGGTGATACTAAAGCATTTTTCAGGGCCTGAAAAGCACTGAGACAATCGTTAGAGAAAACAAATTCAGCATCCTTTACCAGGAGATTGGACAATGGTTTGGAAATCTTTGAGAAGTCCTTGATGAATCTTCAGTAATATCCGGCGTGCCCGAGGAAGCTTCTTATCCCTGTGACGGAATTTGGTGGAGAAAGCTTAGATATAGCTTCGATTTTGCTGGTATCCACCTCGATCCCGCGCCTTGAGATCTTATTCCCTAGAACGATGCCCTCCCGCACCATGAAATGACATTTTTCCCAGTTCAGGACCAGGCTGTTTTCCTCGCACCTTTGAAGTACTAACGACAGGTTCTTCAGACAGCTATCGAAGTCCTTTCCATAGACAGAGAAGTCGTCCATGAAAACTTCCACGATGTCTTCTAGAAAATCTGAGAACATTGATATCATGCATCTTTGAAAGGTGGCGGGGGCGTTGCAGAGTCTGAAGGGCATCCTTCTAAAGGCATAAGTGCCGTAAAGGCAGGTGAACTCGTTTTCTCCTGGTCGTCGGGTAAGATGGGTACCTGGTAAAATCCTGAAAAGCCATCAAGAAAACAAAAATAATCGTGATGCGCTAATCTTTCAAGAACTTGGTCAATAAAAGGTAGCGGAAAATGATCCTTTTTTGTAGCGTGATTTAGCTTTCGGTAATCAATGCACATTCACCAACCGGTGACGGTCCTGACCGCCACTTCGTCACCCTTCTCACCCTTAACCACAGTCATTCCGCCTTTCTCGGGTACTACGTGGATCAGTCTTACCCAGTTGCTGTCGCTAATTGGGTAAATGATCCCCGCGTCCCTAAGCTTTATTACCAATTTCTTGACGACCTCCTTGAGCATCTGATTCAGCTTCCTCTGGGGTTGGACCAGGGGCTTGGCAGACTCATCCAAGTTGATGCGATGCATGCAAAGGGCGGGGCTAAGGCCTTTGATATCATCTACGGAATATCCTATAGCCCCCCTGTGGAGTCTTAACTCCTCAAGGAGCCGGTCCAGCTGATTGCTTGAAAGATCTGTGTTTACGATGACTGGGTTACTCTGTTCTTCATCTAAAAATTCGTACTTCAGTCCCTCAGGTAACGCTTTTAAATCCAGCTTTGCTCTGGGTGTCTCCTCCTGAGGTTCTCCTTCAAGGGAGGCATACTTCACAGAGTTCACCTCCTCCTCTTCTTCTTGCAAGTCTTTGTCAGAAAGGTTGAAAATGTCGAGATGCTTCACGACCTCGGGATTTTTGAAGTCGAGATCCTGACAGCTTATTGCTCTCGCGAGGGGATCCAATGTCCGGATATCCTCCTCTATTTCCTCGCAGAATTTATTGTAGCTATCCGCAAAACAGGCTGATTCAAACAGGGATGGACCTCTCATGATTTCCTTCATCTTGAAGTCCATGTGGCTGTTTCCAACCCTCAAGGTGATTATCCCTTCAGAGACATCAATCAGCGCCCTCCCTGTTGCCAAGAAAGGGCGTCCGAAGATGATCGGACATCTGGGATCTTCAGCTGTGTCGATGACGACGATGTCGTAGGGAATAAAGAAATCACCGACCCTAATCGGCACATCTTCGACAATGCCTACAGGTCTTTTGAAAGAGTGATCCGCCAGTTCAATCCGCATATTGGTTCGAACCATGTCGGTTAAACCCATCCTTTGCGCGAAACTTAAGGGCGTGAGGTTGATGCTTGCTCCCAAGTCCGCTAGACCCTTCCGCTCGACATTGTCCCCGATGGCAAATGGGATTGTGAAAGCTCCGGGATCCCTTCTCTTAGTCGGCAAGCTGGGCTTTACGAAGGCAGAGGAAGTAGAGGCCAGGTACACTGTCTCTATCATTCCTCCCCTTCTTTTCTTCATTATTAGATCTTTGAGAAACTTGGCGTATGTGGGCATCTCCTCCAAAGCGTCAAGGAAGGGGACTTCAAGATGCAGCTTCCTGATCGAGTCCATGAACCTTTCGTGCCGCTTTTTCAGATTTTCCTTGATCAGCTTGTATGGGAACGGTACCCTGGGAGCGTAAGGATTCCTCCCACCAGATGGCTCATCGGACGGTCTCGGCGCAGGCTCTTCGGCTTCTGCAGGCCTAACTCCATCTCCTGCTGGAACGGCATCCTTGGGCCCTTGCTTAGGTTCCGGTGGGGCTTCATCAGCGCGCTCTACCATCTTTCCTGATCTAAGCACTGCCATTACTGCAGTTTCAGGGTGAGGGAGCATTTTTCCTGCAGGGTTCTTCATCAGAGCAGCCATCTGAGACAGCCGTTGATCGACCTCCCATTGGCGCATCTGCAGACTCGCCGTCTGGTGTTGCATGGAATTCAGAGATCCAGGGCTGGTAAGCATCCCCTGTACCAGCTGGTTGATGATGGTGTCTTGTCTTTTTATGTAGGCGGAAAGCTGACCAACCCAATTAGGTCGGGTCACTTTCTCGCTTTGGCTCTGACATTCGCCCTCAGAAAGGGGTTGCTCACAACGAGGCATGGTTGACAGTCTCGGTGTTCAGTAGATCAGAGTACCTGAAAACCGCATAAAAATCATGTTTAGAAAATTATAATTGGGGTAAAGAATAATGCTTAGAGTAAAAGAAAAAGAAAAAAGAAAAAGAAGTGCTGTCAAGCCTATTTCTAAGCTTAAGGCACGGGAGTGTAGTTAGTGGATTCGGATTCGTTAACAGTGCCATTTTCCTTGTCCCCGGCAACGACGCCAGAAAGTTGACCGGCCTAAATCGCGCGTCCTAAAATTGGAGGCGTATTTGAGGTAGTCGAGCCTTCACATTTATAACCCGAATCCTTATAGGCCCCCACAACTTTGTTTACGGGGTCGAAGTAGTCATACGGGGTCAAACACAGGGACAAGGTGGGTTGTGTTGACGACTCTGAATCGACACTCTACACTCCGGTGGATATAAAGAGATATTAAAGTTCCCCGAAGGGAACAACAAGATGTCACGATTAAATCAAAGAAAACTATCTCCAACTGGAGTTACAAGAAAGATTAAGATTTTGTCATTTAGAAGTTTTTAGGAATTTTCATGCGACAGAAAATAGAAAGATAAACTGCAGTTTAAGGTGTAATGCAAGGGATAAGACTTTAGAAAGACAAGCGGTAGCAGTAACACCCTGCACCCCTCCTCTCAGAGTGGGTGCCTCTAACCAAGCTTCAACACCCCTCTCGAGGTTGCTGGACTCAAGTTAGAGTGGAATGATACTAAAACAACTCCGTTCCGGGCACTCTCGTACTCCAGAATCGGACCAAACACTAGAGCCACAACCCAACTCTCGAAGTAGTTGCGACGGGAAAGACGATTCGGTAGCTAAGCGAAATGCGATCCAAAACATGCAAGCTAGAGTTCAGATATCCAACACAGCAGTTATCCAATCATAAGGCACTAAGCATTAAACAAATTGCAATTAGGCATTTCTATTTCCATCAGCAAAAAGGGTCTTAATACAATGCATAAGCTAAGAATTTAAATAACAGAATTAAAGATAGATGCCGCCTTCTTGATGTAGAAGGGCGACAGACTACTACTACTCCCAACCCGATACCGTCCAGGGACCTATCCCGGTACAGCCGTGTCGGGCGGCACGAACTCTCGGACGGCACGCCTGACGGACGACTATATCCTTCGAAGACCCTGGCCGATACGCTCATGTCGGGCGGCACACCCTCTCAGGCGGCACGACTGACGGGGAGAGTGTATCGGTTTCGGTATCGTGTCGGCCAAGGATTTACATATACTACTGTCGGGCATTGCTGTCGGGCACTCGTGTCGCGTATCTACATCGGCCGATATCGGCCCTCAGTGTCGTCCGGTACAGTCCTAGGTGAACCGATCCTCTCTCTCTCGGGATGAGGAAGAGCTCACCTAGTGTCGCCCGGTACGAGCACTGGGGCACGATACGGTTGCTCTCGCACTTCTCTCGCAGATAGCTCAAGTCCCCAACTGTCCGAACTGTGAACTGGCCAGCCGTCCCGACCTATCCAACCTATCCGACCCGTCTTTTCGGCTTCCTGTAGCTGTTATTTATAGTCAGCCGGTTGATGAGAAAACATGGTGCTCGAAGCGCCACGTAGCTCCCTTATACGCCGGTCGATGGATGTGGATGGCCGATACAGGCATATCTCGGCGCGAGGTGCTGGCTATTGGTCACGTGGTGGGCGGCACGCCTGCCGGTGGGTGGTCGTGTCGTTCGACGAGCTGGGTCGTCGAGCGGCTTTGGCTCCCTGTCGGGTAGAAGGTGTGTCGGCCGGTACGTCCCTTTCGCAAGGCACCCTTCTCCGCCGATCATTCTTGTGTCGCCCAGCCCCTGTCGGGCTGGGTTGTATCGGGCGTCAGGAAGGTCGAGAAGGGCTTAGACTTATTGTGGGCCGGAATCGGCCTTATTGCACAAAAACGAGGAAAACCCTGTAAAAGTTAGGAAAAATTGGAATAAGAGCGTCGCTTGGCCAATTATTGCGAAAATGCTAATAAAATAGAGGCAAATAGCAAAAAAGGGTAGTTTTGATAACAGAATAAAGGGCAAAAACATCACAAAATTTGGTGTTATCACCATCTTACTGAGAAGCGGCAAGAAGGTGTTGAATCCAAGGACAGATGACACAAGCGCACCGTAGGATAAAGTTGAAGATGCAACCACTAAGGAGCAGCCCACACCTGTCACAGGGCAAGCTGAAGACATAGCTGTGGATGGTAATGAAGAACAAGCTACTGAGGAGGAACCGCAGAAGTTGACACCCTATGTGCCACCCCATCAAAGGGCACATACCGTTCTGGTCCCCTATCCGAATAGTGCAAAGGCAAGAAAGGTAGATGCACAATTCAAGAAATTTCTGGACAGCTTTAGGAAACTTTCGGTCAATATTCTGTTGTTGGAAGCGATTGAGCAAATCCCGTCATACGGGAAGTTCCTAAAAGATGTCATCACCAAGAAGAGGAAAATACCGGACACGGAAGTCGTGGTGTTGAAGGAGCAAGTGAGTGATTTCATTATGGGCACTCTACCGCCTAAGAGACAGGATCCTGGATGTTTCAACATTTCTTGTTTTATCGGGAAGTTCAAATTTGGAGAGGCACTATGTGATTCTGGGGCAAGCATCAATTTGATGCCCCTTTCTACATTCAAAAAGCTGGGATTAAAGGAGTCACGACCGAGCAATATGACTATCCAATTGGCTGATAATTCTGTGGTGAAACCTTATGGAATCTGTGAAGATGTCTTGGTAAAGGTGGACCGATTTGTTTTTCCGGCTGATTTTGTGGTTATGGAAATGCAGGATGAGCATGGCAATGAGCTGCTACTTGGACGTCCTTTCCAAGCTACAACCGATATGATCTTGGAAATGGGAAGAGGTCGCTTGACCTTGGGCATAGCGGATGATCGCTTTGAGATGGTCATGCCCACTAGCACTGCGTCTACTAAAGCAAAAGCACATTGTAACATGGTTAAGCATGTGGATCATAATATCTCACTCTGCCTTGGAAAACCATTCTTGGACATGGCTCATGTGATGAACAAGATGGATAATGGAACCTTAGCTGTGGACATCATGGAGCAAACTAAAGTTGTCTCTTTATGCAAAGCTGTTGGATTTCCGAATGACGAGAATGAGGACATTCCACCTTCTTGGGAGGACGATGCCATTACTACTTCAGTTGTTGAGGCATATCCGGAATTGCCGTTGGAGGCGTGTCTGTTGAATGTTACCTATGATTGGATGCGGAGTAAATCACTCAAGGCGTGTGCCAAAATGCTTCAGATGCTTCCATGTTTCTACACGAGGCACTATGAAGATTTAGGTACACTTCCCCCACCGCTGCAATCATCTCTCATTTGCCAGCCTGAGTTGGAGTTGAAGCCACTGCCCCCGCATCTTAAGTACGTCTTTCTAGCTGAGAAGGACAAGTTACCGGTGATTGTATCTTCTTACTTGAGTACGGATGAGAAGGAGCAACTACTGATAGTGCTCAAGAACCACCGAGGAGCTTTTGGGTGGTCTGTTGCAGACATCAAGGGGATCTCCCCTACACTTTGCCAGCATAAGATTCGGCTCGATGAGGGAGCCAAGCCAGTCATTCAGCCTCAGAGACGTTTGAATCCGAGCATGATGGAGGTTGTGAAGAAGGAAGTCATAAAACTTCTTGCTGCAGGGATCATATATGCCATATGAGACTCGACGTGGGTGAGTCCCACACAGGTAGTCCCTAAGAAGGGGGGAATTACTGTTACTACAAATTTGTTGAATGAACCTGTCACCACCCGATTGGTAACCGGGTGGCGAGTTTGCATTGACTACCGCCGACTGAATGCCGCCACTCTGAAAGATCATTTTCCTTTGCCATTTATCGATCAAATTTTGGAACGTCTTGCCGGTCGGTCGCATTTTTGTTTTCTGGATGGGTATTCGGGGTATAACCAGATTTCGATTGATCCTTTGGATCAAGAGAAGTCTACGTTCACCTGTCCCTATGGGACTTTTTCTTACCGACGTATGCCGTTTGGATTATGTAATGCACCGGCGACGTTTCAACGCTGCATGCTCGCCATATTCTCTGACATAGTGGAGCGTTGTCTTGAGGTTTTCATGGACGACTTCTCGGTTTATGGTGCATCTTTTGATGAGTGTCTATATAATCTGGACAAGGTGCTGCAGCGTTGTGAGGACACACACTTGGTCCTCAATTGGGAGAAATGCCACATGATGGTGACAGAGGGAATAGTGCTAGGACACAAGGTGTCTAGAAAAGGTCTTGAGGTAGACCCAGTCAAAATTGAGGTGATTTCCAAGCTACCCCCACCAAATTCTGTAAAAGGGGTGAGAAGCTTTTTGGGACACGCTGGGTTTTATCGGTGATTCATTAAGGATTTTTCTAAAATTGCAAAACCTTTATCCGAATTGTTGGAAAAAGATGCGGTTTTTGATTTCAACGATAAGTATCTTCATGCATTCGAAGTTTTGAAAGAAAAATTGATTTCGCCTCCGGTTGTTCAAATGCCGGATTGGGCAAAACCATTCGAATTGATGTGTGACGCTTCAGATTATGCAGTAGGAGCCGTTTTGGGGCAAAGGGTAGATAATAAGCCCACTGTGATTTTCTACGCTTCCAAAACGCTTAATGATGCTCAATTGAACTATACAACTACAGAAAAAGAATTACTTGCCGTTGTGTTTGCTTTTGAAAAATTTCGGCAATATTTAGTGGGATCCAAAGTAGTTGTATGGACCGATCATGCTGCGATAAAATATTTGATGGAGAAAAAGGATGCAAAGCCTAGACTCATTAGGTGGATTTTTCTTTTACAAGAATTTGATATTGAAATCAAGGACAAGTCCGGAATTGAAAATGTGGTAGCTGATCATTTGTCTAGGTTAGACAGGGTAGATGAAAAAGATTTACACATACCCATAACCAAGACGTTTCCCGATGAACAACTTTTAAAAATCAATTCTAAAGAACTGTGGTTTGCTGAAATTGTCAACTATTTGGCTTGCGGGATCATCCCGGAAGACTGGTCTTATCAAGAGAAAAAGAAATTCTTTCATTCTTTGAGATACTATTTTTGGGATGACCCAATTCTTTTGAAGCAGTGTAGGGATGGTATTCTACGCAGGTGCGTGCCGGAGGTGGAGTACGAGAGTGTTCTCCACCATTGCCATGCGTCGCCTACGGGAGGACACCATGCCAGTTCACGGACAGCAGCCAAAGTGTTGGAAAGCGGCCTTTATTGGCCAACTTTGTTTCGGGATGCCTACGATTTTGTAAGGCAATGTGACCCGTGCCAGTGAGCAGGTAACATTTTGAAGAGACAAGAGATGCCCTTGAATGTATTTCAGGAAGTTGAGGTATTTGACTTGTGGGGCATAGACTTCATGGGACCCTTTGTGTCCTCAAATTCAAATTTGTATATCTTGCTTGCTGTTGACTATGTGTCGAAGTGGGTGGAAGCAATCCCCACAAGAACTAATGATTCTAATGTAGTGTGCAGGTTTGTGAAGGAGAATATTTTCTGCAGGTTCGGGATACCCCGAATGATAATAAGTGATGGGGGCACACACTTCCGGAATCAGAAATTTTCGACACTTTTGAAGAAATATGGGGTCAAACACAACATCGGCACCCCATATCATCCAGAGACGCAAGGCCAAGTGGAGGTCTCAAATCGGGAAATCAAGAAGATTCTAGAACGGACAGTGGCACCCACAAGGAAAAATTTGAGTGCCTTACTACCGGACGCACTTTGGGCGTACAAAACGGCGTACAAAACACCTATAGGCACCACGCCTTTTAGGTTGGCGTATGGCTGGGCTTGTCACCTTCCGGTGGAGCTAGAGCACAAGGCCCATTGGGTGCTTCGAAGGCTGAATTTGAGTTATGATGAAGCCGGGAGAAAGAGGATGTTCGAGTTGAATGAACTAGATGAGTTACGCATGACGGCATATGAGAATGCCCGCATATACAAAGAGCGCACAAAGCTGATCCACGATCGCCATATCGAGCTGCGCACGTTCAAAAAGGGAGATAGTGTTCTATTGTTTAACTCCCGCCTCAAGTTGCATCCCGGGAAGCTGAAATCCCGGTGGAGTGGACCATTCGTAGTGGAAGAGGTGAGACCGCATGGTGCGATTCTCGTGCGTGATGGAGATGCCACGTTCTTGGTGAACGTACAGCGGTTGAAGTTGTATTTTGGTGAAAATTATAAGAGAAAAGTGAATGAGGTCAAACTCATTACACTTGTGGATGAATGAGATGCTGGAAAGACGTCTAGCCTAAGACGTTAAAGAAGGGCGCTTGTTGGGAGGCAACCGAACCATTGGTACATTAGGATGGTTTAATTATAGTCATAGATTGCTTTCATTTCGTTTAAATTCTAGTGTAAAGAAGATACCTTGATCCGTTTGTTCAATGTGCAGGCACAGGCAGGGTCAATACCATCGACACACTGGTCGATGGTATCGACATAGGTTCATCTTGACAGCTGAAAAAATCGCTCTGAGTCAATACTATCGACGGTCCCGTCGATGGTATCGACATACCTACAGGCAGGTTGCGTAATAATTGTTGATAGTATCGACATGCCAGTCGATACCATCGAGATCTCTGGAGAAGTTCAGAACGAGTTATCTCAGTCAACTCGATACCATCGACGGCCTCGTCGATGGTATCGACATTGTCACAGGTTGAAGTGAAAAAGTGGCGGTGTCGCAATGAAGTCAAGTCGATACTATCGACATATGTCGATGGTATCGACATCCATGTCACCGATCCGCGCAAAGACATCGACGGCGATCGCGAGTCCACGTCAGCGATCCGGGTGCTCCGTCGATACTATCGACTTTCGTCGATGGTATCAAAAGGTCAGCAATCCGGGTTTCCCGATCCAGCAAACGTCAGCTGTCGATACTCGCGAGGGGGGCGGATAGCAGCGAGACGTGTCGATACCATCAACCTGAGTCGATGGTATCGACGGGTCAACAGTAGCGCCGGCCAAGTCTATATAAGGAGAATTGCAACGTCATTTGACGTCACACCTTCAGAGCAAACTTCCTCCTTTGCGCTGAGCACTCCCCTGAGCCATCCAAGACTGAAGAGCAGCAACATCGAGCAAGGATCTTCACCGAGCGGAGAATCACTTCTCCATCTTCCCCGAGCTCTCTTCTTCTAATCCCATCTTTCTAGCAACAATGGTGCACGCCGCCGGATCATCGTCCTCGAGCGCGAATCCCATGGAGATCGTGGAGTTTGTTCCACCCCCTACTGCTTCAGTCTCACATCCGCACCTGGTTCACCCATCCGCGGAGGTGAGGAAGGTCTATGAGGAAATCATGAAGCGGAAGATCGAGCCGACCCGGTATGTGGACCGGGGAATGATCCAAGAGCTTGGATTTGAGGCCAACTTGGCCTATGTGCTGAAGGGTCAAGCACGCCACACTAGCAGAAGGCTAGACGAGCTGGAGCGCCATGCGGATGGGCAGCCGTTCTTCGGCAAATGGCCCACCTACAAGGAATTGGTGGCAGAGTTTATGGCGTCCCTCGATGTCTGCGTTGTGCCCAATGACATGGTTGCATCGGATCGTGAGTGGATCAAGGGCCGAGTATCGTTCTGGCTGTTCAACATCAACTACAACATCACTCTTAAGCAGTTCAACAACATCTTTAACTGGAACCACTCCCAACATGATCACCGGTGCCCAGATTCCCGCACCGACTACGACAAGATCTTCGCCGAGCTAGTCACAGTGCCGGCGGGAAGGACAGTGAGCTACCACAATGCTGCGGTAGCGGACTTCGAGCATCCCTTCGTCCGGGTCTTATACCGGATGTTGAGCCTTACATTCTTTGCTCAGAGTGATCTAGCATTGAGCAAGTTTTAGGAGAGCGACCTCTTCTTCCTCTACATGCTCCTGAAGTGACAAGAATGCAACTGGGGTGCATTCTTTCTGTAGCGCATCCTGGCGGTGAAGAGGAGTACAAGGAAGGCTCCGATCCATTTTGGTGGGCTCATCACCAAGTTGGCGCACTACCTCGGGCTGAATTTGCAGTCCATGACTCCGATTTCCACGAAGAGTAAGGTGAACGTGCATCATCTGCACCGTTCAAACCTTATCCTTCTACGGGATGGGTTGGCGCACGCACACTGCCACGTCAACCATGCGTATCAGGAGTGCGCACTGCCGGACGCCGTCTTCAACATCGCGGGCGCACAACACTTCCGATGGCCGATCATAGCCGTCGAGTCCGATGAAGAAGAAGGCGGTAACGATGACCAAGAAGGTGAGGTTGAGGAGGAAGAGGAGGCTTTCACACCTCTTCGCGCACGAGTAGCACCACGGAAGCGTCCTAGGATGCATCCGGGTGCGTCTTCATCATCACAGCCCCTGCCGCCATCACCACAAGCCTCGCAGCCAGGCGAGGATGTCTACTCAATGCAGGGAATGTACACGATGCTGCAGGACATACATCAGACACAACAGCAGCATCTAGAAATGTATACCGGTATTCAGGATACTACGAACCGATTACTTGACAACCAAAGGGCAATGTTCGAGAATGAGCGTCTCCTCCTCGACAACCAACAGTAGATACACAACCGGTTGCAAAGGATGGAGATGCAACAGGAGCCCTTTTACGACCATTACTGGAGTCAGAGCTACTTTGGAGGCTATCCACAGCCTCCGCCGAGGACCCATTACGATCCGAGCTTCCAGGGGGAGTATCCTTCTTGGGATCCTACGGCCCCACAGTACCCACCTCCGCCTCCACAGGAATGATCAGGGTATCTCTGTTCCACTCTTAAGTTTGTTTTTGACTATGAGGCCATAGTCGGATTCAAGCTTAGGGGGGTAGTTGGAACAGCTCTATCTTTTTTTTTATTGTTTTTAGATTTTAGCAGTATTATTTGTTTCTTGCATTTTTAGTTTTGGTAGGATCCACGTGCTATCTAGTGTAACTGTGGATGTCGTAAAAGCATTGTCATCTTGCTGCTAAATTCATGGGAAATTTAAGGGAAATTTAAAAAATTTTGTGTTTTTGGATAGCTTGACTTGGTTGTCCTTGGGGAACTTATCCTACGAAAATGATTGATTATGTCAACTTTAAAACAACATTTCACACCTATACTCCTATTGACTCATGAAAAGTGGATAGTAACGGTTGTTTGAGCCTAACCTAACCAAATGGTAATGAGATCTTAATTGGATGTAAGAGAGAGAACCCTCTAAACCACTACACAGGTCAGTAAGGAGGGACACATAATATCTTTCTAAGGTTCAGTCATCTAATCGTGTGATCATTCCACTTCATTTTTCCATAATCCACCTAAGAATTGGAAGTAAAGTGCAGTTTTAATTCCTTCTTGTGTGCATAGCATTTAGATAGGACTTGCATTGATATTTTCCATACGTTTTCATAAAAAGAAAAAAAAATATAGGGATTCATGCACATTACCTTTAGGTGCATGCCATGTAGTTGCACTCATGACTTTCATGCATAAAATACACCATGTATCTCAATTTTTCCTCAAAAGTGATCGAAACTGTTCCATACCTTCGAAATATTGCAAAGATTTCCAAGCTTGAAGAAAATAGCCCAATACATGTATCTCTAAGCAATTATGGATACGCGGGCTAGAGTGAAAAAAAATATTTCTGAGAATCTGAAATGAAGAAAAAAAAGAAAAAAAAAAGAATTTAGAAGAAAGTGGAATAAGAGGGAGAAAGGAACATGATATCATTCGCATTACAGGAAAATTGAGTACATGATGTGGTTTAATTAGATGTCCATCTCATTTTGAGGTGGAAGGTTAGTGCATGCATCATTTCACCCAATTTTAGGCACTAGGGCATTTCTTATGTGCATTTGCATCATTTAGGACATTTTGTTTTATGCATATTGAAACTGTGCAATACTTCCAAGTTCTTCCATGAAACACCCATTTCCATCCACCCGTTGCTCGGATTGGTAGTCCACCGTGAATTTCTCCTCACGAATGATTATCAAGAGAACTGCTTCCATGTAGATGGTAGTTAGGGCGAGCAACGTAGTATAGGCGATCACAAGATGCACCAATGCTGAATCGGCGAATTTTATTATGTTAACTGCCTTATGTGATAGTGTTCATCGGTTTGAAGGATAATTTCTCTTATTGATGATTATTGTCTCCTTTAGGGTAATTACTGTTCTGTGGTTAGAGAAGGCCGGTTTGAGAATGTTCAGTGGGAGTCACATGGGATGTTGGGTTGGTGTGTTGATTTTTAGTTGACATCTGCAATTCTATTCTAAGGATTAGTTGCTCGAGGGCGAGCAATGTTTAAGCTTAGGGCAGTTTGATGCGATGATTTTGAGTCGCATTTATAGACCTTTTTCATATGTGTTTTATGCTCTAATTAGTCATTTTTATGGATAATATTGCATAATTCACTCATTTCAGTCTTTGCCATCATTTTATGTCAAATTCCCTTAGCTGTATCATTTTGAGCAATATTTATCATATTATCATAATTTGTGTGGATTTATTTGGTCTTGTCTTGGAATTTCAGGAAAAACAAATATCTGCTTCCGTCGATACCATCGACGGAAGTCGATACCATCGACCAAGCCACAAGTTGCCAGCCGAGAGGAGCAACACAAAGTCGATACCATCGACACTCAAGTCGATGGCATCGAGATCCCTTCAGGTTGCTGGCGAGGAATCCGTCGATACCATCGACCCAAGTCGATGCCATCGACACGTTGAGGCTACATCGTCGCTAAACGACAACAACCGATGCTAAAGAGAGTCGATACCATCGACCCTAGTCGATGGTATCGAGATGACACAGGCACTCAGACGAAAAGAAAAGAAAGCTACCGCTAATACGCTGGGTCGATACCATCGACCCGCGTCGATGGTATCGGCGCCGGTAGATATGCGTTGGATTCGTTTTGATCTCAATCGGACGGCTGGAGTTATTTGACGACCTAATTAGGGACTTATACCTAATGATGGCCGCCGACACGAGAGAGGATGGAATTTTGTCATTGCACGAGTGCCGAGGAAGGAGAGAAAGGAGAACGGAGGCTAGAAGCTCATCCCTGTCGATCCGAACGCTACCGAAGACGAATTTCACCACCGAGAGGCGGGAAAGCTCGTGTTCTACGCAAAGGATCCACTGGTTCTTCTCCATTCAGGGGTTTTCCCACTTAATTCACGTTTTTCTTATGAATTCCCCTATTTCTACCATGTATTTGTGTAAGATGACCATGCGGGGCTAATCCCCTCTATCTTTAGGACCGGGAGTAGCCCGGGAATGCATTGTATGACAGTTTTATATTAATAATTCATATTTTCTCTCTTAAATCCGTGGTATAGTTTCGTTTTCTCCATATATATTGTTATGCTTGATCACCATAATAATAACCTAATGCCCTTAATCACTTCGACAGAAGGATTAACGGTTGAAAAGAGACGAAACCTACATTAATCGATAAAACCCTTGACAAAGGAGTTGTAAAATTAATGGTGGAAACTGAGAGACCGTTTATAATGCGCTTAGTTTAGGGGAATGATTACTACGACGGTGGAATCAACCTAAACCTAAGTAGTGAATTACACCACGACAGTGGGTAATTCTGTTTTCAGGCCACTACCCGGATAGAGAGAGAAGAGTGAGGAATTATATAAAACCTAATGCAATGTTGACCCGCGGTGAAACCGAAATCCTAAAGATACCCTTTTTGAATTGATTAAATTAACCTTTAATCGATTGTTTTCTTTGTTTCATTTTATTTTCTTTTAATTTCGACAACAAACCCTACTTTGTCATCCGGCCTAGCTAATTGCAATTAGTTAGTAGGAGTCTCCAATAATTCACGTATCCCTGTGTTCGACTCGGGCCTCACAAGGGCCTATATTACTCGACGCGTATACTTGCGTTTTAGCGCATAGTAAAATACACGTCAGTTAAGCAATATGATATTGTACATAATGTATGATGAATGTTGTGTGAAAGTCATTTTGTAAGATATGTCTTACTTTATTTGAAAAGCATGATGTTCCAATCATGTATTTAGTGTAAACATTAGAGCTATTAAATGAATGCATGTTGTGTTAAATTACATTTTCTTGTCATGTGACGTGTGATAAATAATTTCTCGTGTGTACTAATTTTAAAAGTCATATATCAAAACATAAATGTTTAAAACTACAGACATTTAAATGTTTGATATCTAAGTTCCACCTTGTATCACTCCACCTTGAGAAAAACCATCATGAATCTCTAGACATACATGATATTGACAAGGGATCTAATTTATATTTTTTATTTACTACTCAAGGCTTATTCCGGTATTGGTCAAGGATAGATCCTGAGTAATCACTATTGGCCACCAAGCTTTTTCCTAGGGTACGGTGGTCATGGATTGACCCTGACTATCATCTTTTGGTCAAGGATTCATAAGTATTGGTCAGGGATTTGTCCTTAGGCTTTAGAAAGTTCTGTAGTAGTGCGCCCATGGACCTTTGACCTTCTTTAACCTCGTTTGTGTCACCACTAGTGGACACTTGGTGCTTGATGCTTGCATGTAGCAATGGCCTTGGACATGTGTTTAGGGCATGCTAGAGTAGTGACTTGTGCTCATGGACAAGTGTCCCTAGGTGGGCGACACCTTGCTTTGTTCTACCTTGTTTTCTCCTCCATTCCCTTCTATATAAGTGTTTCCTTTCCCTTGCTAAGGATCCCTTTAGTTCCTTAGTCTCCCTCTTCCTTGGTGCACGACACACTCTCTCTTCTTTTGATAGCTTGGTGGCTGATTCTTCTTGGAGTCTCCTTCTTCCTTGGTGGTGCTTGGAGCTTGCTTAAGGCAGGTTACATAACTCCTAACCCTAACTACATTACCACCTTCTATGTTCTTGTTCTTGTTGTTTATGATCGACTATGTTATTGTTAGCTTGGTTTCCTTACTTAGTTGCACCTTGTTGGCTGAACCTATGATCTAGGGTTTCTCGGTGAGCAATACTCCTTTCTCTCCTTGGTCTAGAGGAGTGAGCTTGAGTTCTAGTAGCATGGGCAATACCCCTCTCTCAGTTAAGTTGAGAGGTGAGCTTGTGTTCTAGTAGCTTGAGCAACACCCTCCTCTCACCATGGACTTGAAGGGTGAGCTTGTTGGTGGTTGTGGACCTTGCTAGGGCTGTTCCTTGTGTTGCCCGTTTGGTGTTAAGAGATGTGCAAGACCCCTCTCTCGTTAAAGTTGAGAGGTGAGCCATCTTCTTGACTCTTTAGGGTTTGGTGCCCTTATGCTTGAGGTTGATGATGATCTTATGGAGATGTTTCTTGGCCATTATGGTGGTAATAGAGGTGTTTCCCGATAGCCCTCTTGACCTTGAGCTTTGGATGGCTTGTTGTAATGGTTGTGATGGACGACACCTTGGTCCTTGAACCTGTGTGTGACGGGCGTCACTCCATGCTACATGTTCTGCCCGATACCCTTCCCTTGGTCTGACCTTGGATGACATGTTGTGGTGGTGATGGATGATACCCCTAGTCTCTGACCTTGTGATGGGCATCACCCCTTGACCTTAGCCTGTGCGTCGGCCGATAGGCGTGGCTAGCCTTGCAATGGGCGTTATGCCTACTCTGCTGCACGCGTTATACCTGTGAGCAATGTGCCTTGTCTAATGGCGTTGCACGTTACACCCCCCACTAGCACGACACTGCGTTGCCCGACACCATGACGCCCGACAGAGTTGCATGACATGGTGCACGTCACACCCTGCACGGCACGCCCATGGGATGGAGTGCACGATAGACTTTGATGCCCAGCGTTGCCAAATATGTATGTAAAGCACGACACAGTGTTATGCGTTGTACCCCTGAGCTTGTCCGATAGGTACGGGTGTGCCTGGCCGTTATGTGCTGATCGTTGTGTGTTGGACGATAGGTAAGGGTGCCCTGCCCGATACCATTTTTGGTGAGGGTAGAGGGTACTTTTAGTAAGGGTCTTACTTCTCATGAAAAAAATTGACATGATGGATAATGTTCTTGTTAACACGTTGGTGACCCTTGATATGTTTGATGGTAATCATTATGGTAAGCTTGTCCATGTAACTTATCATGACTTGACATCTGATCATAATCATCTTGAATCCCCTTTATAATGCTAAGGGAAATAATAAACATGTAATATGGTTTGCTTAATGAGGTGCCCTATGCTCATGATCATAAGTTGAAGCATGATTGATAAAGCATATAATCATTAATGTCACCTTATATTGATAGCATGGTCTTTCTGTTAATCCTATGATTATTGTGTATACTAACCATGCAGGTGATGCATAACTAGGTACAGGGCTATGAGGTAATTATGTTTAAGTAACATTACCCTGATGGTTACTCTTGATGATAAGATAATGTGCACGATGTGTTTTGGGTCTGAGGACTTGAATGCTGGAATTGTTATCCCATGATGATGATATAAGCCTTGAGAGGCAGTGGCACTATGTGATGAGGGATTGAGATCCCATGGCAATGTAATGATCCTTGATATGGATCTAGATGATTGGCAAGAGGCCAAGTGATAACATGTGATGTTGGATCCTTGTGATGGATCAGGATGATGTTGATTACAATAAAAGCATAATATTGAGTTCCATGTTGTTTATTCTTGTTATAGTTGCATGTTACACAACTTGGTTGAATCTTGCAGTCCACTTAAAATATACTAACTAAACACAGTGGAACATATCATGTAGTTCGTCCTGGCCATAGATCAATCATCGTCAAGAGATGGTGATGGTGAAACGGGTTCTCCTACGGGATTACCCGAAGCACATATTGTTGAATATGCGAGGTTTCTCCTAGCCTAAAATAGAGAGGGAATCTAGTACAGCTACGGTTGCAGACTCAGGATATGTATAGAGCATGGTGAACAGGCCCATGGCTCAGTGTGATAGAGCATGAATGCGTTCATGGCTCAGAGCACGGTGAACAGGCCCGTGGCTCAGATTTACTAGCACTGTGACCTGTACCAAGGCGGGCTAGAGGATGGGTAGCCTATGGAACTAACCCTGTGGCTGAGGCCACTCAAGCACGAGACTGCGGTCCTGCTTTGGTTCTCGTGTACTGACCATGAGGTGGGAGGTCGTGGAGTCCGACTCTTTTATTGACCTTGTATGGCACCGGCTCCGGGTTTCGCAGTCATCAGTTGGATTTGAACGGTACAATCCACTTCCTCAGGGCATAATAATATGTAATCCAGCCGAATAGTATTTACTACTTAAGGAAAAACACGAAACATTGATTGAGGCCTTGCTTGTGTAGTTGATCTTGTTATACTTACAATTACTTATACGTTCCTCATGTTATGAGATAACATCTTATAAATCTTATCTTGTTAATCATGTTCCATAAAGAAATAATTGGTGTTGTTGTTGATTTACCTTCCTTTGGTTTTATAGTTTTGGCGGGGAGTTATGTTTCTCATTGGGACAATGTTCAATTGTCTCACCCCACTAGTTTTCAGGTGTTCGTGGTAGGCGTGGTGGTGGTCGCGGAGTTGCGGCCGAGCAGCAAGACGAGCAGTAGAAGGCAAGAGATGGACATGCTGTTGTTTTGGGTTGTTTTGTAGTAAAGTCTAGAGTCATCCATGTACTCTCAGGTCCTTAGAGGTGTTTTGACGTTGTTTCACGATGTACAGTTGTTATTATTTTGTGTATCCTGTTGTTGGCCAGGTGTGGGCCTTTATGTACATAAACAGGTGATGAACTCATGTGATGACAGGACAGCTGATCTCCTAAGCTGTGGACACGTATCAAGGTGTGTAAATGTTTATATAACATGTTTCTTGTAGGAAGAGGACTTGAATGTAATAGTTTTCTCAGTTTACCTACTTTCCGCAATCGGTTTTAATTAACCAGTGTTTTTGGTAATCTGTGGTTATGGTGATTTCCACACGTTTTCGCGTAACACCTCGCTGTCTGTGTGATAGTAGGATGTGTTGCCACAGTAATGTACTCTCAAAATATGAGTACTATCCCTCCACAACATGTGAGTGTTGTACCCCAAAAATGAGAGTATTGTACCAAAAAAAGGTATAGTACCCAATATTGATAATATACATCGTAAAGTACTTGTGATTTGCAGTTTAGGATGTACAATATAAATGTTTACTGCTAATATATTGTACTCAAAACAAGAATATTGTACCCAAAAATATGGACATTTTATTCTAAAACACAGATATTATAATTCTCTCATATTACTACTTTCCAAAATATGTCAACACTGATCTTGTTAGAAATTATTTTTATAAGGAAGTAATAATTTTTATTTTGACAAAAATTTAATACTTCATTAAAAGTTATTTATCTCCTTTATTATCTTAGTGGGCCTTCTGCCACGTAAGCAGTAATCCCATATCCCAACAAACAATTGGGTGCTCGGCTGCGGAAGAGGGTGTGGATAGCGTTACTCTATCACATAGCTCTAAATGGAACATATTGGGTAACTATCCAGTATCCACATGGCTCTTTGTGCTCCCATACATGTCCTCTCATGGTGCTACGCTCTATGTAGCCGCAACGCAATTAGTACATAAAATCAGTTGGTCACCTTATGTGGAGTATTCTAAAATTTCTGGATTACTCTAAAATGTGTAGAGTATTCAGCCTATGTGTGCCCAACAGTGCGCTGGATTATGATTAGAAAAAAATTAAAAATATATCAAATAGATTGATGCTTTCACCTCTAAACGTAGAGTGAAAGCACCAATTCATTTGGCATTTATATCGTTTATTATTTTTTTTCTGATTAAAATATGCAAATCAAATGGCAATTTTCCTTCTTGAGTTGGAAGACTGTCATTTTTCCATCAAAGTAGGTAATATTAGAAAATATTTTCCTGGAAGTGCTATACTCGGATTTTCTTTTAAAAAGTGTGCTATTTTGTTTTTTCCTTATGATTACAGTGGAATCACATGGTACGGTAGTGCAACCACTCTTTCCTTGCTCTAATTTCAAAATGTCACATTGCCTCTTCTATGAAGGAGCTTAGGACAATTGCTAATGTTGATGTGATGTACAAGATTTGGGCGAAGCTTTTGGTTGAAGAAGGTCCATGTCACGCTATATTTCTCTTAAGTAGATAGTATGCCTTCATCCCCGTACGCAGTTGGTGTCTTTAAATATTGATTTTACCGGCATAGAAATATGCCGGCGAGGTATCAAAATTATGCCGGCAATATTTTTTTCCGGCATATTTTTAAAAGCCGTAAGTATGCCGTGGAAAGACGTGTCGTTTCAATGTTTTACAGGCATTTTTCAGATCTGCCGTGTAAAGATTTTATCGGCATTTTTAAGACATGTTGTTGAATGATTTTTCTGGCTTTTTTAAGATGTCGTTGTGGCATCAAACCGGCACTATATAAATGCCGCAGGTCACCGCAAAATTGCTGGCGAATAACACCAAACACGACATGTCACTAATGTCGGAGTTAACCATATGCATAAAAACGATACTGAAACTCAAATATGTAGTGACTACGTCACTTGACTTCAAATCAAATTAATATATATATATATATATATATATTAATATTAATACAAATCAGACTAGTATAAAAAGAATTTATTCATTCTTGGAAAAATTTTGATACAACTGTTTTCTTCTACATAAACATGGTTATACTCACATTAATAATACATATTTTCAATGTACAACATCGTAATATGATAAAACAATACAAGACTCCAATTTATCCTATACACTAGGCATGAACCCGTGCTTTGCACGGCTGCCTTCCAGCCGTTGGTAAGCTAGATTACCTAATTACCTAGAGCTCTCAGTGACAATATGAAACTTCTGAACACCTGGCAAGGAAATGAGTCCCCCCTTAGGAGGTAGTATATTCTTATGGGCCCATTGGTAAAGGAGGACCTTTGATTCCAAATATACTTTTTGGCCGGGTCATGAGTTTACATTTGTGGCAATCATACAATCATACATTAATCCTGGAACTAATCACCATAGCATGTATCTGCTTTTTCATTCCAACATATACGATATCATCTTATTCAAATGATTATACTGCACCCACAATTGTACTCATATAGATCGGATCCCTGAAGGTTTGCAAACGTTCCACCCAAAAAAAAGTCTGCAGATGTATACCGACAATGCTCAAAATTTAAACTATAAGTTTTCAACGAAGTAGGCAGCAAAGTCAATTATGTTCTCACTGAATTAGCATTCAATAAAAGATGCACGTTTCAAAATCTGGTCCACTAAAATGAATTGGAAGCAACATAATGGTTTCCAGATAGTTCACAGTCGATGCAAAGGATTTTTAAGGCTTGTACATATTTTCTTTTGAGCGAAGGGCCTGTACAAAACTTAAGTGTCTCAGTTGAACTAATTAGATGATAACTCGCATCAAAAATCAGTTGACAGGTATTGCAAATGCGATTAACATGCTGAGGCTATAAGCTAAGATGCATAAATATACTTGGTAGATTGTTTTGCAAGATTATGTACATTTGGGCCTTTTGTTTACAGAAGATCTTATAATGGAACAATCGAACCATACATATCCTCTAGTAAAGGACACAGAAAGAGGGATGGCCCAAGATGAAACCAGGCATAAAATCCCATACAGGCATTAGCAGATTGTAAGGGGAGTGAGGCACCCCTAAGGGCAAACCCCATAACCAAAAAAGAGCCAATAAAACCAAAACGTAGAGTAGGGCAGAGTTGTCCCGAGAGCAGCAAGGAATCACCAAAACATAACTATTTGGACGAAGAGGGAGACAACTATCATAAGGGAGGGAAGCTGCCACGGAGGGGTTGGGTTGATTACTTGGGGCATTTGCCATAGCAACATCTGCAAGAAAAAAAAGCTTGTGAGAATGTCAGCTTGATGGAAGCAATCATGCAAAAAGAAGTAATGTCATTTTCTAAACAAATGCAATAAGTATGCTTAGTACAGTAATAATAAGTAACAATACTCTGAAAGAATGTATAGTATAAAAGACAAAAATGCTCTTAGCATTGAATGTATATTTTAGCCATAGCTCATTCATGAAATGTGTATGATTTTCAATCCTAATTCAGCTAAGTTTTACATGTTGATTTAAAAAAAAAATTCTACTTGATATCAGGTATGAGCAAGTCCTAGCTGAATTTGTTCGAAAGAAGGTATAGGGAGCCAAAACAATACTATAAAACATGTATTTTGTGAAAAAAAACTAATAATCAAACAAAAGCAAAGTGCAAAAACAAGTTCTCATCGGCTCTGATAAATATGGTTGTGGCAAACCTGAAAAGCCTCGAACACATGAAGCCCTATGTGGTTGCTTTTGTTAGCATATTCTACAAAAAATCTAGTATAGGGGAGCAAATACAATCACCTTGTTGAATGATAAACATAAGAAATTACACCTCAATTTGAATAAGTTCGGGCCAAATGTGGTATCACCCTTTATAGCAATGTGAAACCAAGAATGTGATCTAATCTAAACCCATTTAAAGACGTAGCTCTAGCTCCTACAGAATTTAGTCTACATTGGCACTTGGTAGAGAGGTTACATTTGGATTTTTACTATCTATATAAATGATATCTATTTGAAAAGAAAAGCATCGATGCAAGATCAAACAGATAAGCTATTTTTAGTTCATAAGGAGACCAATCTCATGTAATTGCAAAATTTGTCACACAATATTCACCTACATGTGAGCCAAAAATGGAACAATGGTTGATCTACACATGGAATTACTAATAGCATTATTTACTATTAAGTTACCTATATCTACACCATTTCTTACAAAAATCTGCAGAAAACGGCCAACCATTTTTTGTTTGTACCCTTATGAGTCTAAGTTTTCATAAAACTTCCACTTCCACTTACAAAGTTCTAGAAGTTACAGAATGAGGCTTAAAAACTTTTCAATTTTGCTTCTTCCAATAAATAGTTGAAAGAGACACGAAGAGTACCTACCTCTCCTTTAGTTTGTTGTTCCATGCTTCCCATTGTTCCTCATCTGAGTAATCTTTCTTATTCAGAGCCCTTTCAGCTTTGAAAGTACCTTCAAAATATGTTGGCATCTGAGTTTTTTTAACTCAATGTGTTCTATAGAGAAACTTTACCGATTTATAGGCTAAGACAGATGCAAACAGGTTGCATAAAAATAACCATAAAAAAGCAGGACAACATGTCAAGTGGATGATAAAAGAAAGGTATGGATTTGAATGCAGTTCAAACATATTATATTGCATATTGCTTTAGTTTACCGAAGTCTAGATTGAGAGGGTTTGGTGGTAGGTTAAAAGTGAACTACACAATTTTCAAAATTTATGATGTAGAGCCTTAAATTTTAATTTATTGGTAGAGACATGAAGTGTTTTATATAATAGAACCTTGTAGTGGTGAATATATCCCATAACAAGTTAACAACAAAAGAACCTGCGGTTAGTATTGTATTTCAGATAACTACGATCGAACACAAATGAGAATCCTCTGTGCAAAATTGAAAATCCAGATAGAAGAGCACAATATCAAATAGCATGAAGTTACATTAATGTTAACGAACTATTTTTGGTCATGGTTTGGTTCATGTCATCATTAGTGGCCTAGAATGTTATAGATATACAATGAGCCTGAGCTTTACTAAAAATAATAATTATTGTTTTATTACTATGCATGTAGTCGACTGTAAATTACCAGTTACCTCAGTTTACCCCTTTGAATATCTTCAAACTTCCATGTTGATACATATTTAATTGCTATATCTACTGTAAAGAATTAATTTGGATTCTATTAACAACAAACAAACATTGACAAACAATAATTACATGATAAGATGACCCACTCATTTGTATCCATGACAATTGATCAAGGCAGAAAGTTGCATTCATTGTATGGAGTTCCCAAATTTGCCAAGCCGCCGTGCATTGGATACATTTTTGACTTTTTTTAATGACAATTAATTAATCAAGTGCAGAAATTAGTTGCAAACAGAACCAAAGTGAAGGGAATAGTACTCTTATTTTGTGGATTACGTATCAGTGAACAAACAATAATTTTCAAAATAGTGTGAAATACTACATATAGATACATAATGACCAGTTAGAGCTTGGATAAATACATACATCTCTGAAAGACAAACCCCAAGAAACATGCATGATTATTTAGATAATAAAAGGCTGTATTGGCAATTTTATATAATATATTTTGTATTTGGAACCAAAATTAAAAGAACATGTAGCTTTTTGAGAAGAGAAGTTGACAAAACAATATGAGTTTAATAGTCTAACACTAAGTTAAGTGAGAAAGAAATATGCATAAACAACTGAAGAAATGACACCCAATTCAAATAAAGAAGCAGTTGACATAATTTTACTTGTTGAGTAAGAAAGTAATATTTGATCAAAAAAATTATTTCAGATGGTAATATAATCTTTTTCAAGAAGAGGCATTGATAGCAATAACCAGCCAAAGGTCCAAAACAGCTGTAATCATAGGAAAAAGGATATGATAATCACGAATCAATAAACATCTAATTTCTTATTAATATCAGATCAAGAAGTACACCTTGATTTCAGATAGAGGAAGCACTGTCCGATCAACCAAAAACTTCATCTATTATCCATCAATCAACTCTACGACTTTATGCACTCCAGAAGGTTTTCATTGTATCTTAACAACTGTATCATCGTGCAAGGTAGCAACAGGCAGCCCCTCTACATAAAGATAGAAAATGAAATCAATAAGCACAAATTGATTACCCTATGATTAAGTCCACGCTAATCTGAATAGACCTCCGCAGTAAAAGAATATCAATTTGGGTCCTTCCCGTTTGAAGAAGAGAGACATCATTTAAATGAGAAAACCAAGAGCGAGCAAGAGGAAGAGGGGGACGAAACCAGCGACGTCTATGGGTGGCTGGAATAGACCTCACTGGAGTTGCAACACTCACCTGTATCCGGACCTCGAAAAGGCGGCGGTCACTGACTTGCAATCTCCTTGGCGTCAGCAAATAGAGAGCAAAAAATTCAACAAAGAGCATTAGGTTGTAAATATGAGGTGCACCTGATGTGCCACTGCTAATAATCCTTTGACCACCCTGGACCGCTGCCTAGCTGGAGGAGTTGAGGAACCGTGGGGTGTTGTAGACGGTGGTGGTGTGGCGGTACTCATTGCCGTAAAGGGACAACCAGTCTGAGGCGTAGTTGTCAAGGCTCGGGGTAGTGGAGACTCAGGGGGAGGGATGTGGAAGAGTAGTGAGGAGGATTTGTAGCAGCAGGACCCATTTGCCCAATAGTTCATACCACTGCTTCTATCATCTTCGCTTACGAAACCCTGACAATGAGCAAACAACAAAGCATTTGTGGTGCGAAGGATCGAGAGTGGATGATGGAAAATTGCAAATTGACTCTAGGATGATTTTTCCAGTACAATCAAGGACTACTATGTAATTTAGAAAAATGATGGAAAAAATTGCATGAAAAATCCTACACAGGCTTTCCTATTTAGTATAGATATGCAGACATCATTTTTCTCATTGAATAGATAACAAGTTAAACACAACATCCCATTCATAGAAACTGCAATTGAATGCATATAATACATCATGTGGTTGCAAAGACTAGCGAGGTTCTTGCATTCCATCTTTGATCATTAGTTGTTTCCTGAAATTGGTAGCTGCTGGGAATTTCATGATGGTTGTCAGTGCACTTCACCGCGCCATGTTCTGTTCGGCTGCATATTTACTCCGCTTGCCACATTCAACATTGAGCTTTCTTGCCATCTGCTAAGATTTCAAATTCAACACCCCAACATTATTTGACCTTGCAATTTAATTACTGGCCATCTTCCTGTTCCACCCGATCTGGTCGGGTTCCTCAAAGAGAATTCGTTTAGTTCCACAAATGGTGGTATAGGTACACCTATCAGCAGAAAGAAATTAAGGTGATCCAGACACAGGATTAATCAAGGGTACGTCTTGTTCTGATGCACAATATTGAAGTGGCGTGGAGACACGGTACATGAATATGAATATCCGACCTCTCCATGGTATCGTGGATGATTAAATCTAGTGTCATTCTCCTTCATGCATCTTGAGCAAAAAACCAAGCATTCATTGGTGATATACATCTCAGCTATTGAACCTTCTGGTCGATTTTTATTCCGCACATATGACTTCAATGTTCGAAGAAACCTACACAAGAAAGGAAAATTAAAAACATACAAGCAAATTAAAAACAAACTAATATGTACTTGTAATCACCTCTCAATCAGATACATCCATCTGTATTGCACAGGGCCTCCAAGAATTGCTTGATTTGCTAGGTGAATAGGAAGGTGTACCATTATATCGAAGAATGATGGTACAAATATCTGCTCCATTTTACATAGTGTAATAGTAATATGATTTTCCAACCTCTTTAGATCTTCTACCCCCAAAACCTTAGAGCACAACTCCTTAAATGATATACTAAGCTCAGTTAATATCTCAGATACATCCTTTGGAAAGATTCCACGTGTTGCAAGAGGAAGGATTTTTTGCAAAAATACATGAAAATCATGAGATTTCATACCAGAAATTCTACGCTCATCAACATTCACACATATAGAAATATTTGAGCACAACCCATCTGGAAATTTGATTGCTTTTAAGAATTCACAAAAAAACTTTTTTTCCTCTGATGATAAAGTAAAACATGGTATAGGGACTTCTAGCTTTCCATTTACAATTTTTGGGAGAAGCTCCTGCCTTATATTCATATCTTTTAAGTCTTTACAAGCTTTTGAATTATCCTTAGTCTTCTCATCAATATCCATAATCGTTCCAATTAAGCTATCACAAATATTCTTCTCAATGTGCATTACATCAAGATTATGGCGAAGACGAAGACTCTTCCAATAAGCAAGTTAAAAAAATGCTTTTTTTCTTCCAAGCATGAGAGGGCTTTTTTTTGAACTTTTTTTCTCTCTCTTTCCCAGATTTGTTTCAAAGATGTCATGTAGTTGATTCAAAGCATCTTCCCCAGATAGTTCTTGAGGATGAGGTCGTGGTTCTTGTTTCCCATCAAACGCATGCTCATTGCACCGCCATCTATGATTTTCTGGTAAGAATCTACGATGCCCCATATAACAAAACTTCCCCCCATGTTTCAATCTAAGAGACCATGTATCCTTGTGACAAGAAGGACATGCTAACTCGCCTTGGGTGGACCATACAAACAAATATCCATAAGCAGGGAAATCATTAATTGTCCATAATAGAGCAGCATGCATTTTAAAATTCTGTTTTGAAACAACATCATAAGTTTCAACTCCTGCATCCCATAACTCCTTTAACTCCTCTATCAATGGTTGTAAGTAGACAACAATCTTGTAGGTAGGAGACTTCTTCCCAGGAATGATCATGGATAAAATAAGATAATCTTGTTTCATACAAAGCCATGGAGGCAAATTATATGGAATGAGGATTACAGGCCATATGCTATAAGAATTACTCATATTCCCATATGGATTAAATCCATCATAAGCCAATCCAAGCCTAACATTGCGAGGGTCTCCAGAAAAAGATGGATGCATCTCATCAAATCTTTTCCACTCTTCAGCATCAGCTGGGTGTCGTAGTTTACCATCATTTATGCGCTTTTCTTGATGCCATCTCATCTCTGAAGCTGTTTGATAGCACATGTACAACCGTTTTAATCTTGGGATTAGTGGAAAGTACCATAAAGTCTTAACAGAAACCTTTTTGACTAACTTAAGTTTATTCCTTTTTGTAGTCTTATCCTTGGTTGAGTAGTCAATAGAGCTATACTTCCACCTACTAGCGCCACATTTTAAACATACATCTTCTTTCTTTCGATCCTTCCAAAACAACATGCAATGTTCTTTACAAACATCTATTTTTATGTAGTCAAGTCCAAGGTCAGTAATATACTTTCTTGCATCATAAAAAGATTTTGGCAACCGACCATCCTTGAATGCCTTTGATAACAATGTAATCAAACTATTAAAAAGATTATTGCTCATTCCATGAAACCCCTTTAGTTGTAGTAATGTCATGGTGAATTATAATTTTGAGTATCCTTCATAGCCATCATAAAGTGGTTCCTTTGCATCTTTCATCAGCCTACAAAATGTCTTAAGTTCATCACTCAACTCATCAATTTCATAGTCGTAATCAATTTCATCGAATGTTGGAACATGGTTATCAGGAAATCCTAGCCCATCCCTTATCATCCCCTCTACATCATCATCCTCATCCTCAACATCATCATCCTCATCCTGGCCATCATCACTATCATTGTGATAATCTACATGAACTGATTCACCATGTGCTACCCAACATGTGTAGCACTCAGTTATGCCATTAACTATCAGATCAGCTGACACCTCATCCTTTGTCTTGCAACTACCATTGTTACATTTAATGCAAGGACAAGGTATTAATCCATCAACTTCTACATTTTGAGATGCAAATTGAATAAATTCTTCAACACCATTTCTGTATTCTGTTGATAACCTATTTTTATTTTTCATCCAACTCTTATCTATTCCAGACATTTGAATCCTACAAAGATACAAGCTACAATTAACTAAATTTTTTAAAAAAATTGTTATTCAATGATTTTTTATAAATGTTACATAAATACCAAATCTTGGTTAGCATAACACTAGGAAAAAAGGAGTGCATATAACATTCAATGTATAAGGTAAACAAGTATACAACAATAGGTAATCCAAACTTTCATATGTATTAAAACATGTACAAATTTTAAATAACACTCACTCAATTCCCTGGGTTGAATAGATCTCCTTTTCATTATAAACCATGCAATGCTTAAAAATCAAAATCGCAAGTCACTAAATTGAATAGGGAGAATTTTTATTAGAGAAAAATTTCATAATATACAATCAATCATATATTTTATTGCAGCAAATTCAAAGATCATATATTATTGAATGAACTACCTTTTAAAATCTCTTAGAAATTTTATCTGGTAGAAAATAAGCTACTCATAGGTGGAAAGAGATCTGATTTAAGACAAATTAGGTCTAACTTTACCAAAATAGGTTTGTTGTGGGCAAATTATTTCTAATTTTACCAAAATTAGGTCTCACATTACGTGAATATGGGGCAGATCAAGGAAAGCTAGCAATGCTTAGGTCATGTTACAGCAAATTAAGTCTGACTTCGACATAAATACGGAAAATTAGGTTAACTTAGGTCTAAATTAGTCTCATTTCAGCCAATATAGAAAAAATTAGGGGAAGTTAACTCTACTTAGGTCATATTATGTAAAATTAAGCATGATTTAGGTACAATTAGGTTTAATTTACTACAAAATACACAAATTAGGGCAAATTTGGCTATTGTGGATCATGTGAGGCATAATATAGTTCATTTTTTCTATTTGAAGGCTGAAGATAATAGCTTGTCATTTTTTTGTTTTGTTTTTGCTGCATATTTTTTTCTTCCAAAATGATTGAAACTGAGCCATCATATCATCATTATCAAAGTGGATCCAAGTGGTTGAGACTCAATCTGATGATGTTCACAAGTTTATGTGTTCTCACTGGTTTCAGCTTCAAGCACTAGCTACTCAGTTGTATGATTTGTGGAACCTGATGGATACCCCTCCAGAAGAGAGGAGTTTGTTTGACCACGTGACCTGTAACATCACAACTACAGTGGATGATGTCACAATTGCTGTAGCTCTTGCACTGGATCTGATTGAACATGTTACACAATCAAACAAATTCCTATTTTGCATGATGCTTGTTGTCTTCAATTTACCAATAATATCCGTGCTTGTGCTATTTTTAGGCTGAAGTGGAAGTTGAAAGGCTTGATAATTTGAAAGCTAGCAGGATGAAGGAGATAGCTCTCAGAAAACAAGCTGAACTTGAAGACATATTTGCCCATGCTCATATTGAGGTAGATTCAGCTGCAGCCCAGGAAAGGATAATGGCTCTTATCGATTCTGGTAATGTTGAACCTTTAGAATTATTGGCCGACATGGATAATAAAATAATGAAAGCAAAAGAAGAGGCCATAAGTCGAAGAGATATACTGGACAAAGTTGAAAAGTGGATGTCAGCGTGTGAAGAGGAAAGCTGGATTGATGATTACAACAGGGTACATTGCATTTTCTCTACTGATTCAGAAAGTCACGTGCTAGGCTTTTAAAAATTTAAGCCTGGAGTTGATATGGTTCAAGTTTTACATAGTAATCAGGCAATTATATTTCTTTAGAATGGTATATAGTTCTATGGTCTGATCACTGCAGACCTATGTTTTCTAGACAAATGCTCAGATGCATTTAAGATTAAATTTATATTAGTCTCATTAGACAATTTTTGTAGTTTCTAAAACTACGTAATGCCACTCTTACAGCTATTCACACCAAACTTTGGAAAAATTAATATAAAGCCATCACATGTTCTTATTATATCGGTATTTACCAAACTTAGTGTTGGACTAGATGTTTTCAAATATACCATGTTCCTAACCGTAACTCGTATTCCCAGCAGACAAGTTTTATAGATGGAACTTGAATGCCCTAACCGATATCGTCCTAGTATAAATTGTTATTTTGCCTATCTTGTCTCCATCTTTGTTTTCTGAACATATCTTTCTTTTGGCATGTCCTTCAAATCTCATGGTAGTGTTAATTATTCCAGGAAAATTGACCCCTAAAAATGTTTTCTGGAAAAGATCTTTCCCTTTACAAATTCTTTTATTGGTTTGCCTTTGCAATTTGGTAAATTTTCATAATTGTTGAGCAGATTCTAGTTAAACATAAACAACAAAACTGCTTTGGAAAACAATTTCATGTGATCCATAAAACGAGAGATTTTGGAAAGTGACCTAATTGTTATTATCATGATATCAAACTGTGATCTGACTTCGTTATTCTTGGCCAGAAGGACAATAGGTATAACTCCAGCCAAGGTGGACATCTGAATCTTAAACGTGTAGAGAAAGCTCGTGTCCTTGTAAACAAGATCCCAAGTTATCTGTTTTTCAGTTAACTGCTTGATCTTCTTCAAAAGCATTCAGTATCTGATATATCTCTAAAAATTATCGGAAAGCACTTTTTCAAATTGGACTTTTGACACAATTTCTCCATTGTGTGTTTAATGCTTACAGTTTGAGAGAAAACTTGAACATTTATATTCCTTTTTCAAACAAAACAAATACTCCAAAAAGCATAAGACAGGCTAGACAACTGTCATGGTTCCAGTATGCGCAATACCTTAAAGATGCAGCTGTAGGTATAGTCACAAATTCTGTATTCGGGATATGTTCGGTCAAGCTGAAAATTTCTGAATTCAGGAATTACGCAAGATATTCGAGCAAAAAGTGGTCAACATACTGTAAAAATACAGTCAATGAATCGGGAAAAAGTCGGAAAAATTGGAAGAATATACATATAATACGTACGCATGTAGGTATAAATATGTATATCTATTGCACATATATACAATGTACACGCACACACATAGGCACGCACACTCACGCACACGATAGGTGGTTCCCCAGTTGCTAGGGACCACTGCTGCGGACCTACAATATTGTCTACTGGTGGCACACCAAGGAAGAAGTGGCGACCACCTGCCGGCTACAACTCTATTTTTTGTTTTGTAGGTTTAGGGTTTGAATTGGATCTTATGCTCTGATGCCATGTAGAAACTGAGAGTAGGAAAAATTCCCTTGTGTATGTTCTATTCGATGGGCAAACCCCTATTTTATATATAGGAGAAGGGGGAATCATACATACTTAAACACAGCCCTAATGGGCCACACGGGCCCATATTACAGATAGACCCAATAGACTAAATATGATATATTCTAGCATCTTATAATAATATTAATAATAGTACTACTACTACTGATAATATAATATAGTACAACAACAACAACAACAACAACAACAACAACAACAACAACAACAACAACAACAACAACAACAACAACAACAATAACAACAACAGTTGCACTCTACCTTCCTTGACATTCTCTTCACTCAAGTATAATACATGAAAGCCCTATATATTCAATACATGACATTATCACATAAATGAATGTATGTATGTGTGTGAATTTTGTTTGCACGATTTCAAAACTTCATTGCTTCATTTCATTATCGAAATCCTTCATTGAAATCCCCGATAAACAACCTGGGCCATCCCACATGAAAGACCCCCATCCCCCGTATCCAATATACAATTTTATCGCATAAAATCGTGTACTTAGATGTAGATAAGACATGTAAACTTTCATAATTTAATTTGTCCATTTTAGTGTCGGCTAAGATTGCATCTGTCAAAAGTTCTGCAGGTATACCGGTTAATACCTATTTCCAAGCTATCAAAATGGCCTCGGTATTAGACACCTCATTCCTTGATCAAAAGCGATACCACGCATCTTAGATTAACAGTCACATTTACATATTTAAAAGACACTTTAACCTTTTATTGTGTTATCCTTCGTGTGTAGATATATATCTTTTTTTCCATGACACACATCTCAGATATTAATGTATCTCTAATAAAACATTTATAGAAGAAGCCCTTCCACTATTTCTAGATATCATCATCCCCACCAACACGGTACCATCTTTTTTTGTATTACAAGTCACTTGGCTCATGTCAGTATTTTTTGTATATCATCTATTTTATACATTTTTGTTTCTCCTACTCTAGTATCCAACTTCTTATCTTTTTCTTGAAAAACCCAGATCCATCTTGCTGATTGATTTCTTAGCTTACTTCTCAGCTAGCTTGTATATCTCAACTGTAGTAGTGTCTGCATATTTCACTAAGCTCCTATAAATCTTGCCTTTACACTTCTTCGTACCACCACATGGGTCTTTTTGAGGAGCCCCTTTGCCTCATGATTCGTCTAGAATGTCTTTAGCATTTCTTTCTATGTATTCAAGTCATGCTATCATATATGATTTTAATTCTAGAGCATCCGAGATCCAAATCCTTCTTTTTGAGGTTTAGCATAAATATCATTTCCTTTTATCTGGTTTGCCATGGGCAGGCCATTGGGCTTATGGGGTCTTTGTCTGTTTGTTGCTAGACCCTTCTGGTCTTACACTTGGATCGGTAAACATCTTTGTGTTGAAGGGGTTATCTACATGGTTCTGCGGCCTTCGTGGGTGGGCTTCAGCTTCAATGTTTTGAAGTGCTAGTTCTGGTGTGAGCTTTAGGGGTTGTTTGGTTGGATATGGTAGGGCTGCAAAGTGTGACTTTTAGGCCATTGGGATGTTGGGGTCTTTACCTGTTTGTTTCTAGGCCCCTCAGGCTCTTATGCTTGGGTTGGTCAACATCTTTGTGTTGAAGGGGTTATCTACAGAGTGCAGCCTTGTGGGTGGGCTTGAATGTTTTGAAGTGCTAGCTCGTGGTGTGTGCTTTAGAACTTGTTTGTTTGAATGTAAAAATACATTTCTAAATCACACTTTGTAATTTGGATACAAACCAATCATGACCTTACTGGGGTGGTTAGAGTCCTCTGTGCCATTGTAAACCATTGTGGTTTTTGGTCCTATGTGCTAGTACCTGGTGCGTTGAGCTTGTTTGCCTTGTATTTGGGCTTGCTGGCCTTCTCAATCTTGATAACATACTTTTCAACATGCTGTTTTAAATTATTTGCCTATAATTGAGACCATTACATGTAGATAGTGTGGAGCTTAGTGCTCTACTATGAATTTTTTGGTGAGTTTTGTGCCTGCTTGCCCCAGTCTTAGGTTGTGGTTGGGCCTAAGCGCCCTAGAGAGGTTTGAGTCTATGTGCCTTTCTGTCAAACCATGTTTGGTGCCCACTTCTTGTCTATTCAGGACCTTTTTGGTCTTAGATTAATGTAAGTCTTTTTGCTTAGATTTATTATTGTATGCATCCCTGTTAGGGAATATTCTTGTAATGATACTATTTGCAATTATTTACTCTTTTTCGGAGAAAGTACACCACTTTCTTCCCTTCTCTAATGTTCCATCACTTGATTCTTTTATTTTGGGTACCCATATAGTTTCCGTAGTTGGTCTTTTAGTCTAATTCAAAACCACCATTCTATGTTCTTCTATTGGGATCACTTTTATGTACTTTTGGACCTGCTCAATTGTAAAATAGTGATTCTTCCTACCACAACTGTGTTTACATATCAAATGCAACGAGATTCAAGTATTGATCTTTACTCCACTCTTTACTAAAACATATGCTCCCTATGTTTTTGTCATTAGTATATATTCTTTTATATAAATTTAAGTCATAAACAGAAGATTTGGCATGATTTCTTTTGTTTTCCTTGCATCTTTTAGTCAGATCTTATGTCTTCAATTTGTTTTTACTGCTAGCTGTAAAGCAACTTTCCAATAATGTTTAGAAATAGAAGTCTTCTATATATACTTAAGCTCTGATTTTAATATTTGTTCTGTGCAGCTCTTGTTGATACACTTGTCGCTAAAACTCGAGCTTGGGAGGAGGAGCATGACATGTCATTTTCTTATGACGGTGTCCCACTTCTTGCAATGCTTAATGAATACACAACTCTCAGGCAGGAACGAGAAGAAAAAAAGCAGAGAATGAGGGTAAAAGATTCTTTTGCTCAATGATATACATTGCTATTTCTAAGCATGATTAGATCTGAACTTCTCTCTTTATCAAGAGTAGTGCCCCCATGTAAACTAGTTTGGCTTAGAATTACAGCTCGTCTGTATGAAAATGCAAAAAATCAAATGCCCCATATCTAGGCACAAATCGCTTATTTCTCAGAATGAGATAATCTGAGAATGCCATGACACATTAATTAACAGACCCTTCTACCCCCATGTAAACTAGTTTGGCTTAGATTTACAGCTCGTCTGCATGAAAATGCAAAACTCATGCAAAAAATCAAATGCCCCATATCTGGGCACAGACCATTTATTTTTTGGAAAGAGATAATCCAAGAATGCAATGACCCATTAATTAACAGACCCTTCTGGAACCTGATACCCTCTTAAAAAAATTTCATGCTTCTAAAGCTGCATTACCAATTTGTCATGTTTTCCAGTTTGCATGTGAGAGCCCCCTAGGCATTAGGCCAGGCACCTCAAACTAGGTGCCCAACCTATTAAATGCATTAAGTGGGCGTCTAAGGCGTTTTAGGCCCAAATTATGCAATTTAAAGGCTAAACTAGCATGAATCGAGTCTAGATTTTGTCAAATTAGATCACCTTCAGTCATTGCATGGTTGATATAGGTCTGATTTTGAGTAAATTAGGTCAAATTTTGTCAAATTAGGTCAGGTCTGAGGAAAATCAGGTCTGATTTGGGGAAATGAGGATTCATTTGGGCCAAATTGGTATGTCCTACACAGAGTACCGTGTACCAAACGTGCCAACCTTGAAAGTTGTGAATTAAATCAAGATTTTAACCAGAGTAGCCTGATAAACTTGGAATGCATGTGTAATAATTCACATGCTAAAAATGTTTTAAAATCATTTTGGATGCTTGGCTGGCTATATTTCATTTTTTTTTAAACACGAGTAATAACGAAAGGAGTGGCAATAACTGAGCACGTTTGAGCAGTAGGATTTTGAAAATCCATATGTTTAGTGACTTAAAGCAGTGTGATTTTGAAAATCCATATGTTTAGTGACTTTTTAAGTTGATGCTTCCTCGCCATTCAACACCACAAGTTGATGCTTCCTCACCAGCAACAAACTCATGTGCATGACAACCACCATCCACAACCAACACTACCACCAACCACCACCATCAACCCACAACACCACCATTACAAAAATACACAAGATCGATATTGCATTGTACCCATACAATCAACTTAGAACAGATCAACAATTAGTTTAATTAGAACAACAATACTTAGAACAGATCAGTTTAATTAGAATAAACTTATAAATAAGTACAACATATCAGTTTAATTAGTACAACTTATAAATAAAGTTAAGTACAACAATATACCCATACAATCAGTTTAGTTAGAATAGATCAACAATAAATAAAATAATATCATCAATACTTAGAACGGATCAGTAATGAAAAAACACAAATTGGAGGTGCAAGTGAATCATACCAGTAAGTCACCAGCACTCTTGTTGCTTCCCTCAAAGCCCAGCTTGTAGAGTCTGAAGAGACTGTAGATATCAAGTATAAGAATGCAATTTTAAATAGATGTAAGCAAATACAAATTACAAGTACCAAGTGGCAAACACCAATTAGCACAGATCAGCAACAAAGAAGAAAAAGTAAACAGAAAAGGAGCTAATACATAGGATCGACTAATACATTAGCAATTAGCATAGATTGTACAAATCAACGTACACATAACATGCCATATCTATCCACTACTAAGGATTACAACATTGCAATGAAACTAGCAACAGATTCTGAGGTGTGAGTCAATCATACCTAGAACAGGAGATTGAACGGATCCAAGCCAACCAAACACCTTCAGAGCCCAACTAGTACAGTTCAAAGAGGCTGCAAAAGAATTACAAATTAATGATCAGTGCACATGATTTGGGTTGATGATGCTGTTGGGGGTTATTGGTGCCGCTGGGACAATTTAAGCAGGAGCAGGAGACTTCGATGGGGCAAGAAACACTCATAGGCCCACCACCAACAAGCTCGACAACAACCAGTTCATCATGAGCAAGGTTAAGGAAGTGAGGAAGAGAAGAAGCATCGAGGTAGGGGAAATTGAAGCAAAACCAAAAGAAAAATCAATCCTCATACACCCACTCCATCCCCAAAATGCCACCTTTCATCTAACCTTCCCGACCCAATACCCCAATCGTCCACCCGTATCATTACCGTCCGTGACAACTAGTGTGGTCACTGCTATGCACACACTAGAAGCAATCCTCTCCACATCAAATCCAGGACGCCGGGAACAAGCCAGGAACGGCGATGGAAGAAGGAGTTAAGCAAAGCGAGGAAGAAGGGGTCGGGGGAAGAAGAAGGGGACAAACTGATTTTTCTGGAGACGATCTTCACGAGGAGACGCCCTCTCTGGATCTGAAGGCCACTGTTGATCATCAAACGAAATCGAAGAGCCGTGGTGGGGGTTGGATCCCAGAGACGCGAGCCATGGTGGAGAAGAGGGCGATCAGGAGATCAGAGGTAGATGGTGGAGAAGAGGGGGGAGATCGTGAGAGAGGAATTCAGCGGGAGTGGAGAGCCCGTGTAGAGACTAGAAGAAGACAATTGTGCGCGTCTAGGAGATTTATACAAATGCGGTGGAGCGCAAAGAGTGCAAGGATGGGAGATGGGGGGCCTGCGTCGTCGGGGGAGCACAAGAGAGGGAACGTGCGAGAGAAGGGGAAAGGGGAAAGAGAACGCGCGATAGAGAGAGGCAGTTGGGATAATGCGGTGATAAAAAACCTGCGCGGGTATGCAAAGTCGATTACCGGCAACTTGTTTAGAAACTGCCGAAATTTAATGCCGTGAAATGTAGCATTTGTTGTAATGTTTGATTGCTCTCAGTTAGCAGGTTAGTTTGTGAACAACTTTAGTGGTTGAGTTTGTACCTCTCTCAAGCTATAGCTCGTGGATGAGGAGAAGATATAATGGCACAACTCTTGTTGATGGCATCGATTTGGCACAGGGCTTATCATGTTCTTGGTGGGGTATGGTTAAGGAGCATACAAAATTTGTGCACCTCTTCACATACGGTCTTGGTGGAAGAACATCTGTAAATACGCTTTCTAGCATAATGATATAATTCATAATTTGTTTGTGAAGTGTAGCTGCTTTGTCACAATTTGAGGCGGTTTTCCCCACTTTTTGAACTGCACCATGCAACACATGTTCCATTTCATTAGCAGTCACATATAGTCTAGAGGAGACAGTGGGGATGAAATTGAGGTGGACGAACCTCATGAGGGTGACCTTGTCGGCTTCCCCTTAATTCTCTTAGAAGGAATTCTATGTGAGGAGGCATGGTGGTGAGGCTCATCCTCCTACCCACTTATATGCCGCCACATGTACACCGATCACTAGACAAATTTAAGCACTCAAGCTACAATGAAGGGTTGTCGCTACATGTTCATACCTTTTGGGTGTGCACCCTACATCAGACATTGTTTGTTCTTTGTGTTAGCTACTTCACCGCAATTCGGGATTGTCTAGCCCAACCTATAAGACCCCTAACCTAGCTTTCTGGTTGAACTTTCTTGCTTAGCATAATCAGATGCTTAAAACCTTAATTTAATCTATTGATGTGCTTTGATAACATGTGATAGGATTATGTTTCAGTTTGGTCCAGTTTCGATGTTGTTTGAGCTGGTTATGCTTATATGTGCTTGTTTTGGACTTAATTGCAATTTACCCATGTTTAGGGTTTATCTTACAATTTGTCACATTCTTGTTGTGTGTCACATATTTTGACATCATGTTGGAGAGAGAGTGGCACTCCATAGGTTGGTTATACCTTGGTTTGATGAGGTGGCATCATGTATTGATGTTTAAGGGTTTTCTTGAATGCCCTAGATTTATGCTGACCTTGAGTATTGATCGATGACCCCCTTTGGTTTTGACGATTGCCAAGATGTACTATTAGTCATGTTTAATGCAGTAAATAATGTTTGAGGTGTACCTAGTGGTCTCTTTGGTTGATGAGACAAGAAAACCTAGTTTGAGTTCTATGTGACTGATGGCATTTTGATCGCTACGACCAATTGAGCTTTTGGATCTAGTATCCCTTTTACCATTGAGTTTTCTTGGACCAGGTTGTTATTTTGTTTACCTCAGTTTTATAACCCTTGATGCATGCATGGGATTTTTTCTTGCATGGACGAGATATAGTGGATAAGTGGTTCATGTTTGCATGACACCTAACCCCCATTCTCACTCTTTAACCCTTGGTTCTATAAACCTCTCTCCTTACATGCAAGTGATCCCTTTTGAACCCTCTTGCTTTCTTCCTTTCCCCTTTTTTCTTGGTGGTGAAGGGAGTGCTAGATCTTGGAGAAAGTTCTTGAACTTCTTGCATGTTGAATTAGGGTTTTAATCAACCCTTCTTTAGTGATTGTTTGGAGTTCCTTGATCTTGATAAGTGATCAACCTCTCTTGATCATCGTTTTCTTGCTACCATACCTCTCTTCCCTCTCTTCTTGGATGAACACATTGTTCTCCATGGTGGTTTTTGAATTTGATCTTGAGGAACTTCTCGCTTCTTTTCGGAATCCATGGTTCTCCGTTGTAGTGCTTGAGTTTAGCATGAAGAACTCCTCTTTCTTGTCTTTTTGGCCTAGAGTTTTGTTTTCCATCTTATTCTCCTTTAACCTAGGGTTTTTCTTCTCTCTTTGAGGAGGTTCTAGCTTGGAAATGGAGGAGATCAAGCTAGGGTTCTTTCTCTTTTCTGGAGCTTCCATGTTGTTGGAGTTTCTTCATCCTTGTGAAGTCAAGTTATATAACTTTCTCCTCAATTATTGTTGCACTTAACTTTACTTGCTAGTTATCTATCCCTAAAACGTGGTTCTAAGTAGAATGGTGATGACATATAAGATCTAAGGGTCATGTCCTATGGTGATCTTGAATAAATAAGCCCCTCTTTGATGAAATATGATCTTGTACCCAAAATCTGGTTTGATGACAGAGGTTGTGATCCTTGCATGCATGTGCTAAATGTTGGTTTCTTTCTCATTATCAAGGTTTTGTTTTCTTTCTTAATGATTGTGAGAACTCATTACACTAAACGAGATTACTCAAACATAAAACATAATCAATTACTAATTAATCACGTATCCAAAAATATGGGTAAATTAAAATCGATTTCAACGTCGGCGCCTGCTTAGAAACATTTGCATAAGACCCCAACATCTTTCTTTTATCCATACTAGGCCACTAGGCCAAGAATTTGATACAAATGTTATATGGTCTTAGCCACCACATATATACACAGGAGAACAATATTCATATATGCCACACAAACAATCATTAATATGCTAACAAAATTTTGATTCGTTTGAAACATCATATACAAACTTTTTCTCGCCTGGACCTGAGAGTACAAGGACGACTCTAGGGCACACTAGACATCTAATCAACTTTCTCAAAGATTCATTATTATAGATCCTCCTTGTTTCCACATGTTTGTTTTCATCACTTTCAATTTCCTTAAAAAAATGTGGCGAACCACAAGGGTGAGACCCAGTCCCAGTAAGAGATACAACCTTCAACAATGTTTATTGATTACAACAATTATATGTAATTAAACAATTAAGAAGTTTAATCATATATAACAAATAAGATCAGTAGTACTAATGATTAACAAAATGCATAAAGGAACAGATAATAACTATCGTCATTAGCCACACTATCATCCTTTATCTTATTGACAATATAAGCAATTCAGTAGGATATGCATATCTAGCATCATGAGCAAGTCTAAGAACATACCATAGCTAACAACATGAGCATGTCTAATTGGTTGAACATATCAACATCATAAGAAGAGCTAACAACATAAGCACAACTATCTGGATAAGAATGATTAGTAGTATATGCATCTCTAGTTACAAAGGCCGAGCCAGCATGCTAAACATAACTAACAACATGAGATAACTGGCATCATGATTATAATCAACAGTAGCAGTATAATTATTAACATAAGCATAGCTACTGTATGTACAGTTTTTGAAAAAGGTATGCAAAGTTTTATTTTATACCATATTTTAGTTTAGTTGGTAGAATTTCATAATGATTATTGATTAATTGTCGAAACTTTGATCTTATTAATTGGGATAACGACTCTGACCCTCGGGTCTCCCTTAAATGGGGATTACCGGGAGGCGGGGTCATTACAGGTAGCCAAGTCGCATGATCAACAACCAACTAGACTTCACCCAAAGTAACTAAAACAACACCAGAAAATACCAAAATGCCCCAACATGAGAAAGGTATGAAAAGAAGAAAAGAAGAGGGCATAATAGGGAAATAATAGGGGAGTATCTCCCCCTCCACCCCGCAACACCATGGCTACAACAGCTTGTCTACTGCTTGGAGGAAGATTTGGTGAGTCCTCTATTCACAATGGATGATCAAAACAAGAGCATAGAAAGACAGAGAGAGGCATACAAGGTCCATTGAAGGGATAGAATTCCATGACCTCACCCCCTCGATCAATACAAGTGAATCTGCAATGACCTCAAAAGTCAAACTAATACTCACTACATATAGTCTAGATGTACAAGTCTAGCCTGACTTGGTATAGGTCATGGAGCTAGTGGAACTGAGCTACTGCCCGTAGGCACACTCCTGTCAGGGTATGGTCCGCAGTCAATCATGTATAACATATCACTAGGAGACCAACTCATGCATGGATATCTTATATATCCTGGACATAAGAAGGTCCTATGGATGAAGCAAATGCTCCAAGACTTTAACATACATTTTGATGCTTCTCCTATCTATTGTGATAATACTAGTGCAATTAATCTTTCTTACAATCCTATATTGTATAGTAGAGCTAAACATATAGAGGTTCGCCATCACTTTCTTCATGATCACATTGCCAACGAGGATATTTATATCACACATGTGGACACGAAAAATCAGTTGGTAGACATTTTCACTAAACCTCTAGCTAGAGAGCAATTTAATTTTATTCAATCTAAACTACTCATTGTTACTTTGGATGATCTTGATATGCAATCTAGCTAGTTGTTCTTATCCTATATGTCTTGCTCATGCTTTAATCCCCTTGTTTGCCTATATATGCTTAAAATATGCTTGATTTGGCTTGACATGCTTAGTTTCTCTTATTTTTGGGTTTTATCAAATTTCGCGTTTTATCGCTTAATAGTACCCAATGATGAGTGGTATGTGCCTAAGTATGTTCAAAATACATAATAGACTCGAAAAATGAATTTAATTGGCATGTACATGGCTAGAAACTAGATTGATGGTTTTAGGTCAGGTTGACCATCAATCGAGTTTCCCCCAGAACAAACTCGACTGATTAGTGGCCGAGAGTTGTTCTTCAGAGAACCAATCGGTCGAGTTTCCCACTCTTAGTTTTCGACCGATCCACAGGCTGGAACTACTTAAAGTAAGGTTCGGCCGACTATTCTCCCTCTCAACTAAAGAATAGTCGACCGATTCATCTCCTCCAAGCCCTAAGCTCTCAAGTCAAGCCCTAGCCTTCCCTATCCTAGCCCTAGTTTGACCTAGATAGCTCAACCTAGACCTTCCCGGGCACTCCTTGGTGGTGTTTGATCATTTTTGACGGTTTGGTTTGCTTGTTTGCTTCATTTTCTTTCTCGATCTTACCTCCATGGCTTCTCAAAGAAGAAAATGCCCTGCTCCAAGAAATGCACCTTCGTCTTTGTCTTCTAATCACTTGATTCCCTTTGTCGATACATCGTTTATATCGATTGAGGTTGTTAATTAGTACAAGGAACTTCTTCCTAGGAGTCCTTTTCTTTTTGGCGCCTTGATTGATCCATCTCCTAGGCGTCAAGCAGTTATTGACCAAGTCACTAAGTTGCTTTCCGCTCATCACCTATCCGCCCTTGCTATCGAACGTGATTGCTTTAATAATTCCATGTCTAACACTAAAGCAGTTCACGAGTTCTACGCTAATCTGCGTTGGAACTATGACCCCATCATCCCCCCATTGAATACTCAGGTGATCCTCACATCGATGATTACGGGTACGCGCTACCATCTTTGAGGATATTTTAAATGTCTTCTTTTCCAAAGATGAGGAAAACAACACCTGGCGAAAGGATTATGGTGAGTATTTTGATCTTCTGGATCCAAAAGGTTTCTATAAGCAAAATGAAATGACTTTATCAGATATTCATCGTTACTTGAAGAAGCCCGACGTGTCCTATAAGAAGAAGTCTGCCTTTCCTTCCTCCTCCCTCAACCTTAGGAAGTGCATTTTGGCATTGGTGATCAAGTGCAATATTCATCCAAAGAGAAATCAAATGGATATTATAGAGAACATTGTTGTCATTATGTATTATTTGTTAGAGAACATCGGTGTCAAGTGGGCCAGATACATTCTTCACCATATGACCTACTTTGACACTGGTAAGAACACCAAAAGCACCCACCCTCCCTACTCGGCTTTGATTTGTGGTCTTTTCCAGTTCGCCACTGAGAAATCCCTCTTTTCTAACTATCATTATAAGGTAGCTAGAAAGGGAGTTTGTATCAGTGAAACCACAATCCAAAAGTCTGTGCCTGTGTTTGCCTACTCTACTCCACGTGCTTCTCCCTCTGCCTCATCCTCTGTAAACCCTGACTCCTCTACCCGAGCTCCACCTCCTCAGCCTCCTCCTAGACCTAGTTGTGCTTTGTTTCGTGTATCTAATGAAACCCTCATGGGCTACATGATGCACCAACAAGCATACAACCATCAAGTTCAAGAGCATCTGCACCAGGATTTGTGTTCCATCATGTCTACCATGAACCTATCATGTGCTTCACACTACCCCACCTACCAACCCTACCCAGGTAGTGATTATGCTTCTTATGCATATAATCAATGCTACCCAATACCCGAGACTTCCACTTCTACTCCTCCTCTGTTTGCTGTTGGTGGTCCTGCCCCTGCTCCAACCTACCTGTCATTGCCTGTTGGCCCCCTGGCCACTCTGCTTGCCTCTCTTGGTGATTCTGCTCCATCCTTTCCTCAGGACAATGTGCTCTGTGCTCTTGGTATGACTTGGGATGAGCAAAATGCTCACTGGCTCAGTCATGGTTTCGGTCCTCCAGCTAATGAGGAGATGCCTGACCCAGCTGACAATGCCAAGGCTGCTGACGTGATGAGGATGCCTCCAACGATGGTTCAGATGGCTTCACTGGTGATTCTGGTGATGACAGAGCTGTTGCACCCTCTGATGGAGATGAGGACTATGAGCCTGATGTTAATACTGTTGATATAGATAGCTTAGATGATTAGGTGGTTTCTTAGTTTTTATTCTAGCATGCTGATCATATACATCTTTCTAGGCTATTTTGTATAAGAAAAATCTTGGCACATTATCTGAGTTGTACTATTTCTTTTTTTTGTTTTCATCGATTCTTGCTTGTAGTTGCTTTATTACGGACATGCATCTGAGTTGTAATATATGTGGTGTGCACTCTTACTAGTTACTCTGATATATGTTATGCGTTGGTGCCATCTTGTTACCATATTTTGATTATATTGAGATTGTATGTTGTTTTTTTGTCTGTGTTTGATATATGCTATGAGATTGCTTGTATGTATATCTGTTTGATTGGGTTTCATTAAAGACCCACTTTTTATGCTCTTCTAACCTCCTACCTTTTTGATAATGTCAAAAAGGGGAGAGATGACTTCAATAGTCTTGAAACTCAATCATATTGTTATTTGTTGTTATATTGTTGCTTATTGCTTTTGAGATCCTTTTCCTGTTCATTTACTATTTTATCATGTAACCTGCAAAGGACCTCATAATACATGTATGCCCTAGTTGCTTGCATAGATAGACTAACCATGCAGGTTAAAAGAAGCATATATTGAGGGGGAGCAATTCACATTGTTTACATCACGAATCCCCTTAATTCACAAGGCAAATGTATAACTTTTATATCCTTTTCAATATGTTTGAGGAATGGTTTGTCATTGTCAAAAAGGGGGAGAATGATGACCTAGAGGTTATACATTGTCCATATTTTGATAATGACTTAACCATTCCATTCATATGTATCTAATATGTGTATTAAATATTGATTTTAGGTGTTAGGTACATGAAAAAGATCCAAAATCAAAAGCCCTACAATGGCTCAAGTTCAAGTCAAAAGAGCTACAAGTGTGCAAATTTGGAAATCTATGTAAATGACCTAAGATAATTTTTGTAATAACTTGTAATGATGAATTGACTTGTAACTAAGATGAGAAAATTGTTTGGGGCACAAAATGCCACATTTTAATCACTTTAGATGCAAATTAGAAAATTGATTACATGCACTCGTTCGGCCAAGAATGGAACTCGACTGATCCACCTGGGTTGATTTTCTGAAGATGCATCAGTCGAGTTGTGTTTACACAGTACTCGACCGATAGAGTACCTGACCATTTTGATTTTAAATGGTTGATCGAGTTTCCACAGGACAAACTCAATCGATGATTTAAATATCAGCTTTGTCTTTTACTCCATTGGTCGAGTTAACTTTATTGAAACTCGACCGATAGCACTATACAAAATTTGTAGTATAAAGTGATGTGACCGTTGGTGCACATGTTGATAAAAAATAGAGTCATTTCTTTGAGCAAAAAATGGCTATTTTCGTATCTAAGTTGTCCCAAAAAATGGCTATTTTCGTATCTAAGTGTCCCACAACTTAAAGGAGCACCCTCAACTATAAATATGACCTCTTGGAGTTCATTCCAAGGTTGATCATTCACTACATGCTTGGTCCTAGCCTAGTTGAGAGTGTTATAACCCTTTATGTCTCTTTCTCTCTCTACCTTCAAGTCAAATTTATGAGTATGAGTGAGATAGGTTCCTATGTAAGAGAGTTACTCCATGTATTGATGTAAAGCTCTCCTCCATCATCTTCCTACCTCCAATTCCCATTGACGAAAAGGTTGAAGATCTTCTCCGAGTGAAGGAGAAGGAGTTGTTATTCTTCAAGGTTGAAGAAAGCAAGGAGCTCCAGATCTCCAAGTGAAGGATATAGGTGCTCAAGATCTCCAAGTGAAGGATATAGGCAAGGCAACACTCAAGGAAGATAGGTAATCCCTTGAAGGCCGAAGACTTGAAGGAAGGAGTGGGTAAGTCCATGCTGATGGATGAAGACTCCATGGTTCAAGTGGGTAAGCTCCTTCTATAGGTTGAAGATCTTTGCTTGAGGTACTAATCCCTTGGATGTGTGGTTGTTGTATCTTGTAATCGTATGATGGAATATAAGAGTACTAAAATTGCAAATCCAAGAGCCTAACCCCCTCTAGGTAGTGGATTGACATTGCTCCTAGTTAGGATGTGGAATCACTCTAAACCACATGTCCAAGTGCTTGCTCTTCATTGTCTCTCATACTTACAATGAATGCTAGATTAAGACATCAAATTGTTGCTTTTTAAGTTTCTACACTTAATATAATTTGGTGGTCTAATTTTTCTTGTGAGATTTATGAAGCTCTATTCACCCCCCTCTAGAGCCCATTGATCCAACACTTCTCTCTATGGTCACCTTGCACTCAGATGTAGATTTAGTGCATAGACAATCACTCTATTCTTCTCCCTTCCTTCCACTTCTCTGTCTCTCTCTTCCTTCCTCACCCCTTCTTTGCCCATCACCCAACCCTAGCTTCTAAAGGCTGCACTACCCTAACATACATCCACCTTGATAGTAGGATTTTATGATGCATTCTCATTGTTTACTAAGGGCCCCAATTAAAACTAATAGTTTGTGAAATAGTCTTCCCTTTCCATAGCCACCTAAACTACCCCTCCACATGCTCCTTATAGCCACCTATGTGCCACAACCACTAGCCATGTGTAGTGACACCACCTAAAGTGTTTGAAACCCCGCTACCAAAACCAAATAAGATTATGAAGACTACTTGCCTTCCATATGCCATGTCTACAAATGCCTCATTATCAACCACTCCAGAAACCACCATCAATTCCTCCTTATCCTACATCCATTTGGAATATTGCTTCCAAACTTGTTGAGACTAGTGACATTTGTCATAGATTGGGTCTTCAAATGACTGTCAAACATAATTACTTCATCTTCAACCCTTCCAGTTCCTATTCTACCATAGTCATGCCCTCAAAGGAATATATAGTAAGGAACTTGAACTCCATCCAAGAACCGATTATGAAGATCAAATCAAGCCACAATCTAGAGGTCAACACAACTTCTTCCATGCAATTTTAGTTATTTAAACATACATTTAACTAGGTATTCAATATTGATGAAATGAAGGTTCATAATTTTGTATAAGATAATCACAATGGTATGTATATCATTAGTTGATTTGTTGTGGTGAACCACTAAAATATACAATATTGACTATTGCACTGGATGGGTCTATAAATGCTTATTTAAGAGACTAAATTCCAATTTAAGTGTACTACTTGTTATTCATGGTAGTTATACATGCTAGAGAGGGTGGTTGTCTCATTGTTCCTGACAATCTTAACCAATATATGATACCATAAATACATTTAAGTGATGATATATAATAATACAAAATAGATCTAGAATGTATGTTTATATAAACTGATATATTATGAGCAAGTTAATATTTAAGAGAGAGAACCTCAATGAGAATTTTGAATCATATAGAGGTGTCCAAATGACTATATATTTCAATGAACCTAGTCTAGATGACATAACTTATTATACTATGCATGAAACATAGACTTTTAATCTTGTTATTATTTGTTTTATTGTTTTTTTAATAGTTAGATAGAATGTCATTAAAAGTATATAGTGATGAGAATATGTCTACATAATTATATTATACTCCCATTGGAAAATGAAACCCTAGTAATGGATACAAATGATACTACAGGTATGTCAATCTCAACTAATAAGTCACTAAGTACAAATGGAAACTTTCTTACTAAAATAAACACTTACAAAGAATGTCTTAGTTCAAAGAATTGTGAGATAAACTAATATGTATATAAAGGATTTAAGGTTGAGAAGAACAAATTGGGAGTCCCCTTTGAGATAAGGATAGCCCTCAAGATCAAGTACATGCATCTTCATGATTTTATATAGGCATAAAATGACTGAATCATAATCTTTTTAGTGGGGAATATTTGATTTGTACTCTTATACTTGAGTTTCTTGAATCCTTTTGGAATCTCAATATTCACACATTTATTCATTATAAATTATGAAATTATACTTCTCAAGTATACATATCCTTTAACCACAAATGATATATTTTGGATGTTTTCAACCTTTTTGGACTTGTGCAATTCAGATTGCCTTATGATCTTGCGTGTTCCATTATGCATGTGTGGTTTTCATGAGTCATATCTAGAAGTAAATACATCATACTTTTGGTCACTAAGGTTTTAGACCTCCTTCATGAACTAAGGTTTTAGATACTTGCATCCTTTTTGTAATTGTTGTAATTTGAACTACCTTATGATCTTTCCTATTCCATTATGCATGTGTGTTTTATATTAGTCATATCTAGAAGTAGATACATCATATTTCTTGGCTTTGAGGATTTATTCCTTCTACCATGACATTAAGGTTTTAGTCATATTGGCATGCACTGGGTTTATTTCCCCCAATCACACGTAATATATAAGCATTCAGGTTTTAGTCCTCCTTCCAGGAAATGAAGTTTTTAGTTCTCTTGTCATCTTATATTTATTTGTAATTGAGGTTTTAGTCCTTCTATCCTATGTTTCTAATATATGAGTTCAATCCCTCTTTTTAGATTATTCTAGTTTTTGTTGTAACCAACATGCAATTCATTACTTACTTATTGTGAAATTGTTCAAAATGAGAAGCATAATTATTTGATTGTTCCTCATTTGTTGATAATCATTTCTTATTAAAATATTTTTTTTACATTCTCTTAAACTTGCTCCAATTTGCATGTAACCCCTCTTTTATGGGAGAACACTATTTTTTTCTTAAAACCTTTATTATGCCCAAATACTTATTATTTATGTAAAACTTTGTAATTCTAACACATAATCTTTTGTCTCAACTTTGTAGTTCTAACACATACTCTTTTGTCTCTTCTTTTTTGGGTGATTTCCCCCACCTAGAGCCTAAAAAACTCGTGGACCTAGAGTTTGAGGACCAAGAGTTTGTGAACCAAGATTTGGTGGAACCTTTTCAAGAGTATCTCATGGATATAAGAATCATAGATGACTAGGTGGCCCTCTACCTCTATCCATCTACAAATAAGTATTTTATTTTAGATTTATGGGACCAAGATGTTATACATCATCTATATTGTATAATTTATTTTTCTTGCTCTACTATAACTCCTTTTGCTTTGTATTCCATATAATATTATAGAAATGCATTCCGTCCTTCTTTACCAATTTATGAATGTATTTTGGGGTTGAGTTGGTTATTTTTCAAGAATAAATCAATGAGTTGTCTGTATACTTGGTCTTATAGTATGGTATCATGGCTTAGCAATCAACATATTAGATATCTCAAAAGATATCCTTTTAGGGTTCTCATTGTTATCCATCTTTTTTCAAGAAAGGTAATTTGTTTAACAAAGTGGATGCTAAATCATCCACTTTTTAATATTATACTACAAGAAACCCACAATATGGGATGTTGTCTTTGGATCCTCATGAGATCCTTGAATCATAAGTTATTTCTAGGGACCAACCTCTTGTTATTGTGCTCCCAAATGATGTACTCCCCTCCATTTGGTCTTTTTATTGAATAAGAATTTAAATTTCTTCATCATCTTCAGGGTGGAAATGGTCAATTCAATCAATGGTGTTGAGAATCGTAAAGTATGTTCCATGATAGAATTTATTAAGATGCAGCCACCCTAATTGAAGGGTGAGTGTGAGATCAAAATGGCTGATAGGGAGCATGACTAGGTTTTGGCCCTAAAATGTAGGCGTGATGGTATGGCATTCCCTCCTTATCATAAAGAGAAATTTGCCTCGTATGTTTTGTATGGTACCACTTGTATGTGGGTAATAGGGGGTTTCCCATTCATGGAACATTCTGACCATGATTGAAAGTAGTTCGTTACATTGTTTCATGAAAAGTATGAGTGCCATGCTCCATCGAGGTAGAAATAAGTTGAGTTCTATAGTCTAAAGTAGGGATCATTGTCCGTCCCCACCTATGTTCACATATTACTTATTTTGGAGACATATGACACTAACCTTGAGGAGGCACGTTGATCCTCTCTTTCCCTAAATGGTTCAAACTACCATTTAGGGTGTGGCCTACTTTCACAACTTTCCATCATATTCCAATAAATGATGGATAAGGCTCTTGCAATGGAGTCACACCCTAGTATTCAATTCTTGAATCATTGGGACAAGAAGATGAAGAAGAAGAAGAAGAAGAAGAAGAAGAAGAACCTAAGCAGTGATAAGATGTGCACACAATTCAGTGGGTGTCATCAAAACCATCCCTCAAGTAGGTGCACACTAGTTGCTTTAATTCTCCAACAAATGACAAACAATTGACTTACCAACATTGCAAAATTCTATGGCTTATTTGGTTTTTGCGTTTGGATATTTAGAGAGAACTTGCCCCAAATCATCCACCCATGAAACTGATGCCACACATGCCACTCAAAAATAATAATAATAAATAAGTGGATTGATATATAGGTGAGAGGAACATAGGACATTCATATGATATTTATACTAAAGTAGTCAAAGTGGATCATGAAACAATAAAGGTAACCCTTGAACCAACACCTCATATCATACCTTCTTTACCAAACCGACCTTATTCATAGATTAATATGATGTTACAGCTTTTGTTGCCTACGTTCAACATAGACTTATCTAATTCCTCCACATATACCTCTCTCAAAGAATTTGGACATTGGAACAGATTCCATACATAATTGATTGTTCGAGTAAAATCTTGGATACCATATTAAATAGGTTTTTATATAACCTACCACATCTAGTAGCGCATCTCGCTAGAGGTGCCACACGCTAGTCAATTTGACTCAACTAGATGCGCCCCACGAGGTCAGAACGCACAGGATGGGAACTTTTGATATTTGTATTGGCCCTAACCAAGTCGATCATAGAACTAAACAAGTCGCCCGCAAGCATACGGGGTACTACTGTAGTATAGGTGATTGGCAAGAATAGGGGGTATCCATAGGGATAAAGGGGGCACTAGAGCTAGATTTAGTGTTTTCTATGTTCCTAGTGTGGATATTAGGGTTTGAGGGTTTTAAAAGGGTTTGGTTGTTGATTACTCAAATTGAACAAGTGAGATAGGAAGGATGGAAACTAAGTTATCAAAAAGCTACATTACCCTAAGCAAGCAGAATCTAAGCAACTAGGCTGAGCAATTAACCAAACAAGATCAAGAAAAACTACACTACTCTAGCAAGGTAGGAAGAAATTAAGAGCTAAACTAACCACTAGCAAGAGCAAGGACCTAAATTTGCACTAAAGAGAAAAACTAAGCAATTAACTAAGTTACGCTAAAGCAGCTAAACTAAACTAGCATGAACAAGTGAGAAAAGCTATTTGGGTTTTAACAAGATGATTAGGGTAGGTAGGCCTTTTGGGGATGTGGTTTGATATTAGTTGGGGGATCTCAACATAGCAAGCAACCATCATAATTCTATCTAGATTACCAAACCAAACAATAATGTAAGTGCTAGTAGAATATACCCTATACTACTAGTTGGGTAACTAGGGTTAGGTGTAAGTCTAGTAGGACTTGTCAAGTCTAGGTTTTTAGGGTAAGTGGTATTAGGTCAATTGAGATCCAAGGGTAGATATGGGAGTAGAGATGAGAATATTTGACCTCATGCCACTAGCCGTTCTAGCCTTTAGAAAGCCCTAGGCAATTGACTAATCACACTCACACTATCTACTTAGATCTCACACTCACTTGTAAGAGGAGGGATGTATATGTAGGAACAAAGGGGGCTATCTAGGGATCCACTAATTGGACCTAGGAGCCATTCCTAAGATTACCACATATACTCCAATTCCTCCTAGAAGCTAAGTGTCATCAAACATCTCAAAGCAAGCAATTCATGTTATAAGAAGAAACCACATGCAATAAAATAGGAAATCAGATAGAAGCAAGAGGCAATCATCATAGATAGAAATTATGTTCATTACAAGTAATTTTCCCCCAACATGGTGTCAAAGTCATATGTTATCCCCAAACAGCCCACCACTAGGGGCTTAGCTACACATAGTCAAAGAAATAGTTAACGAAAGGGGTAGAAGGGGAAGAAATATCATGGAGCTGAGAGAAGTGGCCTTCTTCTTCACCTCCTTGCTGTTGTGGGCGACCTTCCTCCTCCAACGGTGTAGGGGGGCATGAAGATATGGGGTATCATGGTATAAAACCTAGAAAACTAGGTCTCCAAGTTGGAATGGGGGTGGAAATGGTGGATGGAGAGCACAAGTGCAAAGGAAATGCACCAAATGCTCAAGGAGGAGTAGTGGAAGCTAGGAGTAGTTGTGGGGTTCTAACCTTCGTGCCCCAACCACCACCTATGTATAAATAGGTGGTGGGGAAGAACTAGTGTAAGTAGGGGTAGGATAGGAAATTCAGTGTAAAAATATAGTAGGGTTGGTTGGTCACCAAGGCCATGTTGATGTGCCACGACCGTGGTGATGGTGGTATGGGACGGTCGTGAAGTGCGAACACAGGCATGATATGGAGGGAGTGGTGATATGCTAAGGAAGGTGGTGGCCACGGCCGTGGTGGAGTGCCACGGTCGTGGTGGGTGAGTCGCACCACAGTCATGATGCGTAACACAATCATTTTGGAGGAGGAAGATGTGGTCGTGGAGGAGAAGCACGAGCGAGGGAGTCTTCGGTGGCCACAGTCATGGCAGAAGGCCACGGTCATAGCGATTTGGAAGAAATCCCTATTAAAATGTCGATTCCTCATCATAAATTCTCACGATCGTGGGGGAAGCCCACGACCGTGTTTCACTCTTCTGGCCACAATCGTGATGATGGCCACATCCGTGGTGTCTTCAAAGGGCCACGGCCGTGCTGGTGACCACGACCGTGGGAATATAGGGGAAAAACGTTGTTGGATTTGTCACTTCTTTGCAAAAAAATACATGACTATGGGTTTGTGCCTACGGCTGTGTTGTGGTCTGCATCAGTTGATTGTCCTTCAAACTTCATCATTTGTGGATGTCTTTTCTTGATGATGACTCTTGGCCATTAGAGGTAGGTTGAGGGAGATTTTAGGGCCTTGTTTGGACCCCTCCATGAGTGGAGGAGCCCTAGAACTCCTTCCTTCTCTCTTGTCCATCTAAGGCATGGTCCAAGTACCTAAAAATAGTGCAAAGAACATCCATAAGTGAATTTGGCAATGATAAACATATTAGGGGAAAAAGCTTGTAATCTAACGTGTTTAGATGTGATTTAAGTACAGAATGGCACAGGATGGAGCCCTAAAATAGGGCTACATCACCACCCCAAACTTAAAACATACTTGTCCTCAAGTATGCTCCAACTCAATCTCTCTTTTCAGGTACTTTTCAAGAAAAACATATGACAAATGCCTAGCAACAAATAATTATTGAATACATGGTCTTGGGAGTGACTAAGTGCATGTGCTCCACCTCTCTCCTCTCCTCTTTCACAAACCATTAATGAACTGAGCACTGAGCATACAATCTTCAAATATAAAACATAGAAATGCAAGTTGTCCATATGTCCTGCATGTCATTCTGGGTAAACCGTTTCATGTTGGTGTTAATCAAAGATGACTAGGAGTATTGTTTCACTTTCATGAATTCACTCTTATGCATCAAATCACACTAGATGACCCACTTGGCTGTCAAAAGGGTAAAGTGAGCTAGACTTGATGTTTTCTAGCTCAATGGGTGTGAAAGAGGAAGAAAATATTGCGGTAAGATTTTGGAGTGTTTTTACACACTCATCTTTTATTTATTTGAATGCTCTTAAACAATAGAATCCTTTTATTTTATTTTTTTTCTTTTCTTTTTCTTTTCGCTTTTTTTGCCCTTGGTGTAGACAGGGCATATGGTGGATAGAGTGAAGCGGGGGGTTGAGATGTGGCCACCCCAAACTTTTGGGGGTGGCCACAACTTCTATGTGCACTTTGGCATCTTTTCATGAGGCGGAGAGGTATGAAGGTGGTGAAAGAATAGTCAGATCAAAGAGGGGTCATTAGTGTAGTTTCCAACATAAGATTTCCTGCATGGAAGCTAATCCAACACTTCACCAAGTGATATCACACCACATGATAGAACAACATAACATTCATATTTCTATCAAGTGATTCCATAGGCTTTAAGTGCTTGTAGCTTGCTCAGTTCATGATTCAACCAAAACATTCACAAACTTAAGAGAGGTGGTGTACATGTAAAAATTCAATAAACAAGACGATATAGCAATAAGATCTAAGAAAGTAGCATGCATTTGTCAACAGATTAAAACATTTCATTTCAAACAGTGGAGATTAAGTCAAAACATACTTTTAGGGCAAGACCATTCAAGTTTGGGAAAAATTGGCCAAAATGGTGCCAATTTGCATTAAATCACATCTAACCCTACTTTATGGAAATTTAAAACATAAAGCAGCAAATCTTAATTAAAATGCACAAGAAATTACCAAAAACTACATGAGAGTGAAATGTATGATATGGAAAAGCAACAACAACACAAATTTAAAAATTAGGCAAAAATTGCATGAAACTAACTACATGCTATGCAAAAATGCAATGAAAAGAGCAGTAACAAGAAAAATGAACTTGATGGAAAAGGTGGAACAAAATGACTAAAAGAGAGAGATAGGGTGGTGTGTACCACCCTACCCATCCCAAACTTTAGAATCATGATGTCCTCAACATGAAACTATAGCTTAGGGTAGATAGAGGAAGTGTCGCGACTGATGCGGTGGCTGGTCTGACATGTGAGGACCATCTGGAGGAGCCGAGGATGGTGCTGAGCCTGGTAGAGGATGTTGGTAGTAATGCCCCCAGTAGTCATCTTGGGGTGGAGGGTATGTCTCTGGATATCCAGCTATGCCACCCCAAAAGTCTCCACCCCGTTCGAGGTTTCTTACTGCTTGGGCATGGTGGTAGTGATACAAGTGGTTGACATGGTGATTTGTTTCTTGTTGGTCTTGCCACATGTATTGTTGTATAAGCTGCATATCACTATGCATCTTTTGAATACCCTCAAGCTGTGCCTGGATGGTGGACATGTCGTAGGCATTCACTGAGGGTTGCTGTAGTTGGGATGTTCCTTCATCCCTCCTTCTTGTCCTTCGGGGTTGATGGTGTCCTTCATCTTCTTGATCCTGCCCTTACACATTTGATTCAGCCATCTCTTCTTGTGTGGAAGTGGCTCCCCTAGTATAACTCTCTCTTGGGTGTTCTTGCTGCCATTTCAATAGTTTTTCCTTCAATATGTAGAAAACCCCCAACACGGATAGAAGTGGCACCATGTGTATGGAAGTTCAAGTTCAAAGTTTGGCACACTACTTGTGAGATAAATCATTCTTTTTTCCTTCATCTTAATAGTGTGTGAGCGCATAAGGTAGTTGAGGTCAACAACTTCTGCCCCATATGCGTCTTGGAACCCAGAGAGATGATACCCCAAAGCGAGTGCAATTGAAGTCACAAACACTCCCATAACAAATGGTTTTGTGCTCTTGTAGGGTATGGACTTCATATGATCAATCAGTAGCAATTCAAGGTCTATATATCTTTTTTGGTTCATCGCCATCAAGACAAACATATCCTTTTGGGAAATGGAACCTTGATTATCATACCTTCCCACAACGGTATTATCTAAGACCTTTTGCACATAACAGATCAAGGGGTTTCTTATAGCGGTGGTTTTTGATCTAGTGCATTGTAATCACCGTTGCCTGTTAAAATCTTTCAAAAATTTCCATAGTCAAAATCTACCTCTCTCTCTAATAGGTCATCATCCATCTTCATGGCCTCTTTAGTATTTATAACAAAGACACCATTCAGCTCAGTAGATGTGAGGGTGTGCATGTTTCCCATCATGGTTAATTCAATTGCATCACTCCCTCTCACTTGTATCCTTTCAAGTGTAGCAAAGAATTCCTGGGTCAGAGTGAGGTAAGATGTTTGGGGTGTGAAAAGAACATTCCACAGCCCCATCACCTTCAAACTTCCTTCCATTGCTTCTTTGATCCCTAGATCATCAATAATATTCTCACAACCATACCTAGTGGTGACAACTCACCTTGTCATGCATTTTGGGTATGTGAGATTGATTTTTCTTTGCATGTGTCCTCTTCCATAGCACACTCCTGCCAAGTCCTTTCCCAATGCCTTCACTCTATATGCCTCCAATTGTTCCAGAACATCCTCCTCCTCGGGCATCAGCTCTACCTCATCTTCCTCACTGTCATCATCATCTTCCTCCATTATGTATAATTGAGACCCCAAACTTGTGTCGAGGTTGTACCAATGTGCGAATTGTTCTTCATCATGACGTAGTTTTTGTGAAGGTTGCGGCTACACAGCATGCCCCACCGTCGTATGAGACATCAAGTGATACACTGGAGTGGGCTTTGTTTGTAGATTTGATGAGGACGGTGCTGCTTTGGATCTTTGGCTTCTTTTAGCAGCCACTATCTCGACCTCATCAATGATGTTGTCCAAGTCGATTCCCACATACTCCTCCTCTTCTTCTTCTTCCCCCTCGTACATGGCGTCGGTGATGTGATGACTATCAGATGAGTGGGAGTGGGATGGGTTCACTGATTGTGAGCGACGGAGGGATTGGTAGGAAGAAGTGGTTGGTGAAGGGGTATGGGAGGGCACAGAAACGTCAGAGGAGGCATTTTTGGAGTGCCGCTTTCCTCTGGTGATAATGTTGGGGCCCTTGGTGATAGCCTTTCTAATCTTCTTCATGGTTGGGTATGAAAGTGAAGATGGAATTCAAATTTTGGTAGATGGGGTGATAGGGTGTGGATTTGGGTATGGAACGGAAGGAGAATGATGCTTGGATGGTGGATATGGGGTTTATTGTGGATTTGGGTGAAAAATGGAGGGTTTATGTGGAGGTTTAGTCGAGGGGGGATTGAGAGAGAATAGGTGGTGGAAATGGAATATGGATGGTTGGGGAATGATTTGGGATCGATTGGAGGCCGATTGGGGGTGTTTTTGGGGGTCGGAGATGGAGATTGGGGGAGCTCGGGGATGCTTTTTGCGGCCATGGACGTTTTCTGGAGGTAGAGGATGAAGAAATGAAGAGGGGGGTCGGGTTTGGATGTTTAAAAGTTATGTTTTTTTTGCTGACCCAGATCCTTCCATGCTCATGGTGGGTGGCCACAGTTGTGGCCAGGGCTAGGTGGCACGACCGTGGTGGGTGCCACGGTCATGTTGTTGATGAAGAATGCCTCAGCCTAACCTCGACACGGTCGTGGCAGGGTGCCATAGTCGTGGCCTTGCAACTTCAAAACGGTCGTGGTGTCCTGCCACGGCCATGGCCATTCTTGCCAAAAATGTTGTAACTTATATAACTTTGATGAAATAAAACCCATGACCGTGGTGGCTGCCCATGATCGTGGCCATGCTTCCTTGACACGACCATGGCCACCTGGCCACGGACATGGCCATTCTTCCAAAAACCTTGTAACTCTGGCCAAATTGATTTAAAAAAACCCACGACCGTGGCAGGTGGCCACGGTCGTGCTTGACCACTTTTACCACGGCTGTGATCAAGCTTCACAGCCATTTTGGGGGTGCTCCTTTAATTTTCTCAATTCAAAAACAAGAAATTCTTTTTTATTTGTCATTCGCCACAAATCTACCTTAATGACCATGACTTGACTTCTATCCCTACTCTCTCTAGTGTGTCGCACCTGCCACATCATCCAAAATCAAAGAAAACTATTAGACACAAGTGTGTGTGTGTTTTGTGTAAAATAAAATAAAAGTATCAAAAAGGAAGGTTCAAGAATCTCAAACCACGTGGGTTTCCTCCCACAAGCGCTAAATTTTACACCTTTAGCCGAACTTATTGATTCTGGATTTCTGTCACTTCTTTGGAATCCTCAAGTCATCTTTGTAGTAGATTTCTTTTTCATTTTCTTCCAAGCACATTTCTTCATCGGGTGATTGTTCTTCCACAAGCATAACAATATCAAAACTTTGATTGGCCTTGTCTAGGCCTACTTCAACAACTGGTTTCAATCTTTGTCCATTGATGACAAACTCTTTCACACCTTCTTTCTCACATATTACAACATCCATGGATGGGTATACTTTCTTGATAAGATAAGGTCCCTCCCTTCTAGACCGGAGTTTTTTGGGAAAGAACTTCATTCTTGAATAGTAGAGTCATACCCATTTTCCGGGCTCAAATTCTTTCTTTCTAATCATCTTATCATGAAGGAACTTCATTCTCTCCTTGTAGCTTTTTGACATCTCATACATCTCATGGTGCATTTCCTCTAGCTCATTGAGTTGAAACTTCCTCTTCATTCTAGCATTTTCACCATCAAGTTCCATAGTTTTGAATGCGCATAATGCCTTGTGTTGCATTTCAACTGGCAAATAACAACTTTTTCCATAGATGAGCTTGAATGGGGTAGTCCCACTCGGGGATTGTATGCAGTCTAGTATGCCCATAAAGCTTCATTTAGATGGAGTGACCAATCCTTGCGGTCCGGTCCTATTATTTTCTCTAAAATGAGCTTTATCTACCGATTAGACAACTCAACTTGTCCACTAGTTTGAGGATGATATGGAGTGGCTACTCGATGGTTTACTCCATGCTTCTTGAGAAACCCCTTAAAAGTGCGGTGAATGAAGTGACTTCCCCCGTCACTAATCATGGCTCTTGGGATGCCAAAACGGCTGAAGATGTTTGATTTCAGAAAGTCACATACCACCTTGTGGTCATTCGTCCAGGTCGCAACAACCTCTATCCACTTTGACACATAATCCATGGCAACCAAAATATAGACATATCCAAAGGAGGGTGGGAAAGGACCCATGAAGTCAATCCTCCATACATCAAACACCTCCACTACTAGAATGGGTGATAGAGGCATCATGTCTCTTTTTGAGATAATGCCTAATTTTTGGCACTTCAAATAGCTTTTGCAAAACTCATGGGAATCTTTGAACAATGATGGCCAATAAATCCACATTGAAGAACCTTTGCGTCTGTGTGCTTTCCTCCAAAATGACCTCCACATATCCCAGAATGGCACATGGAGAGGATGTCTTACTGTTCTATTTCCGGAATGCATCTTCTTATGAGCTGATCGGGACAATATTTGAAGAGGTGAGGGTCATCCCAAGCATAATTCTTGACCATGGCAAATAACCTTTTGCTATCCTCCCTTGTCCATGTGCCAGGTATCCTCCATAAAATTGTCTATGTGTTGATACCATGGCCTTGGAGTGGATGAAAGAAGGAAGAGTTGTTCATGTGGCATTGTTTCCTTGATTTGACTTGTTTCATCAAAGGGGTAATCAATCTGGGAGAGATGGTCGATAGTGCCATTTTCTACTCCCTTCTTGTCTACAATCTCCACATCGAACTCTTGAAGCAATGGAATCCATCTGATTAACCTTGGCTTTGAATATTTCTTAGACATCAGATACTTGAGTGCAGCATGGTCCGTATATATCACAACTTTATTTTGCAAAAGATATGAGAAGAATTTGTCAAGTGTGAAGATGACATCAAGCAACTCTTTTTAGGTAGTCATGTAATTTCTGTGTGCTTCGTCTAAAGTCTTGCTCGTGTAATAAATAGCATGAGGAATCTGGCCAACTCTTTGGCCCAACACAACCCCCACTGCCATGTCGGATGCATTGGTTATAATCTCAAATGGCAAAGAAAATATGGGGGTTGCATGATCGGAGCATAATTGAGTCTTTCTTTCAAGTGATTGAAAGCTTCAATACACTTGTCATCAAAATGAAACTCGACATCCTTTTCAAGTAAGTAACATAGAGGTCTTGAGATTTTACTAAAATCCTTGGCGATAGAAACCGGCATGTCCTAAGAAAGAACGAACATGTCTTATAGTAGAAGGAATAGTGAGAGTAGAAATGAGGCCCACTCTGGCCTTGTCAACTTCAATTCCATCTTTAGAAACTTGGTGGCCTAGAACAATGCCTTCAGTCACCATGAAGTGGCTTTTCTCCCAAGATAGCACAAGGTGAACCTTCACGCATCTCTCAAGAAAAACAACCAAATGTAACAAGCAATCATCAAATGTTTTACCAAAAATTGAGAAATCATCCATAAACACTTTCAAAGACAAATCAAGCATATATGCAAAGATCGAGGTCACACATCTCTAAAAATTAGAATGGACATTACACAACCCAATTGGCATTCTTTGGTAGGAAAAAGTACCACTCGGGCAGGTGAATGTTGTCTTCTCTTGATCTGCAGGATGTACGGTAATTTGGAAGTATCCAGAATACCCATCAAGGAAGCAATAGAAGCTTTGTCCTACTAGCCTCTCTAGAATCTGATCAAGAAATGGGAGGGGGTAGTGGTCCTTCTTAGTCTTCTCATTGAGCTTTTGATAATCAACACACATCCTCCACTTGGATTGTTCTCTTATCAGCATTAGCTCACCATCTGCATTCTCAGCAACAGTGATTCCACCCTTCTTGGGTACAACTTGGATGGGGCTCACCCATGTACTATTATAAATGGGGTTGATTATCCCAGCGTCAAGCAATTTCACAACATCTTTAAATTTTGGATTCAATCGCCTTTGCATTTGGCGGGTTGGCCTTGCATCTTCTACTAAATAGATCATGTGCACACAGATGGAGGGATCAATACCTCTCAAATTATCTATAGAACATCCAATGGCTTGGATGTTCTTCTTTAAGACTCTCATCAAAGCCTCTTCTTGTTCTGGTGAAAGAATGGAGGGAATGATCACCGAGAGGGTGTCATTTGCCCATAGGAAAGCATACTTTAATCCTTCTAGAAGTGATTTCAACTCAAGAGTGTGAGGTTCTTCAAGAGATTTCTTTAATGGTTCAGAGATGGAAGGGAGTTCTTCACTTGCAGCCATTAAGGCTAGCTCATTCTCTTCATCATCTTCAACATCATCATCGGGGAACTCAATTATTTGCTCTAGACCTCTACCTTGAGTGGCGGTTTGAATCTATGTAGGTAGGTATTCCTCAACAATTTCATCAAGACACTCAATAAGATAGTAATCTTCCTCAGTCGCTCCTATCACCTCGGCCGTGGTTGAAGATTTAAATATGTTCAACCGGATCTTCATGTGCATGAATGTCACATACATCGTACCGGCCCTCACATGAATAACTGCATCCGTTGTGGCTCGGAAAGGTCTCCGCAAGATGATAGGAACCTTCCTTGTGTCTTTATCCATATCCAAGATAATGAAATCAGCAAGAAAAAAAGAAGATGTCTCATCATCAAGTCTCACAAGCACATCATCCACATACCCTCTAGGCGTCTTTACCAATCTGTCAGCCAACTATAAAGTACATTGAGCCAGACTCAATTGCACCATTTAGAGCTCAGAAAACACATCATATAGCATGAGGATGATGCTAGAACCCAAGTCTAGGAGGGCGTGGTCTATGCTATGTGCCCCAATGTAGCATGAGATGATAGGAGCACTGATATCCTTTCTTTTCCTTAGCATGGTGTGCTGTAAAATCAAGCTCACTTGCTCGGTCAGGTTCACTTTCTTTGGGGTTCTTCCCATAGTCTTTCACTTAAAGGTGTAGAGATCTTTTAAGAACTTAGCATAGGAGGGGATTTGCTTGACTGCATCAAGTAATGGAATGTTGATTTTCACTTGTTTAAAGGTTTCAAGGATGTCTTCAGTGTGTTTATTTCTTCTCTTCTCAATAGAGGGCTCCTTAAGAGCTTCAAGAAACGGAGGAACTTGGGACCCCAAATGGTCCATATCAATAGTATCATCAACAGGGATCATAGGAATCATAGTATCAACACCCGGTATCATACTATCAACACCTAGTATCACAGTATCAACCCTGCCTCTCGTCATAGTATCCTCAACATGTATCTCAGTATCAACCCATCCAGTCTCAGTATCACCTCTATCAACAACAACGGTATCACGGGGGTGTTCAAAATTCTGGCCACTCCTCAATGTAGTCATCGCCTTCACATGCTCATGGGTAGTATAAGAAGAGGCTTGTGGAAGTGGTTGTGGCTGTTGAGGTGGTGGAGGCCTTTGGTGTAAAGAATTTGGGTTTTGGAGGATGAATTGTGGTTGTGGTTGTTGTTGTTGTGGATGGGGGTGGTATTGCGGAGGTGGTTGTTTGTATGTATGAGGTGGAGATGGAGCATATTGATAGTTAAGAGGTGCTTGAGGAGGTGGTGGAGCATAGGGATTCGGCAGGGGTTGGTGTGATGGCAGAACATATGCACTTGGAATGTTCCCTAGGAAAGCACTATCATTGTTTGGATTGGGCATCAGTTGAGATGGGAGTCTTCCTTCTTCCCTCCTAGTAAGAGAGAGAGATATATGATCTAGTCTTTGCTCAAGATATTTGATGGACTTCCCATGTGAGTTCGTGTCCCTTTTCACTTCATCCAAACTTCTTAACCTTCCGAGCACCTCCTCTTCAAACTTTGAGCTATAGAGTGGCCTCGACTGCCCTTGCCCTTGTCCATCCTCATTTTTTTATTTCCAAGAGAAATTCGGATGGTTCCTCCACTCGGGAGTGTAGGTGTTGGACATGGGGCCTTGATTGTTTTGGTCACCAAAGGAGTGCAACACATTCACTTCCTCATCCACAGAGTCGACTACCATGGTGGGTTGGCTAGGAGAGCCACCATCTTGATTCTTCATTATTTTCATCATGTCTGCCATCATTTTCATCATATCGGGGTTGGTAGCATTGCATGTAGGAGCCACAGAGGAAGGTGGAGGGACATAGCTTCGACTACAGTGCTCCCCTTTTGTAGAGACACGATGGCGTGAGTTTTCAGCGAGATGTTTAAACAAGGGCCATGATTCTTTGGGCAGCTTCACCATGAAAGTACCCCCACAGGAGGAGTCGATGTTGTTTTGGCTTTTCTCTTCAAGACCAGTGTAGAATGCTTAAATGAGTTGTCATAGAGGTACTTCATGGTGCGGGCAGTCGCGGAGCAGCTTTTGGAACCTCTCCCACACTTTGTGGAAGGGTTGATTTTCCTTCTGAGCAAAAGACGTGATGCACCTCCTTATGTAGGAGAGCTTTGCAATCAGAAAGAACTTCTTGAGGAACTCATTTTTAACTTCATTCCATGTAACCAGGTCAGGCTTTGACACATACCACTTTTTAGCTTTCTCTTTTAGGGAGGAAGGAAAGGGAGTCCTACGGATGGAGTCATCAGTTGCAGCGGGGGTGCGAAAAGTGGAACACGTTTCAAGGAACGCGTCGATGTGGTGATAGGGATTCTCATTCTCCATCCCATAGTAAGTGGGAAGGAGTCCAAGGAGTGCAGGCGGGATGGAGAACTGTTGACCCAGCATCTGATCAACTAAGGTGGTGATGGGGGATTTGTAGTTCCCCGGGGTGAAGTATTCATGGAACATGCAGTGTTGTAATGAAGGTGGTTGTGCATCTGGATGTGGGTTGTTTTCATCCATCTCGGCCTCTCAGTGCTGGTTGTGGCAAGCTTGGCGCTCCTTCTACCAATCTCGGGGTCGTACAACTCCAAGTCAGTACAAGTAGAATGTGTGTGGTGCATGCACAACTATCACCTGCACAATACACAAACAAGCAACAAGAAACCAAGTCAGCAAACTGAGATGCAAAAGTAACACAAAAAATAAATAATAGCAATCGTGAGGGAAAAAGGAAAGGTTAAGCTACACTAACTAGCTATGTCGAGCACCTCTATCCCCGGAAATGGTGCCAGAAAGTTTGGTGCGTCCCGCTTGAGGTGCCACATGCTAGCCGATTTGACTCGACTAGATGTGCCCCACGAGGTCAGAACGCATGGGATGGGAACTTTCGATATTTGTATTGGCCCTAACCAAGTCGATCACATAACTAAATAGGTCGCCCGCAAGCGTACGAGGTACTGTTGTAGTATAGGTGATTGGCAAGAATAGGGGTCGGTCCATAGGGATAGAGGGGGCACTAGAGCTAGGTTTAGTGTTTTCTATGTTCGTAGTGCGGAGATTAGGGTTTGGTTGTTGATTACTCTAATTGAACAAGTGAGAAAGGTAGGATGGAAACTAAGTTATCATAAAGCTAGATTACCCTAAGCAAGCTGAATCTAAGCAACTAGGATGAGCAATTAACCAAACAAGAGCAAGACGAACTACACTACTCCAGCAAGGTAGGAAGTAATTAAGAGCTAAACTAACCACCGTCAAGAGAAAGGACCTAAATTAGCACTAAAGAGCAAAACTAAGAAATTAACTAAGTTACGCTAAAGCAGCTAAACTAAACTAGCATGAACAAGCAAGCAAAGCGATTTGGGTTTTAACAAGATGATTAGGGTTGGTGGTCCGTTTAGGGATGTGGTTTGATATTAGTTGGGGGATCTCAACATAGCAAGCAACCATCACAATTCTATCTATATTACCAAACCAAACAACACGGCAAGTGATTATAGAATATACCCTATACTACTAGTTGGGTAACTAGGGTTAGGTGTAAGTCTAGTAGGACTTGTCAAGTCTAGGTTTCTAGGGTAAGTGGTATTAGGTCAATTGAGAGACAAGGGTAGAGATGGGAGTGGAGATGAGAATATTTGACCTCATGCCACTAGTCATTCTAGCCTTTAGAAAGCCCTAGGCAATTGCACTAATCACACTTACACTAGCTACTTAGATCTCACACTCACTTATAGGAGGAGGGGTGTATATGTAGGAACAAAGGGGGCTAGCTAGGGATCCACTAATTGGACCTAGGAGCCATTCCTAATATTTCCACATATACTCCAATTCCTCCTAGAAGCTAAGTGTCAACAAACATTTCAAAGCAAGCAATTCATGTTATAAGCACAAACCACATGTAATAAAATAGGAAATGAGATAGAATCAAGAGGCAATCATCATAGATAGAAATTATGTTCATTATAAGTAATTTTCCCCCAACATGGTATCAAAGTCACATTTTAACCCCAAACAACCCACCACTAGGGGCTTAGCTACTCATAGTCAAAGAAATAGTAAAAAAAAGGGTAGAAGGGGAAGAAACACCATGGAGCTTAGAGAAGTGGCCTTCTTCTTCACCTCCTTGGTGTTGTGGATGACCTTCCTCTTCCAAGGGTGCAGGGGGGCATGAAGATATGGGGGATTATGGTAGAAAACCTAGAAAACTAGGTCTCCAAGTTGGAATGGAGGTGGAAATGGTGGATGGAGAGAACAAGTGTAAAGGAAATGCACCAAATGCTCAAGGAGGAGTAGTGGAAGCCAGGAGCAGCTATGGGGTGTCTCACCTTCATGCACCAGCCGCCACCTATGTATATATAGGTGGTGGGGAAGCACTAGGGTAAGTAGGGTAGGATAGAAAATTCAGTATAAAAATATAGTAGGGTTGGTTGGTCACCACGGCCGTGTTGATGTGCCACGGCCATGGTGAGGGTGGTATTGGATGGTCATGGAGTGGGAACACATGTGTGTTATGGAGGGAGTGGTGATATTCTAAGGAAGGTGGTGTCCATGACCGTGGCAGAGTGCCATGGCGTGGTGGGTGAGTGGCACCACGGCCGTGTTGGGTAACACGACTGTTTTGGAGGAGAAAGACATGGTTATGGAGCAGCAGCACGAGCGAGGTAGTCTTCAGTGGCCGCAGTCGTGGCAGATGGCCACGGTCATAGCAATTTGGGGGAAATCCCTATTGAAATGTTGATTCCTCATCATAAATTCTCACGTCTGTCGCGGATGCCCACGGTCATGTTTCACTCTTCTGGCCATGAGCGTGCTGATGGCAATAACTGTGGTGTCTTCAAAGGGCCACGGTTGTGATGGTGGCCACGACTGTTGGAATCTAGGGGCAAAATGCTATCGAATTTGTCACTTCTTTGCCAAAAAAAGACATGACGGTGGGGTTGTGCCCACGATCGTGTTGTGGTCTACATCAGTTGATTGTCCTTCAAACTTCATCATTTGTGGATGTCTTTTCTTGATGATGACTCTTGGCCATTGAAGGTAGGTTGAGGGATATTTTGGGGCCTTCTTTGGACCCCTCCATGAGTGGAGGATCCCTAGAAATCCTTCCTTCTCTCTCATCCATCTAAGGCATGGTCCAAGTACCTGAAAATAGGGCAAAGAACATCCATAAGTGCATTTGGCAGTGATAAACATATTAGGGGAAAAAGCTTGTAATCTAACATTTTTAGATGTGATTTAAGTACAGAATGGAACATGATGGAGCCCTAAAATAGGGCCACATCAGCTAGCATATTAATTGGGTTATCATATAACCTACTTATATGTGGCATTCCCTAGACATCAACTTGGTTTAGATATTCAACAATCGTATATCATACCAGGTCTTATTTCCCCCACTCTGCCTTGTTTCCATAAATCATCTTACACGTAGTGATTGTCTCTAAATAGATTTGCATACTCCACATGTTCTTGGATACTAAAATGTATACCCCTTGTAGGATAGCATTTAGTTTTTATTGACCATATATCTTCCAATAAACATTCTCTATGAAGAAGTGTCTCAGTTCATTTTTTTTAACTCTATCAATGACATGGGTTACTTGTTTCATTAGTTGCTTATCCTCAACATTGCCAACATGTATTACTGATCCAGTTCATTTTTTTAGCTCTATCAATGACATGGGTTACTTGTTTTATTAGTTGCTTATCCACAACATTGCCAACATGTATTACCATTGTGGATGACACTATATAGTTTTTGAGTAGCTATATAATCAACCTCATGTGGCATCCAACTCCTGTATTCCAGATTGGACCCCTCTTGACTCTGTGAATGATAATGTCATGTTGTGTTCTACGCCGAGTTTGAATGAGGTATGTGATGCTGTGTTGAGCATAGGGCCTCACAAAAGCCCGGGCCCAGATGGATTCAATGGTTATTTCTACAGGGGTAATTGGAACATCATTTGTGATGATCTTCTTAAGGTTGTCCCGTGGATTTTCGAAGGAGGAAGCATGGTTAGACAGGTCAATCATGTTTTCCTTGCTCTTATTCCTAAGAAGGATATTGTTTCATCTCCAGCTGATTTTAGGCCTATTTCTTACTTCTAATTGCTCTATAAATTTTTTGCCAAAGTCATCTCATGAAGGTTAGCCACTCTTTTGCCAAATATTATCTCTCCTTACCAAGGTGCTTTTGCTAAAGGTAGGAGTATTGAGGATTGTTCTCTTCTTGCGGCTCAGTTTACTCTTAAATTCAACTAGAAATCAAGTCCCCATGCTGCTTGCATCAAGTTGGATATCACAAAGGCCTTTGATTCTGTTCGTTGGTCCTACCTATGGGATTTTCTTACTAGCCTTGGGTTCAATGAGAAGTTGATCTCCATCCTAAATCAATGTGTGGAGACTCCATCCTTTTCTCTCTTACTGAATGGCTCTTTGGTTGGCTTCTTTAAAAGTTCCAATGGTCTTAGGCAAGGTGATCCCTTATCTCCCTTACTATTCACCCTTGCTATGGAAGGTTTTAGTAGATGTCTTGAGGAGAAGTATGATAACAAACTCATTAGAAGCTACCCTATCAATAGGACCACGGAACTTAGCCACCTTCTTTTTACGGACGATGTCCTTATTTTCTCTGAGGGACACTTGTGTAGTCTTACAAATCTCAAACAAGTTTTGCTTGACTTTGGTTCTGTTTCTGGTATGAAGTGCAATCCTAATAAAACACATATATTTTTGTCTTCTTCTTGCCACAACAAGGATGCCTTGATCAATTGCTTGGGTATTCAGCAAGGTACATGGCCCACAAAGTATCTCGGATTTCCTATGGCTGGTGGAACAGGAGGTGCCACATTCATGAATGCTTGGATAAGCTAAGAGGCATGATATAGAGATGGCCTGGATCTAAAATCTCTATGTCTGGTCATCTTGTTCTTATTAAGCACTGTGCCTTGGGTTTGATTAGCTATTGGTTATGTATGGGTGACATTCCCCCAGCTGTTCTATGTAGGATGGAGTTGTTGCTTTTTGATTTCCTATGGGGCAGTTCGATGCATCCCTCTTGTTGGTCACAACTGGCCTATCCACTTTGCGAAGGTAGTCTTGGTCTAAAGAGACTTGATGAACTTGTGGATTACCATACTTTATGTCATATTAAAAGGTTCACTCAAGTTCAATGCATATGGAGCTCGTGGCTTTCTTGTAGGTATGGTGATTCCTTGGTTACTATTTCTAGGAGTGGCTCTACTTGCCATAGGCGTATGGTATCTCTATGACCTTCCTTCTCAACATGGGAGGGAAGGGATCTTTGGGAAAATGCCAGGCAAAAACGTCCATCTAATAAGGCTTATGAAAACCTTGGTAAAAGGTCAAAACAATCCAAAATCATTGAACTTTGGGCCATTACTGGTGCTGTCCACTTCATTTGGGAGGAATGTAATAAATGGCTGCATAATGGTGGCGCTTCAGACTTTGTTGTCATCTTCAACCATCTAGCTCTAGAGATCAAGAGAATGTATTTTACGTTTAAATCATGTCTTGATTTTTCTCCTATTATTGCTAGGAATTGGGATATATTGCAACCAATTCTTAGGAGTGTGTAGTCACATGTGTGGGTGTGGCTTGTAACTTTGTCCCCTTCCCAGGGGTTTTTGGAATATACTTACCCAATTTTCCACACACACAAAAAAACATGTATTACTATCTTTCCTATGTGTTGGTGCAGCAGATTGCATAATTGTCATGTGCATGGTGCCATAATTTGGGAAGGATATTATTATATCTGTTAGTCATTATTTGATGCAAGATGCAACATGTCATTGGAAAATATGTTTTCCTTGAAAGAATAGGGTGTTCCTTCTTTCTATATGATCCAACTAATCACCAAGCATCTTTTTGCCATCCCTTCAAGCTCTTGCTCATATCTATAATGATGTTGAGCCATGACTTAGAGTCCCATGTATCATATACCATCCATATTGGGGTGTAGGATATTCCACACTTGTCCAGTAGTGTTGCAATATCACAACAAATGCATAAATGACTCATATGTATACATACACTTGTTACAATAGTCGTCACTTACCAAAGACAATTTGATCTACCAGGGAACCATTTGTTCTTTAGTGCAACAAATCTTCATTTGGGAACTAAAAATTTGATAAACAAACTATATGAATATTAAAGCATTAAGTATGATATGAAAAACATGTAACCATATTTTAATAGTAGTAAAAGTTTCTTGTCTAGAAACATCATAATAAGAAAGAAGTAGAAAATGGTTGTAAAATACTTAATGACATTCTTTTATACAAAGTGTGTTTTAAGTGTATTTCCATTATGCTCAACAACATATCATGGCCATTGACCAACTTCCCATTGGAAGGGTCTATAAAGGTGATCAATATTAGCCAACACTTTTATCGACATGGTCTGCCTTATCTTGATATCTCAAGTAAGGCGCTCAACCTTGTGTCCTTACCCTGGGAATATAGCAGGTACAAAAGGTATTTATAATAGACAAGTTCAATTATGTTCGAGGTTTGTTCAACATATTTCAAGCAAAACAAATGTACTAATCAGAGGAAAAAAGTAGCTCAAACAAGTAATGATCTATCTAAGAATTCAAATGAGTATACATATAAATAAGACAATATCATAGTACAGTCAAGATATTGAGTGTACCTTGCAAGTAGATTACACATTATGATCCATAAGTAGATTCTAGATACGGTCAAATCCATGATGGACCTAAGATATAAAAAGATACTAAGGTGGGTCTTAGATCATTAGGTTTTTCTTAAATATACTGATATCATGTCATTTAGGTGTTTTTCTAAACTTAGGTATTAAATAGTTTAGGTATTGTTCCATCTTATCAAACTTGCATTCATTCAATCAAAATAGTTTAAGCATAAACCTTAGGTCTAGGTGAAGCATCCACATTATGAGTACTATAAGATAAGGATAAGTGTGATTTAGAAGTAGGATAAGCATGATATTAGGTTATTGTCATGGTTTAACCATGTAAGATCATCACGAGATATTTTATTCATTTCATATAGTAGAGTCATATTTCAAGTCATAAAGGCATTAAGTATAACAAGTTGGGATGTAGAACTATAACATGATGATCCTACTGATTACAAGTCATTAAAATATCCTGTACATAATTAGATTATGATTAAAAAAATTAGTTCCCAACACTCAATATATGAATCTAGAACATATTAGAGGTCCTACATAGGTTAAAAGTAGGTAAGAGAGTGCATGAGTGTATTATATTTAATATTGGCATAAATCATAGCAAGTATCACTGATTTTGAAGCATTCATGGATATTTCAAGAACTCTTGAACAACTTTGATCATTAAAGAAGTGCTCTTTTTCATTAAATCACATTTTAGGTCATTTTAGCAACAAAGATCACATAGGGTTGATATGGTGAATAAAAGGTTGAACCTTGTTACCTAAAGATGTTCACTCTATTGTTATCATTCCAAGATCATATTTTGAGGCATAAAAAAGTAAGTTAGTGCATTAAATAGAATTAAACATCTTAAGAAGAGTACAAAAGGATACATTTTGGGACATCAATACAAGATCAGCCAGATTTAGAAGTTGGAAGTATTTTTATTGAAAAAAATCTCATTTTTCCAATCAAAATGACATATTGGATGATCATATTTGGGCAACACGTCGATTTTTAGTGATTTTACAAGGTTTCACCTCAAATTCGGTGATCTGGACTGTTGATTCTCGGTCATAGGGCCACTGTCACACTACGTCTCCCTTGACTAGTCGGCACTCTTGGCTTGGACCATGGTAGTGGGCCACTCACGATACCACTGACTCCATCCACTAGTGGCTTAGAGTTCCTAGAAGTCACTGCCACCGTGATAGAGGATAAAGGAGGGCCTCTCTATTGTCCAATGGATTGCGATCCACAGTGGACTTCGGGGTAGATGCTCACCCGCTCACCCCAAATCCACACCCAAGTGTGACATTCTATGTGTCAGTGAGCTCGCCAGAGTCGGGGTCTCACCGCTCAACTGGGCTACCAAAGCCCTCGAAACTCAGTATGTCAGTCTGGTTGAGATGCCTCAGACTAAAAGGTAGGTAGATCAGATTGAAATGGGGTTGGGGATGAAGCCCCAAAGCCAGCTAGATAGGGGGCACCATGGCTGAAGGGGAAGGAGAAGAAGAAATTGAGAGTACCCTAAGGCACTAACTGATGCATAATGAGAGGGGAAAGAGCTAGGGTGTTGATACGAAGCATAAATGGGGATCAATCGACAAAAAGGGGTAGCGAAATGAGGTGGTTTATGGAGCTCGTATGGGGTAGGTGGATAATATAGACCTTTGTTCTAGAGGTGGTACAAGTGAAGGAGATAGAGCGCTAACCATTGGATTAGAGTCTAGGGTAGACCATATCAGATCCAACGGCCAAGAAAAGGCCACTCCAAATAGAGGAAATGAGAAAAGGAGTTCATATGTGGCCCTCCAATCATGCGCTCCCATTAGTTGGGGAGGATGCCCACAGATGGATGACATGCATAAGGGTGGGTGCGACCACCTTGCTGGGACGCACCCCCAAAATTTGTCCCATTAAGGATAAAATAAAGATAAAAATTGGTATTAAAACAAGGATTAAGTACCAAACTTCATATGGTCATATATTGTGATTTATAGTTTTGATTGAGGTGATTTTTGCATTGTTGAAAGATAATTGAATTATCCACATTATGAAATATATTTGATAGCAGAAGCAGTTTATTTAATAGGTTTACATTTTTATTACAATTTTATGATACATTATAAGCATTCTACTTAGCTCAAAACTCAAATTAGGATTACATATGAGTACAAAGTGATGTTTAATAAAAATTGATTCATCATTTGAAATAATGTGACTTAAAGTCATCAAAATGAGGGTGAGGGAGGTTATTAGGTTAAATAGAACATCTAACGAGTCAATATGTACATAAGTTGAAGGAGAGAAAATCCAGGTTATCACAATATCTTTTGTGGTTTGTCATCAGACTCCCTTGTATGCATAACCAAACAAAGATTTTAATTTTCTCCAGTAACTTTAGTTTCCACAACATGCTCGATTATCTTGGTAATGTTTTCTTCTTAGTATTGATGAGTTCTCTATATGTTGATTATGTAGTGCCAATTGATTTTGAATTGGGCTTCCAAATCCCATAGACTTGATCGGCTTGTGGATATGGTGTGGGCATGTTGATAATTTCTTCTACTATGGTAGGGTCAAACCAGTCAATGGAGAAATCCATGTCCCAATGTCCATGTTCTCTTCTTAATATGGAAATCTTGAGGTCTTCAAATTATTTTGGTAATATTTTTGATGTTGGACTAACAAGTTGTGATAATGGAGAAATCCAATTGTGCCAAAAATAATGTGTCTTCTCTATTCATAATACATCTTCTACATTGAGGTAGAATGAGATCATTGTATCTTCTAATGCATCTTTACAGCATAGACCTAACATGAACCCTATGTCAGTTGCCATTCGTGCATACTTGTATTTTTCTTCATGTTGCACTAGTTACATTTCTTTGTTGAATAAAATTCTAGGAAGTTTTTATTTAAAGATATTCATTCATACTTGTATCTGATTTAATGGACAATCATGCTTCATGCTTTACTATGACTATCTTTTACCAAGAAACCTTGTTGGTAACATGGCCTTATTTATCACCCCCTAAATAAAGAGCCTTACAATCCGATAAATGTATTGGCACACCAAGCTAGGTATCTTTGATATTTGCATGATAGATACATGTATTTCCATGAAATTGGAATTATCCAAAGTAAGACTTCTGGTCATGCTCATATTCCCTCCCCCAAAAATTCTTAGACTTGTTTTCATCTTATTAATTATGAATTCATACATTTCCTTTTTGACCTTCCATTGGTTACCAGTACTATGAGGTACCTACCTAGGTTTGATAAAAATCCAAATCCAGTTACCCAACTTATCATTCTTTGTAAGGTAGCATGTGTGTATTTGAGTAATGAAGTACAAACGTTTCTCATGATATCTCCAATTCTGAAGCTTAATTGAATTGATTTAAGCAATTGATGATTACCCTTGCTTGATATGTAGATGTCTCCCCAAAATAAGGCTATTTCATTTATAAATCATAAAATTTGAGATAGGGGTGCTACCTCTAGATGTTATCACAAGATTTCATTAATGCCCTTATACTATATGTTATATTCTTTGACACGAGTGATATAGCCATATCTCAAAAAATAAGGTAATTTAGGATCACCCTGAATTACTCTCTAATTGTGCTTGATTGGTGATAAGGACTCGCCATTCCATTTTATTCGTGTTTCTCCTTCTCGAATCTTCTGTAGAATAACATTGACTAGTTCATGTGGGAAATGCGTACACTAGATGGTATCTTTAATGAAACTCTGCCTAATCCTCCCATAAGCCTTTGATTGGTCTATCTTCATTTCAATCAAAGTTGTGTGTCCCTTTTTGATCCGCACAAAATATTTAAGTTTGTGTCAAAGGATAATGTTATCTGTGATTATTTGACCCAATACAAAGGTGGTTTGGCAATGGATATCCAGTCAGTCATAAAAGGATTAAGCCTTCTGACAATAATTTTTTTTAATTAGTTTAGCATTTACATTGGTTAACGATACCATCCTTAGATTATTGCAGGTGGTAGGATGTATGCTTTTTAGAATGAGGACCATTGTGGAGTGAGCAAGTTGATTAAGAAAGCAGTCATCTTGCTAAACTTTGGTAACAATTTCAACAATAGGGTTCTTGATTTGTTGAATTTCTCTATAAGAAGCATGCATCAATACCATATGGGCCCGGTGCTGTAGTTGGGGTCCTCTTCATTAGACCTTCACATTTCTCCCCTTTTTTGATTGGAGGTTGTAGAGCTTGTATGGCTCTTCCACTCAACTATTTGAAGGAGCATGTATATGTTCTTGCCAAATTATCTCTCCTCATCATATTGATGTTGCTAAATAAACTCTAGAACTTGTTCAATATTAACTTCTTCATGTCCTTCTTGTCTTCCTTATATGACCCTTTTTGCCAAATTTTCTGTCCACTTTTTAATCTATTGACAGTGTTCCTTCTTCTTCTTTCATTAAATTTTTTTGGAATAATTTGCACTCGTGTCCCCATGTTGAAACAATTACATCCTGATCGTTGAAAGTAATGATATTCTGCTAGCAAAGTATGTTTTCATACTATTCCATGATGTCTATAAGTAAAGAATCAATGTATTCACTGTAACTAGTACCAGGGACTTTCTCTAGTTTACTTATTCTTTTGAGAAGTATGCTCTTTTCTCCATGTTATCTATTTTGCATGTGTTCATCCGACACACTTTCCTTTCTTCTAATGTTATCGATGGCGAGTTCATAGCTTTGATATTGTACCCATCTAGAGTGAGGAATTGTTGAAATCTTGCCACTCTTGCCAGTTTATTAGTCTGGAATATATATTTTATTTGTGTGTTCTTTTGTTCTATAAACTAGGAGTGGTGTGTGGTCAAATTAAACCCTTGATAGAATTTCAACTATAGTTTTTGGGTAAGAGTTTAGCTATTCATTACTGACCAAATTTGTATCGAGTCTAGTATATAAACTTCCTCTTGTGAAGGTTTTACTGGGACCTAACACTCCTCTATCTTCCAGCCTTATATATACCATGGTATCTCTAAATTCATTCACTACTACTTGATTGAACAACATTGTTCTAATTTTTTTGCTTTTGTTGAGGGTAGTATTCAAATCTGCAATTAAGAATCAAGGGGAATAAATAGTATGTGACAATCGTCTGATGTTGTTTCAAAGGAGTTTCCTTGGGCCAGGTTACAAACTTGCATAGATGAAAGTGAAGTGGTATTTATTTGAGAAGGAGAAATAAATATCCTTCTTGTGAGTTTCTAAGACTTGAATATCAACATTTGAGTTCTTCCACATTATCCCAATTCCTTTGACAAACTAATTGCTTCCACTCTATGAGAGTTGGTGCAACCCATCTTCTTGATTGTATCAGTAGATGTATCTCATGACTGTCTGATTTCCATTATTACCATGAATATTGGTTTATGTATCATCACTAGTCCATTAAAGTAGTCTTAAGTAAGATCTTTTTCCACACCCTGGATATTCCACACCAAAAAAAATTAAAAGATTAGATATTGTTCTCAATCATAACACCCTCCATCTTTTTATTATTCCCCTCAATCCTTTCATGAATAGCTTCTTGTTCAATATCCTCTTGTTGTTATCGATTCCTCCTTTTCCTAGAAGAATCTAGACTATGTCTATGAGTTCTATCTTGTTTTCTAATGGATGCTTTCATTTTTACCAACCCTATGATCTAGAGGTTTGCTTATCCTAAAGATGAAGATAAAGCTTGATTAAAACTTGTTAATGATCGAGCTATTATCATTTCATTAAGGGTCATTGGAATTTCTTTACACCACTTCATTCTCTGCAACCTCATCCCCATTGATGTTCAAAACCTCATGCTTCTATTTGCCTATTTTATTTTTTATGGAAGATTCATCTACATTTCTTCTCATGTCTTGGTTCCTTTTTGCATCTTCCTACCTTCTACTTTCCCTTTGCTGCCCTTGCAAATGTTGCCCTAAGTGTTATACATTGTCCATATTTTTATCATGACTTAACCATTACGTTCATATGTGTCTAATAGGTGTATTTTAGATTAATTTTAGGTTTAGGTACATGAAAAGGATCAATTCAATTAAGTTCTACATTGATATAGTTCAAATCAAAAGCTATGCAAATGCACTTTCTTAGAAAATGCCCTAAATCACTTAGGACATTTTTGGTAACCATTTGTATTGATGTTATGAATTGTAACAAAGTGATAAAAAAAATCAAGAGTGCTTATTTCAAACGTTTAATCAATTTAATGACATTTTTCCAAAATTGATCATAGGTTGTTTGATCGGCCGAGTTTCCTATCTAGAAACTCAACCGATGCCTAGGATTGATATTGGAAAATGTACAGGATCGACCAAGTTTACCCCAGGTTAAACTCAACCAAATCCCTCCACTGGAAAAATAGATTTAAGTGATTGGCAGAGTTTCATCTAGTATAAACTCTACCAATTCTTAATATTTGCTTTGTCACATATTTCAATCGGTCGAGTTACCTTTATTGAAACTTGATCGATTGCACTATATGGAGTGTGTAGAAAAGGTGATTCTAACTATTAGAGTGTTACAAAACTCAAAGTTATATCTATTGCAATACCTAAATGGATATAAAATGTTCGTTAGTGCTCTTACACACTATTCAACATCCCCAACTATAAATATGACCCCTTGGGATTCATCCCAAGTTTACTCATTCATGCTTTTCAAGATCCTAGCTATAGTTGAGTGCATTCAGTCCACTAGATCCCCTGTCTCTCTTTTGTTTGGAAATCAAAACATCCATACGAGTGAGACAGTGTATGTGTGAGAGATCTACTCCATTTTAGTCTTGTAAAGATCTCAAAGATTCCCATTTCCAACCCCTTTCTTCAAGTGGAAGTTAATGAAAGATTCTTTAAGGTGAAGGAGAAGGTGAAAGCTTCTCCAAGGTGAAGGAGAATGTGCAAAAGCTTCTCCAATGTGAAGGGAAGGCCAAGGCTGAAGATCTGGGGTTATAGTGGGCAATTCCTTCAAGCCAGAAGACTCGGTGTAAGAAGGGGAGCTCCTTGGTGAAGGTGTCCAGCTGCTTGAAAGAGTGGGTAAAACCTTGTAGAAGTTGAAGACTCTACCTCAAGTATAGGTAAGACTTTGGTTGGCTTATTGGTTACTTTTGGTCCTAAAAAAACAAAGGCTAGGGATCCTTTCCTTGTAAAAGGAAGTTCATTTTGTATGTCTTATAATGGAATATAAGTATGCAATGGTTTCCAAATCCTAGAGATTGACCTCTCTAGGTAGTGGAATGCCTTTCTCCTAGTTTGGAGATTGGAACCACTCTACATAGATTGTTCTTGTGTTTGTTCAATCTCTCTCATCCTTTCTACATATGCTTAGTTTCAAATCAAATAACATATTTGCAATCCTACCTCTTGAAGTAATTTGAAGGTCTAATTGATCTTGTTTAAGTGCTTTACAACTATATTCACACCCCTTAGAGGCTTGTTGATCCTACAAGTGGTATCAGAGCCACAGTCTTCTCCAACAAAATATCCCACGAGATGAGAAGATGGGAGACAACCTACTTGGGTATGTCTACTTAGAAGGTGGTTTCTCCATGAGACCCCCATTCTTCAATGGCACAAACTTTCTCCATTGAAAGAGGTGGATGCAGTTCTACCTTCAAGCAAAAAGCTACGACATGTGTAAAGTAGTCATCATTCTATTCAAGGAGCCAGTGGGAAAAGTAAATACTTGTGATGAAGCTACACCCAAGAAGGCATTGCTTATTGGAAAGTCTATAAGCATCATCTATGTAGCCCTCACCACCTCTGAGTTCAACCGGATCTCCTCTTTGGACACGGCCATGAGATATGTAACAAGTTGTGCATCACCTATGAAGGCACAAACCAAGTCAAGGAGTCCAAGATGTACATGCTCAAGGGTTACCTTGATAACTTCAAGATGGGCAAGAAGGAGAGAGTGGTCGAGATGTGCACAAGGCTGAAAACCATCATCAATGTACTTGCTTCCTTGGGCCACCCCGTGGATAGAGGGACCATCAACTCTAAGATTCTAAGGTCTCTCCCTAAGAGATGGGAATCCAAGGTGACTTATATTGAAGAAGGAATAAGCCTTGGTGACATTGTCACCGAAGATCTCATTGGCAATTTTCAAGCTCATGAGCCAAGACTTGACAAGAAAGATGAAGATGAGAAGCAAGAAGAGAAGGAATCAAAGAAAATCAAAGAGTGCATCCAAACCTCAAGTGAAGGCACTTGCTCATCAATAACAACTTGATCGCCTATCCTCTCCTCCTTCCTCAAGTGAAGATGAATCCCTGAGTGATCATGAATGCAAACTACTTGAAGGGGAAGTACTTAAAAGGAAAGCCATCCTCCTCTAATCCTAGGTTCTATGAATGTGGGCAAAATGGGCACTACAAGAATGATTTCCATAAGGCAAAGAAGTCCTACTATAAGAGTATCTCCAAGAAAAGGTAGGACAATAGGAAGGATGGCAAGTACGAGAAGAAGGACAAGAAAGAAAGAAGAAGCAAAAATGCTACCCATGCCACTTGGGAAGAGACTTGTTCTAGTGATAGCATCTTCAATAGGGGAGAATTCCATCTTTATCTCATGGCCTCTAAAAGTGAAGACATTAGTGAGTTAAGTTAGGTAATCAAGGGAAGTTTAAATTAGTTATCCAAAGAAGACCTCATTGATATTCTTAATGCTTCTCGCTCTTCTCCTGAATGCAAATTTAAGAAGAAGAGGTTAGGGAAAATTATTGATGACTTGTATGCTAAAATTGATTTTTTTGAGGGAAAAAATTCATATTGGTAGAATTGATTCTTTCGAAGTCCAAGTTCTTGATCTTCAACTCCAATACAATGTAGTTGAAGTATAGAATGGTGTCTATATCAAGAGCATTGAGAGACCTAAAGATGAAAATTAAAATCACATCAATAAACTTGTTTTTATAAGGACCAAAAATGATCAACTTGTTACTAAATGCAATGATCTTATACATGCTAGTGATGTTCTTTAGGATGAAAATAGGATTTATATTGATGAGCTTGTCATGCTTAGAAATAAAAATGCTAGATTGCTTGATCAAATTAATGATCTTTCTTCTAGACCTTTATTGCCAAGTAATGAAGTAGCTAGTCTTTCTTTAGAAAATATCCTTATCTTACTAAAGCCCTCTATTTGAAGGCCGACCTAAATCATGCACAATATGATCTTTCAAGTTTATCTTTCACGGTTATTACTCTTAGTGATGACAACCACATGCTTAGAGCTTCCTTGCAAAAGTACCTCAAATGGAAAAGGTCCCTCAATGAAGTTCTAGATCGCTCTACCAAACATAGTGGTAAAAGTGGTTTGGGATATGAGAGAGCCCCCAAAGGTAAGGTCAAGGGTAATAAAAATAGCAAGGAACCTCCAATATTCCATGGAGAGTCATTCATCTCTAAGAACCATATGGTTTGTGTGCATTGCAAGAGTGATGACCATTACTCTACTTATTGTCCTTATAAAGAGAAGGGGACCAACCCAAAGATGAAATGGGTCACCAAGATAACTATGGATCCCGATTTTTGAGTTGGGCACTAACATCTTCCTTTCTCGTAGGTAAAAGGAAAATGGATTGTTGATAATGGTTACTCAAAGAATATGACAGGTCAAATCAACCACTTCAATAAGTTCACTGAAGAAAAAGGAGGATCAGTGATATTTGGTGACAACGACAAAGCACTACAAAAAATTTGGCCTTTGTTGAAGAACATTTGTGAGGAACCATAGATTGTGAATAATGATGGCTATTTGTGAGGGCTCATCCTTCAAATATGGGACCAAATCCCTCAACCGTTTTTTTAACATCTTTACAAATACTAATCCCTCACAAATACATTACTCACTAATCATCCCTTGAAAAATACCATGACAAATGTTTCCCTCCATCTCATATCCCTTCCCTCCATCTCATTTCCCTTCCCTCCATTCTAAAATACAACATTTGGATATCAAAATTAAAAAGGAAAAGAAAAACCCTCCCCACTCGTCCCTCTGCACAATGACGAACTAGGGAAGCACTGATTAGCCGCCACGACTAGCCACTCATCCTCGGCGCCTCCTTGATTCTATCGACCACGCCTTCAGTCCGTCGACCAGGCCTCCATCACTCCACGGCCAGGGTCTACTCCATCTTAATCCCGCCCAGCCTTAGCAACCCCACGACCCCAGTCGCTTAGCATTTCCCAAATCCCACCGGTCGCACCCAGCTGCAACCGCGCCTACCTCCCGGACGGCGCCCCAAATACCTCCCGGACGGTGCCCCAACTGCTCCTGCCACCCCAACTGCAGCAGGTCGTAACTCCAATCGTCGGCCGTCTGGTCGGCTTCCAATTCCATGTCCAGGAGTAGCCATATCGTGCCGGATCCCAGTGAAACCAGCGGCACCCGACTCAGGCGGCGCCCAGCAGGAGCTCTGAACCTACTTCAACCTTGGATCAAGCTACTGATCTCTTTTCCTTGATCTGACGCCCATAAGTTGCCCAACCGCCTCTGCTCCAGTTCTTCTCTTGCAACGTCCATTTTTCTTCTTCTTCAGTTTTAATCTCTTTGCTTCTGTCCATTGACCGGAAGCGTGGGAAAAGGTACTGCTACTAAAACTGCATCTTTTTTCTGTACTACTTGTTTTATTATTCTCTTGCAACTGTTGTGCTTGCTTGTTGTTATGCTGTTTGATTCAATCATGTGTTGGTCATTTAGTTTTAGGTAACGATTCCAATGTGTATCCCAGATTTGAGTTCACTGTAATGTACTGTTCACTGCCAATGCTTGCTTATTTCTTCATATGTGTATCCCAATAGTTTACTGTAATATGTTAATTACTGCCAGTGTTTGCTTCTTTCTTCATTTGCGTATCCAAAATTTGAGTTTCCTATAACGTATCTCCTCTTTACATAAAATAGCCATATAAATTAAATCTCAAACCTTATAGCCTTCATTCGAAACTCACATTGTGATGTTTGATAAATGGGTAATATTACTATGGACTGAGAATGGGTTGATGTTAAAAAATAGACATGTAGGAAGCTAAGTGTAATGATTTATTAAAATTATATGAGTCAAATGGAATATGTAAGAGTCTAGTCACCACTTAATTGATATATAGAAAATTTGATCATATATAATCTAGTTGACAAAGCCACTCTCCTCTTACCCCTTTTCTTCACTAACATAGTGCCCAGAATCCTGACTCCACACTATCTATTTTGGCAATTAGAAATTTACAGGAAAAAATTAGTAATGATTTAAACTCATCTTATTAGATTAGATCATTCTATGAATTATATGTTCTTCATCAATGGATGACCTAGTTTTCTCAGTCAATGGATGACACTAGTGTTCTTCATCATTTATGGGAAAAACAGTCACTACCTTAGATCAACTCTATAGCCAGGACTAGATTTTGTTTTTCTTGAGTATTTGTTGTTGACTTTTCATAGAATATTAGATAAATATAATTTTAATTTATTGTTCCTTCCTAACTTGATAGCTTCCGTAGTATATATTGCCTAGTGTTAGACCTCCTGGCTAGGTGTTGCTGCTTGAATGAGTAGCTATGCTAAGAGATTTTAGAAACTATTTGAGTGGAAGGATGTATGCACATAGATAAGAATTTAATAGACAGGAAGATCTTGCAATTACGGGAGCATAGAAGGGTAGAACATATGGTTTATTGTGATAAATATGTTTTTCCTCATATATATTGTTAAGAGATGGTGTCCTTTCTGGGCTTCAAGTACAGGTAGCATACTTTTGTGGTGCTTGCAGATAAGTTTGGGAGGTTTAATATCTACTTTGGGACTTTGGCCCTATGGTTGTGTTCTCTATGATCTCAAAGGTTTTTTAAGCTATTTTTAAGCTCGGATCTGGTATTCAAGTTTCTGGTTGCCTCCTTTTCTTTGAGGGATCACCAAATCTAGCTAAGAAATGGCTACCTAGAATATTAGAAAGAGTTTTACCTCCTGAACACCAAGGATCAATCCAAATCATATTGTTACAACCTTCACCAACTCTAATTTCAAAATTATCAATATGCCTATCCCGTATAGACAGCGGATTCCTCCAAATCCAAGAATAGATTGACTTTGGTTTACTGCTCCAGACCTATATCAGGTTACTTGATTATTTATATATATAATCAAGGAATATAAATACCTAGATAGACTGAAAGGAATATAATCAATATACTATTTGAATTGCTCGGGGATAAAAGATTTCTTCTTACTGCTATTTATGGTCACTTGTACGAGTGTTGTTCTATTTTCTCACTGCGTTGTTTTTGAATGTTTTGTTTTTGGTTGTAAGTATAATATAGCCTGGTGTTTTTGCATTTTGCAGAGGCACACTAAGTCATTGTCAACATCTCAGAGGTCTGCTCTGGTTGAGAAGTCTAGGCAGAAGCCTCAAGAACGAATGGGTGTTCTTAGTAATGTGGGTTCCTCCTAAAACAACAATTGGATATATTATATTTCTTTTTTCCTTTACCCCCTCCATCTAAAATAATACCCTTTCTGTAACATGTGGTTGTGATGTATGACCTAAAAGCCAATAACTATGGTAATGATCCTCTGCTAAGTGCAGCTCTGTACTTAGAGATTAATTAAAGGCCGACTGCCCAGGGCTCCCATGTGACACATCCATTCCTAATATAATAGTTGGCACTTTGCAGATCTTTGGCATGGATGTAGGATGCTCAGCTGTGGTGAACTTCTCTGCATCTTCCATCCATGCCAAAGATCTCCTAAGAGCCAACTATTATATTAGGAATGGATGTGTCCCATGGGAGCCCTGGGCAGTCGGCCTTTAATTAATCTCCAGGTACAGAGCTGCACTTAGCAGAGGATCATTATCATATTTATTGGCTTTTAGGGCCTGCATCACAACCACATGTTAAAGAAAGGGAACTATTTTAGATGGAGGGGGAAAATAAAAAAAGACAAATATACAAATGTTGTTTTAACAACAAAGGGATCAAGGAGGAACCCACATTACTAAGAACACCCATTCGTTCTTGAGGCTTCTGCCTAGACTTCTCAACCAGAGCAGACCTTTTGTTGAATGCATGTCTGAAGCTTTCCATGGTCATGACAGACATTCTATTGATGCTAAGTGTGCACAAAGATGGTATGCTACTAACTTATAATGATACATATCATACAAGTGAACCAGAAGTTACATTCATTTTACGCCCATGCTTTACTGCTTCTATGCCCATCATTTGATTTTTAAAGATACCAAACTTATTTACATATCATTTTAGTTTCCATTGGAAACTAGAACTTTGTAATTCTACTATGTCCGCCAATCAAAAATTCTGGTCCTCTTCCTTTTCACTTCCTACTTCTATCTGTGATGAAGTGGAAATAATTATTATAAATTTCTTGTGGGGATAGTGTGAAGGCAAGAATGACATCCATCTTCTTAAGTGGGATCATGTAACCATCTTCTTAAGGTAGTCTATGGATCAAATTGATCCATGAGAAATACCTTCTTAAGGATTCTATCTAAAATATTGATATCTATGGTCAACTTTCTTGGTATTTAATTCAGATGATCATACATCTGAATTTAAAATCCTATTACGAAAGATTTCTAGTAACAACATCTCAGTGATGAACAACCTAAAAAAAGAGGGTTTTTCTATACTTCTATATGTTTTCTGTGTAGAAGTTCTAATGAATTTATCAATCATTTATTCTTTAATTGCCATGTAGCTGATTTCATCGGGGTAAGGTTGTTGAGTGTAAACTCATTGATAGGATTCCCCTGTATATTTACAAAGTTAATCAAAAGTATATACATTTTTAAATGTGTTTATTGTACTCCCAGGTTGGAGGCTATTGCTACTCATCTCTGTATCCAAATTGCCATTTTTCGGAAGTGGGTATTTTCCTCTTTTGATATCTAGCAGCTATCAATGAAAGTAATCTTTTTAGATGGGATAGACACTTCTACAATGTTTCTCTTGGGAGGAAACTTCTTTTCTTCTGTAGTGGTTGGTATATACGAACTGTTTTCTTCTGCTAGTCTATTGTTCTGCTACTTTGCAGTCTCCTACTATCATAATTTGAGTATTATGTTATTAACAAGATACCAAACAATGAAATTGTCCCTGTTGTCCTGGTCTGCATGTCATATGTTCTATCTTGGTTGGTGTTAAGTCTTATGCAGTTGTCTTATTTTAAGTATTTCAGTTCTTAATTTTATGAGATGTTATACATGATATCATATACTTATATGTTTAAGTATTTCAGCTGACTTATAGGGACAGTTAGGTATTTGTCTCATAATGCTTGTTATAAGTAATAACAATATGTTGATATCCGATCTAAGAAGAAATAGACTGTCAGTGCCTTTATGCATAGAGATATGCTACAATATTGAGATTCTATGGGATATGTTGTACATAACCCATAGCATCAGGACCACACACAACTTTGAATCTCCTTTGGTAGAGTATAAATAGCCATGCGTCAAAATACTCCTTTGTAGTAGAGAGATCGCCTAGTTTGAGAAGAGAAGTTGTGTAGCTAGTCTGATAGTATAAGTAGCCCCTGTAATCGAGTATATGTTGAGACATGTGAGAAAAAGTTAATGGATGGATCTGTGAACTATTATTGATTAGGTGGGTACCTATGCTATTGCAATTCTTGAAGGATTTTTCTTGAAGGATGTTTCTTCTGCCTCTTTTTTTGCTTCTTGTATATTGATATACTTCATGTATGTCTTCTCCCTTCCCTCCCCTTTTCTCTTTTTCCTTTTTCATGTTGTATATTCGACCCCCTTTTGCTGCAATTGTTGCAAAAAAAATCAGTCCTTTTATACTACTGTTTCTTTGGTTTTTTTTCTATTTCCTCTTGTGTCTCCTATTCTAGCTTCTTTTCTTTTCTTTTTTTTGCAATTTCTCCTTCATTTCCTGTTCCTGCTATTGCATCTAAATTTTTGTTACTTCTATGTCCCCTCTTATTGCTATTTCCTTGTTACTCATATCAGAAATTCAGATTCTTACTTGCATCTCCTACTCGCACGTCTACTAGACTACTAGTATCACTTCTATTTGCAAGTTTTCTTCTACTTTTTCTTACTTATTCTTGCTCCTACATGACTACATATCCTACATGACTACATCTCAAACAATTATTCCTCTACTTATTATATATTTTCCTTCATGTAGATGGATTTTCTAATAGATCGGAGTTGGATGTATATTGGGAACAGAGTGCGAAGTGATGTATTCAAGGCAGGGTTACGAAAGTTCATTGAGTTTGCTCTTATCCATCAGAGACCAACTAGACAGGGGAAATTAATATGTCCTTGCAAGGTATGTTTGAACAGACACCTTAAAACAGAGGAGGAGGTATTCTCACATGTATTACAAAAAGGATTTGTGTAGAGCTATGATGTTTGGACGTTTCATGGGGAGGTGATTGGTAGGAGCAATCCTGTTGTGGCACCAAACATGCCTAGCACCGACAATATGCATCAGATGTTGGAGGATTTGTTTGGTATGGGTGACACAAAAAATGACCACTCTACTGAAGCTACAGAGGAACCTGCAAATGTAGATGCACAACGATTTTATAAGCTACTAAAAGAGGCAGATCAACCACTCTATACAGGTTGCACAAGTCATTCTAAGCTATCGTATTTGGTTGCCTTGCTATTTCTGAAGGAGGAATCTGGATGGTCCAACGATTCTTTCACAAAGTTGTTACAGTTGATTGTTTCAGGATTTCCAGAAGAAAATTGTCTATTCCCGGAGATGTACTATGAAGAAAATGCGATCGTGAAGGATTTACGACTTGATCATTCTACTATAGACGTATGTATAGATAATTGCATGCTTTTTCACAAAGATGCAGCTTCAAAAGAAAATTGTGATACTTGTGGTGCTTCAAGATGGAATGAAAAGCAATACAAAACAAAGGGAAAGAAGGTAGCTGCTAAGTTCATGTATCACTTCCCTTTGATACCTCGGTTAGAGAGGCTCTATATGTCTTCATCTATTACTAAAGATATGATTTGGCCATCAGAAGTAAAAGGCAAGGATGGTCGTATTCATCATCCTTCAGACACACCAGAATGGTTGTCTATTGATGCCAGGTATCCAGACTTTGCTGCTGAACCACGCAATGTTAGATTGGCATTAGCAACAGATAGATTTAATGCATTTGGCAATATGAGTGCATCACATAGCATCTGGCTTGTGTTGGTGACACCTCTCAATCTTCCGCCTTGTCTTCTTATGAAAGAACAATTTATTATGATGTCCCTATTAATCCCAGGTCCACATATGGTTGGCAATGACCTTGATGTATACTTGGAGCCATTAATTGAGGAGTTGCAACTACTTTGGGAGCTTGGAGTCAAAGTTTATGATGCATATAGAAAAAGGAACTTCACTATGCGGGCAATGATTTTATGGACCATTAACGATTTCCCAGCATATGGTGACTTATCTGGTTGGAGCACTAAAGGTAAGAAAGATTTGGGATGTCCTTGTTGTAATGTGGAGACTGTATCAAAATGGTTACAGTATGGGAAAAAGCAATGCTATGGTTTCCATCGACATTTTCTTCCAATGAATCATCTGTATAGACGTGATAGGAAAAATTTTGATGGTGAAAAAGATTTTCGACTTCCACCTAAGCCACTATCTGGAGAAGATATACTGAGGCAATTTGATGGATATGAAAATATCACATTTAGAAAAATGAATAAGCGCAAGAGGCTTGGAGATCAAATTCAACCATTAACTCTTGGTTGGAATAAGATAAGCATCGTTTTTCAGCTACCTTATTGGAAGTATTTATCTGTTAGACACAATCTGGATGTGATGCACATAGAAAAGAATGTGTGCGAGAATATTTTAAACACATTATTGGGTGATTCTAAGAAAAGTAAAGACAACTTACAAGCTCGTCAATATATGAAGAAAATACGCATTCAAAGAGATTTATGGCCAGTAGATGCAGGTGACCGCTATTACTTGCCTCCAACATCTTACACCATGACTAATGCGCAGAAAGATAAGTTCCTATCTGTGTTAGAAAAGTTGAAAGTTCATGATGGCTATTCTTCTAACATATCAAGGTGTGTTAGCAAATCTGATAGAAAACTTGTTGGGCTGAAAAGTCATGATTGCCATGTTCTTATGCATCAACTTCTACCTGTTGCCTTGAGACATTGCATAATCTTAGATGTGTACAAGCCTATTGCTAATTTGTGCTCATTTTTTAACAATCTTTGCTCTAACATTATTGATGTGGAGGAATTCAAAGAATTGGAACAAGAAATTGCTGTCACTCTTTGCCAGTTGGAGAGAATCTTCCCTCCTTCTTTCTTCACCATCATGATGCATTTGCCCATTCATTTAGCTTATGAAGCCAGGCAAGCCGGATCTGTCCGAACTAGGTGGATGTACCCAATAGAGAGATACTTGAAGAAATTGAAGAAGTATGTAAGAAACAAAGCTAAACCGGCTGGTTGTATTGCTAGTGGCTATTTAGCTGAAGAAATTTTGACATTTTGTGGTAGGTACTTGCATAATTTTGAGACAAAACTGATCCGCACTCCTCATAATGTTGATGGATCTCCAATTAGAGTTGGAGTGTCAAGAAATTTTGATATCCACACTTTGGAACAAGCCCATCGTTATGTCCTTTTCAATAAAGAGGAATTGGATGTTTACAGAAGGTAAGATTTAATTACGTCCTAAAATTCTTGCTGATATTTGTATATATGTTGTACATTAATTTAGACACTTCTTATAAAGTAGTGAACACATGTGTATTCTTCAAGATATGGAACCCAACATTGCCCCACAGACCCTAGAAAAAAACATGCAAAGGAGTTCTCTAAGTGGTTGAAAGAGGATGTAAGTCTCAAACATAAATATTGTTGTCACTCTTAATGTTCAAGTTAGTGTAGATTACATTAATGTTTTACTTTTTTATGAAGGTAATGCAAATGCGAGAGATTAGGCCGAACAGTATTAGCGATGATTTGAGATGGTTATCCCAAGGCCCTTGTGCTGAGGGAATGTCTTATGAAGGATTTTCGGTCAATGGATATTGTTTCCGTTCAAAGCACATTGAAAGTACATGTACTACACAAAATAGTGGAGTGTATTTGTGTGCTGACACTTCAAGTTATTCAAGTGGTAGAGATCGAAATCCTATAAATGCTGAAGTCACGTACTATGGCTACTTAGAGGAGGTTATTGAGCTAACTTATGGTCCAGGAATCAAAGTTCCGTTATTCAGATGTTCTTGGTATGATGAAAGCACTTCTAACGGGTTGCGAATTGATGAGTATGGGTTCACACAAATCAATACTTCAAGGATAAAAAAAAGGAGGAACCGTTTATCCTGGCTTCTCAAGCATTGCAATGCTTTTATGTGAAGGATCCTAATGATGATGATTGGTGCACAGTGCTAAAGCATCCTCTTAAAGATTATTCTGAAGTACCTCTTATTGAGAATTGTTTGACTGGTTTACAATCTGATGGTGGTGTAACTAGTGATGTGTCTTGGACGAGGAGTGACACCGAGGGATCTTTTGTTGATAGAACTAAAAAAAAGAATGATGGGGCTAATGTTTAGTTCATTAATCTGTCTGTTTTTTTTGCAAGTCTAGAATAATTTACTTAGGGAATATGTTGTATTGCATTTTTTTGGCAAACTGTTACTATATGGCATATTCTTTACAATTTATTTAGTCTTGTTTCATATACCAGCAAGTAGGACATCATTATTCTTTTTTGGGATATGAAACCAAGGTACTCTACAAGTTATATGTTTTTTAAATGCTGAATATTCATATGTTGGTGTCTCATATTCTCTGCAATTTATTTGTTTTTCAAATGTAGCTACTACTTTTGTTACTGACAGTTCTGCACTAATAATCTAATTTTTTTCCTTGTCAATTGAAGGATGGCAGAAAGAAGATTCACTAGATCTAGTTGTAACAACACACCCAGTCAACCTATTGCTGTCCCTCCATCCACAATTGAAGAAAATTGTGAGGATGAACCTACTCTACTGTCCAACAATATTGAAAATGATGTAATAGTTGAAGAAAATGTTGAGGATGAACAGGAGAATAGGAAGTATGGACATGGGCCTGCAAGTGAGCAAAGCCTACTTCCTAAGCAAGGGCAGCCACGTCACAAGGTCCAATGGGATGATGAAGGAAATGCTATTGGGGAGAATGGTGCCAAATTGAATCGTTATTGTCATATGCTAGCAAGGAAACCACACATATGGCATCTAGACTTGAAGTGGAACGAACAACCAGAACAAGCTTTTGCAGATAGAAAATCATTTATTGAGGTAATCTTTTTCATAAAAAGACCAACAAATTGTATGATTGTTATATCTAAAGTAATCTTTTTCATAAAAAGACCAACAAATGTTTTTCTATGTTTTTGTAGAAATACTTCGATTTAGGCAGTCAACCTAATGCATGGAATCACATTGATGAACACATTAGCAGAGGGATAACAGTGTGGAGGGCACGTGTAAAGAAAGATTACTATGAAAAGTACAAGATTGAACCAGAATTGATGATGAAGAAAGTTGAGAAAAATGCTTCCATAGATATGGACCAGTTTAAAAATCTTGTTAAAGAATGGGGAACCGAGAAGTCTAAGGTACAATGGTTTCATATAACTTGCATGTATACCTATCTACTTTTTCTAATTATATGTTTCTTGTGGTTTAGAAAATTTCCGAGATCAACAAGGCAAACAGAGCAAAAAAAGTGATGGATCATACCACAGGATCAAAGCCATGGAGTTGTTATTAGGCAGAAATGGTATTAATAATGGACACTTGTCTTTATGTTATCTATCATGTGTAGGTCAGTGAAGATCAACCCGTTGTGCCTCTTAACAAATTTTTGGAAAAAGTTTACGACAAAAGCCCACAAGTGGTTAGAAAATGGATATTTGCTTTCCTATGATGTCTACAAAGCTACATATGCTTAGATATCTCAATTTATGCTTTCCTTTTATGATACTTTCTAATTACAGCTTGAAATCTCGCATATTGTGGAAAACCAAGTAGCAAACCAAGAAGAAATAGATCCTAGAAGTGTTGATAATCTAACACGTGATGCTTATTTGCAAGTTTTAAATCCTTCCAAAAAGGCTAGGATCCGAGGTATTGGAATTGGGCACAAAGAGATAGGACATAGGGGAAAATCTGCCCATTTAAGATATGAAATGCTTCTTGAGGAAAGCAATGCAAAGGATGTATGTTGGATTATAAATAAACTTGAACTATTAGTTACAACTAGTCTATTGGATTGATGTTTGTAATTTGTTTTCTATTTCAGGATAAACTTAAGGAACTTGAAGAAATAGTAAATGGATTGAAGAACTCCGTCTCCCAAATAATGACTTGGTACAATCAATCACAGGTAACTCAGATTCAGTTGTCTATGTCAATGTAATATATAATATTTTTTTGACATTGTTGATGTATTTGTTATAGGATGGCGGTATTAATGTTGATTGTGCAGCTGAATACCCCAATCAGAATACTACAGGTGTCTTACACATGCAAAGTGGCACAAATAGGTCGGATGTGGGTTCTTTTCACATACAAGACAATACAAGTAATGGTGCAGATGTAGGCATGTTTCCCAGCCAAAATAATTTAAGCGGGGATGGCTTAGGAAGACTTTCTAGACAAAGCAATTCAAGCAATTCAAGGGAGACTGGAGTAGGCATGCTTTCCATAAAGGCAATTCAAGGGAGAATGGAGTAGGCAGACTTTCCATACAAGGAAATTCAAGGGAGAATGGAGTAGGCAGGCTTTCCATACAAGGCAATGGACATCCACGGATCTTTCAGCCATAGGTAATTCATTACAGCTATAGATTATTTTCAATATTCATACACATAAGAATATTAACATGTACACTTTATTAAAGGTTGCAGTTGATAGTTGGACCCCTTCTTCTAGTAATAATCGAAAAAGTTATCCTCAAATGCAGAACACACCAACCACATCTTCATCGGTGTCTTTCACACCAAGAAATCAGCGTTTAAATCCTGTAAGTAATTCATTTCAGCTTATCTACATTTTAGCCATATCTTGGTCAAGCCTCAATTCATAATATTTCAGATACAAAGTTTATAGTGACTTTTCTTTAGTCAGTGCTGAAGAAGTTGCACATGTTTAGTCTAAACTTTGAATCAAACCTCTGTTTTCTAGACTATCTAAATAACTAATAGTTGAGTAATTAATATAGAGTGGTCGTTCCAGATTTTGCTTAGGAACATAGTGAATCTTTTTCCTACTTCTGAGTGGACCAACACTCTCTAGGTTATACCTACTTGTGCACCAACACTCCATGAACTTCAAAGATGGCAGTAATTGTGATGATGAATACTATTATTGCCTACTATTTCTGCTCCAGATGCCCTTGTCCCCTACTTGTCCCCTTCTTTGGAGTCATTTTCTTAAGGGGCTGTTGATATTAATAACCTTGGGAATGGCCACTCTCTGTATGGGCTAAGTCTATCTAGTTTGTTTTTAACTTTTGGCTGTCCAAGCTGCTCCAAATTGTTGGGAATTGTTCAAAAACATATATTTGTTATTCTTATTATTCTGCGTTGTAATATGGGTCTGAATTGGTTTGTGGCCCTTTCCTTGTTGAGTTCAACTCTAATTATGAATTCGTTTCTGTTCATATATATATTATACATGTATGTCTGCACGTATATATCTGTATATATTATACAGTAGGGTTTGCTTGATAGAAAATGTGCCTCCTTGCCTAGGTATATTTCTTTACGAGTATAAACATTTATTAATAGCTACATATCATCATATTGAATGGGAAAATGAGGTAAAGGGCAATCAGGATCATAAAAAAATGGATTGCTTTGCTGAGGATGTAATTGAATAGACAATGTATTGAACTGCATAATAGCACACATAATATTTACTGGAATTTCTTTACTGGAATATGTTCACTTATATAGATTGGAAGATTAGATTCATGTATTATATGAATCAAAGTTTATGTTTATTTTGTAAAATGCTGCATCTGTTTTATCAAATAAACATTGTAATTGTATTTAACTTTAGTATGTAGTATGCCTGTGTGATTGGAAATAAGAGTTGATACACCCCAACCTGTGGCGACATGCAAAAAGGGAAATTAGTATTACTAATAGCAAATGTCCAAAAGAATAATTCTATAAGCAGGAAGCTGGGGAAAGACAAAACTTTGCCATATTGATTAATGTAGAATGACATAATGTTACAAACTTCCTTTGTTAGGTCCATAATCTTCTATAGAATGCATGTATTGCTGGATATTTGTGCAGGACTATTGCATTAGATCGGGATTTTTCACCAATGCTTTGTAAAATATTGCAGACCAATGTAGGAGAAGGACTGCTTTCCAAAAAGCAATTCAATAACAAAAACTCTGCCTGGACAAATACGTTGAGGCTGGTATTTATAGCAATCCACTAAAAACCTTGGTTGTTGCAACCTTTGTGACTAAAACTCTAGAACTTACCAACAAGCCCCTGAAATGAAATAAGTCCTTTTTGCATGTCGCCACAGGTTGTGGTTCTGTTGATCTGGAATCTATCTTTAGATTCTATTTTAACTCACGCAGCTTCATCTGTAAGGACTTTTTCCAATTAAAAATTAAGCCTTACCATTAGTGAATAGTTTATCAAAATGTTACTGCTATGTTGGTTCACTTACATTTATCTCTACTTCGCACTCACTCTGATTCCTTTTTGTATTTATATTGATAGGGTAGAATTACTTTTAATGATGGATTTCGACGGACAATTCACCTTGGAGTAGACCAAAACCGAAATATAAGGGTAAGTTGTTTGTTGTTCTATGATTTATGTATTAACTTTAAATTCTATTAATATAATGATTTGTCATTTTTAGGAGAAGAATATTCAAGTACCTAACCGTATGAGGCCTGGCATTGATGAAGAACACAACACCATTTGAAGGAATATGGAGACATTATAGATCTTAAGAGTTTCTAGCATGATATGTTGATTGTCATCAATCTCAAATTTTAAAACCATATGTACTCTTTATTTATATCAACGTTGAGCACGCAATGTATGGATAATATTTTGCTTCAATAACAAAAATTGGTTTGAGGTGATTTAACATTTTTATGTGTCATTTTGGTGTTGAATCTTCTTATGATGTCATGTGAATTAGTATAAAAATATTGCTTGAGGTTATGTATACAAAGTTTTCATTTAAAATTTGATATTCACTATAGTAACAATTAATTAACATTTAATAAATCATTCAATAATCAATAACCAAATCATTTACAGTAGTCCCTCATAAATATATTGATGAAGGTCCAGATTGACCATCAAAATTGCATTCATGACGACCACATAGCCCCTCAAAAATATATTCTCCAGGACCATCAAGTCCCTCAAAAATGTATTCATGAAGGCTAAATAGTCCCTCAAAAATGTATTTATGAAGGCTAAATAGTCCCTCAAAAATGTATTTATGAAGGCTAAATAGTCCCTCAAAAATGTATTTATGAAGGCTAAATAGTCCCTCAATATAACATTCTTGAGGGTCAGTTGGTCCGTGACAATTGTATTCGTGAGGGCCACTGTTATTTGTCACGTGAGTTCTCTTCACAGACCATTTGTGAGGGCCAGGCCCTCAACCGTCCCTATTTGTGAGGGCCTCTAGAGAGGGATTTGTGATAGGACTCACTCGTGAATAATGGCCCAATTTTTACTAGTGAAGGTAAAGTGATAGGTGATGGTGATGTTTGTGATTCACTATGCATCCAGAATGTTCTTCTTGTGGATGGCCTACATCACAATTTAATTAGTCTTATCCAATTTCATAATAATGGTTATCAAGTTCTTTTTACCTCAAGTGAATTCTTACTTCTAGATTCCCTCTCCTATAATGTTATATATAAGGAAACTAGAAATGGTGATATTTATGTTATTATACTTGATTTTATCAAGCCTATTCTTGGTAAATGTCTTTTTGTTAATTCAAATGATATATCTTTGTGGCAATGTAGGCTTGGTCATGTAAACATGCATTACTTGAAGAAGTTGAGCAAAAGGGAATTATTCAATGGGCTTCCTAAATTAGATTTTCAGAAGGATGATGAATGCCAAACGTGTACAAGGAAAGAAAACCAAATCCTCCTTCAAATCGAAAGGGTTCTTTAGTATCGAAGGAGATCTTAAACTTCTTCACATTGATCTATTTGGACCAATGAGAACTCAATCACTTCGTGGTAGGAAGTATTGCCTCATGATTTTCGATGACTTTTCTCTCTAAACATGGACCTTCTTACTAGTTTCAAAAAGAAATACTCTTGATATTTTCTAGACATTTTGTAAATGAGTTGAAAACTATGCTTCTTGCCGGATCATCTCTATCCATAGTGACCATGGGGGAGAATTTGAAAATGACTTGTTTAAATGGTTTTGTGAGGAATTTGGGTATGAACATAACTTTTCATCACCTCAAACACCTCATCAAAAAGGGGTTGTATAGAGAAAGAATAGGTCATTATAGGAAATGCTGGGACCATGCTTCTAGAATATCATACTCAAAAGAAGTGTTCGGCCAAAGTTGTTAGCACTTCAAGTTTTTTGCAAAATTGGGTTTTCACTCATCCATGTTTAAAGAAAATCCCCTTGAGTTATGATGTTGTAGAAAGACTTCCATTGATTACTTTCATATTTTTAGTTGTCATTGTTCTATTTTGTTTTGAACACCAAGAATTCCCTCGACAAGTTTGATGCAAAATCTTATAAGACTTTCTTTCTTGGCTATAGCACTACTAGTAGATCTTTTAGAGTATTTAATATTGAATTGTCTATATTAGAAGACTCTATCAATGTTAAATTTGTTAAAACTAACTGCTCTATTTCCAAGAATATTGTGAATGATAATGTTGTAGATGAGGTGATCCCTCACTTGAAAGATCTCAACACAATTGACAAAGGAAATGAGGTGATAGTTAATGAAGAAAAGAGAGAAAAAGAAAAGAAGGATCCAACTCCCTATTTTGTAAAACATCATCCTAAAGAGCTCATACTAGGAAATCCTTTTGAAAGGGTGAAGATGCAGGTTGCATGTAACAAAGAACAAGTTGACAGTGCCTTCATCTCACAACTTGAGCCCAAGAATGAGAAAGAATCTCTTGAATATGATGAATGGATCCTAGCTATGCAAGAAGAGTTGGAGAAATTTGAAAAGAACAAAGTGTGGACTCTAGTTCCAAGACCATATGATAGGAAGATCATTGGCAATAAGTGGGTCTACCGCAACTAGCTTGGTGAAAGATGCGAAGTGGTAAGGAACAAAGTAATGTTAGTTTCTCAAGGCTACAATCAATAGGAATGTGGCAACACATCCCACTATCACACAGACAGCGAGGTGTTACGCGTAAACGTGCGGAAAATACCATAAATCACGAATTACCAAAAACACGGGCTAATTAAAACCGATTGCGGAAAGCAGATACACTGAGAAACTATTACATTTAGGTCCTCATCCTGCAAGGGAACATGTTATATAAACATTAACAAGATCTTGACATGTGTCCACATCTTAGGAGATCAGCTGTTTAGTCATCACATGAGCTCATCACCTGTTTATACATACATAACGGCCCACATCCGGCCAGCAGCAGGATATACAAAACATCAACAGCTATACATAGTGAAACAACATCAAAACGCTCCCAAGGACCTGAGAGTACAGGGATGACTCTAAGACTCTACTATAAAACAACCAAAATAGCAGGATATCCATCTCTTGCCTTCTACTGCTTGTCTTGCTACTCGGCCGCAACTTCGCAACCACCACCACGTCTAGCTCGAACACCTAAAAAGGGTGTAAACCAGTGGGGTGAGACACACAGTCCCAGCGAGAAACATAACTCCCACTGAACTACAAAACCTCAGAAAGATAAAGCAACAACAACATATAACTGATAAGAGGTATAACAAGAGTAGTTTATATAGCAAAGCTATCAAGCTTCCCAGATGTATAGAAGGCATAATACTAAATATCTCTTTATGGAACATGATTAACAAGATAAGATGTATAAGAAACTATAAGTATAACAAGATTAACTACACAAACAAGGCCTCAACCAATGTTCTGTGCTTTGCCTTAAGCAGTAAATACTATTCGACTGGATTACATATTATTATGCCATGAGGAAGTGAGCCGTACCGCTCAGATCCAACCGACGGCTGCAAAACCCAATCCGGTGCCATACAAGGTCAATGGAAGAGCCGGACTCCACGACCTCTCCGCCTCATGGTCAGTGCACGAGTACAATACAAGCAGGACCGCAGTCTCATGCTTAAGTGGCCTCAGCCATAGGGTCAGCTCCCACAGGCTACCCTCTGCCTAGCCCGCCTCGGTACAGGTCTCGGCGCTAGTAAAACTGAGCCACGGGCATGTTCACCGTCCTCTGAGCCATGAACACATTCATGCTCCCACATCACATATCCTGAGCCATGGGCCTATTCACCATGCTCATATACATATCCCGAGTCTGCAACCGCAGCTGCACTCAATTCCCTCTCTATTTTAGGCTAAGAGAAACCTCACATATTCAACAATATGTGCTCCGGGTTAACCCGCAGGAGAACCCATTTCACCATCACCAGCTCCTGATGATGATGGATCTATGGCCAGGGCAAACTACATGATATGTTCCACTATGATTGATTAGTATATTTTAAGTGGATTGCAAGATTCAACCAAGTTACATAACATGCAAACTATAACAAGAATAAAAAACATGAAACACAATATCATGCTTTTACTGTAATCAACATCATCCTGATCCATCACAAGGATCCAACATTACATGTTATCACTTGGCCTCTTGCCAATCATCTAGATCCATCTCAAGGATCATCACATTGCCATGGGATCTAAATCCCTCATCACATAGTGCCACTGCCTCTCAAGGCTTACATCATCACCATGGGATAGCAATCCCAGGTCATCATCAGAGGATAACACCTCATCTGGCACTTTGGCCAAACTCAGGTCCTCAGACCAAAACACATCATGCATGTTGTCTCATCATTAAGAGTAACCATCAAAGCAGTGTTACTCAAACATATATATACCTCATAGCCCTTATTCCTGGCTATGCAACTGTATGAGTCACCTGCATGGTTAGTATACACAATCATCATGAAATAACAGAAGATTCATATTATCAACATAGGGCAACATTGATGATTATGTATGTTATCATTCATGCCTCAACTTGTAACCATTGACATAGGTCATATCATCATGCAAGGCTTCTTACATGCTTATCATTTCTTTAGCATTATACAAATGATCCAAGATGATCATAAATACATAAGATGCCATGTCAAGTTACATAGATGTGCACTTACTATAGCAATTACCATCAAGCATATTTAAGGGTTACTATTGTCAACCAAACGTGACATCATAGAACAAGATTTAGCATATAGGTTATCCATTAGAGACAAGACCCTCACTAGAGGCGCCCACTACCCTCACCAAAGGTGTAACGGGTAGGGCACCCTCACTAGAGATGATATCGGGCAGATCACTCCCCATGTGTCACCCAACACAACAACCACCTAACGGCCAAGCAACCACTCTACATATCGGCCAAGCACTCAGCAGGGTATCGGCCACTACATGTATCGGGCAACCAAGAAACCAAACCATCCCGTGCACTCAGGTGTAACGTGCAACGCGTGCCGTACACCTCTGTGTCATGCAACACTGCGTCGGGTATCCAGGGTACAGCGGTCACAAAGTCTATCGGGCAACTGGGCTTATCAGCATGTCATTCATCAGGTGCAACGGTCATCCACATGCAACGTGCAGCTCAGGCTAAGGGGTGTATCGTGCAACACCACTAGACAAGGCATAACGTTCAAAGGTATAACTCAGCCTATCGTTCAACCAGCCTAGCCATGACCTTTCGGCCGACACAAAGCAAGAACTGGCATGACGCCCGTCACAAGGCCAGCCACAACGCCCAAACGTCCAAGGTGAGAACGCACCACACAACCATCTGAGCTAAGGGTATCAGGTAAGGAACTCAACCAGGTGTAACGCCTGACACTCACACAAGGTAGGAAACAAGGGTGACGCCCAAAACAACCACTACATCATGTCGTCTAAGACGTCTAAGCCAACAGGGGATATCGGGCATCATCACCTCCAACACCATATCGGGAAAGATGCAACCCGAAAGGGTCATCACCAACCTCAAGCACAAGGGCACCAAAACCCTAATGGATCAAGAAGATGACTCACCTCTCAACTATCAAGAGAGAGGGGTCTTCCCAAGCTTCTTGACACCAATCGGGCAACACAAGGTTCAACCACAACCAAGGTCCACAACCACCACTAAGCTCACCTTTCAAGTCCATGGTGAGAGGAGGGTGTTGCTCAAGCAACTAGAACACAAGCTCACCTCTCAACTTAAATGAGAGAGGGGTATTGCCCATATTACTAGAACTCAAGCTCACTCCTCTAGACCTAGGAGAGAAAGGGGTGTTGCTCAACAAGAAACCCTAGAACACAGGTTCGGCCAACAAGGTACAACTAAGCAAGAAGCTAAGCTAGTAACATACATAGCCGATCATAAGAAACATATAAGAACATAAGAAGAAGGTAGTGTAGTTAGGGTTAGGAGTTATGTAACCCGCCTTAAGAAAGCTCCAAGCTCCTAGCTCCAAGCACCACCAAGGAAGGAGAGTAAGGCACTCTAGGGTTCGACCACCACTAGAGGAAGAAGGAGACTCCAAGAAGGATCGGCCACCAAGCTTGCAAAAGAAGAGAGGGTGTCGTGCACCAAGGGAGAGGGAGACTAAGGAACTAAAGGGATCCTTAGCAAGAGAAAGGAAACACATATATAGGAAAGGATGGAGGAGAAACCAAGGAAAGACAAGGCAAGGTGTCGCCCACCTAGGGACACTTGTCCACAGGCAAAGCCACCACTCTAACATGCCCTAAACACATGTCCAAGGCCATTACCACATGCAAGCATCAAGCACCAAGTGTCCACTAGTGGTGACACAAATGAGGTCAAAGAGGGTCAAAGGGTCCATGGGTGACACACCACCACACCATGGCTGACACACCCACACCATGGCTGACACAGACCCTGGACGACACACCCCAGGCCGACACAGACCCTGGGCGACACACCCCAGGCCGACACAAGCATGCTCTTGCCCGACACAAGGTCCAAAGAAACAAAGGCAAGGCACAACAAGGCCTAACAAGCTCAACCAAGCCCAAAGGAACTCAAGCAACGAGCCCAAACCTTCCTCTCTACACAAGAGGAAGGAAAGAGAGGGAGGAACACTTCACAAGGTGGCAAACTTGCCCACAAACCCTAGACTTGGGTTAATTGCAAGTAGCACCTCCAACTCTCAAAAAAGCACCAACAAACCCTAATCACCACCAAAGGTGATTAGCAAGCAACTAAGCATCAGGGTTAAGCAAAGCAAACAGGATAAGCCCTAAACGGAGGTCAGGGTCCTTACAAGGAAGGTATTGATTTTGATGAAACTTATGTTGTATTGCTAGACTTGAATCTATTAGAATGTTACTTGTATTTTCTAGCTATAAGAATTTCTTTATTTATCAAATGGATGTTGAAAGTGCATTTTGAATGGTACAATTGAGGAGGAAGTCTATGTCACTCAACCTCTAGATTTTGAACATGATACATTGCCTAACCATATTTTCTTGTTATGAATACTCTCTATGGACTCAAACAAGCCCCTAGAGCTTTGTATGAGAAACTAAAGAAATTTTTACTAGACAATGGCTATATCATGGGCAAAGTCGATTCTACTATATTTCTAAAACACACTTCTAGAAACCTTTTGATCATCAAAATTGTGTTGATGATATCATATTTGGCAGAACTGATCTTGATCTTTGCAAGGAGTTTAATTCTCTTATGTAGAGTGAGTTCAAGATGAGCATGATGGGGGAGCTTACTTTCTTTCTCAGCTTCCAAATTAAGCAAACCAAGGAAGGTAACTTCATCAACCAAGGCAAGTACGCAAGTGAACTTCTTAAGTGCTTTGGAATGGAGAACACCAAGTCGATGGACATTCCCATGTCAAACACTACCAAGCTTGACAAATATGAAGATGGTGAGAACATAGATGAGAAGCTCTATATGGGTATGATTGGAAGTTTATTATACTTGATTGCTTCTAGACCTGATATTATGTTTAGCATTGTCTTGTGTACTAGATTTCAATCAAGTCCTAGAAAGTCTCATCTCATAGAGGTTAAGATTATTTTGAGGTATCTAGCCAAAACCCAAAATTGTGGAATATGGTATCCCAAGTCAAGGTACTTTACTCTTACTACTTATAGTGATGCTGATTATGTAGGGTGCTTGACTGTTAAAAAGTGCATAAGTGACACTTTCTTCCCCCTAGGACCATGCTTAGTTTCTTAGTTTTCTAAGAAATAAGATGCAATGGCTCTTTAAATTACTAAGGCTGAATACAATGCAGTTGGGAGTTGTTCCGACCAAGTCCTATGGATGAAGAAAATGCTCCAAGACTTTAAAATTCATTATGATGATTCTCCTATCTATTGTGATAATATTAGTGCAATAAATCTTTCTTATAATCCTATATTTCATAGTAGAGCAAAAGATACAGAGGTCTGCAATTACTTCCTTCATGACCACATTGCCAAAAAGGATATTTATATCACACATGTGGACACAAAAAATCAACTTGCAGACATTTTTAGAAAACATCTAGCTAAAGAGAAATTGAATTCTATTAGATCAAAACTTCTTATTACTACTCTTGAGAATATTGATATGCCTTCTAGTTAGTTGTTCTCACACCTATATATTCTTTCTCATTTTTTTCTCACCTTATGCTTGTTTAGCGTAAAATATGCCTAGTTTCAATGCCTTGTTTCTCTTGTTTTTGCTATTTTTTGCAAATGCTTGTTTTACAGAAGAATAGTAGACAATGATGAGTGGAATGTTCCTTAATATGTTCACAATGCATGAAAAGCTAGAAAAATTAATTTATATAGCACTCTAGTGGCCTAGAATATATTTCTTATCTTTTGGACAGACTAACGATCGGTCGAGTTTGACCTAGAAGAAACTCGACTGATCCCAGGCAGAGGACTGAACTAAACTATAATATTGACTGAGTTTCCCAAAATCAAAACTCAACCAACAACATAGTTGGGAGGAAAATATATATGTTTTCGGCTGACTGTTCTCCCTCTCAACTAGAGAAAATCAACCAATATCCACTCTTCTATATTCATCCTACAACCCTAGGGCAAACCCAACCTTTATCCCTTCCTATTTAGTGCTAGATCAACCTTCTTGGTCCCTGCCAATTGTAGGGAAATATGGCATCATATAGGCAGTAGAAACAAGAACGTTTACTGACATATTTTCCATTAACCAGTAGAACGTGTTAATAGATATGCAATGGGAAGGATGGTTTCACGAAGATATACCTAGTCATAAATCAAGTCCAGAGACAATCCACATCAATGAAGATGTGCACTTTGTCTTAGACACTGCCTGTACAGATCCTAGTTGCATTGGGACTCATCTGACTACTCCTTCATGGATAGCAGATTCAGACAACTGGTGCAGTGGCTCCTCAGATCTCCCCACAGACTGCAAGTTGATGTTTCCCTCCTAGTAGTAGCCAAAAGACTCCTTCCTCTAGAGTAGCCCACACAAACCAATTAGAACTCATGTCATCCTGGTAGAACATACAGGAAGGAGTTTTCCCTCCCTTTGGTGTACTAGTCACCAACCTACTCTCCCACAATAATTATCCTCAGTTGTTTCTCTCCCATAGCTATCCCTCCTTAGTCGGGTAGGACTTTCGTGGGCTCTCTTGGTTACCACAACCAGAGAGAACAATAATTAGCAGAGCAATTGATTCTCAATTGTCTATTTTATTCTCTGAGAAGCCCCAATACTCCTCTATTTATAGTAGAGGTCAGGGTTAGGGTTCCTAGTATGTGCGAGAGTGGAAGGGATCAGAAGATCTCAAATTTTCACAACAATTATGGAAGTTTTGCAACTTGTGACAGCCGAGAAGGTCGTTTGGCAACATAAATAGTTTTATGGCTCAGTCTAGATGGTCTCCTGGTGTTTCACAATTTTGAACATATGTTGGCAATTCAATTCCAATTAGTGTATGTGATTACATAAGACCAAACCCTACGGTCATCTAGCCAAGCCAGACGGCCGTCTGACACCCCTAGTCAGGTTGAATTTCAGTCAATACATCATACAATCAACATAACACTAAACAACTGTCTCAATACTTGAACCAATTGTTAGGAAGTATAGTAAGCTGATATGTTGTGTGAATTGAAATACCTAAACACTTTAATTCAATCATCATTCAAGATCAAAACTCCTCTTGTACATGAGTTACTATGTGTGTGACCCTATAGGTCACATAAAACGTTGGCAGTGAATGTCCATAACAACTTATGACATCACAACCTATGAGCGGTGCCTAGTCACACATCATTACTACCCAAGTAAAAAGTTGGAGAACAACATTGACCTACAATCTGTGTATGGTGTCACAATGTTTGTATAGTTCCTTTGTCACTGATATCCAGATTGAACTAGATGCATGGAGCAGTCATCCTCATTATTATTCAATCTTGTTTCTTGAACTAGAGTAGACTGTATGAGATTTATGTAAGCTCAATATCACATATTGACTCACATGCGAATAGCCATACTTTTCTCAATCTCTCTAATCAAGAGGCCTTGAATATCATACTCCTGTAGGAGGGGAAAATCCCATCTCTATCATTCACAGTCAGTCCACATGTGTCAAAGTCACCCAATCATCATCGTTATAATAACCCATGTTTTAGGATTGCATTTTATGATGTCAAAGTACACCCAATGACATGTGACGAGTGTAGTGATTTTAGGTCGAAGAACCACAACCATCACCACCACTATGAGAGTTTACTATGACTTCCATGATGCTGGATTCATGTGTTAGTCTCATGGTGGCTCTGTCTAGTACATTGTTCTCTACATGTATATGTGTGCTTGGTTTGATATCGCCATATCATGACTCATGAGATTATGTCATCAACCAACCCGCATTATGATCTTATGTATTACTGTTGTCTACCAACCTTCTACAATAACAATCAATCAGGGACATAATGAGAATATGTATATGTACTCTTAACATCCGTATGATCTCATTTCAACAAGGTTAATACTTGAATACATATGTCATTGAGTAATATTATTCTCTAGACATTTATAGTGTTCCATCATTATCTCATAACTGAATGAAACATAATAAATTGGAATCTTGCCTTTTATTAATAATCAAATCATTTACATTTGATGCCATTACAATAATCATATGATTGGCTCTCTGGGCATACATACCAACAAACTCCCACTTGCATTTTGAGCCTATCACCCACGAATCTTATTCTAAGTGACCTAACAAGTCCATCATGTTTCAGCTATGCAAGTGCTTTTATAGTGGGTTTAACAACGTTTTCTTTAAGTATGTATTTTTTAGTTTTCACATCTCTTCATTGTACAACTACTCATATGAGATTGGAGTGTCTTAGTATGCTATCTGAGAATCCCAGCATAACTAGTAGCTCCATGGTTGTCATCAATATTTCTACTGTGTAATCAATGGTTAGAACCTCACACAAGTTCACCCATATGAACTTCTTGATCCATACAGTATTCTCTAATGTTCTTCTAACATAGAAATACTCAATTTCTTTGTAGATTTGAATAACTATTATTAGGTCAGAACCTTTCTAGCTTACAGTTCTTGTTTCATGTCAAACACAAATTTAGATTTTGATTCTTTATTTGTCAGTCTCAAAGTTTGCATCGATGTAACCCTTTACACCCATCTCTTCCTTGTTACCATAACTGAGGAACCAATCCTTTAAGTGCTTCATAAGAACCTAAGGATGTTCTTTATGGTTGTTTAGTGAGTCTCTCTTTCATCTAACATATACCTTCTTGTCATGTCCAATATGTACAAGATCTCTAGGTAGGTATATATACGTCCTCTCATCATGTCCAATACATATGAGATGACTGGATATCCTCTCATCATGTCTACTACATACGAGGTAACAGTACATCCTCTCGTCATGTCTAATACATATGGGATAACGGGACAACCTCTGGTCATGTCCAATACATACGAGATAAAGGGATAAATACATTACATTACATTCAAGATAGATCTAGTTGTAAATGCATATGGCATCCATCGATGTGTTCCTAGACTTCACAAGAACTAGGACACTAGGCACTTGAAATACTAACCCCAGGGAACATGGACATGTTTTCTCTCATTGAACCTTGCATGTTGAACCCTTCAACATCTTGCCAATGTATTTGTTGTTACTTAGGTAAAGAAACTTTCCAAATATATCTCTATAGATCTCTATACCTATCTCATAGGATTCTTTGCCTAACCCCTTCACATAGAAGGTACTTTCCTTTCCAGGTTTTAACATTTATAGGATAAGTACGTTATTCTACATCATTGTGTGGAATATAAATATCTCCTACTAAATCTTTTGTAATCACAGATTCCATCTTCATTTTAACTCAAGTCAAACCCTTCGACTGTCTTATCAAATAGAAGGTTCCAGCTCTGAGATGCTTACTTCAGTCCAAAGATTGACTTTTGTATCTTAATGATTTTGTTTGCATTAATGGATTTTAAAACCATTAGTATGTGTCACTTACACATCCTCTTAATTATTCCAATTAAGGAATGTGGTTTTAACATCCATATGCCAAATCTCATAGTCATACTAAGCTATAACATCAAGCATGATCCATATGGATTTAGTCGTGGTAAAAGGCGAAGGACTTCATCATGTTCAACACCTTGAAATTGTTTGAAGCTCTTTGCAACCAATCTACCATTCGATGTTGGTCACTTTTTACTTTTTGGAGACCCAAATGCAAACTTTGTGTAACGACCCAATCTCCTGGTAACCCCCACTTAAGGGAGACCAAGAGATCATAGCCATTTGCCCAATAAACCGGATCAAAGGTTCGACAAATAATCAATAATAATTATGTAATTCTACTAACTAAACTGAAATCTGGTAGTAAAATAAAACTTTTGCATACCTTTTAAAAACTGGGATAACTACTTCTATCCACATCAGAAGTCTATTCTAACTAATCCTCCTTCGTACTTTAATTTTCATTTAATTCCACATATGCCATTTTATTGTTTGTTCTTTTCAAACTTGTACCTAAAACGTCGACAAACAAAATGTCGGTCAACATATTGAAATATACTGGTATGTGGGGACAACCAAAATTTTGCAAATATGGATAACAATGTAATTATCACAATCAAGTTATTTAACAAGCCAATTTACGCTTTTCAGTATGACATTCTCCACCGCTTTTGCCCTAACCCTGGCATACCCACCTAAGGGTTTCTTTTTCCAATGACTTAAGGCCACCTTCTCAATCCCGAGCTTGGATCCTGGGGTCACCCTTCATAGTTCCCATTAGTCATTCTATAAAGACCACCTTCTCAATCTCGAGCTTGGTGTCTGGGGTCACCACTCATGGTGCCCATTGGTATACCCATCTGGGCCTGACCTTTGGCATCATCCATCAGGGTGGCATGTAGGTGCAAGAATACACACTTCATTATAATTGTGATAACTATAGTGACTTTATAATTTTGCAAGTATGAACATCCAACTGTTTAGGCTTCATTCAATGTGAGGAAACATTCGGAAAACCCTCGGGAAACTAATGTGATTAACCATACTTAACCACATACCTGTTAGGCTGATTCGAGATAGAATAACCCAATCATCCAATCAAGCAAGTACAAGAATCCTGAAATCACATTCAATTCCTTTTTATCAAAATCTATCCAAACCATCTTGCTACTTAAGGTTTCTATTCCTTTTTAGGATTTCTGATTCTTTTTAGGGTTTACTTTGTAATTAGGGTTTTAATTCATCTTACTCTTTTAAACCCTAATTTTCTCATCTATCCTTCATGAAAGTTATTAAGGTTACTGATGCGATGATTTTGAGTCGCATTTATAGATCGATTTCATATGTGTTTTGTGCCTTAATTACTCATTTTCATGGATATTATTGCATAATTCACTTTATTTGGTCTTTGCCATCATTTTATATCAAATCCCCTTTGTTTCACTATTTTTAAGCATTATTGATCATCTTATCATAAATCGTGTGGATTTACTTGGTCTTGTTGTGCAATTTCAGGAAGAACAAGTATCTGCTTCCGTCGATACCATCGACGGATGTCGATACCATCGACCAAGCCACAGGTTGTCAGCCGAGAAGAGCAATACAGCGTCGATACCATCGACACCCATGTCGATGGCATCGAGATGTCTCCAGGCTGCTGGCGAGGATGAAGTCGATACCATCGACGCAAGTCGATGCCATCGACTCAAGGAGAGCTACAGCGTCGCTAAACGACAACAACCGACGCTAAAGGAGTCGATACCATCGACACCCAAGTCGATGGTATCGAGATCATGACAGGCGCTCAGAATAAAAGAAAGGAAAGCTGCCGCTAATCCGCTGTGTGGATACCATCGACTCGCGTCGATGGTATCGACGCCGACAGATATGCGTTGGATTTGTTTTGATTTCGATCAGACGGCTGTTGTTATTTGACGACCTAATTAGGGACTTATACCTAATGACGGCCGCCCAGACGTGATCATCATCTCATTTTTGGATTGCACGAGTGCCGAGGAGGAGAGAAAGGAGAACGGAGGCCGAGAAGCTCATTCCGGGTGATTCGGACGCTGCCGAAGACAATTTCCACCACCGACAGGTGGGGAAAGCTTGTGTTCTACGCCAAGGATCCACCGGTTCTTCTCCGTTCAGGGGTTTTCCCATTTATTTCACGTTTTTCTTATGAATTCCCCAATTTCTACCATGTATTCGTGTAAGATGAACATGAGAGGCTAAAACCCTCAATCTTTAGGACCGGGAGTAGCCCGGGGATACATTGTATGATGATTTTATATTGATAATTCATATTTTTCTCTCATATCCGTGGTATAAATTTGTTTTCTCTATTGCTATTGTTATGTTTGATCACCATAATAATAAATTAATGCCCTTAATCACTTCGACAGAAGGATTAACGGTTGAGACGAGATGAATTCTACATTAATTAATAAAACCCTTGACAAAGGAGTTGTAAAATTAATGGTGGGAACTGAGGGACCGATCTTAATGCACTTAGTTTAGGGGAATGATTACTACGATGGTGGAATCAACCTAAATCTAAGTAGTGGATTACACCACGACAGTGGGTAATTCTCATTTCAGGCCACTACCCGGATAGAGAGAGAAGTGTGAGGAATTATATGAAATCTAATACAATGTTGACCCGCGGTGAAACCGCCATCCTAAAGATATCCTTTTAATTGATTAAATTAACCTTTAATTGATTGTTTTCTTTGTTTAATTTTTATTTTCTTTTAATTTGAACAACAAAACCTTACTTTGTTAATCGGTCTAGCTGATTGCGATTAGTTAGTAGAAGTCTCCAATAATTCACGTATCCCTGAGTTCGACTCGGGCCTCACAAGGCCTATATTACTCGACGCGTACACTTGCGTTTTTAGCGCGTAGTAAAATACACGTCAAGTTTTTGGCGCCGTTGCCGGGGATACGGCGAATTATTGGCACTTTGAGTGCTAAGAGCGGCCATTCTAGGCCACACTTTTTTTTTATTAATTTTAAAACAATTTCAAAAATTCCTTTATTTCTCTATAATTGTGTTGACTCGTTCAAAGCATTGTACTGAACCCCTATTTCCATATTTCAGGTGCTTTGCATGGTGCATACACGTAGTCGAGACTACGTGAATCGCACACCTGAGGTTCCATCTGCGGGACCAGAGGACGAGGACTACTACGAGGAGGAACACCACAGTGATATACATTCTGAATCTGAGCCAGAACAAGAAGAAGTAATGGCTGAAGCACAGACAATATGGGAGAAGATCAAGGCGTCTTCTTCCTCGGCATCAAAGGGGCCTATAAAGAAACAGGGGCTAAACATACCTACATACAAGATCGACCCAGCACTGATTAATTTGGTCAAATCCAATGCATTTCACAGACTGAAAAATGAAGATCCAGTGGCACACATTAGTCAGTTTGTGGAGAACTGCGATATGGTGAAGATAGATCGATTTCCGCAGGATGTGCTCTATCTCAAGTTATTCCCGAGTTCCTTGGCTGGAGTGGCAAGAGAGTGGCTTCATAACCTCGATGACGAGTTTGTTGAATCATGGGATCACATGGTGGAGGTTTTCTTCGAGAGGTTCTTTCCTCCTGAGAAGACCAATGATATGATCCGGAAGATCCACAATTTCACCCAACAGGCGGGTGAGACTTATTCTGAGACTTGGGAGCGATTCCAAGTCATGTTGAGGAGATGTCCACATCATGGATTGGACAAGGAAACCCAAGTGAAGATCTTCTACTTTGCTCTCTCCGAGCATGATAGAAGCAACTTGGACTCGGCCGGTTCTGGATTCTTTCTAAATAACACTGATACAAGATGTTGGGAAATACTGAAGAATATGGCACGAAAGCAATCTTGGGGAGAAAGAGAAAGAGGCCCAGTTGAGCAAGCAAGAGTTGCCAGTGAGTCAAAGGCAATGAGAGAGCTAAATGAGAAGATGGATCTTCTCGCAAAGAAGTTGATGCAGAAGGAAGACAATGAGTCCGAGGATGAGGATCAGGTCAAGTATATGAGGCAACAACAGGGGTACAGGAATAATGATTATTCATGGCGGAAAGATAAGAAATTTTCATGGAAGGATCCAAATAACTTTCTGCAGGATCCGGACGCCAAACCTGCACCGGTCACGGAGGACAAGAGCACGGAGTTGCTCAATCAAGTCATAAAGAAAAATCAAGAGTTGATGAACACTTTTGGGCAGCAAATAAAGCAGCAGGGTGAATTCATGAACCAGTTCGGGCAGACGTTGCAGAGCCACGGGGCTCAGATGCGGACTATAGAGACTTCCATGGCACAGATGGCAGCGGAGATTGCAAGCTTGAAGAAGCCGTCACATCCGGGTTTTCCGGGAACACCAATGTTCCCGGGGGAAACCAACAGGCCAAGGCCATATTGTTGAGGAGCGGTAAGAAGGTGCTTAATCCAAGGGCGGATGACACAAGCACACCGCAGGACACAGTCGAAGAAGCAACCGCTAAGGAGCAGCCCGCACCAGTCATAGAGCAAATTGATGACACAACCGAAGATGGTAAGGAAGGACAAGCCACTGAGGAGGAACCATAGAAATTAACTCCCTATGTGCCACCTCATCAAAGGGCACATACCGTTCCGGTTCCCTATCCCAATAGTGCAAAAGCAAGAAAGGTGGATGCACAGTTTAAAAAATTTCTGGACAGCTTTAGAAAGTTATCTGTGAATATTCCCTTGTTAGAGGCAATTGAACAAATCCCGTCTTATGGAAAGTTTCTTAAAGATGTAATCACCAAGAAGTGGAAGATACCCGACACTGAGGTTGTGGTACTGAAGGAGCAAGTGAGTGCTTTTATTACGGGCACTTTGCCGCCAAAGCGACAGGATCCCGGGTGTTTCAATATTTCATGCTTTATCGGGAAGTTCAAATTTGGCGAAGCGCTTTGTGATTCTGGGGCAAGCATCAATCTGATGCCCCTTTCTACATTCAAGAAACTTGGATTGAAGGAGTCAAGGCCAAGCAATATGACTATCCAATTGGCCGATAATTCTGTGGTGAAACCATATGGAATCTGTGAGGATGTTTTGGTAAAGGTAGACCGCTTTGTTTTTCCCGCTGATTTTGTTGTGATGGAGATGCAGCACGAACACGGCAATGAGTTACTTCTTGGTCGCCCATTTCAAGCTACAGATGACATGATCTTGGAGATGGGGAGAGGTCGCTTGACCTTAGGCATTGCGGATGATCGCTTTGAGATGGTCTTGCCCAACAGCAATACATCTACTAAAGCAAAGACACAGTGCAACATGGTGAAGCATGTGGAAAGCAATATCTCACTTTGTCTCAGGAAGCCATTTTTAGATATGGCCCATGTGATGAGCAGGATAGACAATGGGACTTTGGCGGTAGACCTTATGGAGCAAACGAAAGCTGTCTCTTTATGCAAGGCTGTCGGGTTTCCAAATGATGAGAATGAGGACATTCCACCTTCGTGGGAGGATGATGTGATAATTACTTCTGTCTGTGATGCATATCCGGAATTGCCTCTAGAGGCGTGCTTGCTTAATGTCACTTATGATTGGATGCGGAGTACTTCACTCAAGGAGTGCGCCAAAATGCTTCAAATGCTTCCATGTTTCTACACGAGGCACTATGAAGATTTGGGTACACTGCCCCCACCGCTACAATCATCCCTTATCTGCCCACCTGATCTGGAGTTAAAGCCATTGCCCCCGCACCTGAAGTACGTCTTTCTAGCTGAGGAGGACAAGTTGCCAGTGATTGTTTCTGCATACTTGAGTGCGGATGAGGAGGAGCAGCTATTGATAGTGCTCAAGAACCACCGTGGAGCCTTTGGGTGGTCAGTGGCGGACATCAAGGGGATCTCCCCTACACTTTGTCAACATGAGATTCGGCTTGAGGAAGGAGCCAAGTCAGTCATACAGCCTCAAAGACGTCTAAATCCAAGCATGATGGAGGTTGTCAAAAAGGAAGTCATTAAGTTGCTTGCTGCAGGGATTATTTATGCCATATCTGATTCGACGTGGGTGAGCCCCACACAGGTAGTCCCTAAAAAGGGGGGGATCACTGTCACTACAAATCTTCTAAATGAACCTGTCACCACCCGATTGGTAACCGGGTGGCGTGTATGCATTGATTACCGCCGATTGAACGCCGCAACTCTGAAAGATCATTTTCCATTCCCATTCATTGATCAGATTTTGGAGCGCTTAGCCGGTCGGTCACATTTTTGTTTCCTAGATGGTTACTCGGGGTACAACCAGATTTCTATTGATCCTTTGGATCAAGAGAAGTCTACGTTTACATGTCCCTATGGGACTTTCGCCTACCGCCGTATGCCGTTTGGTTTATGCAATGCGCCGGCGACTTTTCAACGCTGCATGCTCGCCATTTTCTCTGACATGGTGGAGCGGTGTCTCGAAGTCTTCATGGACGACTTCTCGGTTTATGGAGCGTCTTTTGATGAATGCCTTTATAATTTAGATAAGGTTTTGCAGCGGTGCGAGGACACACACTTGGTCCTCAATTGGGAGAAATGTCACATGATGGTGACAGAAGGAATTGTGCTAGGACACAAGGTGTCTAGCAAGGGTCTAGAGGTAGACCCCGTAAAAATTGAGGTGATTTCTAAGCTACCCCCACCAAATTCTGTAAAAGGGGTGAGAAGCTTTTTAGGACACGCTGGGTTTTATCGGCGCTTTATCAAGGATTTTTCAAAAATCGCAAAGCCATTATCGGAATTGTTGGAAAAAGACGCAGTTTTTGATTTCAATGAGAAATGTCTTCACGCATTCGAGGTTTTGAAGGAAAAGCTGATTTCGGCTCCAGTTGTTCAAACGCCGGATTGGACAAAGCCTTTCGAGTTGATGTGTGATGCGTCTGACTATGCTGTGGGGGCTGTTTTGGGGCAAAGGGTAGATAACAAGCCTGCTGTGATTTTCTACGCCTCAAAAACACTTAATGATGCTCAATTAAATTACACAACCACGGAAAAAGAGTTACTTGCTGTTGTATTTGCTTTTGAGAAATTTCGGCAATACTTAGTGGGTTCTAAGGTGGTTGTGTGGACGGATCACGCCGCAATAAAATATTTGATGGAGAAGAAGGATGCGAAGCCTAGACTAATTAGGTGGATTTTGCTCCTACAAGAATTCGATATTGAAATCAAGGACAAGTCGGGAATTGAAAATGTGGTGGCTGACCACTTGTCTAGGTTAGAGAGGGTGGATGAACAAGGTTTGCATATACCCATTACCGAGACTTTTCCCGACGAATAACTTTTAAAAATTGATTCTAAAGAACCATGGTTTGCGGAAATTGTGAATTATCTGGCTTGCGGGATCATCCCGGAAGATTGGTCTTATCAAGAGAAGAAGAAATTCTTCCATTCATTGAGATACTATTTTTGGGATGACCCAATATTGTTGAAGCAATGCAGGGATGGTATTCTTCGCAGGTGCATGCCGGAGGTAGAGTACGAAAGTGTTCTACATCATTGTCATGCGTCGCCTACGGGAGGACATCATGCTAGCTCACGGACAGCAGCTAAGGTGTTGGAGAGCGGACTTTATTGGCCCACTTTGTTCCGGGATGCCTATGATTTTGTTAAGCAGTGTGACCCGTGCCAGTGTGCAGGTAATATCTCAAGGAGATAAGAAATGCCCCTGAATGTGTTTCAGGAAGTCGAGGTATTTGATTTATGGGGCATTGACTTCATGGGACCCTTTGTGTCCTCAAATTCAAATCTTTATATTTTGCTTGTTGTGGATTATGTGTCGAAGTGGGTAGAGGCAATCCCCACAAGGACTAATGATTCGAATGTAGTGTGCAGGTTCGTCAAAGAGAATATTTTCTGCAGGTTCGGGATTCCTCGAATGATCATTAGTGACGGAGGCACACACTTCCGAAATCAGAAATTTGCTTCACTTTTGAAGAAATATGGGGTCAAGCACAACATTGGCACCCCATATCATCCACAAACGCAAGGACAGGTGGAGGTATCAAACAGGGAAATCAAGAAGATTTTAGAAAGGACCGTAGCATCTACACGGAAGAATTGGAGTGCATTGCTACCGGATGCACTTTGGGCTTATCGAACGGCGTACAAAACACCTATAGGCACTACACCTTTTAGGTTGGCGTATGGCCGGGCGTGCCATCTTCCGGTAGAATTAGAGCACAAGGCCCATTGGGCGCTAAGAAGGCTGAACTTGCGCTATGACGAGGCCGGGAGGAAAAGAATGTTTGAATTGAATGAATTGGATGAGCTACGCATGACGGCATATGAGAATGCCCGTATTTATAAGGAGCGCACAAAGCTGATCCACGATCGCCACATTGAGATGCGCACGTTCAAGAAAGGAGACAGTGTCCTATTGTTCAACTCTCGTCTCAAATTGCATCCCGGGAAACTGAAATCCCGATGGAGTGGACCCTTCGAGGTGGAAGAAGTGAGACCGCACGGAGCGATTCTCGTGTGAGATGGAGAGGCCACGTTCTTGGTGAACGGGCAACGCTTGAAGCTGTACTTTGGTGAGAAGTATAAGAGGAAAGTGAATGAGGTTAAACTCATTTCACTTGTACATGAATGAGAAGAAGGACCGATGTCTAGCCTAAGACGCTAAAGAAGGGCGCTTGTTGGGAGGCAACCCAACCATTGGTACATTAGGATAGTTTAATGTTAGGTGTAGTTTGCTTTTATTTTGTTTACTTTTTAGTTTAAAAATGATACCTTGATCCGTTTATTAAATGTGCAGGAACAGGCAGGGTCGATACCATCGACACATCAGTCGATGGTATCGACATGGGTTCAGGTTGACACCAGCAGAAATCACACTGCGTCGATACCATCGACGGCCCCGTCGATGGCATCGACATGGTCACAGGCAGGTCGCAATAAAAGTGTCGATGGTATCGACACCCCAGTCGATACCATCGAGATCTCTGGAGATATTCAGACGAATTTTGCTCAGTCAACTCGATACCATCGACGGCCTCGTCGATGGTATCGACATCATCACAGGTTGAATGCAATAAACGGAGGTGTCGCAATAAAAGCAAGTCGATACCATCGACACCCGTCGATGGCATCGACGGACATGTCACCGATCCACATGAAGACATCGACGACGATCGCAACAGCCACGTCAGCGATCCGGGTGCTGCGTCGATACCATCGACTTCTGTCGATGGTATCGACCCGTCAGCGATCCGGGTTTCTCGATCCAGCAAACGTCAGCCGTCGATACCAGCGACAGATGCGGCTACCCGCGAGACGTGTCGATACCATCGACCCGCGTCGATGGTATTGACGGGTCAACAGGGGCGCCGATCAAGTCTATTTAAGGGGACTTGCAACGTTATATGACATCACACCCTCAGAGCAAGTATCTCCCATTGCGCCGAGCACTCCCCCGAGTCCTCTACACCTGCGGAGAAGCGTCATCGAGCGAAGATCTTCACCGAGCGGAGAATTTCTCTCCATCTTCACCGAGCTCTTTTCTCCCAATCTCATTCTTCTCGCAATCATGGTGCATACAGGCGGAGCATCTTCATCAAGCGCGCACCCCAGGGAGATCGAGGAGTTTGTTCCTCCTCCAACCGCTTCCATCTCTCGTCCACGCCTCATTCATGCCAACATGGATGTAAGGAAGGTATACGAGGAGATAATGAAGCGGAAGTTCGAGGCCACCCAGTATGTGGACCGGGGAATGATCAGGGAGCTGGGATTCGAGGCCAACTTGGCCTATGTGTTGGTCGGGCAAGCGTGGCACACCAATCGCTTCTATGAGATGGACTGTCATGCGGATGGGCAGCCGTTTTTCGGCGAATGGCCCACATACAAGGAACTGGTGGCCGAGTTCATGGCGTCTCTTGATATCTGCGTCGTACCAAATGACGTGGTACCATCGGACCAGACGTGGATCCAGGGAAGGGTGTCCTTCCGACTCTTCAAAAACAATTACAACATCACGTTGAAGCAGTTCAACGACATCTTCAACTGGAACCACAGCCGCCACGATTACCGACGCCCCGACGCCCGCACCGACTACGACAAAATCTTCACCGAGCTAGTTACAGTGCCGGCAGGGAAGACCGTGAGCTACCACAATGCCGTGGTAGCGGATTTTGAGCACCCGTTCGTCCGGGTCCTGCAAAGGATGTTGAGCTTGACTTTCTTCGCTCGGAGCGATCTTGCTTTGAGCAAGTTTCAGGAGAGTGACCTGTTCTTTCTCTATGCACTCCTGAAACGTCAAGAGTGCAACTGGGGAGCATTCTGGTTACAGCGCGTCATGGCGGTGAAGCGGAGCACAAGGAAGGCTCCAATACACTTTGGTGGTCTTGTCACCAAGTTGGCGCTTTACTTGGGGCTGAACTTTCAGTCCATGACTCCGATTTCTACGCGGAGTAGGGTGAACGTGCAACACTTGCACCGTTCAAACCTCATTCTTATCCGGGACGGGTTGGCGTACGCTCATTGCCACGTCAACCAAGCTTACCAGGAGGCATCCCTGCCGGACGACGTCTTCCACATCGAGGGCAAGCAGCATTTCCGATGGCCCATCATAGCCATCGAGTCCTCCAAAGAAGAAGGCGGAGGTGAAGACCAAGAAGGCGAGGCCGAGGAGGACGAGGAGGCTTTCACACCTCTTCGAGCACGCGTGGCACCACGAAAGCGTCCTAGGATGCACCCGGGTGCATCTTCATCATCTCAGCCCCCGCCGCCATCACCACAGCAAGAGCAGACCGCTGCGGATCCCTACTCCATGCAAGGGATGTACACCATGCTGCAGGACATACAGCAGACTCAGCTGCAACACATGGGTTTGTATACCGGCATCCATGAGACAACGGGCCGGTTGCTTGATAATCAAAGGGCTATGTTCGAGAACGAGCGGCTCATCCTCGCCAATCAAGAGCAAATGCACAACCGGTTGCAGCAGATAGAGACGCAGCAGGAGCCCTTCTTCGACCACTACTGGAGTCGAGACTACTTTGGAGGTTATCCACAGCCTCCGCCGAGGACCCAATATGATCCAAGCTTCCAGGGGGAGTACCCATCTTGGGATCCTACGGCACCACAATACCCACCACCGCCTCCGCAAGATTGATCAGGGTATCACTGTTCCACCCTTAAGTTGGTTTTTGACTATGAGGCCATAGTCGGATTCAAGCTTGGGGGGGCTGGAACATCTCTATCTTTTATCTTTTCTTTAGTTGTTTTTAGTTTCTGCTTTGTTATTTGTTTTTGCAATTTTAAGTTTTTATTTAGGATCCACATCTATCTAGTGTAATTGTGGATGTCGTAAAAATTGTCATCTTGCTGTTTTCATGGGGAAATTAAGGGAATTCAAAATTTTTCTGTGTCATTTGGATAGCTTTACTTGGTTGTCCTTGGGGAACTTGTTCTATGAAAATGATTGATTATGTCAACTTTGAAGCAATATGTCATACTCACACCCCCATTGACTCATGAAAAGTGGATAGTAATGGTTGTTTGAGCCTAACCTAATCAAATGGTAATGAGACCTTAATCAGATGTAAGAGAAAGAACCCTTTAAACTACTACACATGTCAGTAAGGAGGGACACATAATTTTCTTCTAAGGTTCAGTCACTTAATCTTGTGATCATTCCACCCCATTTTCTATAATCCACCCAAGAATTGGAAGTAAAGTGCAGTTTCAATTTCTTTTGCGTGCATAGCATGTAGATAGGGTTTGCATTCCTATTTTCATAATTTTGCATACAACGAAAAAAATATACGATGATACATGCACATTACCTTTAGGTGCATGTCATGTAGTTGCACTCATACTTTCATGATTTTCATGCATAAGTACACCATGTATCTCAGTTGACCTGAAAAGTGATCTAAATTGTTCCATACCTTCGCATTAGTACAAAGATTTCCAATCATGAAGACAATAGCCTAACACATGTATCTCTAAGCAATTATGGATATGTGGGCTAAGAGGAAAAGAAAAAAATCTGAAAAAAATATTTGAAAAAAAAGAAAAGAATTTAGAAGGAAATGGAATAAGAGGGAGAAAGGAATGATATCACTTGTATAACAGGGGAATTGAGTACATGATGTGGCTTGAGGAGATTTCTATCTCATTTTGAGGTAGAAGGTTAGTGCATGCATCATTCCACCCACTTTTAGGCAGTAGGGCATTCTTAATGTGCATTTGCATCATTTAGGGCATTTTGTTATATGCATACTGAAACTGTGTAATACTTCCATATTCTCCCATGAACCACCCATTCCATCCACCCGTTGCTCGAATTGGTAGGCCACCGTGATTTTCTCCTCACTCATGATTATAAGGAGGACTGCTTCCATGTAGATGGTAGTTAGGGCGAGCAACGTAGTTTAGGCGATCACAAGATGCACCATGGCTGAATCGGCGAACTTTATTATGTTAACTGCCCTATGTGATAGTGTTCATCGGTTTGAAGGATAATTTCTTTTATTGATGGTTATTGTCGCCTATAGGGTAATTACTGTTCTGTGATTAGGGTAGGCCGGATTGAGAACGTCCAGTGGGAGTCATTTGTGATGTGGGTTGGTATTTTGATTGTTAGTTGACATTCGCAATTCTATTCTAAGGATTAGTTGCTCGAGGGCGAGCAATGTTTAAGCTTAGGGGAGTTTGATGCGATGATTTTGAGTCGCATTTATAGACCGATTTCATATGTGTTTTGTGCCTTAATTACTCATTTTCATGGATATTATTGCATAATTCACTTTATTTGGTCTTTGCCATCATTTTATATCAAATCCCCTTTGTTTCACTATTTTTAAGCATTATTGATCATCTTATCATAAATCGTGTGGATTTACTTGGTCTTGTTGTGCAATTTCAGGAAGAACAAGTATCTGCTTCCGTCGATACCATCGACCAAGCCACAGGTTGTCAGCCGAGAAGAGCAATACAACGTCGATACCATCGACACCCATGTCGATGGCATCGAGATGTCTCCAGGCTGCTGGCGAGGATGAAGTCGATACCATCGACGCAAGTCGATGCCATCGACTCAAGGAGAGCTACAGCGTCGCTAAACGACAACAACCGACGCTAAAGGAGTCAATACCATCGACACCCAAGTCGATGGTATCGAGATCATGACAGGCGCTCAGAATAAAAGAAAGGAAAGCTGCCGCTAATCCGCTGTGTTGATACCATCGACTCGCGTCGATGGTATCGACGCCGGCAGATATGCGTTGGATTTGTTTTGATTTCGATCGGACGGCTGTTGTTATTTGACGACCTAATTAGGGACTTATACCTAATGACGGCCGCCCAGACGTGATCATCATCTCATTTTTGGATTGCACGAGTGCCGAGGAGGAGAGAACGGAGAACGGAGGCCGAGAAGCTCATTCCGGGTGATTCGGACGCTGCCGAAGACAATTTCCACCACCGACAGGCGGGGAAAGCTTGTGTTCTATGCCAAGGATCCACCGGTTCTTCTCCGTTCAGGGGTTTTCCCATTTATTTCACGTTTTTCTTATGAATTCCCCAATTTCTACCATGTATTCGTGTAAGATGAACATGAGAGGCTAAAACCCTCAATCTTTAGGACCGGGAGTAGCCCGGGGATACATTGTATGATGATTTTATATTGATAATTCATATTTTTCTCTCATATCCGTGGTATAAATTCGTTTTCTCTATTGCTATTGTTATGTTTGATCACCATAATAATAAATTAATGCCCTTAATCACTTCGACAGAAGGATTAACGGTTGAAACGAGACGAATTCTACATTAATTAATAAAACCCTTGACAAAGGAGTTGTAAAGTTAATGGTGGGAACTGAGGGACCGATCTTAATGCACTTAGTTTAGGGGAATGATTACTACGACGGTGGAATCAACCTAAATCTAAGTAGTGGATTACACCACGACAGTGGGTAATTCTCATTTCAGGCCACTACCCGGATAGAGAGAGAAGTGTGAGGAATTATATGAAATCTAATACAATGTTGACCCGCGGTGAAACCGCCATCCTAAAGATATCCTTTTAATTGATTAAATTAACCTTTAATCGATTGTTTTCTTTGTTTAATTTTTATTTTCTTTTAATTTGAACAACAAAACCTTACTTTGTTAATCGGTCTAGCTGATTGCGATTAGTTAGTAGAAGTCTCCAATAATTCACGTATCCCTGAGTTCGACTCGGGCCTCACAAGGCCTATATTACTCGACGCGTACACTTGCGTTTTTAGCGCGTAGTAAAATACACGTCAGTTACCTTTTAACACACATAACCTTAATTTTAGATTAAAGCATAATTAACCATCAATTAAGTCCATTAAGACTCTTTTTCATTAAAGCTACCATTTTTATCCTTTTAATCCATGACAAAGTCATTATGCTCAGTTATCCTCAATTCATAGTTCATTATGGTCTAATTCACATATGAACGTTATTTATCATTAATTCTACCTTTTATCCACTAGAAAACCCTAATTTCTACATTAAGGGTATGTATCCACAATTAGGAATTTTTATACTCAAAATAGCTGAGAAGCATCATATCTTAACTTTATTCATGATTTTGAATAATTGAAGCCATTAAGAGTCGCATTTACCAATATTAGGGTTTCAAGGCTCATTAAAGTATATTCATGCACATGAACTCTCAATTAAACTAATTACGTGCAAAGTTCATCATTTTTTATCTTAATGTATCTTTTCATAATTAACATGCCAATATCAACTTTAATCATCCATTAAACCCTACTAATTACATTAATCATCTCAAAATAAGGTTTCTTAATCTTTAGTTCATTAAAGTTGATAAATTACACTACTTTTCGAATTGCAAGAGGAAATAGCTTCTAACTATATTTTTATTAGATTCCCCTCATTTTTCTTAGCAATTTTCGTATTTTATGAATATTCATCTGAGCTACTATTAAGGAGTTATGATTTTAGTAACAGTTTTCTTACTTGACCAATGGGAGGCTGCCACATCACCTATCCCATGCAACACAGCCCGCTTTGAAATTATAACCAAATGTTGATTTTTCCCTTCGTTAAATTACAGCTTCTTCAGCCCACGGAGGGGCAAGATGGTCCAACGACCCGTGGGCCGTCTCCTTCCTCACGAGGGTGCATTGTGTCACCCTATCCGTGCCTTGTGTGGCTCTTTTCTCCTTCCCTAGACCCTGACAGCCTCCGACGCTAGGTTCTCTCACTCCGCCACGTCCCACTACTCCTGGAGCGCCTCTAAGCCACGATCAGTTGGTTGTTCCTGAGCAAGATAGGTCCGTGACTGCTGTCGCCCCCGCAACAGATTTGCAGACTTTGGGTAGGAGTTACATGAAGACAGAGGTGTGGATTTAGTGATCGATCTGTCGTGGGTGGTCGTGGAGGCTTCCTTCCCTAAATAAGACCGAAAACAACCCCCTGTTGCCCCATGGGTAGGGCTATAACCTCATGGTTAGGGTTTCAGCAAAGAAGGTGAAGAAGAGAAATATAGTTGAGTGGAATCCCTATGGACTTGACCCCAGATCTTACCCCTTATATAGGGGAGGGTCAACGAAGCCCTAGGATAGCTTGCCCACAAAGAAACGAAGTCCCTCTTCTAATAGGAATCACATTCCTTCAAGGAGAAGTATTCTTCTCTCTCCTCATAACCCCTTTGAAATTCTTTATTCCACGGATAAATAATAATACGAAAATCCTCTCCCTTCCTCTCTTTATTCTTGGCTTTAAATTCATTGGCCATGAAAATTATATTTCCTTAAGTAGAAAAATACTTCCTTCTTAACAATACCACATAATCCATTAACAATGCATTCACATTATCTTCTTATTTTCTATTATTGGTATTTTCTCTTTCTTTTTCTTCATTGGGACTCCTTAGATCCCAAGAAACTCAAATATTTCGAAATTCCTTTTTAAGGATACTTATTATCCTTCTAGATGCATCGATATTCATTATTTCACATTATCTTGTTTATTTCTTATTAAAATATCTCTTTTTGAGGATTTCTCTTTATTTCTCTTTCCTTTTCCTTATTGGTATTCCTTTTAACATTAGGAATCCTTGGGATATGAAAATTCACCAAGAATAACTCATTCATGCCTCTTTCCATTCATTTCCCACATTTTATCATTGTTGTCAATTTCTTTCTTGATAAGGAAATATTTAATTCATCTTTTCTTTTCATATTTCATTCTCTATGCAACTTTGGACTCCTTGGAACCCAAGGAACCCAAGAGGCACGAAATCCCTCTTTGGATTTGCCTTCTAGAGGTTTCCACATTTTTCTTTCCTCTATTTTCTTATTTACTCAATAATAGAGTTTCTTTTGTCCTTTCTTTGTTATTGGGCCCAATAGCCAATAAAGCCCACAAAACAATCATCAAGGATATTGTACAGGAAATCGATTTATTCAAAACAAATTATATCATTATTTGTTCCAATATTTTTAATATGAGAAGTTACATTTCTCTCCAACTGAACCCAAAAATTAGGGTTGTAACACTTTGGGTTTTACACCTTGAGGTGGATCCGCCAAGGTCATACCTTGTCAGTTTACATGGAGTGCATCATTGATCTCATGGTCTCAAGAAATTTCCTAGATTTTAGTCCCTCAGTAGTTTCTAGGTAGGTTGTTGACTCATCTCTATGATCAACTCACCTCCTTATAAGATATCAATATTATTTCAAATTCAAGGCATGTTCTACTAGAACTATGAGTTCTATGTTAACATAAGGAACATGAGATTCCACAATTGTTTGTGATTCTCCTTGCTCCTATTGTACCTCTTTAGGTTCAATGTTTTTATGTTTGTCTTGAACATTTTGATTTCTACTTTTTCTCCCATTGATTCCTTTAGAACTAAGTTCCCTTTTAGGAATGCAATCTTCTAGACTAACAAATACATTGTTGTGGGATTGGGATAATAGTAGTCTTTAACAAAATAACATTTATGTGATTTTGTGGACAAAGGTTTTAAGAAACAATTTTCTAATATAAGCCTTCAAACCTATTAACTATAAAAGACACATAGGGACTCCTCCTGTTCCATATCTCAAATGGTGTCTTTTGAACCATTTTATATGGTACATTGTTGTAGTGTAAAGCATATGCCCAAAAGAAATTGTAAGATCAGCTAAATTTTATTGATAATCTCACCATGACTTAACATGGTGTGATACCTTCTTTCTGACACATCAGTATGTTTCAGGTGGAGTTCATTGTGATACAATGTCATGGTCTCTCCAGAAGTTCCTTAAACTTTTTGTTAAAATATTTCAACATTGATTGTGTCAATGTATCTTAATACTTTACCAAGTGAGTTACGTACTTCATTCATAATCACCTTGAACACAAGATAATCATGTTTGTATTTCACTAAATACAAATTTCAATATTTGTTGATAGCATCAGTAAATATAATGAGGTACTTTTAGCTACCTATAGCGTTCATTCTAAAAGGTCTATGTACATCAGCATGTACCCGTCCTAATGGAATAATTTCTTCTCTCACTACATCTAGTGAAGATGCTTTTGTCACATTACACAACTTATAAGACATGAATGTCTCTAATGGTTCAATAACCAAAAGGGTCTACATAACCATCATATTTATTCTAGAAATGCATTACTGGTTTATGTGTTCTAGATGATAGTGCCATAGGTATTCAGTTGTTTGAGTCATCAAGTCATTCATTATATGAGTCATACACATTTGTCTTTAGAACTATTAAGTATAGTTTGTGAGACATAGGTCATTTCCATAAAAGATCATATCTTTTAAAATCAAACATAATGTTCTTTTCATACAAAACATATAAAGTTTTCATTGATGGAAAGTACACAAAAGCAATTCATTAATTCTATTATCTGCCCATGAATGACAACTTCCAACTATAGAGGCAACAACCCTTACTATGCATAGTTCTATCTTACTACTACTCATGCCTTGAAGTAGAGATCTCTACCTCCATATTTTTTCTAAGATCCTTTATAAAGAGGATAATTCTTTCCAATGTCCAGAGAGGTGACAATGGTGGCACTTTATTTTATCCTTTATGTGAAAAGGTTAGATTCCTTTTACACTTACCCTTTTCCATAACTTGAGTGTAGAAGTCTTGGACTTATGCTTAGATTCATAACACTTCTTAGCCTTGCCTTTTCCCTAGGACTCAATTATGTTGATCATCATCACAGATGTGTCCTTCTTCTTCCTTTCTTTGGCATCAACATGGCAAGCATTTGATAAATTCACTATATGATTCATGCAACACTTGCATAATCATACTCATGGTCAATTCTTGACCTACGAGATATCCCAGTCATTCCACATGTCCAATCATATTGAGCACATGGGGTTCTATTGGACCTCCCTTTGTTAGTTTGCACTCAATTAGCTCTTGGATACATTATACCTTCTTTGCTTTACATGATTCTTAAGATGTGTTACCATCTCAAGAATGTCCATGTTTTCATGTTGTTCATGCAACTCATAGTTCATACAATAGAGCCTTCATTATTTAAATTTTTATGGAATCATTGGCATGCTTCCCATAAGCATCCATTTAGTCTTAGGTGCATTTGAAGTGGGTCCCTCTAGCGTTGGTCTATCAAGGACATAGAGCTTTCTCTCATTGATGAGAACATTTCTCAAAGTCCTTAACTAGTTGTGGAACTTTATCCCATTTTGTCCTTCTTTGAGGACTGATTGCAATTTGAATGTGTTTGTGTTTGACATTTGATTCTACAAAGAAATATTGCAACTTTTGAAATCATTTTTTTATTTGGCTTGATTTGATAAATTTGACAATATTCATTAGGTCTTTAATTAACTATCACTCCCACTATTTTATTTGAATTGATACCCCTCAATATCAATTTAGAATATTATAGAATACAGTATTCTAGTGGGCTAGATCCAAGATAATTCAACTGTGGCCCTATCAACTCTACAGACACAGTCAACTACCAAGGTAGGAAACTCTTCCCAATTACATCATATGCAATTTTGGATAGATGATATAGCAACCCCTTGTCATAATCATATGCATGCTTCTTGGCCCAAACGCTCTGAGAATCACCAGTCAAGCCTGATCCAAAATTTGACATAGTAATAATGCATCCCACAGAGGAGAAACCTACATTATGACCATCACACTTCCACGAGATAGATGACCCACCCTGCGGAGGCATAACATATGTTTGATCGATCAAGATTTTCATGTGTGCTACTTTTGGGAAGCATCTAAGACTTTGATATTTTATTAGAGGTAGTGTGTATAAATACATATACTTTATCCAATCACCACTTGTATAATATGTATCATATACATGTTATATCCCACAATGAAAACATACAATAAATAAAACACACAAGTGATGGTTATGGCCATACTAATGAATTCCTTAGAGACATAAGGAATTAATACCACCTATGGTCCACATCATATGCAACCTACTTTCAGGGAAGATATGTGCTCGAACCAATCTAGGTTGATCAATTCAACTCTTGAACCGGTCGGTTCACTTCCTGGTGTCTCGGTTGGGCTCTTCTAAAGTGGTCATCTGGTTCTCAGGTCCAAGCAGCATCTAGACACCTCCAGTTTGTTGGTTGGGCCAAGAGTCAATCGGTTCATCCTGCTATTGTCTGGCCTCCTCAGTCCTCCAGTAGATCGAGCCGTCTCACAAGCTGGTCAATTTGTCTTTGTACAGATTAATATCTCACATAAAAACATAAATTAAAATTATCCTATTTCTTATTATAGTGTATATGGTGAGAATCTCGAGTTCCATTCGAGGTAGATAGGAAGAAGAGAATTAATTTACATATGGAAAGGGGAGAGAGGCTCGGTACGCAAACCAATTAACAATAGGAAGAAATAATCACAACCATGCACACACAGATCTAGGGTTTTGGCGATAACTATGCTTCACATCCACCATCAATACCGATTTCATGGAAATGAATATAAATTGCATTATATAAATGGGTTCTTGATGTTGTTGTAAAACGGCTGAGCACATCAACTAGTTTACATATTCACATTTCATGCAATAAATAAACACTGTAAAACCAAAATATGATCATATGGATTATCCCAAAATATAAATAATTGACATGACTTTGATACCAGTCTAGGAAAATATGCCATCAGATTGGCATCAAAAACAAAAAAATAGTAACATATTTCTCATTAACTAGCAGGTTGTGTCAATAGCTATGCAATATAAAGTATGGTTTCATGAAGTTATACCTGATCCTGGAGCAAGTTCAATGAAAATCCTCATCGATGTAGATGTGCACTCTATCTTGGATAGTGTCTATGTAGCTCCTGGTTGCACTAGGACTCCTCTAATTGCTCCTCCATGGACAATAGACTCAAAAAACTACTGTAGGGGGTCCTTAGATCTTGCTACAAAATATGAGTTAATGTTTCCCTCCTAGTAGTAGACAAAAGACTCCTGCCTCTAGAGTAGTCCACACATACCCACTAGAACTCATGTCATCCTACTAGAATGAACAAGAAGGATTTGTTCCTTCTATTGGTGTACTAGTCACCAACCTTCTCTCCCATAACAATGATCCTCAGTTGTTTCTCTCCTATAGCTATCCCTACCTAGTCGGGTAGGACTTGCTTGGGTTCTCTTGGTTACCACAACTAGACAGGACAACAATTGTTAGTGCAACTAATTCTCAGTTGTCTGTGTTGTACTCTAAGAAACCCCCAGTATCCCTCTATTTATGGTAGAGTCCAGGGTTAGGGTTCTCAGTTTGTGTAGGAGTGGAAGGGATCAGAAGATCTCAAATTTTCACAACCATTCTAAAAGTTTCACAACCTACAACAGTTGAGAAGGTCGTCTCAAAACCTAGATGGTCATCTGGTGTGCCAAATGGTCATTTGTCTCAGTCCAGATGGTAATTTGTCATTTCCCAGTTTTGAACATATGTCTGCACCAATCTTATGTGCAATCAAATTACACCCCTGGACCATTTATTTGGTGTATCTGAGATGGGTGTCTCACACCAAGCTAGACGGTCGTTTGACACCCCAGGTCAGGAGACACTCCAAACACATGTCTCAACACTTCAACTAGTTGTTTAAACATCTAGTCAGTCGATACGTAGCATGAATTGAAATACACAAACACTATAGTAATCAATTCAATCATCATTCAAGTTCAAAACTCCTCTTCTAAAATGATTTCTTATGTGTATGACCCTATAGGTCCCATATTATGTTGGTAGTGAATGTCCATAATAACTTATGATATCACAAGCAATGAGCGGTGCCTAGTCACACATCATTGCCACCTAAGTAATTGGAAGTTGGAGACAACATCAACCTACAATTTGTGCATGGTGTTACCATGTTTCTATAGTTCTTTTGTCACTGATAATCAGATTGAACTAGAGGCACAAAGGGTCAACCTCATTATTATTCAATCTTGTTTCTTGAACCAAAGTAGACTGTGTGAGATTTATGTAAGCTCAATATCACATGTTGACTCACATGTGTATAGCCATACTTTGATTTGTCTCCCTAATAAAGAGGCCTTGGATATAATAGTCTGTAGGAAGGACAAATCCCATCTCTATCACTCACAGTCCATCCCCATGTGTCAAAGTCATCCAATCATCATCGTTATAACAACCCATGTTTTAGGATTGTGTTTGATGATGTCAAAGTGCACCCAATGACATGTGATGAGTGAAGTGATTTCATGTCTAAGAACCACAACCTTCTCCATCACTGTGAGAGTTGACTATGAATTCCATGATGATGGCTTCCATGTGTTAGTCTCACAGTGGGTATGTCTAATACACTATTCTCTAACATGTATCTGTGTGCTTGGTTTGATATAGCCATATCATGACTCATGAGATTACATCATCTACCCACCCACCCTCCGATATTATGTGTTATTGTAGTCTATCAACCTTCCACAATAACAACCGATCAGGGAAATAATGAGAATATGTATATGTGGTCTTAACATATGTATGATCTCATTTCCACATGTCTAATAGTTGAAGACATACGTCATTGAGTAATATTATTCTCTAGAAATTTATAGTGTTTCATCATTATCTCAGAATTGAAACATAATAGATTGGGAGCTTGCTTTTTATTAATAATCAAATTGTTTACATTTTATGCCATTACAATCATCACATGACTAGCTCTCTATCCATACATACCAACACTAACATTGGCCTAGGTGGTTTGACAGCCTGGAGCTTGTGCTATTTCCTTCCTTGGTGGTCTGACCTCCATGGCCTCCAACTGAAGAAAACACACTGGACCAGCTGGAGTTCCATCCTTCTCCACTGCTCCTAGGAATGTATCCTTTGATGGAACTCTTTTATCTCCACTCAAGGCGTGGATAGGTATAAGGAACTCCGTCCTAGGAATCCGTTTCCATTCTGTGCCTTGTTTGAACCACATTTTGTAACTAGAAGAAGTGATAAAAGAGGTTGTTGAGGTTTTCAAATCTCATCATCTTAGTGCCTTGTGTATAGAGCGATTGTGCTACACTAATTCCATGTCTATCAGAAAAGCAGCCTACAAATTTTATGTCAACCTCACATGAAACTACACTACCCTTGTACCACCACCTAAAACCAAAGTCATCTTGACCTCCATGATTGCTGGTATAAGATTCCAATCTCTAAGGATTCTTAGAAAAGCTTCTTCAATGGTACTGAATTTGCAAATATAGGGATGTCATCCTATCCCAAGTACCTTGACCTACTTGACCCCCAGAATTTCTACAAAAACTTTGAACTCAAGCACACCCTTCCTAGCATGCACAAGTTTTTAAAGAAACCCGATGTACCCTATAGGAAGAAATCCATCATTCCCTCTTCTTTCCTTGAAAAAAAGAATCGACTCATTGCATTAGTAGTGAAATGTAATATCCACCCAAAGAAAAACCAAACTGATATCACAGAGGCACGGTTATGATAATATACTATCTCTTGAGTGATGTATGATTCAAATGGTCCCATTATATTCTTCACCACATGACATGTTTCGACTCAGGGAAGAACACCACTAGTACCCATCTCCCCATCCCAAACTTTATATGTGGCATGTCTGATCACCATTCTAAGAAATCCCTTTTCCATGAGCTTGGCTACAAAGAAAGTAGAAAAGTGTTTATTTCAGTTAGACCACTATCAAGAAATCCTTTCACCCCACCTCCTATACCACACGCGGTGCTTCCACCACCACCCAAACCCCTCCACCTCCATCTAGACGTGATTTTGCCTCATTCCCAGTGTCAAATGAAACCCTGATGGGCTACATGATACATCATCAAGCACACAGCCTCTAGGTTCAGGACCACATCCACCATGATTTAGTTCAGATAATGTCAAACATGAACTTATACTACAGCCATCCCTACCCCACCTACCATCCCTACCCAAGTGTTGACTATGCTTCCTATGCATACATTCAGTGATACCCTGACCACCACCTTGCTTCTTCCATTGTTCCCCCTACCTCTGATGGTGATCCACCCCCATTTCCTCTCATCCTACTACCTCTCAGCTTCTTGCTTTTCCTCTTAGCCCTGCATCCACTTTTCTTGCTAGCTTTGACGGGACTTCTACTCCCAACTTTGAGCAAGATAAGGCTCTAAAAGAGTGTGGCATATCCTGGGTAGATAAAAACTACCGTTGGCCTGGTCCTCACTATTTTGTTCTTTCTGATGATGAGGAAATGGTTGATGAATAGGTTGATGATGTTGATATTGGTGATGGTGAGGATTATGGGGATGATGGCGAAGATGGTGATGAGGCTACATCTACTGCCAAAGATGCACCTTCAAATAGAGATGAGGACTACAAGCCAGAGGATGAAAAGGACAACCCTATTGACCTAGATTCCCTGCATGTTTAGTTCTCAGTCTATAGAGTGCTTATCTAGATCTATTTCTATAGACTTTTTAAGTATTGAACATTTGAGAACTTTACTAGAGGATTAATATTTTAATATCCTGTTTTTTTCTTTGTTTCTTTGTAATTTTCATCTTGAGAGGAAATATCTTTTGTTGTAGTCTCATGAAATGTACCTTGACTCTCTGTTTGGTTATATCTCATGAGTTCTTGGTATGTGTTTCCATATTTTGGTTATGACTCTAGTATGTTTGTTCTCTATGGTTTGTTGGTTGGTTCTTGTTTGGTGGTTTGTTGTGTTGTTTGTGCCTACGGATAAGGCTTGTGTTTTTAGATCTTCTATCCCTTTCCTTTTTGAAATGACAAAGGGGGTAAGAAAATTAGAGCTTATGTAATATAGTGCTATAGTGGAGATTTGATCTCAAGTACATATTGAATTATGATCCTTCTCTATTTGATTATATGATATATCATGTGACTATATAAGAGGACACAATATATGTATGTGTTTGATATGGTTATTGTAACATATTGGATCTTAGATTTAATCTCCACATAACCCTTTTTCCCAAGTTTACCATTCATTTCTGTCCTTTATGTCATTCATGTTTAATTAGTGGAATTTATAGTTGTTTGGTGAATATGTATTCACTATTTGTACCAATAAAAGGGTTTATGCACAAATACCTCAATGAAAGTCTATTTAAGGACCTTAGTTAGGTGTTATAAACCTTAATATAACAAATTTATGTGTTTTGAAATCATAATATGAGCCTAAGTTTCGAATTTGGTTCAATTTGTATGTTGTTTGTGCAAGTTATGCAATCTTAGGAACTTTCTAGACTTTATGCAATTTACCAAATTGGTAGTTTTTCTTTGTAAATTATCACATGCATTATAATCCTTATATATTCCCTTACCATTCTTGAGATTTTTAACCATGGGGCACCTAGTTGCACCTTGGTTTGAAGATGTTTCTCTATAAGGGCATTTTAGGGATTATCCTCTTTATAAATGAGCTTATCTTTAAAAGCTATCAACCAATGGGGTTATTTCCTTGATTGGAGGATGGTGGGGATGGCCTAGAATTCTCCATGGGATTTTAGGACCGACATTTGATATACAAGAAGTCTCTATTAGTTGTCCTCTTGCATGGTCATGAAGCACTAGGCTAAGGACACATGGAAAGTCACATAGACACCTCATGCTTGCCCCCTTCTTTATAAAGTCATGTCTACCCCTTCCCACCTCCCAACCCAAGAAGCAATCTTCTCCTTACCTTTCCTCCATCTTAGAGTATCGTTCCTACTCTTTACGGGTAGAAGGTGTTGTCTCAAGGTAAAAGAGAGTTCTTACCTTGGTGAAGAAGGCTCCTAGGGTTCGAAATTTACTATATTTAGGGTTTCTAAAGCTCCTTCTTGGTGATTTCGACCAAAAGTAGTAAGTTTCCTCCTTTCCTTCCCTATTTTCATGTTGTTAGCATTTACCTCTCTTCTTATAGATCGGAACCATGGGCTTCCATGGTGAAACCCCACTTAGAGCCTTAAACACCTCATCTCCATGTTCTTTTGCTAGGGTTTTTAACCTCTAAAGTGGACACGGACCTTCTTGCTCGAGAAAGGAGCTTTGTTGGAGAAACCAACCTCTCTATCTCGGGAATCTTTCTGCTTGAACTTGTCCACCTTTCCTAGAGGCAAGTTTTATTACCACCTTCTCATATATTTGTTACTGCATGCTTAAAACTCATGCTTCTATGTTCAAAATCAATGATCTCCATCTCTGTTTACCACGATCTTCTAGGGTTTTGGTTTCTTGCTATTTTACCTTCTTTAGAATCTCTAGTTTGGTTACCTATGTAACTTCAAACCTTATCTTGGGTCAAATGGTGTTTTCTCCCTCTCCTTCTCTCTTCAATTATCTCGATCGGTCTGACGATGTGGCAATTTCCTATTGGTCAGTATTGAAAAATTCATATATTCTAATCCGCTTATCCAAATTAGACAAATAAATATGTTTTGGAATTATAAAATTAGTATATATCTAATAAAAATATTTTCAAGGTATGATTTCTAGGTTTGACATAGGGTGATTTTTGTATAATAAATTTAATGCATAAAATTTATAAAAAAATACATCTTAATCATCATAACTCCATAATTAACATAAAAATATGTTTCCTTGATCAAGAGAACCTAATAAGTTCATTGGTGAGGTTTTCAGAATCTAAATCTAAGTTTTGCTAAAAAGTTCTAAAATTAGGGTTTCTATACATTAATGTGCATTATGTACTCTAGTACATATCAATACATTGAAAATAGGCAAAGTGGAACTTGTACTCAATTAAAGTGGTCAAAGTTAGTCACTGATAACAGTAATAGAGTTATGTGAATTCCTTACACCCTATGTTGGGATAGTTGCAACCCAACCCTATATTTCCCTAATGAGGCTTAAATGAACCCTAAATCTTCTATACTTGAATCCTTTGTTATATGTGCCTATAAATCAGTATTTCTTCTCTTTTGTTTGGGTCTTGTACCCCATTGTCATTTTCTAATTTATCTGATGCTTTTACTTGACAAGATTTCTTTTATAGCATGTTGATTTTATGGACTATTTATCTATAGTAGTGGTACTTATGTACAACCACCCATAGATAGGGCATATATTAATCTTCCCTCGGGAATGTCTTATTCTCACCCATAAAAATATGTGTAGGTGATCGGGAATGTATCAATTCTCCCCTCACCTATTGTTGAGGTCCGGTAGGTGCCTCAACCCTACTTAGTTAAGGTAGCCATAATTGTCATGCAAGCAACCCTTATATTATATTTTGTTTATGGTAAACTTCTATTTAAAAATAGCCTCATACTCTTGAAATCTTCATCTTATGATGAAAACTAGCCTTTATTTACATGTTTTCTTTACCTTGATATCCTATTCATATTTTTTGACACGTTCTTTGTTTTCCTTTCCCTTTTACTGGGTTTTTTCCCAACCACCCAGGTGCTCAGAAAGGTGAAGACCAAGTCCATGGAAATCAACACAGGAGTAGATTTCAAGTTTTTTTCTTCTAAAGAATGTCTAGGTTACTAAATCTAGATCCCTAGTTTTCTTATATTTTTCTTCTAAAAAACTTATGTAGTGAACTATGATGAAAGCCATGTAATAACTTTAGTTTCGTTGTTTTTCCGTTGCTACTGACATTCTATATGTATATGTTGCATGTTTATTTACTTGGAATATTATACATGATCCCTTAGTATCTTTTGTCTTTCTAAAAAAAAGGATATTTTGTACTTCCTTTAAATTTTAGTAAGGAGGTGATATCACCTCTTTACATCATCACATCAGAACCTTTAGGAAACTATTAGGGCACGAAGTTGAAGAAAAGGTGTCTAGAAAGGATTAGGATTTCAAGGGTTGGCAATATTTTCCTTCACACCCCCAACTTGGTTTACAAGGACTCTGAGATCCATATGATACCTGCCAGGCCCAAGCTGGTGCAAATTGTCCAAAATAGTATTCTTTTAGGCAATAGTAGTACTAGACATTCTTTTCTCATCTATGTCAATATACTCATTGGAACCTAACATGATAACCTTGCCTTTCAGGAGGGGTGACATGTTTGACAACATGAACAACAACAACAACTCTAAAGAGTCAGTCCAGAATGACTGCAGTAGTTTAGATACCTCTATGATGCCACAAGGGCACAATGTGATGAACCTCGCAACTCCTACCACCCCCTGTCTTCACGCATGAATAGGAGTTGGCAATGATGTACCAACTTCTCACTACTACCTTGGTGGGACAACTCATCGATGTTGTTGTATACAACAACAACCCAAAGATTTCACTCTCACCGATTTCATCAAAACGTAGTTGTCTTATTTCAAGGGCACGACATGCCCTCCTGACTAGAATGTCTAGTTTGCTACCTACATGTTTGATGGACCAGCCCAGGTTTGGTGGAACAACATCGCCTATACCACGGACACCTCATCTTGACCTAGGACCAGTTCTTGAACATGTTCTGTGAGAAGTATATCTGCCCCACCTTTTTGAGGAAGAAGGAGGCTAAGTTCTACAGCCTCAAATAGGGTGGCATGAGCGTGGTCGATTACGTTCAACATTTCCTCTTCCTGGATGCTATGCCAGGGACCTCGGAGCTAAGAGAAGATCGACCCTTTTCTTGGAGGGCCTAAATTATCAGATGGGCTGAAACCTTGTTCCACAACCCCCCCTCACCTTCTAATAAATGGTGGATAAGGCTTTGGCAATTGAGTTCTATCTTGGAATCCAATCTCTGGGGTACAACAACAACAAAAACAATAAAAGGAAGAATCCCTATGACAACCGTGGACGCGAGACATGAAACGGATGCTCCCTCCACCATGGAGATGTCCTACCAACAATTCCCCAACTCATAGAAATGACCGGCCTCCCCCCACCTGCCATGAGTGTGACTAGGTTGGGAATATTTGACCCTTCTATCCCCAGTTTCAGCAAGGACATGCACCTACCCAACAACTAAGCTAGAAACCACAACAGTCTTGATAGAATCCACCTCTGTGGAACAACAATAACTAGAACCAATGAAAACTGCATGTGGAAAGGCAGAATGGAAGGGTGTTTTTTGTAAATGCCGAAGAAGCTGGTGAATATAATGAAGTCATAGAAGGTACCTTACATATCAATATGCATCCTATCAAGGCACTTTTCAATTTTGTCTCTTCAAACACTTTCATGTCTTCTCAGCTCACTTCCATGCTAGAGTTAAAATATGAATACATGGACCATGTGTTAAATGTAGAAACACCTAGTGGTAGGATATTCTCTTCTTACCTCAAACCCCCTACCTTGTATTCAGACATAAAGGATACAGTAGTGAATACTAGTCATATAGACAAAGGTTGATTGTATCGTCATAGCCATCTAAGTTTAATTATGACTATGTGTGTCACATTTTATGTCAATCGGGTCTGTGGTTGTAATCGGACTCTAAATCCCGAACTACTGTACTGCTATATATACTGGCAAAGCCAAAGGCAAATGATAGTGTGGGACTTCATTTGCATACTCCCGCCTCTGTCTTCTTCGATTCTAAGATGGTATCAGAGCTTCTGAGTGTCACTGCTTGACGATCTCGGAGAGAAGGAGAGAAACCCTAACTTGGAGGAGAAGTCAGGCAAATAATGAGGACTCTGTCCAATGCTGCTCCAACCTGTGTTCCGATCTGCCTCCGTCCTTTCTTCCTCATCATCTTGGTTCTCGAGTTCATCTGGATCAGCTTGAATCAAATTAGGTGTCCAGTGACGACGGCAACAGCAAGGCTCGGACGGCAGGCGTTCATCCTTGTCGTCATCTATTCTACACCAACAACCTGCTGTCTCGGCTTGTTTCTGGTCTCCGATCATCTTCGACTAATCGTCGGATCTACTGGTCTTCAGCTGATTCATCACCTAGCGATCTCCGTCAGTCTGTACATAGAGATCCAGTCTCCTATGTCTCTGCTTCTTCTCTTACAAGTTGTCAGGCATTTGATCCTGTCGACATCTCATTTGCATCGCCTCTCTGCTGTCGGGGCTTCCTTTCCAGTCTTCGATCATCCTTGGTGAATCGTCTGATCTACTGATTCTTTTCTGCTCATCTGTGCTCCTGGTGCCTCAGTTCTTCAGGTTTGACAAGCCAGTTTTCTCTTCCTGTTATCGATCTGTCCCGCTCTTCTCAGTAAAATCAGTATGGAATTCTCTAGTGAATCTGTTATAAGGAAAGGGAAAGTAGCTATGTATGCTGAATATCCATATCCCTTAGGTCTGAATGTATCAAATTTTGTGTCGATTAAACTCAATCAACACAATTTTCTACTGTGGGAATCCCAGATTAGAACCTTATCTGAAAGTTGCTGCCTCGAGGGATTTCTAGACGACACTGAAAAGCAACCTTCTATGGTCATTGCTGAAGATGGAGAGTCAGACATAAATCCAAAATACCGTGCGTGGACCAGAACTGATCGTCTTGTTAAAGGATGGATCTGTGGATCTCTGTCTGAAGAAGTTATGGGTGAAATGATTGGTTGCAAGACAGGTGCTGATGTATGGAAAACTTTGAACAAAAAATTCACTGAGTCATCTCAATCTAGAGAATTTGAGTTAGTATCACAGCTTCGTACCTTTCAAAAAGGATCATCTACTATAACTGAGTACTTGAGGAGTTTCAAAAGCATTTGTGATCAATTAAATGCCATTGGACATAACGTGACTGAAAAGGAGAAAGTTTTCACCCTACTGAATGGGTTGGATGGGTCTGAGTATGAAAGCTTTGTAGTATCCATGTTAAAGCCTCCAATACCTGCCTATAATGAAATTCTATCCTTACTTCAAGATTATGAAAGAAGAAGAATGAGGAAAGGCAACACTCTGTCTGCTACTATCTTTTATGCTGACAAAGAAAACAATTCTGGTGCTCGAAGGACAAGTCAGAATAACAACGTACCACTGCATAATAGCTACAATAATGGTAGAGGAAGATCATATGGCAGGGGGAGAGGAAGAAGTCAAACTAACTTCTACTCTACCAATTCTAATACTGGTATTTTAGGAAGTGGTCCATCCAACAGTAACTTCAATTACAGTTCTCAGGGAAGAGGTTTTTCTCAAGCTGCAAAGCAAGCTCATACTGATTCTGGAAATAGTTACACAAATAGAAGGATGATATTTTGTCAAATCTGTCACAGACCAGGTCATGAAGCCTACAAATGTTGGTACAGGTTTGATACAAACTATCAACATACTGAGGTACCACGTGCTCTTGCTGAAAACACTACTGCTTTGGTTGCACTGAGAGTGAATGATAATGATTTCACTGAATGGCACATGGATTCTGGAGCTACTGATTGGACCTTTGTATATCTAGAAAGATGTTTCCTTCAGATTTTATCCTACTCAACATGTCTGCCTTTGATGTTATCTTGGGCATGGGTTGGTTGAAGAATCATGATGCAGCCTTATTTTGTCGGGAAAAGAAAGTTATCTTATTGCATCCTAATGGAGAGAGACTGTGTATCAAGGGTAGGAAGCAAGAAGATTGACAATTTGTCATATCTGCCATCAAAGCCAAAAAAAAATTTATCTCGTAAGGGTGTAGAGCATACTTAGAATCAATCATTCTTTATGTGACACCTCCTTCTCTAGATCATATAGATGTGGTAAAGGACTTTCCTGATGTCTTTCCTAAGGAGTTACTAGGTTTGCGACCATCTTGCGAGGTGGAGTTTTCCATCAACCTTGTGCCCTAGACTTCCCTTATCTCAAAGTCTCTTTATCATTTGGCCCCTGCTAAGCTTGCTGAGCTAAAGAAGCAACTTTAAGAACTTCTTGACATGGGCTTCATCTGTCCCAGTATCTCTCCATGGGGAGCCCCTGACTTGTTCTTGAAGAAGAAGGACAGTTCATCGTGGATGTGCATGGACTACCGCATGCTCAATCAAATGATGGTGAAGAACCGTTATCCTTTTCCTGGCATCGATGACTTGTTCGATCAACTAAAGTCAGTCACGATGTTCTCAAAGATAGACCTATGGAGTGGCTACTACCAGATGCATGTGAAGGATGAGGATGTCCCAAAGACGGTGTTTAGAACTTGATATGGGCATTATGAATTCCTAGCCATGCCTTTCGGTTTGAGAAATGCCCCTGCTGCCTTCATGGACCTGATGAACCGAGTATTCTGCCCGTACCTTGATAAGTTTGTGGTGGTGTTTATTGATGTCATTTTGGTTTATTCTGAGACATTAGAACAACATCAAGAACACTTAAGGATTGTGCTTCACATACTGAGATAAAATCAAATTTATGCTAAATTCTCAAAATGTGATTTCCGGATGAAATAAGTGATGTTTCTGGGTCACGTGATTTCTACCGGACATATAGTTGTTGATCTTGCAAAGGTAGAATATGTGACCAAGTGGAAGCTCTGAAGAATCCCTCATACATATGTATTTTCCTTGGCTTAGCATGTTACTATTGAGGGTTTATCAAGATCTTCTCTAAGTTTTCCTTGCCTTTAACCAACCTGACACGTAAGGAGGTCAGGTTCTCATGGACACAAGAATGTGAGAACATGTTCTAAAAGCTATAGGAGTGTTTGACATCTGCTGTTGTTCTTGCCTTGCCTATTGATGGTATACCCTATGTCATCTACATTGATGCTTCTAAACAAGGCTTAGGGTGTGTCTTGATGCAAAATGAAAAGGTGATCGCCTATGCTTCCCACCATTTAAAATCGAATGAAGATAATTGTCCTACACATGATTTAGAGTTTGTTGCCATCATTCATGCTTTGAAAATCTAGCGACACTATCTCTATGGTGTGAAGTTTGAAGTTTTCTTTGACCATAAAAGCTTGAGGTACCTATTGACGTAGAAGGATTTGAATCTGCGACAATGAAGGTGGATGAAGCATCTTAAAGACTATGACTTTACCATCACTAATCATCCTGATAAAGCAAATGTAGTTGTTGATGCTTTAAGTAGCAAAAAGGATGTGGTTTGTGTTTCTATGAGGTGTTCAGTGTGGAAATATAGAGCATGTGTCTAGTTGGTGACCCCATCTTGTCGATTCAATGGATGAAGACAAGTTGTGTGTTCATATGGCTAGCTTGATCGTTACACCATCCTGGATCTCAGAAGTTGTTGTTGTACAATTGGAAAGTTCTGAGCTTGAAGGGATGAAGGCCTTAGCAGAGACATTGCAATCTGATTTCTCTATTGGAGTGGACGGTGTTGTCCATTTTTGACATAGGTTGTGGGTTTTAGATGTTGGTGACCTAAGTGAAGCTCATGGGTCTAAGTACACTACTCACCCTGGCACAACAAAAATATACAAGGACCTTCAGTGAAGCTTCTGGTGAAGGAACATGAAGAATGATATAGCTTTATTTGTTTCGAAGTGCTTAACCTCTCAACAAGTCAAGATAGAACATCAATGACATGGTGGTCTTCTTCATCCACTTGAAATTCTAGAATGGAAATGGGAGAAGATTACTATGGATTTTGTCACTAGTTTGCCTAAGTCCAAGAAAGGTTATGATGTTGTTGGGTGGTGATTGATAGGCTTACAAAGTTTGATCACTTCTTGCCTTTAAAAAATAATTACAAAGTTGTGGATATGGCTCAGTTGTACATTGAGTGGATCGTTCTCCTGCATGGAGTACCTAAGGTGATAGTTTCTAACTATGACCCAAAGTTTACTTCTCTTTTATTGGGTTAGATTTAGGAGGAGATGTGTATTGACTTGCATTTCACATCTTATAACCACCAAGAAACTGATGGCCAATCTGAGAGAACAGTTCAGATTCTGGAGGATTTTCTTCATTAATGTGTGATGGATTGGGGTGATGTATGGGATCGGTACATTAGCTGAGTTTTCTTACAATGATAGCTACTAAGATAGTATTGGTATTCCATCTTTTGAAGCTCTCTATGGTAGACCATGTCGTTCACCTTTGCATTGGGATGATGTCGGTGAACGTTCTCTAATGTAGACTAATGACATGCAAATGATGACAGAGAAGGTAAAGTTGATAAAGAAATGCATGAAAGCTACTCAAGACCGACAGAATATGTATGCTGACAAAAAACGGTATGATGTTAGCTTCCAAGTGGGTGACTATGCATTTCTAAAGATCAAGCCTATCCATTCTATTTCTAGTTCTAAAGTTAAAGGCTAGTTGAGTCCTTGTTATGTTGGACCATTTGAAATCTTAGATAAGGTTGGAACTATGCATACTTCTTAGCTTTACCTCCTTGTTATGATAAGACCCATAATGTGTTCCATGTCTTTGTGTTGAAGAAGTATGTAAAGGACTCATCTCATGTGCCTACTGTTGAACCTTTGGAGATACATGAAAATCTGACCTATGAAGAGCTACCTATGAAGATCCTTGACACCCAAGTAAAGTAGATAAAGAACAAAGAGATTGAGCTAGTAAAAGTTTTTTGAATATAATGGTCTGGAAGAAACCACTTGGGAGTTGAGAGATTAAATGGTACGTACTCACCCTTCTCTTTTTGCTTGAGATTTTGAGGATAAAATCCTTTTAAAGGAGTTGACTGTTGTCACATACTAAATCTTAGATGTAATCTCCATGTAACCTTTTTTCCTAATTTTACCTTTCATTTCTGTCCTTCATGTCGTTCGTGTTTATTTAGTGGAATTTATCGTGGTTTAGTGAACATGTATTCACTATTTGTACCAATAAAAGTGTTTATTTACAAATACCTCAGTGAAGGTCTATTTAAGTACCTTAATTAGGTGTTTTAAACCTTAATATAACTTATATATGTGTTTAGAAATCATAAAATGAGCCTAAGTTTTGAATTTCGTTTAATTTGGATGTTGTTTGTGCAAGTTATGCAATTTTAGGAACATTCTGGACTTTTATACAATTTACCCAATTGGTAGGTTTTCTTTTAAAATTATGATGTGCATTATGATCCTTAGATATTGCCTTACCATTCTCCAGATTTTTAACCATGGGGCACCTAGTTGCACCTTAGTTTGAAGGTGTTTCTCTCCAAGGGCATTTTAGGGATTACTGTCTTTAAAAATGAGATTATCTTTAAAAGCTATAAACCAATGGGGTTATTTCTTTGATTGGAGGATGGTGGGGATCGCCTAGAAGTCTCCATGGGCTTTTAGGACTGACATTTGATATACAAGAGGTCTCTATGAGCTGTCCTCTTGCATGGCCATGAAGCCCTAGGCTAAGGACACATGGAAAGTCCCATAGGCACCTCATGCTTGCCCCCTTCTTTATAAAGCCATGTCAACCCCTTCCCACCATCCAATCCAAGAAGCAACCCTCTTCTTATCTTTCCTTCATCTTGGGTAATTGTTCCTACTTTTTTTGGCCATTAAGGTGCTATCCCAAGGTAAAAGAGAGTGCTTACCTTGGTGATGAAGGCTCCTAGGGTTTCAAATTTTCTCTATTTAGGGTTTCTAAAGCTCCTTCTTAGTGATTTCAACCAAACATAGTATGTTTCCTCCTTTCCTTCCCTATTTTGTATGATGTTATCATTTCCTCCACCTTCTTATATATTGAAACCATGGCTTTCCATGGTGAAACCCCACCTAGAGCCTTAGACACCTCATCTCCATGTTCTTTTGCTAGGGTTTTTCACCTCTAAACTAGAGAAGGTACTTTTGTTGGAGACATGAGCTTTGTTGGAGAAACCAGCCTCTCTAGCTTGGGAATAATTCTTCTTGAACTTTTCCACCATCCCTAGAGGTGATTTTTATGACCCCTTCTCATAAATTGCTTACTACATGCATAAAACTCATGCTTCTATGTTTATAATCAATGATCTCCATCTCTATTTACCATGATCTTCTAGGGTTTTAGTTTCTTGTTGTTTTACCTTCTCTATAATATCTAGTTTGGTTACCTATGCAACTCCAAACCTTATCTAGGGTCAAATAGTGTTTTATCTCTCTCCCTCTCTCTTCAACTATCTCGATCAGTTTGATGATGTGGCAATTTCCTATAGGTCAGTATTGAAAAATTTCATATCAAAATATGTTTTGGAATTCTAAAATTAGTATCCATCTAATAAAAATATTTTCAAGGTTTGATTTCTAGGTTTGATGAAGGGTGATTATTGTAAAATGAATTTAATGCATAAAATCCATAAAAATTACATCGTAATCATCATAACTCCAAAATTAACATAAAAATATGTTTTCTTGATCAGGAGAACCTAATAAGTTCATCGGTGAGGTTTTTAAAATCTAAATTTGAGTTTTGATTAAAAGTTCTAAAATTAGAATTTCTATACATTAATGTGCATTATGTACTCTAATACATGTTAATACATTGAAAATAGGCAAAGTGAAACTTGGACTCGGTTAAAGTGGTCAAAGTTAGTAATTAATATCAGTAAGAGAGGTATGGGCATTCCTTAATCCCTATATTGGGATAATTTCTACCAAACCCTATATTTCCCTAATGAGTCTTAAATGAACCCTAAATCTTCTATTCTTGAATCATTTGTTATATATGCCTCTAAATCATTATTTGTTTCTCTTTTATTTGGGTCTTATACCCCACTACCATGTTCTAATAGATATGATGCTTTTACTTGCCATAATTTCTTTTCTAGCATGTTGATTTTATGGACTATTTAGATATGGTTGTGGTACTTATGTACAACCACCCATAGATAGGGCATGTATTAATTTTCCCTAGGGAATTTCTTAGTCTTCCCAATAAAAATATGTGTAGGTGACTAGGAATGTATGAATTCTCCCCTCACCTATAGGTTGAGGTCTGGTATGTGCCTCAACCCTACTTAGTTAAGGTAGACATAATTATCATGCATGCAACCCTTTTATTATATTTTTTTATTGGAAGCTTCTATTTAAAAATAGCCTCACACTCTTGAAATCCTCATCTTATGATGAAAACTAGCCTTTATTTACATGTTTTCTTTACCATTATATCCTATTCATATTTTTTAATACATACTTTGTTTTCCATTCCCTTTTGTTGGTTGTTTTCCCCAACCACCAAGGTGTTGAGCAAGGTGAAGACCAAGTCCAAGGAAATTGACACCACGAGTAGACCTCAAGTTTTTTTTCTGAAGAATGTCTAGGTTTCTAAAGCTAGGTCCCTAGTTTTCTTATCTTTTTCTTTTGAAAAACTTATGTAGTGAACTATGATGAAAGTCATATAATAACTTTAGTTTTGTTGTCTTTCCACTACTATTATCATTCTATATGTATCTGGTGCATTCTTATTTACTTGGAATATTATACTTGCATCCCTCAGTATCTTTTATCTTTCTAACAAGATGGGTGTTTTGTACTTCCTTTAAATTTTAGCAAGGAGGTTATCTCGCCTGTTTACAGTTATGCTTTTTGGTAAAACTAACCATACAGTTGAAATAAAGGAAAATTTGAGATAAGCATAAATTGAGGGGGAGCAATTTTCATTGTTCAATCATGTATCCCCTTACAATTCACAAGGTAAAAGTTTTGAATTCTACATGCTTTTCAATATGTCAAGGAATGGTTTGTCATCTTCAACTAGGGGGAGAATGTTGACCTAAGTGTTATATAGTGTCTATATTTTTATGATGACTTAACCATTCCATTCATATGTATCTAATGTGTGTACTTGAGATTAATTTTAGGTACTAGGTACATGAAAAGGATGAATTCAATTAAGCCCTAGCTTTATCTAGTTCAAGTCAAAAGGTATGCAAATGCACTTTCTTAGAAAAAGCCCTAAATCACTTAGGATAATTTTTGCAACCATTTGTATTGATTCTATGGCTTGTAAGTAAGATGAGAAAAAAATTCATGAATGCTTAAGTAAAAATTTTGATCACTCTCATGACATTTTCCAAATTTGATCACATAGTGTTTAATGGGTGAGTTTCCTTCCTGGAAACTCGACCGATGCCTAGGATTGATCTTAGCAAATGTCCAGGATCAGCCGAGTTAACCTCAGGTCAAACTTGACCGAATCCCTACACTAACAAAATAGATTTAAGTTAATGGCCGAGTTCCATCTAGGATAAACTCGTCTGAAGTGTCAAATTGACTTTGTCACATAGTACAATTGGTCAAGCTACCTTTATTAAAACTCAACTAACTGCACTGTATACAGTGTACAAAAAAAGTAACTATAACTATTGGAGTGTAGAAAAGCTCAAAGTTATATCCATTGCAACACCCCAAATGACTAGAAACTATTCCTTAGTGCTCCTAGACACTAGTTGACATCCTCAACTATAAATAGGACCACTTGGGATTCATCCCAAGTTTTCTTCTTCATGATATTCAAGTTCCTAGATATAGTTAAGTGCACTCAGTCCACTATAGCCCCTTTCTCTCTCTTGTTTGCAAATGAAAACATCTATATTAGTGAGATAGGATATGTGTGTGAGAGCTACTTCAATGTAGTCTTAAAAAACTCTTAAAACTTCCTTTTCCCAACCCCTTTCCTCAACGTGAAGAAAAAGGTTCAAGCTTCTCCAAGGTGAAGGAGAAGGTCAAGGTTGAAGATTCATGGTTAGAGTGGGTAATTCCATCAAGGCGGAAGACTTATTACAAGAAGGGAGCTTCTTGGTGAAGGTGTCTAGCTACTTACAAGAGTGGGTAAGACCTTGTAGAGGTTGAAGACTCTACCTCAACAATAGGTAAGACCTTGGTTCATTTATTGTCTTATTTTGGTCCTTATAAAGGAAGACTAGGGATCTTTTCCCTGTAAAAGGAAGGTCATATCATATGTATTATAATGGAATATAATTAAGAAATGTTTTCCAAATCCTAGATCTTGACCTCTCTAGGTAGTGGACTGACTTTCTCCTAGTTTGGATATTGGAACCAGTCTACATAGCTTGTCCTTGTGTTTATTCAATCTCACTCATCCTTGCCATGTATTCTTAGCTTCACATCAAATTAAATATTTGTAATCCTACCTCTTAAAGTAATTTGAAGGTCAAGTTGATCTTGTTTAAGTGCTTTTTAGCTCTATTCACCCCCACCCCTTTAGAGCCCATTGATCCAACAATGTCTATTATCATGCTCCTTGTTGAATTATGTCATTGTTCCTTTTATGGTTTGCATGTCTTATGAAATTCATGTTGATTTTGTCTATGTGGTCAACATCATTTTATTTTGGTACCTCTGGGTTTGTATCTTGTTCCTCTTGTCCATTATCCTCATCCAGAAGAATTAAGAATCTTTTGATACAATTAAGCTATGTTTTTCTTTGGTGGGGGTTTCCTTACATCTCTTCTAGGTCATTTCTTAGTATAATTGTTGGGGGTATCCACTAAATTTATCCTCATTGATTAGTTCTCTAGTTTCATATTGTTGTGGATGAACTTCATCTAGAATAAATTTTACTTCAAGTGACAAAGTTGTCTTTGCTGTCTCAGACCATTATCACTTCAAACACAAAGCAGGCACATTGTCATATTCAACATTATATTTTTTTCTTTAAGACGATCATGTGGCATTTTAGAGGTAACATTATTCTAATTCTAACCACAATATTTGAGAATTGGCTCCTCTTATTTTTCCATGTATTTTTGTAGACCTTCATCGTACAACCTATTAGGTTTCATATTCTTTCTAGTATTTGATCTTTATAGATATAGGATGGTAAATTGATAGAGAAAAGCACTTTCAAAGTCCAAGAGGTTGACCTCTCTAGGTAGTGGACTGACTCACTTCTAGTTTGAAGTGTTGAACCACTCTACACCTTATGTCAAGTGCTTGCTATCAATCTCTATCATCATGGTTGTGCTTGTTAGGTAGGACTTCAAATTGCCATTAAACTAATGCTCCTAATTGATATAATTTGAAGATCTAGTCTGATTGGTCAGAAATTTTGTAGCTCTATTCACCCCCCCACTCTAGAGCCCTTAGATACAACAAGTGGTATTAGAGCCAAGGATCTTCTCCAACAATATCCCATTAGATGAGAAGATGGGTGAAAACCTACTTGGTTCACTCAACCTAGAGGGAGGCTTCTCCATGCGTCCTCTGATCTTTGATGGCACCAACTTCCTCTATTATAAGAAAAGAATTTAGTTATACATTCAAGGGATGAACTTTGACATGTAGAAGGTGATGATCACACCTTACAAGGAGCCAACCAAAGTTGTTACTACATGGAGTGACGTTGCTCTCAAAGAAGCTCAACTCAATGCAAAGGCCATTAGCATCATCTATGCATCCCTCAACCCTACAGAGTTCAACTGGATATCATCATGGGACACTACCTATGAGATTTGGGACAATCTATGCTTCACTTATGAAGGAATAAACCAAGTCAAGGAGGCAAAAATCTACATGTTGAATAGCCTCCTAGAGAACTTCAAGATGGGGAAGAAAGAAGGCATTGCGGAGATGTACTCAAGGCTTAATGTCATCATCAATGGACTGGCTGCATTAGACAACACTTTGAATAGAGGCATCATCAACTCAAAGATCTTGAGAACTCTTCCAAAGATATGGGAGTCAAAGGTCACCTTCATTGAAGAAGTAAGAAGCATTGGTGACATCCCAACTGAAGAACTCGTTGGCAATCTTTAAGCCCATGAGTCTAGACTTGACAAGCTAGAAGAAGAAGCCAAGCAAGAAGAGAAGGAAGCCAAGAAGATCAAAGATAGTGCTTTCAAAGCACAAGTGGAGGTTGTCATCCTTCAACAACAACTTGCTTGCCAGACTTCCTCTCCCTCCTTTAGTGAAGATGAAGGCCCCAGTGAGCATGAAGCCAACTACATCAAGGGAAATCACTTCAAGAGAAAGGAAGCATCCTCCTCCTCTACTCCTAGATGCTACAAGTGTGGTAAAAAGGGGCACTACAAGAGTGAATTCCCAAAGTCAAGAAAGTCTCACCACAAGAGTAGCTCAAGGAAAGATGAGGGTTACATGAAGGAGAGCAAGCACAAGAGGAAGGACAAGAAGGAAATGAGACACAAGAATGCATCTCATGCGGCTTGGGAAGCTTCATCTTTAAGCCGCTCTAGCTCCGACGAAGATGGAGAGTGCCACCTTGCCCTCATTGTTACAACCCTAATTTTTGGGTTCATATGGATGGAAATGCAATTTGCCCAATAAATGTATGATTATGAGAATTGTATGAATTATATGTATTCTCTTTGCTATATTTCCTTTGTGCATGTGATTTTGTGGACTATAACATGTTAATGAGACCAAATTGATTAAAAGGAAAAAAGAAGAATTCATATATTGCTTTATTAAGAAGGAAATAAGAGATAATGATGTAAATGTAAGAAATATGTGGAGATATGGATAATGGAATCATTATGGAGGAGATTTCAAATCCGCAAGGCTTCAAATGGTAAAAGGAATCCAAATAAATGATATAAAAGAAGAGGAGAGAGAAAATATAATAAAATATGTCTGAATAAGTAATAACTTGCATATGAAAAAAAGACTCTCATACTTTTGTGTTTGAGTCCCAAACTTGGCATACAAGTAACTTAAGTCATTATGAACTTTCTTTTAAAATTTGGGATCAATTTGGTAAAAGAGGAGAGAGATATGCATTTAGTAATTTTGCATAAAGTGAGGGATTAATAAACAATTAATGAATAATATCACACGCATTCTTCTCCTTTTTGGAAAGGGAACTTCACAGATTGTGTATATGGGTGCATTGTAGTAGCCTTTGGATCACAGATCTATGTCTGGTAAGCCATCTTCTACCTTTGAACAGCTGAGGCAAATCCAAAACAGTAAAGTTTCCTTTCCTTCTCGGATTCCCTCTGTCTGTGATCAATATGGATAGAATTAAACTCTTCCATAGAGTTGTGGAGGTAGATTCAAACTCAAACAACCCCAGTTTTAACTTCTTTAGAATAGATTGGGACTTTCCCCAATTTTTTCAGACAGACAGGCCTGCGAATAGAGGACCCCACTCGCCCATTCCTATATAAGGTTCTTTAGTCTCTCAAAGTCTGTGTTCAAGATCCCACAAACTCGAAAAGCAACCCCCTTGCTCTCAATATGACCCCTCGTTCCTCTAGTTTGCTCCAATTGCCATGGATCTTCTATAGACCGAACCTTCTCCGCTCTCCCTACCATTGCCTTCCCTTGGCGATTGGTGCCCACGGTTGAGTTGGGAGGGATGGAGCAGAGTAGTTGGAACCCTCTCTGGGGTGATTCGAAGCCTAGAAGAGGAAGTCAACCCTTTAGTTGACCAGTCCATGGTGTTGTGATGCGTCGGATGCGTCAGGAAGAAGAACAAAGGTAGAAGAGATAGGCAGTGGGGAATTCCTATCCTACCCCCGACTCCTACACAACAAGGTAAGGACCAGCATGTCCTTTCATTCTTTTTTTGCTCCTTAACTTGGACCCAACTATGTGGGTGTGGGCCCCCGTAGAGGTAGAAGCCCATTGGCCTCGCGAGCCCATGTGGCCACACATGGTTGGCTGAAAAAAATGAAATAACTTGCAAAAATCATAGTAACTAATAGGATGATGAGATTAAGACAAACAATATATGGATCTTTCTCAGAAAAATATGAGGAATCTAATAAAAATATATTGGAAGCCTAATTCTTGTTGTAATTCCAAAAGTGTATAAAGTTATCATCTTTAATGGTTTAAATAATGAAAAACCTTAGATTGGATGATAGTTGGATCTAATGATGTTCTTTGAATGTTTTGAGCAAATATTAACTTGTTGTTAATAAAAGGATGAATTAGATCTAAAAAGATGATCTTTATGCATAATGGCTTGATTTAGGGTTCCATGTACATGAATATGCATTAATGGGCCTAAAAACCCTACTTTTGGTAATTATGTCTATTAATGGTTTTAATTGTTCAAATCCATGAATAAACAGAGGTATGATGATCTTAAGTTGATTTGAGCATAAAACAACCTTAATATGGATAGTTTGAGCAATTAGGGTTTTTATGAGTAGAAAAGCTATTTTAGGGTTTGTTGACCTAAAAAGATAAAGTCTGAGAAATTGATCTAAGGAACCCTAATGCATCCTAATGAGACTTAGAAACCCTAGAAAGGTGTCCCAAGTCAATAAAGAGTTGTTTGGCATGAGATGGTAACAACTAGGTGTTATACATATTTTTAGGATCAATGTTTTCTTGTTTGGTTGATTGGCTTGCTTGATTGGACATCTAGTTGGATTTGGATATCTTGTTTATGTTTGAGGCTTCAAATCAGGTATGTGGTTATGCTTATGGTTAAATCACTTTAGTTTCACAGCAATTTCTGAAGTTTTTTTGGTTGCTTGGAAATAACTGCTTGGATGACTTTTATTTCGTACAACTATAAAGTGACTATGGCTATCACTATAAATATATATGCATGACTAGCTCATATCCTGGTCCTCCTTTGTAGCTTTGATGATGATGAGAAAGATGGCCTAGTACATGGTCTACCCGCGAGGTAGGATCATCATATTATCATGAGTCGATGCTTTGGTCTACCCTTGGGTAGGGCAATATGACTCTTTGACCCTATGTATTGATCTACCTATTAGGTAGGATCATGAGGGTTAGTTGAGATCTAGCATATGATAGGTAGTATCCATGTCCACTGCAGGAACAACACAGAGGCTAGGGTATGTAAGGATTGAGTAGTCATGTTTAAAATGTAAAGTTTGTTTTGTTAAATCATAATTGCTTGCAAAATGTTGTAACAATTAAATGCATGATTATTGGTTCCCCCACATACCAGTATAATTCGTTATACTGACCGCCATTTTGTTTGTCAATGTTTTAGGTTTATCAATAAAATGGATGTTCCTTTAAAGTGACAATGATAGAATAAAGCTTAATAAAGATTGGAGGATTTTAGATAGATAGATGTTATATGGGGTAAAGTCCCTCAGCTCCTATATTTTGCAAGGTATGAGAAAATAAAAAATGTATTCCATTTTAAAGCTTAGTTGTTGTAGAATTTATTAATTATTGTTGATTATTTACAAAACCACTGATCATGTTTTGGGATAACGCCTCTGACCTCTTGGTCTGCCTTAATTGGGGGGTATCGAGAGGCGAGGTCGTTACATTCATGGCCTCTACAAGTGAATACATTGGTGAGGTAAGTGAGTTAAGTGAGGTAAGCTTGCATTAATTGCCTAAATAAGTTATTATTGACATATTTGTTACTACCCATTCTTCTTTTACTAAATGTAAATCTAAAAGAAAATGGTTAGGTACTATTATTGATGATCTTTATGCTAAGCTTGAAATTTTGGAATTGAATGAGAAAACCAATCTTGCGAGTATTGATGATTTGCAAGGGCAATATCTTGACCTTGAACTTCATTTCAATGGGGTTGAAGTTGAGAATGGTATCTACCTTAAGAACATTGAGAAACTGAAGGAAGAGAACCAAAATTTCCTAAAAGAACATGAATTGCTTAAAATTGAAAATGCTAAATTTAAGTTTCTTCTTGATGCTCGTAGAGAAGAGAGAGATGTTTATCTTAAATATATTCAAATGATAAAATCTAAAAATGCTAGGTTGCTTAGTAAAGTTAATGATCTACCTTCTAGACCTTTGTTGCCTAGTGATAATGTAGTTTCTATATCTCTTGAAAGGTATTCATATCTTACTAAAGCTTTATGTCTTGAGGCTGATCTTGTTCATGCTAGGGATGACATATCTATTTTTATCTTCTACTATTGCTTCCTTGAATGATGATAACCATAGATTAAGAGCATCCTTGCAGAAATTCCTCAAATGGAAGAACTCCCTAAATGAAATCCTTGATCATTGTACCCAACAAAGTGGTACTAGTAGTTTGGGATTTGTAGGGGGAGCCTCAAAGGGCAAGAGAAAGGTAAAAGATAAGAAAAAGAGAAAGGATATCTCTTTCTTTGTTAGGAGAATCTTCAGGCACTAAGAATCATATGGTTTGCTCTTATTGCAAATGTGATGATCATTATTCTACTTATTGTCCTTACAAGCCTAAGGGGACCAATCCAAAGATGAAATGGGTCCCCAAGCTAAATATGGATCCCAAAGTTTGAGTTGGGAACCAACATTCTCCTTTCTTGCAGAGAAAAGATGGATGGATTGTTGATAATGGTTGCACAAAGCACATGACGAGTGATGTAACCCATTTCAACAATCTTACAAAGAAGAAAGGAGGATCTTTCACCTTTAGGGACAATAAGAAAGGTAAAGTCAAAGGTGAGGGTGATGTAAGGGAATCCTATGCATCAAGAATGTTCTTTTTGTGGATGGCCTACATCACAATTTAATAAGTGTTAGTCAACTTTGTGATGATGGTTACCTTGTTCTATTTACAGCTTTTGAATGCTTGATTATAGATTCCCTCAACTACCAAGTTATACATAAGGGAACTAGAAGTGGTAATCTTTATGTTAGTGTTCTTAACTCTATTAAGCATGTGATTGGTAGATGCCTTGTAGCCAATTCAAATGATATTTCTCTTTGGCACCGTCAGCTTGGTCATGTAAATATGTATCAATTAAAGAAGTTGAGCAAAAAGGAATTAGTCAAGGGACTTCCTAAATTGGATTTTAAGAAGGATGAGGAATGCCAACCTTGTACACAAGGAAAGAAAACCAAGCCCTCCTTCAAATCCAAAGGAGTCCTTGTCACTACGAGAGCTCTTGAGCTTCTTCATATTGATCTATTTGGACCAATGAGAAATCAATCGCTTTGTGATTCCAAGTATTGCTTATTATTGTCGATGATTTCTCTAGATATATTTGGACCTTATTTCTAGTTTCAAAAAGTTATACGCTTGATGTTTTCTCTAGTTTTTTCAAACGAGTTGAAAATGAGGCTTCTTGCCAAATTGTTTCCATCCATAGTGACCATGTTGGAGAATTTGAAAATGATATTTTTGAGCGTTTTTGTCACGAATCGGGTTATGCACCCAACTTTTCTTCACCTCGAACACCTCAAAAAAATGGGGTTTTAGAGAAGAAGAATAGGACTTTACAAGATATGGTTAGGACCATGCTTCTTGGGTAAGATACTCCTAAGAAGTTTTGGGCTGAAGCTGTCAGTACCTCTTATTTTGTGCAAAACCATGTTTTCACTCATCCTTCGCTTAAGAAAACCCCCTATGAGCTATGACATGGTAGGAAGCCATTCTATTGAGTATTTTCTTATTTTTGGATGTCCTCGTTATGTTTTGAATACGAAAGATTCTCTTGAAAAGTTTGATCCGAAATTGTATAAAGCTTTCTTTCTTGGCTATAGCAGTACTAGCAAGGCATATAGAGTTTATAATATTGATCTTGCTAAGGTAGAAGAATCTATTAAATCAAATTTTATTGAGACTAACCCCTCTATTTTCGAAGATATTATTTCAAATGATGATGTTGTAGGTGAAGTAATTCTTATTCTTAAAGAACTCAACATCACCTAAAAGGGAAAAGAGGTGGCTGCTCAAGAAGAAGAAAAATATGATGAGAAGAAGGATCCAACTCCCCAGTTTGTAAAGAATCACCCCAAGGAGATGATTTTAGGTGATCCTTTTGAGAGAGTGAAGACGCGGGCTACATTCAACAAAGAACAATCCAACAACGCCTTCATCTCACAAATAGAGCCTAAAGATGTCAAGGAAGGTCTTGGGAATGAAGAATGGATCCTAGCTATGCAAGAGGATCTAGAACAATTCGAGAAGAACAAAGTTTGGACCCTTGTTCCAAGACCAAGTGATAGAAAGATCATTGGCACCAAATGGGTCTACTGCAACAAGCAAGATGAAAGCAACAAAGTGGTAAGAAGCAAAGCAAGGTTAGTGGCTCAAGGCTATAATCAACATGAAGGTATTGACTTTAATGAAACATATGAACATGTAGCTTGACTTGAGTCCATTCGTATGTTTCTTGCTTTTTCTAGTCATAAAAACTTTCTTTTGTATTAAATTGGTGTGAAAAGTGCATTTTTGAATGGTACAATTGAAGAGGAAGTTTTGTTGTACAACCTCTAGGATTTGAACATGATAGTCGACCTAACCATGTTTATTTGTTGCAAAAAGATCTCAATGGACTCAAAGAAGAACCAAGGGCTTGGTATGAGAAATTAAAGAACTTTTTGTTAGATCATGGTTATATCATGGGCAAAGTAGATTCTACCTTGTTTCTAAAGCACAATTCTAACAATTTTCTTATCATTCAAATATATGTTGATGATATCATTTTTGGCGGAACTAACCTTGATCTTTGCAAAGAATTTAGTGATCTTATGTAGAGTGAATTTTAGATTAGTATGATAGGTGAGCTCACTCTTTCTCGGATTTCAAATCAAGTAAACAAAAGATGGGAACTTCATCAACCAAGGTAAGTACACAAGTGAACTACTTAAGCACTTTGGGATGGAGAATACCAAGCCGATGGACACACCCATGTCAAACACCGCCAAACATGATAAAGATGAAGAAGGTGAGAAGGTATATGAGAAGCTCTATAGATGTATGATTGGAAGTTTACTTTACTTAACTTCCTCTAGACCTGACATAATGTTTAGTGTTTGCTTGTGTGCTAGATTTCAATCAAATACAAAGAAATCACATCTTATAGCTTTTAAGAGGATTTTAAGGCACCTAGACAAAACTCAAAACTTTGGACTATGGTATCATAAGTCAAGGGAATTTACTCTTACTTCCTATAGTGATGTCGATTATGCAGGTTGCTTGATTGATAGAAAGTGCACAAGTGACACTTGTTTCCTCCTAGGACCATGCTTGGTATCTTGGTTTTTCAAGAAACAGAGCATTGTGGCATTATCAACCAACAAAGACTGAATACATTACACCCGGGAGTTGTTGTGCCCAGGTCCTATGAATGAAGCAAATGCACCAAGACTTTAACATTTATTTTGATGATTTTCTTATCTTTTGTGACAATACTAGTGCAATTAACTTATTTTACAATCCTATATTGCATAGTAGAGCTAGACATATAGAGGTTTGCCATCACTTTCTTCATGATCACATTGCCAAGAAGGATATTTATACCACGCATATGGACACAAAAAATCTGTTGGCAAAAATTTTCACTAAGCCTCTAGCTAGAGAGCAATTTAACTTTATTAGATCAAAATTTCTTATAACTGCTTTGGATGAATCTGATATGTCTTCTAGATAGTAGTCATCTATCTTATATGTTTTGCATCTATCTTGATCGTCTTTGAGTGCTAATATGCTTAATATTTCTTTTTTCATGTTCATATTGCCTTGTTTTTCTCTTATTTTTAGGTATTTTTTGCAAATGCTTAGTTTATTGCAAAATAGTACCCAATGATGAGTGATAACATTCAAATGCTAGAAATTAAGTTTGATGGTTTTAGGTCAGGTTGACCATCGGTCAAGTTTCCCCAAGACAAACTCGACTGATCCATGGCTGAGAGCTATTCTGAAATGGACCAATCGGTTGAGTTTCTGACTCTCAGAACTCGACTGATCAGTGAGCTGAAGCCATCTTAAGTTGGATTTGACCAACTATTCTCCCTCTCAACTAGAGAATAGCCAACTAGTTCCCCTTCTTCTAGCCATAAGATCTCAAGCCCAAACCTTACCTTCCTTATCCTAGTCCTAATCCGACCTAGATAGACTGCCCTAGACCTTCCCCCTTGCTCAACCTTGGTGTGTGAATGGTTTTGGTGGTTTGTTTTGTGCCTTTTCTCTCTTCTTATCCTTCTTTGCACCTCCATGGCTTCTCATAGAAGAAAGAGACCCGCCCCTAGCAATGCACCATCCACTTCTTCATCCTCTCGCCTGGTTCCTTTCGATGAGACCTTCTTTGTCTCAATAGAGGCTGTAAATAGGTATAAGGATCTTCTTCCTAGGAGTCCTTTTCCTTTTAGAGCCTTGTTTAAGCCTAGACCTAGGCGTCAAGATGACATTGACCAAGTAGAGAGGTTGCTATCCGTTCATCACCTATCTGCCCTAGTTGTTGAACGTGATTGCTTTCATAATTCTATGACAAGCACAAAAGCAGTTCATGAATTCTATGCAAACTTGTGTTGGAATTATGAATCCCTTATACCCCCACTGAATACTCAAGTGATCCTTACATCACTGATCACCGGGAAGAAATTCCAAATCTCTAAATATATCTTGAATGTTTTATTTTTAGGAGACTGTGAGATTGAAACCTGGCATAAGGATTATGGAGAGTATTTTAACCTTTTGGATTGTGAGAGTTTCTACAAGCAGAATGTGATCATGGTTCCTAATATCCATCACTATCTGAAGAAACCCGATGTTCCTTACAAGAAGAAGAGCACCCTACCCTCCTCCTTCCTAGATCTCAAGAAGCATATATTAGCCCTAGTGGTCAACTGCAACATCCATCCAAAGAAAAATCAAACAGATATTGCAGAGAATATTACGGTCACAATATACAACATTCTAGAAAATGTCAGAATCAAGTGGTCTAGATATATCCTACATCATATGACCTACTTTGACACCGTTAAAAATACCCCTGGCACCCATCCACCTTATCTGCCCAGATTTGTGGTCTATTTCAGTTCACCACAGAGAAATCACTCTTCTTTGACTTCCACTACAGACTTTCTAGGAAGGGAGTGTGCATCAGTGAGATCACAATTCAAAAATTTGTGCCTATCTTATCCTCTACCTCACCCGATGCTTCACCTTCAGTCTCAGCCTCTGCTGCCCCTACCTCTACCTCTACCTGAGCTCCATCTCCTCAACCAACCCAACCTAGTCGTGCCTCATTTTGTATATCCAATGAAGCCCTCATGGGTTACATGATCCACCAACAGGTATACAACCTCTAGGTCTAGGAGCATCTGCACAAGGACTTATGTTCAATCATGTTAAACATGAACTTATCATGTGCACATCCATACCCCACCTACCAGCCCTACCGATAGTGATTATGCATCCTATGCATACCATCATTACTACCCTACCCCTGAGCCTTCCGCTGTTGCTCCCGTACCCTATGTTGTTGGTGGTTTTGCTCATGTCTTCTTGTCATTGCATGTTGGCCCCTTGGCCACTCTACTTGCCAGTCTGGGTGACTCTGCTCGCTCTTTCCCTTAGGCCAATGAGCTCTATGCTCTTGGTATGACTTGGGATGAGCAGAATGCTCGTTGGCCCAGTCGTGGTTTTGATCCTTTTGTGGACGAGGAGATGCCTGACCAGGATGATGCTGAGACTGTTGTTGCTGATGAAGATGATGGTGACGGTGAGGATGCTTTTGATGATGGTGATGGGTCTGGTGCTGACTCTGGTGATGAAGGCACTACTACTGCACCTTCAAATGGAGATGAGGACTACGAGCCTGGAGCTGATAATGATGATGTTGTGGGCATATATAGCTTATATTTCTAGTTGTTTCTTAGTTTTTAGGCTGATCATATATATCTTTCTAGGCTATTTTATATTAAAAATATTTGGGCATATGTTTTGAGTTGTACTATTTTATCTTTATCTTTCATCATTTCCCGCTTGTAGTTGCTTTTATGAGAACATGATTTATGAGTTGTAATTTATCTTTTATGTAGTTTTACTCTTTGATCAGTTATATGTTATGAGTTGGTACCATCTTTCATCATGTTTTGATTATGACTTAGCTTGTGTGTTTCTTTCATCTCTGTTTTGCTATATGATATGAGATTTCATGTTTGAATATCTTCTTGATTGTGTTTGGAGAAGACCTACTTGTATGCTCTTCTACCCCCTTACTTTTTGATAATGTCAAAAGGGAGAGAGAACTTCAATATCTTGAAACATAATCATATTGCTATTATTGTCATACTATTGTTTATTGCTTATGAGAACCTTTTCTTGTTCATGATTTGCTTTATCATGTGACTTGTAAAGGACCATATAGTACATGTATGATATAATTGTTTTGTGTAGAAAGACTAACTATGTAGGTTAAAGTAAGCATACATTGAGGGGGAGGATTTCACATTGTTCAAATCTTGAATCCCCCTAATTCACAAGGCCAAGGTATAATTTCTATATCCTTTTCAATATGTTTGAGGAATGCTTTGTCATTGTAAAAAAGGGGGAAACTGATGACCTAGAAGTTATACATTGTCCATATTTTGATAATGACTTAACCATTCCATTCATATGTATCTAGTATGTATATTAAAGATTGATTTCAGGTATTAGTTACATGAAAAGGATCAAATTACGCACGCCCTAGCTTGTCAAACTTCAAGTCAAAAACAATGCAAGTGTGCTAATTAGGAAATCCATGTAAATGACCTTAGAAGAATTTTTAATTACTTCTATTGATGATATGACTTGAAACTAAGATGAGAAAATTATGTGGGACACTAAGTACCAAGTTTAAATCACTTTTTAATAACTTTAGAAAATCGATCACAGGTTGTTGATCGGTCGAGTTACAAACTCGATCAATCCCTTGGATCAATTTTTCGGAGAGTGCATTGGTCGAGTTGTGCATTCACATAACTCGATCGATCGGGTTATTGACCAAATGCGATTTTCATTGGTCGACTGAGTTTCCCCAGGAGAATCTCGATCGATGGTTTGAATATCGAGTTTGTCTTTTAGTCGATCGGTCAAGTTACCTTTATTGAATCTCGACTGATTGCACTATATGGAAACTGGAGAAAAAGTGATTCTAACCATTGGTGACTTGTTTGTATAAAAATAGATTTGTTGCCTTGAGAAAAGATGACTATAATTCGGCCCTAAGTATTCCCCAACTCAAAGGAGCACCACCATCTCTAAATTAGACACTTAGAGTTCATTCTAAGGTTGCTCATTCACTACATACAAGGTCCTTGCTATAGTTGAGTGTGCTACCACCCTTTAAGCCCCTTTCTCTCTCTATTTTACACTTCATTTCATGATTTGTGAGTGAGTTAGGACTATTGTAAGAGATCTCCACCTTTGTGCATGTAAAACTCTCAATCTTCCACCACTTCCCTACCCCCTTCTTTCATGAAGAAAAGGTAAAGGAAGAAAGCTCCATCGAGTTATGAAGGAGTTGTTGCTGGTCCTCTTCAATTTGATGAAGAGGTGGTGATCTTCTCTAGGTGAAGGAGAAGGCAAAGGCAGAAGATCCAAGAGGAGAAGAAAAGTGCTTCAAGGCTGAAGACTTGAGCTTGAATGGCTAAGACCTAAGAGAAGGCTGAATATTCAAGCTAAGTGGGCAAGTTCCTTATGAAGGTGGATATCACTTTGTGATTGGATGGGTAAGTCCTTTGGTGGTCTATTGTTGTAATATTTGTGGTGATTAATAGAGAAAAGCACTTTCAAACTCCTAGAGGTTGACCTCTCTAGGTAGTGGACTCACTCACTTCTAGTTTGAAGTGTGGAACCACTCTACATCCCTTTGTCAAGTGCTTACTATGAATCTCTCTCATCGTTGTGTGCTTATTGGTTAGGACTTCAAATTTCCATTAAGCTATTTCTCTGAATTGATATAATTTGAAGGTTTAATCTATTTGGTGAGAAATTTTATATCTCTATTCAACCCCCCTAGAGCCCTTAGATCCAACAGATTGGTTATTTTAAGGAGGGAGACATAGAATACTTATATGCATAATTTTCCTCAAGATGATGTGAAATTAATAATGAGAACACCTCTTAGATACATAGCTTGATTAATATATTCTCTACTAATATAAAGAAAATGAATAAGTTATACTAATTTAATTAGATAGGGATTAGCAGGATTGTTTGAAATAATGATAAGATAAGTTATAGCATGGAGGAATAGATTACCAGTGGTTGGATTTCAAGGATGAAGTCCTTTTTAAGAAGTGTAGAGTTGTAACATACCCAAATCTCATCATCTGACCTACCTTCCTCTATGTCTTATGACTCTAGAATAAAAAATAATTAGTGTCCTTTTCCTTTGACTTATATTAAGTAGAATTAATTGGAGTCAAATATCATGTATTAATAATAATCATTTTGCATGGAATTTTTAGGATTAACAAAGTACTTTATTTATATAGATAGGTGTATTGTACTAATTCTCCAAATAATTTATTTTGACCCCAATTTTATTCTCTTAAATCATCCTAAATACAGTTGATAAAATAAAATACACTAATACAAAATGATGTATCAAATTGACTAAAAGGATTATAAATGCATTAAATTAGTAATAATAAACTAAATAAAAAAATAAAACATCAAATATTTACAAAAGGAGAAAATAACAATAAAAATGGATTCACATGGTCATATTTAGTTTACTAGCTAAATGTTTATCAATCGTACTTCTTTTAACCTTTAACTTAATTAGTTGAAAACTCTTACTTTAATGAATTAAACTATATATTAGCTTTTACATTATTCTACCATTGATTGTTCTCCCTTTTTCCCCATGTAACACACACCTCCTCCCTTTAAAACCTACCAGATTGATTTCCATAATTACCACCATCTTCTTTCCTTCTCTCTCTAGTCGTCTTGCACTCATCCACAGAAGTAGTGCATCAATATAAGCTCTCTTCTTCTCCTTCCCATGCTCTTCTCTTTCTCTCTGTTCTTTCATTTACCCCTTCTTTACTATCACCCAACCTTGTTCGCCATAGGTTTCACTCCCCTAACATCTGGCCACCTTGACACCTTCTATGGCGTTTATTGATGTCCTAGTGGGCACTGCAAATTTGTGAAATATGCTTCTCTCTCCGTCGCCAGATACACTACACATACACATGATCCTCCTACACACTTGTACGACGCAATCACTAGTCATTGTGCAGCTACAACACTTAAAGTGTCTTCAACCTCATTATTCAATCTAAAGAAACTAATGATGACTCATTGTCTACCATATGCTAGGTCTACGAATGCCTCATTGTCAACCACTATAGACACCATCATCCATTCCTCCCTCTCCTACCTCCTTCTAGAACATTGATTCTAATCTAGTCGAGACTTAATGACAACGGTAGTGGACTTGGTCTTCAACCGAATACCAAACATTAGTGCTTCATCTTCAACCCTACTACTCCATGTTCTACAAGCACGATGTCCTTAGGGGAAACACAAGTAAATACTTGACCTCCATCCAAGAATAGATTAGGAAATTAGGTTTTGAAGATGAAAGCAAAAATCCAATGTGAAGGCCAACACCTCTTATTCCATATAACTTGAATTATTTAATCACACAATTAACTAGGTATACTTGATTGAATAAATGAAGGGTGATCATGAAGATATTCACAGTGGTTTATATATCATTAGATTAGATCTTATGTTGGACCCACTAAAATGTATAATATCAACTATTACACTACATGGATCTGTAGATGCTTATGAAAGAGACTAGATCTCAATTAAGGCATGCTTCATGTTAAGCATGGTACTCATACGTTCTAAAGAAGGTGGTCGCCTCCTAGTTCATGAATTTGTTAGCCTATATGTGACACTCCATATACATCTAACCGATTATATTTAATAATACATAATAAATCTACAAAGTATATTTATATAATGTGACCTATTATGAACTAATTAGTATTTAAGAGAAAAATTTCAATGAGAAAATTGGTTCATAGATAGTTATATTGATGACTTTTAATTTTTATGAACCTACTGTAGCGTACATTATAGATTTTACAATGCATGAAAATTTGGTTCTTATCATATTATTATGTGTAATTGTTTATCGATAGTAGTTTCATATGTAGATGTCAATTCAAGTAAATAATGATGGGAATAGGTATTGGATAATTATTTTGTACTCTATTGGAAAGACAAATCCTAGTAATGGATATGAAGGATACCATAGATATGTCAATATCAATTAATAAGCCTCTATGTCCAAATGGACAACCCTAAGTAAAATTAATATTTACAAAGAAAGTCTTACTTCAAGTAATTGTGTGAGTGACATATTTGTATATAAATGCTTTTAGTTTTAGAAGGATGAAGTGAAGCTCGTTATAGGATAGGTATATTCTTGAAGATCATGTAAGTAAATCTTCCTAATTTTATTTGGGCATATAATTATTGAACCCTAATTCTTATCAATGAGGAATTATTTCAGTTAACCTCCTCATTTTGAATCTCTTGAATCCTTTTCAACTCTCAATATTATACACATATTTTTAATTGATGGTTTTGAACTTCTACTTCTCATGTATATGGATCATTTGACCTCGATTGTTATATGTTGGATACGTTCATCCTTTCTATACATGTTGTACTTTAGGCTGCCTTATGATCTTGCATGTTCCATTATCCATGTGTGGTTTTGACTAGCCATATCTAAAACGAGATACAAAATATTTTTGGGAACTGAGGTTTTAGTCCTCCTTCCATGACGCTGAGGTTTTAATCCTCCTACCCAGGATTGGGCTTATATTCTCCGTTCTACATATCATATATATGCATTAAGGTTTTAGTCCTCCTACCATGCGTTGAAGTTTTAGTCCTCTTATTATTTTATTATGTATTTGGCATTGAGGTTTTAGTGCTCCTTCCATTGGTTTGGAATATACTAATTCTAGACCTACTTTTTAAATTATACTACTCTTTGTTGTAATTAACATGCAATTCATTATTTACTTATGCTTGTGGTTTTGTTCTAAATGACAAGAATTTTATTTGATTGTTAACCTGATATTGATGCCTCATTCTTTGACACTAATTTTTATATTACTATATTGTATTAACATTCTCTTGAATTTGCCCCAGTTTTCCTATAGCCCCTATCTTATGGAAGCACCCTATTCTGAGCTTAAAACCTTAATAACACACAATACTTCTTATTTGTTCACATACTTAGTATTTTTGATGCATATCTTTCTCTCTCTTTTACTCTGGCTGTTGTCCTCACCCCCCCCCACTCAGAGCCTAAACAACCTGTTGACCCAGAGTTTGAGGACTAAGAGTTTGTGAACCAAGATTTGGTGGAACTCGTTCAATAATATCTCACTAAGAGAAGAATTTGAGATGCCTATGTGGCACTCCACCTCATTCCTATCTAGTTATTAGTATTTTTTTAACATTCCTTTATTTCCATCATGGACCAAGGTGTTAAACTATAGCTATATTGTAAAAGTTTAGTTTATTTCAATTGCTATAATTTTTTTCATTGAATCAATACAAATTTTTAGAAATACTATATCAATCTGTGGATGTATGTTGGGGTAGTGTTGGTTATTTTTTTAATTAAAAGTATGGAGTGGTCCATGTACTGAGACTTACTCCTTACAAATAAGGTCATATGAGTAACAAGTAAACTTGCATCAATATTTGGTAGTAAACCTTGAAAAGTAGAGGATCGATGTGGATGCATGGAAGTAGATTTTTAGTTGTGTATTCTATAAAGGGGCATCAAATAATGATTTCCAAACTTATAGTTTAGCACACAAAATTGAACAAATTATCAGATCAAAATAAGATATACGATCATAAATAATTTATCAAATGAAAATAATATATACAATAAGATAGTGAAATTTTTGTATAGTATATGTATTTGAAATCTAATCACTTGGCACTTGGTAATTTTGGCATCTAGTCTTATCCCAAATTAATCATTGTCACCAATGGAGGTGATTGGTGATGTCCAAGTTTCTCATCTTTCAAATTGATGACCATTTATGTATGACGAAAGTTTATTGTTTTTTTAATATTGACGGGGTTTTGACATGTCTTATTATTTTGTTAGGTTTTCCAATATGTCATTTATGGTCATAGAATACCATATTAATTTAGTTTACTAAAATGTGATATGTTTGGTTAATGACTATGCCCTTTGTAATTGTCGATTGATAAATCTGTTATGTATGGTTGTACAACCTCATTGTAACATATAGATTTCCTTCGAGAGGGCAATAAGTTTATGTATGATGGTATAATGGTCCTTCCTATTGCAATAGTCATGGATAGAGCTCCTAACAAAGGATTACACGGATTCTTTTGGTTCCATTTATAAAGGGACTAAGCTCGGAACAAATGTGAAATAAAAGGTTAAATTCTCACTTGTATAGAGTATCCATGTTCGATGACCAATTTGTTACGATTGTCTTTTGACGAAGTTTAATTGTTTATGTCAAATAAATAATTGCCCACACATATACATTGATACTTAATGCTCTATAGATCGACCCAACAGGCCCTTGTACTTGGCCAAGCTCTAACAATCTAAAGATTTATAGTAGTCTGGCGAAGCATTTCTCGCGCTGTATGATTCTTATTTTTGTCGAAGTTGCCCTACCTCTATAATTATCAAACAATAGGTATAAGTTTACAGGTTGATAATTAGGAGTTCCCTGACAAAAGTTATTGACATAGCCTAAAATTATAAAGTAAGTGTAAACAAAACAATTTGGGAAATCTCCACATTTATACTGATAATTAGGAGTTACATCACAAACAGTTATTGGCCATTCCTTGCTTCCGTTAACTTATATGGAAAAATATTGTAAGAATGTTTAGTTTGATGGACATGTGAAGTTTGCATCTGAAAATCGAATGTCTTGTCACAAAGTAAATAACAATGAAGAAGCTCGCAGGAGTGAGATGCACCTTTGATTGGAGCATTGTAATGATCAGGTAAGTCTCAAATACAATCCGATTGCAATTCGCATTGTTCGGGCGTTGAAGTGCAATATTGCTGTGTATATTTGCATCGTGAAATTCCCACTTTATAGTCTTTCTCCATCCTATGAATTGAAATCCAAATACAACTAGGACGGAACTCACGAAATTTAGGGCCTGTTTGGTAAGGCTGCACACAATGACACAAATTCATGGAACTTGAATGATCGGACTTTTGGAACAAAAAGTCGAGTTGGGTGCAGTATGCAGAATTCTATTTCCCACTTTATTTCCTTAATGGGCCAAAAGTAGTGAATTTGTACTACACCCGATAAACGAGCGGTCGGGTGCAGTTGGCGTTTTATACAGCTATCAGCTTGAGGGATAGTCATGCACACGTGTTATGCATGAAGCGGCAGCACGCTCTCTCTCCATGCCACGTCATCAACCGGAACTATTAGCAGGAATAAAGTAGCGCGGTCTTCCCTGTAATGCGGAAAAAAGTCACGATCAGCTCCGCTGCTACTACAGTGTCTTTTTATACCAAATGATTATAAACAAAAACAAGAATCTTATACTTCATTCTACCAAATAAATCTTGACAGGTTTATGTTTGTTTGACTTTCTTTTTCATCCGACTACACCCAACAACACCCTACCAAACCGAGCCTTAACTTACTTCCTCTCGGATCTGTTGTCGCCGGTGCTGTTCATGTGCAACATTCACATCCATAAATTCGTGGTACAGCTTACCTTTCCGTTGAACTGGGCTCGCCGGCCGTTTTCTGTGCAACTCGGCAAAGCATCGACGTTGACGCGCGTATTCGTTGCCCGATAACAGCTTGCTAATTTAGTTTGAAATTCTCATATGTTTTGCCAACAGATGCGCATTATTTTCGTGTTCTCTTTACGGCAACCCCGTCTTATAAATTGAATGGATGTATTGTCGGGAAGTATTGTGTTCATCAATATAATCTAGCATTACAATCTTCATCCTTTCGCCACAACGGATTACTTTTCTTTTCCTTCGCCGATTTAAATATATACTCATGCTTCCTGTATTTCAGTTTCGTCATTGTCATATCCCCAAATTGTTGGGGCTTTGATTAAGAATTGCTTAATAATCAAACTTCTCCTTCACATCACAGAAAACTCCATCCTTTGCCATGACTTTCCAGTGATTCACGGATTCCTTGGCAATGGTTCTGACGGCCCTAAGGGCTCAGATACGGTTGCGTTCAGAAGCACGCTACGGTCTTAACCTCTACGATGATGGCCATCGGCCCCTCTTTCCAGGGAAGAAGGAAGCCGGCAATGATTCTGATGGCCATGCCGATACCCATCTAAAAAAGAAAATTGAAGAAAACTATACTGAAGAGGATGGCATTGTTCAGCTAGAACCAAATTTGAGATGAGGAGAATATATGATGACATTAGAGCAACATTAGTGTTCGAGAATTGCAAAGGTTTGCAACCGACTTCTTGGCGGGTTAGCAGCCGAGCAGGCACATCTTGTTGGAGCCTGCAGCAATATTACATGCCTGGCTACCCATGATTATTACCGTCTTTTCGAACCATTTTCTGATGAATTTATGATTTTCCCAATTAAAGTCCAAGCCAGCCAAGTTCGAGGATGAGATTTGGGGCATGGGAAGGTATTTTGAGGATGATGATTCATCAACCTATGGCCACTCGGAATATATGTATATGGCACGACCACAACACAGAGCTTGTAAAGCTACAGTTTTTAGATTCTGCGCATCTTCGAGCACAGGAGCACTATTGACTGAGTAGCTAATTGTGGCATGGAGATAGTCACGTTCGAGACCAGCACGCATAGGACGACCGGTAGTCCAATACATCCACCAGAGTCGAGATATATAACAAAGGCTGACAGTTTCCTCTCTAATCTTGATTGCTTTGGAATACCCACGAGGTGAGGAGATAACGTAGTTATTGTTGCTAATATTATTAATGTTGTTACATGTAACAACAGTAGGTGTAATTTTATTAACAAGTTTAGGCAGATCCAAATAAGAAACGAGATCCAGAAATAAAATGAGTCAAAATTCGCAAACCAGAATCTCAACGAACGTGATACTTAAAGAAATCAGTGTCCGGTAATCCTCGCGGATATACACTGTTCTTCCAGACTCGATCTGGCACGAACCTGGAACAGACACATCTCACTTACACTTAACGTCGTCTCATTGCACCACCACCAGGGCAGCACAACAACCACAGGAACCTCCGTCTGACAGTTACGTCTCGGTGACGGGAAGGAGGAAGTCGTGCTTCGCACAGGAGAAGAACTCCACGAAACGACTCAGGAACGAAGGCAGTTGCTCTCTGGATTAGGACTCTCAAAACACACGTGAAACGATGGCTGAAGTTTGTAAACTGTGTGTTTTAACCTAATGACCAGAGGTATATATATAGCTACGCACGTCCCTAATTCCTAATCTCAGTAAGACGCAAACACTCGGTCGGTCTTGTACATATTGCAGAGAATTCTGCAAAAGAGGCACTTTTCAGTTAGGATTAATAAATCTGAATAGGAAAGAAACAATTAATTACACGAGTAATTAATTACTTAGTTGTATTCTAGTGCAAAAAGAAGACGGAAGACATTCTCCACAATCTACAAGTCTGAACACGTGCCCAACCTAGCCAGGCCAGGCGAGGCCAGGCGTGGCATGGCGCGGGCGCGTGTGCGTGCGTTCGTTATGATGTGATAACCCCACCCACTAAGGAGGTGATCATACCTTCCTCCTAGGAATCTTTGAACACTAGTGCCTCATGTGATCCTACATATAAGGACCACAAAAGTTCTAGGAGTGAGCAATATGGGATAAAATTTCTTTACCATTTGTACTAGAGACAAAACTACTTTTTTCACATGTACTAGCTACACTACATTGGGCTTAACTCATGCTATCTACATGGATGTTACATCTGCCATATATCTAACAATCCCCCAAAAAGTCCAATGTGTAGTGTGCTCTACCATTCAGACCTCCATTCTATGCTTTCAGTAGATAGCTTTCGGTTTGAATCTACCTAAGTTATCCAACTGTGACCCTCGCAGGAATAGGTGAACAAAAGTCTTGAACTTGAACCTTGGGTACAATAGTATAGGTTGGTAACAACATAATAAAGACATGGTAGAAAAGAAAATAATGCATTAAGGCCATGCATACATAATTTTATATCATGATTGATAACAGAGAACAACTCAATTCTCCTATTGCGGCCTACACAACATCAATCACTTAGTTGAAGTCTCTAAGGATGTATTGTTAACATCCTGTCCTAAGATTTGACACCATTCATAGACTAATCTCTTACTAACTTGCAATCATGACACTAATAGATTTTTAGGAGATAGACACACATATTCTAGAATCATCAAATAAGAATACATAGTGTCATCTGATTCAGCCGATAGCTTGTTATTACCACATTGAATCCAATTTGTGGGATCTCCACTCTTTTGGGTTGGGTTGTTACTTCCTGTAAATCTATAGGGGTTTCAGTCCCATCTCCAACCTGGATTTTTTACTAAAGTCAAGGTAAGACCTTTCGTGAAAGGATCAACTATATTATCTTTGGTACCAACATAGTCTACAACCACGACCCCATTAGACACTAACTCCCTCACAGAATTCAATCTGAGTTGGATGTGTCTACACTGTCTTTTATTGTACTTAGAACTCTTTATCTTAGCAATAGTTGTAGTGTTATCACATTGAACTGGAATTGTAGGAAGCGGCTTCATTACCATAGGTAAACTGGACATAAGTTCATGTAGCCATTCAGCTTCCAATCCAATTTCATCTAAAGCACACAACTCTGCTTCAAAAGTGGACTGAGACAATATGGTTTGTTTTTTAGACCTCCAGGAAACAGCTCCTCCTCCCAACAGGAATACGTATCCTGAGACACCATTACTCTCAGAATTCATAGCAATCCAGCTTGCATCACTATATCCTTTGACTACAGAAGGATGTTTACCATAATGCATCCCAAGGGAACACGTTCTCTTGATATACCTCAGAACTCTGTCAAGAGCTTCCCAATGGATCTTGTCGGGACAACTGGTGTATCTACTTAACTTGTTCATGGAAAATGCAATGTCAGGACTTGTACAGTTCATAAGATACATCAAACTTCTGATAATCTGAGAGTATCGTAATTGAGACACTGGAACCTCCAGTCTCATTCTTGAACAAGGGCTTGGATGAATCATATGGAGTCTTAACAGATTTACGTGATGTGTACTCAAACCTCTCCAATATCTCCTCAACATAGTGAGACTGTGAGAGAGTTATACCATCAGTAGACCTAATTATTTTAAGCTCTAAAATCACATCATCGACACCCATATCCTTCATCTCAAACTTGCTACACAAGAATGACTTTGTCTCATTTACTACTTTCATATCGAAACCAAAAAGCAGGATATCATCGACGTATAAGCATAACAAAATGAATCATTATTGACAATTTTTAAGTAGAGACACTTATCAAATTTATTAGAAACAAAGCCAAACGATGATATCACAGAATCAAACTTCTCATGTCATGCATAGGGGCTTGTTTCAAGCCATATAATGACTTAACAAGTTTACACACATTGGACTCATTTCCACGACCCACAAATCCCTCAGGTTGGTCCATATATATCTCTTCCTAAAGATCATCATGTAAGAACGCGGTCTTCACATCCATCTGATGGATATAGAGATTATAAATGGAAGCCAATGCTATAATCACTCGGATTGGGGTCATACGGGAAATAGATGAATATGTATCAAAATAATCTATTCCTTCCCTTTGTGTGTAACCCTTAGCCTAGCCTTATACTTATTGATTGTCTTGTATGCATTAAGTTTCTTCTTAAAGATCCATTTGCGACCAACTGTAGAACAACTAGGAGGCAAATCCACCAATTCCCAAGTTCCATTTGTGAGAATTGATTGGATTTCATCATTGGCTTCTTTCCAAAATTTAGCTTCTCGAGATTCCATAGCTTGTTTGAAAGTAACAAGGTCATCCTCAACATTATAAGTGAGAAACTCACTTCCAAATCCTTGGATGTCCTAGGCCTACTATTTCTTCAGAATCTTTAGATTCAGAAATAGCTTGTTCTAAGTCACCCCCCACATTTGTCATCCTTTGCACGTGGTCAGGAATGGAACCTGTAATAAATGAATCTTCTTGAGATACTTCATTGGGCACACCAGTTTTCATAGAAAATACATCCTCAAAGAATGTTTCATCACGTAATTCCATAATTGATTGACCTTAATGCCAGATGTAATATCCCTGACCTGGGTTATGCCTTAACCCTGGGAGTTTTTCTTAAGCAAGTTAATTAGATCCTTGATTTTATCTTATGAAAATTACTTAAGGCTCAAGAGGAACTTATGTTTCAATTTTAGTCCTTTTTTAATAATGTTGAAGCAATGTTTGCTTATTTTGGACTAAAGTGCAAATTACCCAAGTTGAGGGGTTAACTTGCAAATGTTGCATGATAAAATGTTCCTCAAGTGTTTAAGCATCATAAGAATGAAGATGATGCAGAGGTATGGCTTGTGAAAGCCTGAGTATTAAGAAAGAGCTAATTAAGCAATGTTTGTGCCTAAAAACCTAGTTTTGGTATAATGTGCAATTTACCCAAAACCTAGGGTTCAATATGCAAATTACCAATTTTAGAGAGTCCCTAATGTTTCTTGTCATCATGTAGAGCAACGAAAACCAGAGGGACATCTCATTTGAATCTCTTTGGAGTAGAGAGAATCTTGATATTAAAATAATCAAGATTTAAGCATAATTGAAACCCTAATTCAATTTATTGCAAAAATAATTATATTAATTGAAGTTCCCTTCAACCAAAAATGTGTTGGTTTAAATCCATATATTTGGACGTCCTTGTGCCTTGCAAAGGCCACGAAATATCTTGAGTGAGTGGAGAGCCCACTCACATTAATAAAAGGAAAAGTAATATCCACTAATTTTTGGATATTATTATATGATTAAGGTGCTTAATTTGTTTTCCTTTAATTCATGGATAAAGGAGAGGAAATTGAGGGAGGAAAAGATAGCTTCATATGAAATTGATTGAGGGGGATTAGTGGCACCAATTTTGGGAGTTGAGGATTATTATAAAACTTTCTCTCTCTTGAAATTTCCATATATACACTTGATTCCTCACTCAAATGAAAGGCGTTTTCGACCCACTTTCTTTCCTTGCTTTGGAAAAACTCAAGGGAGATTAGGAGCAATAGGAGGACGAACCCCAACCTGTAGGTAAACTCCTTTATCACCTTCAACCTTGATTTCATGGTGGAAATCGAAAATCAATGCTTGATTTCTTCTTTTCTCCACTCAATCTTCAACTTTAGCCATTCATTTCACTCAAAGACTTGAGAAAGAAAGGTCTTATAAAACCCTAAACTGACGGAGAGAGAGGGGTTTCACTAGGGTCAAGGATGTCCTGCTTCTGTTTGGTGACAATGACACGGTTTAGGGTGCCCTGGTCGCGCATCCACAACTCCCTTTATATAGGGTATGAATTAAAACTCTTAGGGTTTGAAGTTGAGGAACGATGGAGTCATGAAACCTGGATAAGCCTAGATAGTGTCACTGGGATTCTCTCTGTAATATTTTGAGATATCTTAAGAAATCACCTGGCAAAGGCCTCTACTATAGAAAGCATGGTCATTGTTCTATGGAAGGCTACTTTGATTCTGATCATGCTAGAAGTAATATTGATAGAAAATCTACTTCAGGCTACTGTACTTATGTTGGAGGTAATCTGGTCACTTGGAGAAGTAAAAAACAAAATGTTGTTGCCAGATCTAGTGCTGAAGCTGAATACAGGGTGATGGCCCACACTACTTGTGAGCTCCTATGGGTACAATCTCTTCTGAAAGACTTCAAGGTTGAATCTTCTGCTGCTATCCCTATGCACTGTGACAATAAAGCTACTGTCTTCATTGCTATTAATCTTATATATCATGAGCGCACAAAGCATATTGAAGTCGATTGTCATTTCATTCGAGAGACTATCTTATCTGGCAAGATCACCATTATCGGAGACAACAAATTGTTTTCTCGAACCCCAAAAAAATTTGAAAAACTTTTTTTTTTCATTTTTTATGCCTTCTGAGTAACATTCTGAAAGTGCTATTCCTCTTTCTGTTGAGTTTCCATTTTGGCAATCCATTTTTTCTGGACATGATTAACTACTTATTTTGTGCATGCGACTCTCGAACCCTGAATTTCAATAATTTGATCATGAGATAGATAAAACTTTTCACCGTCCAAATCATCAAAACCGAATCAGGATGGATGAGGAGGAAGTCACCGTTAGGATTAACCGAGCTCTTGCAGCTCAAAGAGCGTGCATTCAATCCGAGCAAGTGGAAAGAGAAGCCACCCTATGAGAAGCCTACATGGCTAAATAAGAAACCTTGGAGGTCGACATGAGGGAAGTCGAAAGGTGAAAACAACTAAAATATTTTTCTATTCGCAAAACTACCTATGCACAACATCCAATCATGCCTCCTTACATTCTTTCCCCTCAATTTGAAATCCGAACCCAATGGATCACCATGATCCAAGAAAACCCATTTTCTGGCAACAATGGAGAAAGTTGCCAAGATCACCTCCAAAGGTTCATTGACCTTTGCTCCTTGAACAAACTTCCAGGTGTCTCAGGAGATGCGATCCATGTTAGATTGTTCAAGTGCTCTCTCACTGGCCAAGCCAGTAGCTAGTACAACACCATGGACAGTAAGGATCAAGTCACAACCTGGCAGGTCCTACAAAATAAATTTCTTGAAAAAATTTACCCCCTCTCTCAGTTACAGAAATTAGAGGACAAATCACTCATTTTTCTATGTCCCCTAGTGAATACCTAGGAGAAGCTTGGGAAAGATTCAAAGACTTGCTTAGGAAATGCCCTCATCATGATATCTCCCAACCCCAACTCATAGAAATCTTTTATTGTGGTGTTAACAATGACACCAAGCTCTTTCTTCATTCCTCATCTGGAGGAAATTTTATGCACCAAAGCCTAACTAGTTCATGGGAAGTTGTTAAATGAGCCTCTGAAACAAGAGCTAGATGGGGAATTAGGTGATCCCTTAAGGTTTCCAAAGCTAAAGTTGATCATGACATCGAGAGCATAGCAGAAAGCCTTAAATTAATTGCTATAAAACAAGGTCATTTAGAGTCATCTCTAGGGACCTTTAGAGAGATTCCCTAACAAATAAAATATGTAGATTCACTTTGTGGTATTTTCTAAGGATATGATTACACCACCCTACACTATCAATACCTTTACAACACCCCCATGCAACTAAAAATAGGATATCAATTATAAGACCTCAACTCAATTCACATCATACCAGGCCAAGGCTATTACAATCCCAATCAAAATAGAAACCATCTTGGATTCCAATATGGGAACCTTGCAGGTGCTGAAAACTCTAGCCAACTCCAATCCCAACAAAGGCCTCCCTACCTTCAAAACTGTAATCGACCACCACCTTGATTCCCATACAACAATCAAAGGAATTTTAGAAACCAAGGGAACTACCGAGGCAATTACCCAAACCAGCTACCATATCAAGGACAACAATTTCAAAATATAAACCTCCATCCTTAAAATCTCAATCAGCTACCTCCTCAACCACCACCAAATATTCCTACTCCCACACCCTCAGCTGATGAAAGGATAGCTGCCTTGGAACAAATCATCATTGCCCAACAAGCTCATCAAAAGGCAATTGATGCCCAACTAGCTCGCTTGTTTTCTCAACAGAAACCCCATGTCCGCACTTTTTGTAGCCAACCTGAGAACAACCCCAAACACCCTGAACAATTAAAGGTCATTTCTACTCATTTGGGAAAGGTGCACTTCTCTCCTCCTCTAGAAAAACCTTCATCCACACCTCTAGAATTTGAGGATGAAGACATGGTGGTTGTTGAACCTGAAGCTACACCTAAATCAACCATCCCTGAACCCCCTCAGGCAGAAGCCGAAGAACCAATCTACAAACCACGACCTCCCAACCAAGCCCACTTAAACAAACAAGGCTCAATTCCCGCTTCATGAAATTTAGCGATGCTATGAAAAAATTACATGTCAACATTCCCTTCCTAGATGCCTTAGCAGACATGCCCACCTGGTCCAAATACATGAATTCCCTCTTGACTAGGAAGTATGCTACTGAATAATAGGAAATTGTCAAACATGCTAGGACCACTTCAGACATAATCCAAAGTAAAATTTCTAAAAAACAGAAGGACCCTAGTTCTTTTGGAATATGATGCAACTTATGTGATAATGCTTGCAAAAGGGCCTAGCTAATTTAGGAGCCAATATATCCATCATTCCCTACAGTCTTTGCAAAAGACTAGGATTGAATGACATGTTACCCACACCCATGTCCGTCCAATTGGTAGACTCATCCATGACCAAACTCATGGGAATCATAGAAGACATTCTAATTAAGGTTGGGAAAGATTCCTATGTCCCTTGTGATTTTGTGATCATGGACATCAAGGAAGTTTTGAATTACCCACTCATTTTTAATTGCCCCTTCTTAGCCATAGCCCGATCCATGATTGATGTTGAGGCTAGAACCATTTTGTTAAGATTAGGATGACAAAATCTAGATTTTAGGGTGTTTGAAAGCATGTAAGGGCCTAGTTTCTAAGAACAGGTCCATCTACTTGACTGCATTGATAAACTATCTCAACTAAGGTAGGAATGGGAGTTAGTTGATGACCCCCTACATACAGCTCTCATTGGCCCTCCTAAATGCAACTTTGATAATGAACAATTAGATCAATGTAAGGCTCATCGAGATAATTTTGAGGAAATTCCTAATGCTGAATTTGAGGACCTTAAAATGATCTCCATAGTGAAAGACAAACCTAAACCACATACGCCTCCAGAATTGAAGACTCTCCCCATAGGTTTGAAATATGTTTTTATTGATGAACAACAATTGTTCCACGTCATAAATAATTTCTAACCTCACCCTTGAACAGGAAAATAGGCTTATGGGATAACTTAGAAAAAGAAGAATTGCCTTAGGATACAAAATGACTGATCTAGTTGGGATAGATCAATCCATCTACATACACAAAATCCAAATGATAGAAGATAAAAAACCTACTCAGGATCCACAGATGAAACTCAACCCAAACATGAAGGAAGTTTTCCATTTAGAGGTGATTAAACTTTTGACCACAAGAATCATCGACCCCATCTCTGATTCCCCATGGGTCAGCCCAGTTCAAGTTGTTCCCAAAAGGGGGGAGGGGGGACCACTGTCATTAGAAATAAGAAGAATGAACTCATTCCCACTGGCACCATCACAAGGTGGACAATGTGCATTGACTACAAGAATCTCAACAAAGCAACTAGGAAATACCACTTCCAACTTCCCTTCCTAGACCAAGTTCTTGAACTCTTAGCCCATCAACAATACTTTTGGTATCGAGATGGATACTCATGTTTTTATCAGATTCCTATCCATCCTGAAGATCAAGCGAAAAACACCTTCATATGTCTCTTTGGCACCTATTCTTTTAGATGAATGCCCTTTGGCTTGTGTAATGCACCAACCACCTTCCAACGGTGTATGTCAGCAATCTTTGCAGGATTGACCAAAACTGTCATGGAAGTCTTCATGGATGACGTATCCATCTATGGAGATAGATTTGACTCATGCCTTAGAAATATCGCCCTTGTTCTTGATAGATGTATGGAGTCGCACTGAGTCCTTAATTTGGAAAAGTGTCACTTCATGGTTAAGGAGGGCATTATTCGAGGTCATAAGGTAAGCAACCAAGGCATAGAAGTTGACAAGGCTAAAATCAGGGTTATCACCAAGCTTCCACCTCGACCTCAGTCAAAGATATTCATGCCTTCTTGGGACATTCCGATTTCTATCGGTGATTCATCTGTGATTTTTCTAAAATCACAAAACCTCTCACCAACCTCGTTCAAAAGGAGATCCCCTTCAAGTTCGAAAAAGCTTGCACGGATAGTTTTCTATGCTTGAAAAATTCTCTCACAACCAATCCAATCGTTCGTGCACCAGACTGAACCCTACCCTTTAAAATCATGTGTTATGCTAGTGACTTTTTTGTAGGTGCCATCTTAGGATAGTGAGTTGATAAGAAACAACATGTCATATACTATGCATCCAAGACCTTAGATGAAGCTCAAAAAAATTACATTGTCACTAAAAAGAAACGCTAGTCATTGTCTATGAATTTGATAAATTTTGCTCATGCTTAGTTGGCTCCAAAGTTATTGTTTACACTGAACATGCAACCATTCTCAATCTCATGACCAAAAAGGATGCCAAACCTAGACTCATAAGATGAATTTTTCTATTGTAGTAGTTTGACCTAGAGGTCTTAGATAAAAAGGGGTCTGAAAATGTCGTGGCTGGTCACCTATGTCGACTTAGATATAGCCCAATCAATGAAACCCCCATAAATGAATCTTTGCCTGATGACCAACTGCTTAAGGTAGACTCCCAATTCCCCATGTTCACTTATTTTGTAAATTATTTAGCTGTTGGTGTATTGCACCCTGAATACAAAGGGTATTCTAAAGCTAAATTTTTACACGGTGTCAAAAACTATTATTGGGATGAACCTTATCTGTTTAAACTTTGTGCCGACGGTCTATATCGTCGTTGTATTTCTCAAGAAGGAAGTACTGACGTTCTGGAACAATTTCATTCTGGCCCCTATGGTGGACACATGAGTTCCCAGAAAATAGCCAAGAAAGTCCTACAGTGTTGTCTCTATTGGCCCACCATTTTCAAAGACTCATATACTTATGTGTTCTCATGCGACCAATATCAAAAGATAGGTAATAGTTCCAAGCATGACCAAATGCCCTAACCTCTTGGTAGAAATTAGAAATTTTTGACGTCTGGGGAATCAACTACATGGGCTCATTTCCTTCTTCTTATGGGTTTGTTTACATATTAGTTGCAGTTCATTACGTGTCAAAGTGGGTTGAAGTTGTACCCACTAAAACTTGTGATCCAAACCTATTAAGAAACTCTTTAAAGGTATTATTTTCCCTAGATTTGGAGTCCCACACATCATCATTTATTATGAGGGATCTCATTTTTTAGAGAAACATTTTGAGGCCTTATTGAAAAAATATGGAGTCTACCGCAAAATCGCCACTCCTTACCATCCTCAAACTAGTGGACAGGTTGAAGTGTCCAATAGACAAATCAAATCCATCTTAGAAAAGATTGTTGGTCACACTAGGAAATATTGGGCGTTGAAAATCAGTGACACTCTGTAGGTATACAGAACTGCCTACAAAACACCCATAGGCACTACTCCATTCAGGATGATCTACAACAAATCATGCCACCTGCCGATAGAATTAGAACACAAGGACAGTTGGGCCATCAAAAGATTAAATTTTGACCTTTCTACGGCTGGAGAAAAACATTTTCTCCAAATGAATGGACTATATGAACTTAGAATGAGCGCTTATGAAAATACTAGGATCTACAAGGACCGAACAAAAATATGGCATGACGATCACATCAAGCACAAGGACATTAGAGAAGGTGACAATGTTCTAGTGTTTAATTCCTGACTAAGGCTTTTTCCTGAAAAGCTTAAGTCAAGATGGTATGGTCTCTACCTCGTCAAGTGTGCCTATCCACATGGTACCTTTCTTCTCTGGAATAAAGTTTTGAGTGAATTTATGGTTAAGAGGCATTGACTCAAAAGATACATAACCATTGAAGACCGTGTTGCTTTAAATACCAATAAACATTCATCCTTGGAAGATCTTAACCTAACCGACCCCAAAACTCCCCTAGAATCTTAATAGGTTGATCTATCATCTATCGAGCCCCAACGTAAAATAAGGCACTCTTTGGGAGGTAACCCAACCCTATCTTCCTTATCTGCATTTTACTTACCTTGTTATTTCATTTTCATTTTGATTCCCCTTTATTGATAAATGAACCGACCAGTTCACTCCCCAACTGATCATTTCACAATCTTTGAATGATGACCTTTCTACTGGCCAACCGATCGATTCACCATCCAAACAATCAGTTCACCATCTAAATGATTGTCTCAAAATTTCATAAAATCTTTTCGAAACGGCCCGACCCCCTCCCCCACACATCGAGCCAACTGCTATTTGAATGTGAGGAGTCCCAAAACATCAGATTCTGCCCTCTGGCTATGTCGTCCATACACCACCAATCGACCAACTCATTCTCTAGTCAATCGATTCAGCACCCTCACATGGATATATAACCACCCTCATGGCGAGCTTCACCCTCATCTATTTTATCATCTAAACCTAGTCTCCTCTCGCCACCAGTGCTCTCACCCACCTGAGCGCCCCCATCGAGCTCCACTCCTCCCCACCTAAGTTTCCCCTCCCGCCGTTGCTCGCCTCACTACGTTGGCCAACCGGTGGTAAAGCGAGCCACTTGCCTCACCTACTCAGCAAGATGAGCTCTTCATCTACAAGCATTTTCATCACAGCGAGCGGTCGACTGCTTGCTCAGTCATCAATCATCCCCCAATGGACCGACAACCTCACTACACACCCGACCTCCGCTAGAAGTACCTGATAACACCCAAATTTAGGCATCTATGCTAAGAATTTATTTACATTTTTTTTTCATTATAGCCTTAATATGCCTAAAATAACCATAGATTTTTATCGTTTCATAGATAAAGTTGCTCAACCAGCCAATTTTGGGACTTGTAGGCACTGAACCTAAGAAGACATATATTTTCCAAGATTTCTCCCCAACACATGGATTTTGCATCAGCTAGGCTTCCATCTGTCATGACTGTGGTGGACTAAGCATCACACTATGTGCACCATCTTAGGAGACTGTGTTTCGGCTAAGTAATACTCAATCACAAGGTTCATCGATGTGCGTCACTCGATCACCAAGTAATAGCCACCCCCCGTGGGTTGGGTTTGATCTAGAATGCTACGATCGTGGCCACAGAGGATGTCATGACCGTGGTATGCGATCACAGTATAAGACCATGGACCACCACAACCACGATCGAGGAGTCCACCTTGACCGCGACCGAGGATTCCACCTAGACCACGGAGTCAACCGCGACCTCGACCGCGGGATCCACCGCAACTGTGTGATCGAGCACGAATGTGGGATGCACTGCGACATAGGTCATCACCACGGCCATAGAGAGTAGGAACACGACCTGGATCAATGCCCCGACCATTTTTCCTATAAATGCCCACCCTCTCCACCTGAAGGGGGGTTCACAATTTTGGCAGTTCCACCTGGTGGTTCCGACATTGGGAGGATCCTAGAGCCTCGTGGGAGGGTCTTGAGGTCTGAAAAGGCCGAAGTGCTCATCCTACGCCTGTCCCTTCACTGTTCTTCCACCCTCCACCATTTCCCACCATCATCCACCCATTTTCGCCCATTTCCTATCATCCACTACCATTTTCCACCTCCTTCCACTCACCAAGTTGTTGTTTGGGGTAGATCTAGAGAGAAAGGAGGCCAAGAAATCCAGAAGATCAAGGAGAATAACCTAAAGGACGAGATCCATCCTATACAGAGGCTAAGGAGCGAGAGCAACCTCTCCTCTACTGACTAAATCTCTTCTTATTCTCATTTCTTCTACTGTACTCCTTTGTTTTTGTAAAAATGATGTTCTTGCATCTTTGTTCAGTGCCAACTATGCTTGTCCATGGCTAGTTGAGCTCCTTCTTAGCTATGTAGCCCATTTTGGGCATGTTTATGTACTTTTACCTTAAGCAAGTAGTTTTATCCCAGATCTAGCACGTTTCTTGTTCTATCTTCTCTTTCTAGTTATGGTTGCTAGTTTGGTTGATCTCTTTCTTGTTTGAACTTCTATTTCTACCTGTATCGAGAGATTTATTGTACAAATAGATAAGAGAAGGTAGTTTGGATTGAAATTTGAAAGGAAGATGGTTCAAGGTGATGTGGACCCACTACTAGGTTTTTCCTAGATCATACATGTTCCTAGCATCTCCAGATATTCTAGACCTGAGAGGGTATCTAGAAATTTCTAGGGGGTTGATTTGTCATCCTTGAGAGACAATTCTTATCGTCGATGGGTTTTAGTCACGCTATGCGAAGGCGAGTGGGATGACCATGTAGGAAAAGACACCATAGTATGTACCAAGTTTGGATGTAGGCTGCTTGATCGGGTGTTTGAGGGTTATTTACACCTGAGAACGGATGCATAGACTGCCCAACTTGTGGTTACATAGCCAGGAACTCTTTCTCTTTGATTAATAAAATCCTACGGACTCTATTTTATTTTCTTTTCTTTGTTTTATTTTATTTCATGACAACCTACTAGACTTGTTCTAGCTCCTTACTTTTATCGACTTTTTGTATGGCTTATCTAACTTAAAAATGAGATCTTAGGCGTCTTAAGCATCCACACATCCCTGTGTTTGACCTAGTGTATCTACTTCAACCCTGTAATAAAGTTGTCGGGGTCCTTGGAGATTTTGGGTTATAAATTTGAAGTCTGACCCTCCTCTCTCGAGGAAAGATCAACAACTCACACCGCCAAAAGCTGACTGACTCCTACGCTAACTAATCGCTTTGCCACCTTGGTCGACCGACTCTACTCTCGCCGCTTCCATCCTTGCCTTGCTAGCCGAGCAATTGGGAGTTGAACTGCTCGGCCAGACTATACCCTTTGTCCCCCTCGATCCACCATGGAAAGCACCATTTCCCCATTTCTTCTACCTACAAAATGATCATTTTAGATCTATCCTGCTCATCTGACCTTCCCCAACCGATTGTCTCATTGTTCTAGATGATCAGCTCACACTCCACATCAGCCATGTTCAACTGATTCTACAAGAACAAAGGGAAGTATGTTGCCTCATCCTCCCTGGACCCACCTTGCCGATCTAGATCCCATCCCGAGATTCAGTTCTGCACACCATCCCCCACCAGTGTGTCCTCCCCCGAGCTTAATGAGGAAATGCTCAATGACATCAATGATGTTGAGGCTCTTCTCTGTGAGATGGAGAGAAACCAGAAAGCACACAATGACCCAGATTCCACTACCCCTAGCCCACAACTCATTCTCCCCATTCCGGGTAGCTACCTCCAGTTCACCAACACCAAATACCTCAAACATTATGAAGATATGTTTTCTATAGGTGTTTCCCTCCCCCATTGGGCATGTGGCAGTCCTAGAATTTAACCTTCTAACCCGGTTGTCAACTTGTTGCGAACAACAAGTCAACTTAATATAGATAAGTATCGATCTAAGGGATGGCGGAAAAGAAAAGTCTAGATCCAAATTAGATCACAAAAACAAGAATTATATTACGATTTGAGAGAGATGTTAATACTCAGAACAAAAATAAAATTGCTGAAATAAAGTCCAACTAATCAAGAAATAAAGATCTAGGGGTCCAGACGATCACCACCAAAACCACGTTCCTATTCAATTAATCAAATTCTAAACCCCAAAGGTCAAATCAGGACCTTGTGGTTGCATATCCTTACAGATAAACTCACAAGAGTCAGATTTCCCATGAACTCATTGGTCCTGAAGTTCATGGATCATTGCCCAACCATCTAACATGTCCCTATCCATGGTCGTATCAAGAAGCATGTGAATTCAAATTGGCATTCAAACCCAAGGCTCAGGTGATCGCGTCACCAAGGATTATAATAGAACTAAGATTAAAAAGATGAAAAGATGATAATCATAATTAAGGGACTATTGTTTCATTCTTATAGAGATCCACGATCATATCACTTCATAAGAATATATCAGATCATCCAAATAACCACACATAAACAGAAAAAAGACATTTTTTCTATGGAGCAATAGAATTGATTAAATTGAATAGAAATAGGATAAGGGGTACTCCCCATGCCCCAGAAGAATCTAGTCACACATGATAAGACTAGAAGAAATGCAAACTAAAATGAGATCCAACATTATACAAGATGTGGTCTACAACTAAAAATGGATGAAATGGAATGAAGAATGGAATGCTTTTACAAGTGGAGAGTCCCTCTTTTTATAGGAGGGGGAGGGGGTAGACAGACCTCAAAATAGGGGAAAAAAAGAGAGGAAGCTCACTTTTTGTATTTTATGGATGTGGTCAAATAGAAAGTTGGTTGTCTTTAATTATCTTGACCATGTAACTCTCTTTAATGTAGATTCTCACAACAGTGATTTCTAACATATTTTTCCCTATAAAAAGCATAAAAGAGGTCCAAATAATTGGATTTTCTATTAGTAAATTAAATTCACTTTTCAATGAATACTCGTACACTAAATTTAGAGTTTGAACACAAAAGTTATGTCACTTTTAGTGACAGGTATACATGAATTTTAGGATTGCTGCAAATTGTGTAATTTTCCTACAAAAGCCAAGAAAATATAATTAGAACTTCAACTAAAGAGAAAAATCTAAAATAACACCATTGAATATGAAACTAAGAGAATAGATAACAAAACAATCCTTAACAAATATCAAAAACATGTAAATATAAGGGATAATACACATTTATTAGTTTTGCAAAACATAAGAGTGAAATTTGTCAAGAGCAAAAATCACAAAAAGAAACTCTTTTTCTGTGGTAGTGTAGTTCCTTTAAGCTTCATCACGAGTCTTGCTCGCATAGTAAATGACATGTGGAACCTGGCCAATCCTTTGGCCCAACACAACCCCCAATGCCATATCTGATGCATTGGTAATGATCTCAAATGACAAGGAGAAATATGGGAGCTACATGATAGGAGCAAGGATGAGCTTGTTCTTCAAGTGGTAGAAAGCTTCAACACACTTGTCATCAATATTGAATTCTACATCTTTTTCAAGCAAATGACAAAGTGGCCTTGAAATATTACTAAAATCTTTAATGAATCAACGGTAGAAACCTGCATGTCCCAAGGAGCATCAGACATGTCTTATAGTGGAAGGAATGGTGAGAGTGGAGATCAGACCCACTTTGGCATTATCAACTTCTATTCTGGCTTTAGAGACTTAGTGACCCAGAACAATGTCTTTGGGCACAATGAAGTGACTTTTCTCCCAATATAGTACTAAACAAACCTTGAAACACCTTTTGAGAGTAACTTATAGGTGAAGCAAACACTCATCAAATGTCTTACCAAAAATAGAAAGGTCATCCATGATTATTTAAAGTGACGAATCAAGCATCATAAGGAGAAAACAAACTTTTCAAGAAAATTGATCGTGTGTAGGTACTATCTTCTAACAATACATCTACTCACTATGACCTGCAGGCCATCGCTTTACAAGAGAGGCTACAAAAGCTTCTTCTCCAAGAAGAGGCAGACTGGAGGCAAAATGCCAATATTAATTGGCTAAAAGACGGTGACGCAAACACTAATATCTTCCAAACCTTTGTGAAGACTAGACGCCATCAGAACCAGATTAAATGTCTGAAGAATGATGCAGGCGTGTGGCTATCTGACAAACAATAGCTCCAACATATGGTGCGTCAGTACTTTGTCAATCGGATGGCTGGACCTGGCCCGAAAACAACTGCAAATCGGAAAATTTCTAGCTGTGTGGGTCACTTTGTGACCCCCTCATCTATCCAAGGAAACTTCCTAGAAAGAACTCCTGGCCCAATAGAGATAAAAGACATCATGACATCCATGGTGCCTCTCAAAGTGCCGGGTCCTGACGGTGTCGTTAATGACTTCGTCCTAACTCACTAGGACCACATTGGCGGCTCTGTGATCAAGTCTATGAAAAGTGCCTTCAACTCAAGATCCATCAAATACAATACGAGCGACCCCTTGATGGTCCTCATCCCAAAGAACCAGCACACAAAAAAATGCAGTGACTTCCGACCAATCTTCCTAAACAACACATGCTTCAAGTTTTTCTCAAAAATCCTGGTTGAAAGGCTCAAACCTCACATCAGCTCCTGGATAGCTAAAACTCAATCTAGTTTCATTCCTGGCAGGTCTATCACTGATAATATTCTATTAGTTCAGGAGGTCATACACTCCATGAAGACTAAGAAGGCGGTGAAGAAATGGGTCTGCAGCAAGCAAGACCTCTCTAAGGCATTTGATCGAATGCATTGGACCTTCATCACGAATACCCTTCCCAAAATTGGTCTCCCTTATATCACAAAATCCCTTATTATGGACATCATCACTAGTGGCTCTACATACATTCTATTGGAATGCACAACGCTTACCCCATTCAAAGCAACAAGAGGGGTGCGGCAAGGTGACCCTATCATCCCCTATGTTTTCATTCTTTGCATGTAGAGATTGAGCCAGGCCATCAACAAAGAAGTCTCTTCTAATACATGGTCACCAATCTAGTTGGCCCACAGTGGTATTGGAATCTCATATGTATTCTTTTCTGATGATATTATGTTAATGGCAGAATCTATACCCAACCAAGCAATAGTAATAAAGAAAATCCTTCAAGGCTTTGCTGTTGTCTCAGGCCAAATCCTAGCCAAAGAAAAATTCCAATGTTTCTTCTCCGCCAATGTCTCAAGAGCAGAAGGTAGACGCTTCTCCTACAAATTAGGTATTCCTCAGATGAGTGACTTGGGGAAATACCGGGGCATACCTATCCTTCATCATCGCATCAACAAACAAACCCACATTGGTATAATCAAGACTATGAAAGACAGAATGTCGAGCTGGTCAGCAAGGCAACTCTCTCTAGCAGGCCACATCACCCTGGAAAAGTCCACACTTCAAACCATCCCAGCCTACTCTATGCAATCAGTTAAACTATTGCCATCTCTTTGTGACGAGATCAACAAACAAATTAAGAATTTCATATGGTCTGGTAGTAGGGAGAAGACACACCTGTCACTGGTCTCCTGGAAGAAAATCAATCTCAGTAAAGTAAGAAAGATGGAGAGCTCGGAATCAAGGAGGCATGATCTCAAAACTAATCACTCATGCTTAAGAACGTGTGGAACTATCTGAATAAACATAACCTCCCTTGGGTATTCATCCTAAGAGAGAAATATGTGAAGAACGGTAAAATCAACTCAAAAGCCTTGCTCACCCACATGGGATTTCATCAAGAAGAACTTACCTGCCATTGAAAGTATTTGCTCTAAAACAATCCAATCAGGTGCTAATACCTTAGTTTGGACTGATTAGTGGATTGCAAGACACTCTGTTACTGAATTGGAACCAAACTTCATTATCCCTTTAGATCTTTCTGATCTCAAAGTCGATTCTATGTGTGTGGATGATGGCACCTGGGATAGGTCGTTCATCAAAGCCTTTATGCCCCATGGATGGTGGGATAAGATAAAGCTCATTCCCACTATGATTAAAGACTCTAGGCAGGATACTTGGTCCTGGCCTCTCGACCCTTCAGGCGAGATCACAACATCATCTGCATACGAATGGATCCGACGTGATCTAGCACTTGCACTCCAGGGAAATTGGAAGGATACATGGCACATAAAATTACCAGGAAGGATCAAAACTTTTTCTTGGCTCCTACAACACAAAGCCCTACTGACCAACATGGAAAAAGGTAGATGTAAGGAGCCGGGATCACACCCTTACTAAAAAAATTTGAAGAATTGACATCCATTCCAAACACTCTCAGAGGTATGATGGAATGAGAATAAATTTTCCAAATTTATTAAACATTGATATACAAAAGACCATTAGAAAGTATAGGAATAAAAAATAATAGACTATATTCAATTTGGTAAAAGGTTTACAAAAATACATCAAATTCTCCCATTAGGGTTTACATCAAGAGACACAATCATGATCTAGATAGAGGGAAGTCTAGACTACTACAATCTTGTATTCAAGCAACATCTCCATCAACTGAGTCCAAGCCAAAAGCTAAGATCTTCCTTGTCTTATCCATCTCCTTGCTCAGCACCAACACCTGGGTGGTTGGGAAAACACCCAGAAAAAGGGGAAAGAAAACAAGGTATGTATCACAAAACTAGTCTAGGATAACAAGATACGTAAATAAAATAAGAATAGGCTAGGTTCATCATAAGATAAAGATAACAAGAATATGAGGTTGTATTCAAAAGAAACTTGCCATTAATAATTATATCAAAAAGGATTTGCATGTAAGATAATTATGTCTACCTAAATAAGTAGGGTTGAGGCACCTACCCAACCTCTAACCTTAGGTGAGGGGAGAATAAGACATTCCCAGTCACTTACAATATTATGGGGAGAATAAGACATTCCCTAGGGTGATTATTTACATGCCCTCTATGGGTGGTTGTACATAAGTACTGCTACTTTATTTATAATAGAACATAAATCCACATGCTAGAAAAAGTATTCATGACAAGAATAATCATATGAATCAATAAGCATGGTAGCGGGGTACCAAGACCCAAGAATAATGTTCCAAAACTGATTTATGAGGCAAATATATCAAAGTATTCAAGAGTATATGAAATAGGATTTAATAAAGCCTCTTTATAGAAAAGTAGGTTAAGGCACAATTATTCCCAACTTAAGGTGTAAATGCACATACATAAAAACGGATTGCACATACAGGATGAGGGGTTTCACATACATAAAGAGGGATTTCACATACCTCTATTACTATTATCAATTTCTAACTTTCACCACTTTAATTGAGTCCAAGTTCCACTTTTCCTACTTTCAATGTATTAGCATGTATTAGAGTACATAGTGCACATTAATGTATAGAAACCCTAATTTTATATCTTTTTAGAAAAACTCAGATTTAGGCTCTTAAAACATCATCAATAAACTTATTAAGTTCTCCTGATCAAGAAAACATATTTTTATGTTAATTTTGGAGTAATGATGATTAAGATGTAATTTTTTATGGATATTATGCATTAAATTCATTTTACAAAAATCACCCTTCCTCAAACCATGAAATCATACCTCAAAATTTTTTTTATTACATAGAGATTAATTTTCCAATTTCAAAACATATTATTTGTCAAATTTGGATAAGCGGTTTAGAAGATATGAATTTTTCCATACTGACCAATAGGAAATTGCTACATCATCAAATCGATTGAGATAATTCAAGAGAGAGGGAGAGGGAGAAAACACCATTTGACCCAAGATCAGGTTTGAAGTTACATAGGCAACCAAACTAGAGATTCTAGAGAAGGTAAAACAGTAGCAAACCAAAACCCTAGAAGAACATGGTAAAAAGAGATGGAAATCATCGATTTTCAACATAGAAGCATGCGTTTTAAGCATGTACTAAGAAATATATGAGAAGGGGGTTGACAAAACTTGCCTCTAGGAAGGTAAGAAGGTTCAAACAAAAAGGATTTCGAGATTAAAAGGTTTGGTTGCTCCAAGCCAAGCTCCTTTCTTGAGCAAAGATCACCTTCTCCACTTTAGAGGTGAAAACCCTAGCAAAAGAGCATGGAGATGAGATGTTTTAGGGTTCTAGGTGGAGTTTTACCATGAAAGGTCATGGTTCTGACCTTGAAGAATGTGGGAGAAATACTAACAATGTAAAAATAGAGAAGGAAAGGAGGATTCTTACTATTTTTGGTCAAAATCACAAAGGAGGAGCTTAAGAAATCCTAAATAGAGAAATTTGGAACCCTAGGAGACTTCTTCACCAAGGTAGGCACCCTCTTTTACCTTGGGACAGAAATGTCATGGCCAAACATAAAGAGGATGATTCTCTAATCTGTGGGAAAGAGAAGGAGAGGATTGCTTCTTAGATTGGGAGGTGGGAAGGGGTAGACATGGCTTTATAAAGAAGGGGGCAAGCATGAGGTGTCTATGTGACTTTCCATGTATCCTTAGTCTAGGGCTTCATGGCCATGCAAGAGGACAACTGACTGGCCTAAATTGTGCGTCCCAAAAGGAAGCGGATTAGTGTAGTCGGACTTTTAATCAGATAACCTGACTCTGAGGCCCTCACAACCATAAACGGGGTCCGATGTAGCGATCGGGGTCGAACACAGGGACAAGGGTAGTCGTGCTAAGAACACAGAATCAACACTCTATACTCTAAATATGAAAGAGGATAAGGTTTGTTCCCAAGGGAACGGTAGCTCTGGAACGAGCACCACAAAAAAAACAAGAAAAAAGAAAAGAAATTGTCACAAGAAAGGAAATAAACTAAAAGACTATCTCCAATTGGAGTTACAAGGAAGATTTAAATTGTTGGGTTAAGAGATTTTTATAAAGATCTTGTGAAATAGAATCAGGGGAGGTAAAATCATCGTTAAGGTAAAGCACGAAGGAAGAGAACTTAGGCATAACAGGCGGCAGCGGAAAACATCCCGTACTCTCTTCTCTCAAAGAGAGTACCTCTAACTATGTTTCAATACCCTCTCTCAAGGGTAAAGGCTATTAGTTGGAGTGGAAGAAAGCCAGAGCAACCCCGATCCTGGGTACTCTCGTACTCACTAATCGGACTAAACTCTAGAGTTACAACATCCCCCTCTCAAGGGAGTTGAACGGGAAACACGATTTGATATCTAGTCAAAACATGATCCAAACATGCAAGCTAGAGTTAGATGCTATAAAGAATTCATCCAACAAAAAGGAACCATACACAGAAAATCAAATATTAAACTTCACCAATTCCATAAGCATAAATATGTAGGGGTTCAATTACAATGCATAATAAATGAAAGTAAATTGTAGTAAGAGGGAAGATAGGTATCAGCCTCCTTGATGTAGGAGGTCGACATACAGTAGCAGACCCCTAAGGTGTCTCTAACTCATTACCGGGAGAGAGCTCTGCCCGATATGCCTGTGTTGGGCGGCAACCCCTTGTCGGGTGATAGACCGTGATGGGCAGGCATATTGGCCAAGGAATCTCTGCCCGATACGGTCGTATCAGGATGCCACCATCTCAGGCGACACATCGTGATGGGGAATCCGTATCAGGTTTAGTTTCATGTCGGATTAGAGAGATCTTAGGTTTTCGGGTTCCTCGTATCGGGTGTAGGGAGTGAGCCGTCTCAGGAAGGATCCCATCTAGGAAGCCGGCACGTCGGGTGGCCTTCTTGGTCGATATCGGGCTGCTGTAGCTACCAGGATGAGTTCTAAATGAACCACTCCCGTCCCTCTCGGGTTGGGGAAGTGCTCACCTAGTACCGCCCGACACACCTCCGACACGTGACACACCAGCTCTAGATGCTTTCCAAAGTTAGCTCTTGCAAGATTCCCACCCATCCCATTGGAGTCCTATAGCTACTATTTATAGGCAGCAGTTGGAAGATGTTGCCGATCTCCGGGTGCCACACATCCTTCATCGACTCCCTTTACGTGGCTTCGGGGATGGACGACACCTAGGTATCACCCGACATGGCTTGGCTATCACGTGTCGGGTTGCGGTGGTATCGGGCGGCTGTGACACACATGCGTTTCCGGTGAGTGGCTCGTGTCACGCGATATGTCCATGTCGGGTTGACTGCTCATGGTGTGATAACGACTCTCTGTCGGGTAGTAGCATGTTGCTTGTTAGATTCCGCACAGCGCGATACGCCGGTGTCGGGTTGCTTCCATGTCGGGAAGCGACCGCGACGGGTAAATAGTGGAGTCGTGCAGCCAAAGAAAGAGTCGATTCCTTGTAAGTGGGCCAAGACGGGCCATCTTTCTACTTTCGAGTGAAAAAGTGGGGAAAACTCTGTAACAAATGATAAAAACGAGTTAAGAGCATAGTATGGTTTATTTATACAATATCGTTACAAAATAGAGAGGAAAATAGTTTAAAAGGGAAGTTTTGACAACAAAATATAGGCTATAATTACCCCTAAAATGGGTGTTATCAACTCCCCCAAACCTTTTTTGAGAAAGGGCGCCTGCCATTTTATTCAGTAATCAAATCATTTGTAGGAAGTACAAGGATCCGATCCTCAAAATCCTCACCAACAATGTGAGATTTAACAAAATGACAGGGAGCGACGGCCAAGGCATGAGCTACTCTATTGCCTTGCCATTTAATAAAACACAAATTAAAAGACAGGAACCTACAAGAGAGATCAACAATATCCTGAGAAATATAGTCTTCATAACCGCGTCAGCCGTAGCCCTTCTTGACAACCTCCACCAGCAGCAAATAGTCCGTCTCCACCACAATATCTGTATAACCTTCCCTAAGAGCCAGTCGCATACCGTGTAGGACAGCCATACCCTCTGCACTAAGCACCGAGTACGGCTATTCTAACCGGCATTGGAAGGCCCACAAAAGCTGACCACTGTCATCCCGAATGACTGCCGCACATCCGTTCTCTTCCGCTGTGATGACCGATGCATCTGTATTGATCTTAACGCTGCCATATGGTGGGCAGCGTCATGATACCTGGCGTGGAGGTATGGAAGAAAGAGCAACTCTGCCCACAGCCCCATGATAGCGTGCATGGTCAGCAACCAGGCTGATGTAAGAAGCCACAAGACCCGGAATATAGGGGGATGATCATCAAAAAGAATTTTATTCCTCACTGTCCATGAGACCCACATAAGCATAGCGCCTTCATCTTTTTGTCTGCTGTCCTCATCCTATAGAAGACCCCTAACAAAGGTCGCCATGTCGTGATTACCCAGCCGTCTGCCCCAATCAAACACACCCGACACCCATACCTATCTGGCTACGTCACAGTGCAACAGTGCATGAGAAGAATCCTCCTGCTATCCGCAGCGATGGCAACTATCATCCGGTGTCACATGCTTCCTTTGCAGTTCTGACTTGGTGGGAAGTATATTCCTGAGAGCTCTCCATATAAAGTGCTTCAGTTTTGGTGGCCATCCTTGCTTCCAAACCCTCTTCCACAACTCTATATCCATACCATCAACTAAATCCTCTCCTGTCCGAATAAAGAAATAAGCACTCCTGACTGTAAACCTCCCATTGCTTTCCCAATCCCAATATAGAGTGTCCTCGTCATGCCGCTGTGATAGTGGAATGTTAAGAACTCTCCTGGCTATATGTGTAGGGAAGCAAGTCTCCAACGCCTCTCTATTCCACCTCTTTGGTCCCTCATACATCAAGTCACTCACCCATCTGTATTCCACTAGACCGTGAATCAAATATCTTTATGTTGTGCCCCCCAAGTGTGATATCCATCTCTCCTTGTAGATATGAATATTTTTTCCATCCCCCATCCTCCACCTAAAGCCACTCTTCACTACTTGCAACGCCCCCCAAATACCCCTCCATGTATAACTGGGATTCCCCCCTAACTCCACATGTAGAATAGAAGATGTATTGTAATATTTTGCCTTGAGTACCCGAGCAGCAAGAGACTCTCCATAGACTGCCAACCTCCATCCTTGTTTAGCGAGGAGTGCTTGGTTGAAAGATTTCAGGTCCCTAAACCCCATGCCCCCACTCTCCTTGGGTTTGCACAATCTATCCCAATTCATCCAATGGATTTTCCTCTCCCCCTCCTTTGAGCCCCACCAAAACCGTGCCATCATGGAATGTATATCATCAATAATCCCCCCAGGAAGTTTGAAGATGCTCATGAGATACGTAGCAATTGCTTGGATAACTGCCTTAATCAACACCTCCTTCCCTGGTCTGGATAAAAGTTGCTCCTTCCACCCCTATAATTTTTTCCACACTCTGTCCTTTATAGCCGCAAACACCTGATTTTTAGACCTACCTACCACTGTGGGAAGGCCCAGATACTTCTCATGCCTGTCCAATTCCCTCACCTGCAGCAGATTCTTAATCAACTCCCTTCTTTCACTTGTCACGTTTGTACTAAAGAAAACCTCCATCTTCTCATAATTGATTTTCTGCCCGGAATCCCTCTCGTATTTGATGAAAATTTCAGCTAAAGCAGAGCATTCGTATGAGGTAGCCCTTGTAAAAACAATGCTATCATCTGTGAAAAGAAGGTGAGTGACCCGTGGGGCTCTTCTGCATATTCTTGTCACATGTATTTTATTGACCTGTGCAACTTTGGACAGAGAAAAAGAAAGTGCTTCAGTGCAAAAAAGAAAAAGGTAAGGGGATATAGGATCACCTTGGCGAAGTCCTCTGGATGGTTTTGCAGACCCTCTCCTATTGCCATTGACGATGAACTTGTGGGATACGCTTGTAACACACTCCATAACCTTCCTTCTCCAAATAGTCGGTAGCCCCATTCTCCCCATAACCCCCTCCAAAAAAGCCCACTCGACTCTATCATATGCCTTGCTCATGTCCAGCTTAAGCGCCATAAGCCCCTCTCTTCCTTTCTTTCGGTGTTTCATGGTGTTAAACAACTCATATGCCACCAAAGTGTTGTCAGTGATCATCCTCCCTTCTATGAAAGCACTTTGATTCTCCGAGATAATCCCATTCATTAGCGGTTTGATTCTATTGGCCAAGACCTTCGTAATAATCTTATATGAGACGTTACACAAGCTGATAGGTCTATATTCAGACAGGCGGACATGATTGTTTGTCTTTGGGATGAGAACTATATCAGTGTCATTAATGTCAGAAAGGCCAATCTCCCCTCTCCACCATTTAGAAATAAAATCCATCAAACTACTTTTAATAACCTCCCAAAATTTTTGGTAGAAAATTGCCTTCATCCCATCCGGGCCGGGAGCTTTATTTGGGTGCATTTGTTGGAGTGCTTTCCAAACTTATTTCTCCGTGGGAACCTTTTCCAGATCTGAAATAGAAGATTCATCAATCACCCTAGGCATGCCTTCAAGGAATTCCTCCATCCGATAAGGGTTTGAGCTGGAAAAGAGAGAATTAAAATAAGAAAAGATAATTTCAGCAATGGAATCTGCCTCCGTATGCCAACTCCCATCCTCCTTAAAGAGACCTTCTATGGTATTACATCTCTTTCTTTGGTTTGCTTTATGATGAAAGTACTTTGTGTTACTGTCTCCATCTCTTATCTCATTGGTCCTAGCTCTAGACAACCAATATCTCTCTTCCAGCCTCTGTAGATCTTGCAGTTCTCTCGCTAAAGATTCACATTCTTGCAACATGTCATGATATGGTGGCTTATCTTGAGCACGACCAAGCCTCTTCTCCAGCTACTGTATTCTCCTCCTAATGTTTCCAAATTTATCCGCCGCCCACCCAGCAAGCTTCTCCGCACAAAGGTCTGTCTGCGCTTTAAGGCCCAAATCATAGCTACTGTCCCAAGCCCGTGTGATGACCTCTTTGCATTCCGGTGAAGATAACCAAAAGGTTTCAAATCTGAACCGCTTCTCCACCTGTCCCCCGTGCTGATTCCTTTGCTCTATCCATAAAAGAATCTGCCCATGATCTGAGTTGAGAATAGGGAAATTTTTTACCTTTCTGATATTGTAAAAATCACACCATTTCCTGTCAGCCAGAAACCTGTCAAGTCTTTCTAGAATCATCGTGTCTACCTGCTGTCCTCTCTTCCATGTGAATTTATTACCGGTGGATCCCAAATCAGTGAGCTGGCATGTATCCATTACCTCTCTAAAGTTCCGCATCTGCCATTCATGCCTAGGTTGACCTCCCTACTTTTCAGATTGAAAAAGGATCTCGTTGAAGTCCCCGCCGAAGACAATAGGCAAAGTCGTCTGTGCACAAAGTTCCTCCATCAACCTCCATGTGTTGTGACGCTCATGTGTTGCTGCCCAACCATATATCCCCAAAAAGCAAAAACACTCCTGGCTGTCCTCCCTTCCCACCACCGCATTGATGTGATGGTCTGAAAAAGATTTCACAGACACGTCCTCCCCTCTCCACCAAAACCCCAGCCCTCCCCCTACTGTCCACACCAAACCCCGCATTGTACCCACATCTCCTTCTAACCTCCTCTTGGTCCCTTCCTCTACATATAGTCTCCATCACAAAGACTATATCAGGCATCTCTCTCCAACACTACCTCCTTAGAGAGTTAACTGTCCTAGGGTTGCCCAGACCCTGGACATTCCAGCATAGGATTTTCATGGCTCTTCACGGGCCTGGACCTCGCCAGCACCCGCTACTGTTGTGTGATTCGGTTCACACTGCACCACCACTTGCAATCGTTTTCCCGCCAAACCCATCTCGCCTTCCTTAACCCCCACCATGTCCTCCTAACCCCCTCTCCTCCTCTTTCCCCTTCAAGTACTCGCTGTAACGCCCTATCGCCCCCCCACACCCACCTACCGTGACCCAAGCCTTGTAAACCTTTGACTTCTTCCACCCTTGTTCCTTCCCTCACCACCCTTTCTACTATGGTGCATCGTCCTCATAACAAGCAACCCCACCCCATTGTCCCCCGCCCCTCCTTCCCCCACACACCCTGCAATGTCATTCGCCTCCTTGTTAACCTGGAACAGCTGTGGCACACTTGTGTCGACGTCCCCTGTGGATGCATGAGCGTTGTTGTCCCCTAACATATGGGCCACCACGTTGGAAGACACCCCTAACATCTGACCTACGATGCCGAAGCTTGCACATGGATGTCAATGCCCCCACTAGAAGGTTGAACGTTGGTGTCTGCCATCAGTCCCGTAACGTTGTGTGTAATCACCCTGGGTTGGCTCGTTGCTTGGCTCCCACCCGCATGTTTCCTCTCCGTCGGTGGCGTTAACGCCTCACCCAAAGGTGCCCCCGCCCCCACCTCGGCTTGGCGCCCAAGACTCTAAATGAAAGCCGTCGTCGCCGTTAGAGTGCCCCCTGTTTGCCGTTCAAGATCAGTAGCCGGGGCGTCCACCCGTTAGACAAAAACATCGTTTAGATCGACCATCTCCACCGACTCATCTGTCACCTCCTCCCCCCGCGGACGCCCGTTGGCGTCTGGCCAGCGTCGACCTACGTCTGCATGCCGTTGTTGCTCACCCGACGTGGTGCTTGTAGCATTAGGTTTAGATATAAACCTCAATTCCTTAGACGCACCCTCTCTGCCCAGGAGCTCCTCCCTAATCGGAATGATACAATGCTTCGTCGACGAGGCTTTTATCCAAGGACCCCAGCACCTAGGCATCGTGCCGTCCTCCGCCCCCTCCTCCTCCTCTCTGCAATCCTTCTCAAGATGGCCCATGATGCCACAAAGATAGCAAAATGCTGGCAGCCGTTCATATCTAATCTCAACTCAAACAACTTTGCCGCTCTTGTCCCTTATTTTCTGTAACTGACGGATGGGATTCGTGATATCAATCTTGATGCACGCCCTACACGACGCCCCCCATCTGAGGTCACACCTATCAACGGCGACGACCCTGCTGATCTTGCTAGCAACCGCCCTAATTGATTCCTCCGATCTGTAGCCTAAAGGCATGTTGTACAACCAGATCCAAAATAGGCAGAGGTTGAGAACCATCTCCGACAGTGTATCCTATGGATTGATGTCCCTGACGACGAGAAGGTGATTGTCAAAGTTCCACAGACCATCTACAACGACCTTCTCCTTGTCCTTCCAATGGAGAAACTGGATCACAAAGAGATTTTTGGATATTTGCCTAAAGCTAACATCCTTCCTCAGCGCCTAGGCGTTGGTCATCGTTCTTTTGAAAGCAGGGAAGTTATATGGCCTATTCGTCGTCAGCCAGCCGACCAGCGCTAGGGCTATGTGCTCGCTCCCCTCCCCCTCCGCCACCCCTTGAAGATCAAGGACGTCATTCTCCTCCTCCTCCTGTACCCTAAGTGCCGCATATCTATCCACAAGTTCATCTACCATGGCGCAGAGAAGACCTGCAAAATGCAAGAGTGATGACACCACGGTGGTGAGGATTCCTGGATGCGTCGTCGCTTAGAGAAGCCCTAGGGAACGAGCGACCTGGAGATACAACAATTACTGAGTTAAATATCAGATAACTCCCCCAAACTTAGCATATTGATTGTCCTCAATCAATTTCGTACTCACTTAAAATACCTTGTTTTTGCGATACTTTTTCTTAACCCCACATAGTTTTCGGACAAGGGGTTTGAGCGAGTATTTGAGATGTCTTAAGGAGAATTTTTGTTTTTCCAAAAACAATGGACTTTATTTTTCCTACCTTATTTAAGCAAAAATGTTTCTCTTCAGCTTCGGCGAGATTTTTGGCGCATGCTTTAGAAGTTAGCTTTCACTCCAAACAGTATTTTGGGAGTAAGAAGTTGTGTTTTTGGGTAGGCTTAAGGCTTTTTGGGTTTTTCTTGTTCCCCATCAGTCCATCCAGGTATGGGTCCATTAATGGGCAAGTGGTCCCTGCACTCCAAGCCAGTTGGATTTAGAGCAATGATTTCACATCCTACGTACCACTGCCCCAGATCTACCATGCCTAAAGATGGGTACTTTTGGAAAGACAAGGGTGTATATTTTTTTTGGCACAACTCTCATGCTTTTATTCACTCTCATAAGGCTTTTCTTTCTTTTTGGGATTTTATTGGGTAGGGGAAAAACAAGAGAAATTTTTTTGCTATTTGGGCAACTTTTTCCTTCTGCATACACGTCTCTTAGCTATTGTGAGATTATTTTTCGAAATTGGCATAGAAAAGTCATAATCTTTTGTCGTTTTGTGACTATGATTTCAGAAAGAACATAACAAAACATGCACCTCCTTAGACACAGAGAAAACAATCCAGAAAGAAGTCATATCAGGTTTTTACTATAGAGTGTCTTTGTACAATTGTATAGAGGAAAAATTTGTACATGCGAAATTTTTGTATCAAACATTTATATGTATATGTACACAGGTTATGTTATAGGAAAAAGAACAAAAGGTAAAATTTGGAGGACTTTTAGTACCTCCCTTAGTGATACATAGTACCCCCCCCAAACTTACCCCACACTCAGTCCAAGAGTTGTGAGATAGATAAGGTAGGGTAATGTTAACTCAGTGAGGGTTAGCTGGTGAGTGTGCCTTCGCTAGATAGAAGCTCCCACACATATTCTCCACATTTTCTGTGGTAGTCGATGTGGTGGAGCTTGTCGGGCGTCACCTGGCTAGATATCCATTCCAGCACAAAGATGTCATACTTGTTGGAGAGTGGAGTTTGTTGTGGACTGCTGTGGTAGAATTGAAACTCGTGCCAACTTCTGTCGACTCTTTTGAGGTATGGCTTGATCAGCGTTGGCACCTCATTGCAATACTTTATTACTAGGCGCTCGAGAGGTGTCAACGTAGTTGATGTAAATGCACCAGATGGTCTTTGCTGCTGTCCGAGCTATTGTAGAAAATTCCTACTCGTTGGCAAGTGTACATCATCAGGAGCGTCCAATGGTTGTAGTGCAGGATGGGCAGGAAAATGACACATGGCATTATGCTTTGCATCGCTGATAGAAATTATTGTTTCGCTCCTGACTCATCGTCTAGGAAGATGTCGTTGAATAACATAGGATGGGCTATATATGTGTGTTCAAATTTTCTTTGTAGTACTTGGATGTAGGTGGCTCCTACTGATATCGCCAGACATCCTTCTTCTTTCACCACATCCCTTGAGTCATCAACTGGGACTATGACACTGCCTGCCTTGTAGATGATGTCTACGGGGGTAGAATCAGCCAACTTCTGCAGAATCTCGTTCACCTGTTCATGTGTTAGTGTAGAGCACGCGGAACAGTTGAAGTGGCTAATCAATTCTTTCGGAGCCTCAGGCAAAGTGGGGGCTTCTATGGAGAGTAATTATTGTAGAATTTCCAACTTCTTGCCTGCCCCGTAAACATCTACAGTCATCTCGGCTTCTCCCTCTATAGGTCTACTGGGCTGGGGGGATATGTTTTCTTGATCTCTATACAACAACTTTTCTGGTATGCCTGCATCTCAGAAATAACGCATGTCCTTGATCAGCAGCAATGCATAAATGCTTCTGAGCTGATAGAAGTTTTGGCTCTGGAGTTGTCTTAAGAATCTGAAGATATGTATCATCTCCATGGCTCGTAGGACTATAAAGGTGTTGTTTCTACTTCCCTCTTCTTCTTGAACTGGGAAGTCCCTTAGTGTGAAGAAATTCCAGATGCCGCTGTGGCATTGGATCCCATACTTTATCACACGGTGGAGACGCAGCGGGAGAAGCCTCAGATGTTTGTCCTCCGGGTGTATGAAAGTGCTTCCTGAGTACGGGACCACCTTATTGCAACAGCTAAGCAGTTGGACGTCGTGATTTTGAAGGTTAGCAACACACAGGAACCAACTCTTTCGATGTCTGTAGGGGGACAATACCAAGTTTGGGTTGTGATCTTCTATGTACTTCGGCTTACTAGCCACATGCGTAGATTCAAATAACCCCTTCATTAGTCTTTTCTCTAAGGCCGGGGTGGCACTGTAAATCATTTGTCGGCCTGTCCTGGCACCTGCATTCTCTATCACAGCGCCTTGTAGGACCCTGAACAACTTTTTTCTGACGACAGCTGGTGAGCGGAATATTCTTCTTAGCGCTCCCCGTCGTACCGAGAAGTAGCCGTCGCTCCAGACGACGTCTTCTTCACCAGCCTACGGCCTCAGGACCTTGTTCAGTAGCTTCTGTTCCCTGATCGTCAGGTATCCGATGGCCCTTCTGTCGAAGTCGGAAATCTCAAAAGAAGGTAACTCTGTCGGCACAGAAAACACATCTGCCATCGAGCTTCTTCCTCTGGGGGTGTCTTTTGTTAGCAGCATAGATATCCCCCCCCTTCACCTTCCGATTAATTAGAAGAATCCTCCCCGATGCTGATTGATTCGTTGTTGTCTTCAGCTTTATCTAGGGAGGTGGAGGAAGTGAAGTCTTCTATGCCTCGGGAGCTCTCCTGTCCTATTGGAGCTCCATCAGCTGTTTTGTGCGTCTTCCCCTCCTCTGGTGTTGTGGAGGGCCCCTTAGAGGAGGAAGAGGATGATGTTTTGGAAGAGGATGCACATGAGGAGGGTTGAGCACTTAAGCTAGGAGGCGATCGAGACCTCCTTGGTTGTCTTGCACGTGGGTGGCTCTCTCATGTTGAACCTCTCCTCGATCATGTCGAGGCGTTGGAGGGCATGTCGCAATGTCTCGCTCAATGCCTCTAGTTTTCCAGGCTAGCCAATGAGAGTCATCAGTTGCCACTCCTGATCGTTTAGCCTCTGCTGGAAAATAGAAAACTTGTGGGTAAGAGAAGTAAAAGTAGTTGAGTGGCTACCTGTTACCTCCCGCAAGTGGTCAAGTTCTTGACCCAACATCTGTCCCAGTGACGGAGGGGTTACTTCAGACCTCCCTCTCATCCTTCTGACGTCCCTTGCGCATGAAGATTTGCTTGACGAGTGTGCTGCTTCACTCGAGGTCGACTCAATTCGGATTGTCTGTGAGGACATCACTTCGGGGCGGGGAATTGGCGCCTTCGTGTCTGCCTCTTCCTCATCTGTTGGTATAGGTGGAGAAGGGCGCGGGGTGGGCGGCTTTTGATCCACCATTTGGTTCTCCACGACCTCCTCTGCAGCTACCACTGGGGACACCGGTGGCGGCATCGGAGTGGGATGCATAGCCCTGAGCTCCATCTCGAGGATCTCAACAAAGGTACCATTGCTGGCGTCCAACTGCACCGTTTCGTTTGCCATTGAAGGTGCCATAGTAGCTTCAAGAGCTGCGACCATCTCTCCCGCAGCAGCTTCTCTTGGGTCTATCATCATTGTTTCAGCCCTTGTTGTCTTGACGACCACCATGATCGCGGTTTCTTCTTCTACAACAACGGCTTCAGCAATGTTTTCTGCCAGTTGCGTGGGAGTAGTGGATGGTCCGGAAGGAGTTGATTAAGATTTGTCCTTCCAGCCGTCAAGAGGAATTGGTCCTCCCTTTGTAGCCGTCTTTTCCGATATCCTTTTGGTGGCGGCATAGCTGGCATCGACAAGGATGGCTTCTAATTCATCCTTTGTGAAGACCAACTTCTTTGCGTCATAGTTGGCGCAGAGTGGGAGGGGCATGAGCACGTCTGTCCTTGCAAATTTGTAGAAGAGGGTGAGGTGTGTGTAGAGGATGCTTATGGCTTTGGCATTGAGTTGGGCTTCCTTGAGTGAAGCTTCACTCCATGTTGCAATAGATGTGGTTGGCTCCTTGCAAGGTGTGATCATCACCTTACACATGTCAAAGTTCATCCCTTGAATGTAGAACTACATACGCCACTTCCAATAGAGGAAGTTGCTGCCATTAAAAACTGGAGGACGAATGGAGAAGTCTCCCTCTAGGTTGAGAGAACCAAGTAGGTTGTTGCCCATCTTCTCATCTCATGGGAATTTTTGGAGAAGATCCTTGGATCTGATATGACTTGTTGGATCTGAAGGCTCTAGAGGGGGGTAAATAGAGCACAAAATTTCTCATTAAATAGATTATACCTTCAAATTATTTCAAGTTTAGAGCAATAGCTTAAGTGAAATTTGATGTCCTATCTAACAAGTATAGCAAGGATGAGAGAAATAGATAGTAAACACTTGACAAAGGGATGTAGAGTGGTTCCACACTTCAAACTAGAAGTGAGTCAATCCACTACCTAGAGAGGTCAACCTCTAGGACTTTGCAAGTGCTTTTCTCTATATTATCACCAATATGAGCTACAACACAAGACCTGTAACATAATGAACCTTAGATGTAATATACATGTAAACCTTTTTCCCAATTTTCCCTCTCATTTCTATCCTTTATATCATTTCTGTTTAATTAGTGGAATTTATAGTGGCTTAGTGAACATTTATTCACTAATTGTACCAATATAAGGGTTTATGCACAAATACCTCAGTAAAAGCTTAATTACCATAATTAAGTTCTATAAACCTTAATCTAACTTTTTATATAATTTGAAAACATAAAATGAGGCTAAGTTTCAAATTTGGTTTGATTTGGATGTTGTTTGTGCAAGTTATGCAATTTTAGGTACAATCTGGACTTTTATACAATTTACCCAATTGGGAGATTTTCTTTGCAAATTATCTCCTGAATTTTAATCCTTAGATATTCCCTTACCATTAATGAGATTTTAAACCATTGGAGAACCTAGTTTCACCTTGGTTTGATGGTAGTTCTTTCCAAGGGCATTATAGGGATTACCCTCTTTATAAAGATGCTTATCCTTAAAAGCTATCAACCAATGAGGTTATTTCTTTCTTGAAAAATGGTGGGGATGGCCTAGAATAATATATGGGCTCTTAGAACTGACATTGGATATGCATGAAGCCTCTATGAGCTATCCTCTTGCATGGCCATCAATCCCTAGGCTAAAGACACATGGAAAGTCCCTTAAGACTCCTCATGCTTCACCTCTTTCTATATATAGCCATGTATACCCCTTCCCAACTCACAATTCGAAAACTCTTGCTCTCCTTTTCTTTCTTGTAGCTTAGATAATAGTTCGTTCTATATTTGGCCACGAAGTTGCTTCCCCAAGGTAATAGAGGGAGCCTACCTTGGTGAAGAAGGCTCCTAGGGCTTCCAAATTGCTCTATTAGGGTTTATAAAGCTCCTCCTTGGTAATTTCGACCAAAACTAGTAAGTTTCCTCCCTTAATTCCCTATTTTCATACTGATAGTCTTCTTTACACCTTCTTCTAGGTCGGAACCATGACCATACATGGTAAAAATCCACCTAAAACACCTAAAACCATACGTGGAGAAGGTGATCTTTGCTCAAGAAAGAAGCTTGTCTTGGAGCAACCAGACCTTCTAATCTCGGAATCCTTTCTGTTTGAACCTTATTACCTTCCTAGAGGCATGTTTGGTTAACACCCTTCTCATATATTGCTTAGTACATGCTTAAAACTCATGCTTTTATGTTGAAAATTGACGATTTCCATCTCTTTTTACCATGCTTTTCTAAGGTTTTGATTTCTTGCTATTTTACCTTCTCTAGAAGCTCTAGTTTGGTTACCTATGCAACTTCAAACCTGATCTTGGTCGAATGGTGTTTTCTCCCTCTCCCTCTCTCTTTAATTATCTCGATCGGTTTGATGATGTGGTAATTTCCTATTGGTCAGTATTACAAAATTCATATCTTCTAAAGCGCTTATCCAAATTTGAAAAATAAATATGTTTTGGAATTATAAAATTAATCTCTATCTAATAAAAATACTTTCACGGTCTGATTTCATGGTTTGTCGAAGGGTGATTTTTGTAAAATGAATTTAATGCATAAAATCCATAAAAATTACATCTTAATCATCATAACTCCAAAAATTAACATAAATATATGTTTTCTTGATAAGGAAGACCTAATAATTTTATTGGTGATGTTTTAAGAGTCTAAATCCGAATTTTCCTAAAAATATCTAAAAATAGGGTTTCTATATATTAATGTGCACTATGTACTCTAATACATGTTAATACATTGAAAATAGGCAAAGTGGAACTTTGACTCAATTAAAGTGGTAAAGTTAGTAATTGATATCAGTAAGAGAGGTATGTGCATTCCTTACACCCTATGTTGGGATAATTGCAGCCAAACCCTATATTTCCCTAATGAGGCTTAAATGAACCCTAAATATCCTATTCTTGAATCCTAATGTTGTTCATGCCTCAAATTAGATTATAATTTCTTCTTGTTTGGGTCTTATATCCCACTGCCATGCTTATTGAATATTATGACTACTCTTGCCATGACTACTTTTCTAGCATGTGGATTTATGTTCTATTTAAATTAAAGTAGTGGTACTTATGTACAACCACCCACAGAGGGCATGTAAATAATCACCCTGGGGAATGTCTTATTCTCCCCATAATATTGTAGGTGATTGGGAATGTCTTATTCTCCCCTCACCTAAGGTTAGAGGTTCGATAGGTGCCTCAACCCTACATAGTTAGGTAGACATAATTATCTTACATGCAAATCCTTTTTGATATAATTATTAGTGGCAAATTTCTTTTGAATATAGCCTCATACTCTTATTATCTTCATTATATGATGAACCCTAGCCTGTTTTTTTGTTGTACTTATCTTGATATCCTAGATTAGTTTTGTGATACATACCTTGTTTTCTTTCCCCTTTTGCTGGGTGCTTTCCCAACCACCCAGGTGCTGGTGCTGAGCAAGGAGAAGGACAAGTTTCAAGGAATTCATCTCAGGAGTAGATCTCAAGCTATCTAAAAGGATGTCTAGGTTGCTATAGCTAGATCCTTTTCTCTTATCTTTATCTTTTGAGAACAATCATGTAATGAACAATGAAAGCCATGTAATAGGCTTAGTTCTTTTATTTTCCGCTGCTATTGACATTTTATAATGTATCTGGTGCATGCTTATTTACTTGGAATATTATACATGCATCCCTCAATATCTTTTGTCTTTCTAAAAAGATGAATGTTTTGTAGTTCCTTTAAATTTTAGTAAGGAGGTGATCTCGCCTCTTTACAAGACCACCAAAGGATTTACCCATCCAACCATAAGGAGATATCCACCTTACGAAAGGGCTTACCCACTTTGCTTGAGTCTTGAGCCTTCACCAAGGTCTTACCCACTCAAGATCAAGTCTTTTGCCTTGAAGGACTTTTCTTATCCTCTTGGATCTTTAGCCATTGCCTTCTCCTTCACCAGGAGGAGATCACCACATGTTCATCAACCTTGAAGAGGACCAAATACAACCCCTTCTTCACTCGATAGAGCTTGCTTCACCTTTTCTTCATGTAGGAAGGGGATAGGGAAGTAGTAGACGATGAGAGATTTACATGCAAAAGGGTGGAGCTCTCTTACAATATGCCTAACTCACTCACAAATCACAAAATGAAGTGTAAACTAGAGAGAGAAATGGGCTCAAGGTGTAGTAGCACACTCAACTCTAGTAAGGACTTGAATATCTTGAATGAGAAAACTTGGAATGAACTCCAAGGGGTCCTATTTATAGATGACAGTTCTCCCTTGAGTTGGGAAACACTTTGGGCTGAAATATAGCCATTTTCCTCAAGGAAACTGATCTATTTTAATCTAAAACAAGTCACCAATGGTTATAATCACTTTTCTATGTTTTTCGTATAGTGCATTCGGTCGAGTTTCAATAAAGGTAACTCGATCGATCAAACAAAGCCAATTTTCAAACTATCGGTCGAGTTTGTTCTGGGGAAATCAACCGATGAGCTAAAATTGAATTTTGTAAGTGAGTCAATCGATTGAGTTCTAGAATGCACAACTTGATTGTTGGGTCATCTTTAGAAAATCCATTATAGGATCGGTCGAGTTTTCAACTCGACCGATGAACAACCTGTGATAAATTTTCTAAATTGACTTGTGGGTGATTAAACCTTGCTATTAAGTGTCCCACATATTTTTCTCATATTAGTTACAAGTCATATCATCAATACAAGTGATTACAAAATTTTTCTAAGGTTGTTTTAAGTGACTTCCTAATTAGCACACTTGCATTGCATTGACTTGAACTTGGACAAGCTAGGGCTTGTGTGATTTGATCCTTTTCATGTACCTAAAGCCTGAAATCAATATTGAACAAACATATTAGATACATAGGAATGGAATGGTTGAGTCATTATCAAAATATGGATAATGTATAACAATTAGGTCAAAATTATCTTCTTGACCTATTTTTCCTAGTAATGATGTTGCTTCTATCTCTCTTAAAAAGGATTCTTACTTAACCAAAACCTCTATTTAGTGGTCGACATTGTTCATGCTAGAGATGATCTTACTAGCTTGTCTGCTACTGTTATATCTCTCAGTGATGACAATCATAGAGTTAGAGCCTCTCTACAAAAATTCCTCAAAGGGGAAAATACGCTAAATGAAATCCTTGACCATTCTACCAAACAAAGTGGTACTAGTGGTTTGAGATTTTTAGGGGGAGCTCCTAAGGGAAAGAGTAAGGCCAAAGGTAAGAAAAAGAGTAAGGAAACTCCTCTTTTCATTGGAGAGTCTTCTGGCTCTAAGAAGCCTATGATTTGCTCTTATTGCAAAATCAATGATCATTATTCTACTTATTGTCCTTACAAGTCTAAGGGGACCAACCCAAAGAAGAAATGGGTCCCCAAGATAATTGTGGATCCCAAAGTTAGAGTTGGGAACTGAAAATTGCCTTCCCTGTAGAAAAAAGGAAAATCGATTGTTGATAGTGGCTGCATAAAGCACATGATAGGTGACATAAGCCATTTCAACAATTTCACAAAGAAGAAAGGAGGATCAGTCACTTTTGGGAACAACAAGAAAGGTAAGGTAAAATGTGAGGGTGATGTAGGTGAATCTTTGTGTATCAAGAATGTTCTCTTCATAGATGGCCTACATCACAATCTAATAAGTGTTATTAGATTATGTGATAATGGTTAGCTTGTGTTATTTACTTCATTTGAATGCTTACTCCTAGATTCCCTCACTTACAATTCCATATATAAGGGAACTTGGAATGGTAATCTTTATGTAATTATGCTTGATTATATTAAGCCTATTTTTGGTAGATGCCTTGTAGTCCATTCGAATGATATTTCTCTTTGGCAGCATTGGGTAGGTCATGTAAATATGCATCAATTGAAGAAGTTGAGTGATGAGTGCATACTCATTATGATTTTCAATTACCTTTTTGGAACAATTTAATATCTATTCCACATCTTTTCACCCTAATATGAATCATAATGCACAAAACTACTCAGTGATTCAATAATCAAGGTTTTAACTAAACACCTTTCATTTTATGCAGGTGTAGCAGGCAACTCCATGCAAACGGTCTCAAGACCGTTTAGATCCATGCGGTCTCAAGACCGTTTGCTGGAATACACAAAGAACAAGACGAAACCAGTTTCCCAAGAAGTCCACGCGGTCTCAAGACCGTTTGGTCCCATGCGGTCCCAAGACCGTTTGGTCCCATGCGGTCCCAAGACCGTTTGGTCCCATGCGGTCCCAAGACCGTTTGGTCCCATGCGGTCTCAAGACCGTTTGGTCCCATGCGGTCTCAAGACCGTTTGGTCCCGTGCGGTCTGAAGACCGTTTGGTCCCATGCGGTCCCAAGGCCGTTTGGTCCCAAACGGTCCCAAGACCGTTTGGTCCCATGCGGTCCAAAGGCCGTTTGGTCCCAAACGGTCCCAAGACCGTTTGGTCCCGCGCGGTCCCAAGACCGTTTGGTCCCGCGCGGTCCCAAGACCGTTCGATGCAAGCGCAAGGATCGATTGAAGAACTAAAGCCGCGCGACCACGCCAAAGCCAGGTCCGATCAAAGCAAGACCGTTTGGCGCTCAAACGACCTCCAAACCGTTTGATGCCCAAACGGTCTCAAGACCGTTTGGTGCCCAAGCGGTCTCAAGACCGTTTGGCGCCCAAACGGTCTCAAGACCGTTTGGCGCCCAAACGGTCTCCAAACCGTTTGGAGAAGATATTTCCAGCAACTTATCCAAACCGTTTGGGATCAGATCTGAAACTATAAATAGACCCCCAGGGTCCCCATTTCGAGGGATCGGTTCCGGACGCCGAAAGGCTGCCAGAGCACCACACCGATCAAGTTCCACTCCATCTACCGCTGGTGTTGCGTCCAAGGAGGCCAAGAAGAGGAAGAAGACGGCGCAAGGAGCGCATCTTCATCACCGAGCTGCGTCCACCCTCTGCACCGAGCTCATGGCGGATCTATCTTTCTCTCCTATCCTTCTTGTATCTCGTATCATGAGCAAGTAGTCCTATTTCACTGGGGTGCGGGGACTAGCCCCGCTTCCCATGCAAACCATGTTCTTTTGTTAAACTTTCCAAGGCAATGTATATAACTCTTCATTTTGTCTACATATGCTTTTAAAAGAATGCCTTTTGGTCTGTGTAATGCCCCTGCAACTTTTCAATGTTGCATGACTGCCATTTTTGCAGGGCTTACTGAAACAGTTATGGAGGTTTTCATGGACGATTTTTCCGTATATGGTGACTCCTTTGATTCTTGTCTTAAGCATCTCTCCATGGTCCTCAAACGTTGTGAAGAAGCACATCTGGTGCTAAATTGGGAGAAATGCCACTTTATGGTAAAGGAAGGCATCGTCTTGGGCCACAAGGTTAGTAATAAAGGAATTGAAGTTGATAAGGCCAAGATAGAAGTCATCTCTAAACTGGCAATCCCCACTAATGTAAAAGAAGTTCGCGCATTCCTTGGTCACGCTGGATTCTATAGAAGGTTTATACGTGACTTTTCCAAGATAACGAAGCCGATGACTAATCTACTTTTAAAGGATGCTGATTTCAATTTCAATGAAGAATGCGTCAAAAGTTTTGATATGCTGAAGAAAGCCCTTACAACTACTCCCATCATTAGAGCTCCCGATTGGGACCACCCCTTTGAAATTATGTGTGATGCCAGTGATTACGCGGTGGGTGCTGTCTTAGGACAATGCATAGAGAAGAAACATTATGTGATCTATTATGCATCAAAGACCCTCGACGAAGCTCAAAGGAATTATGCTACTACTGAAAAGGAGCTTTTAGCAGTCATTTATGCTTTCGACAAATTCAGATCCTACCTTACTGGTTCGAAGGTAATCGTTTACACTGACCATGCTGCTATCCGTTATCTTATGACAAAGAAGGATGCTAAGCCAAGGCTGATCAGATGGATACTCCTTCTACAAGAATTTGACCTTGAAATAAGAGATAAAAAAGGGACGGAGAATGTCGTGGCAGATCACCTGAGTCGCATCCACACTCTGGATGCTGAAGGGATTCCGATAAACGACTCTCTACCAGATGATCAGCTTATGAGAGTCTCAGGATTCAAACCATGGTATTCAGACTTAGTAAACTACCTTGCCGCCGGAGTCATCCATCCTCAATACACCGGGAACGCTCTGAAGAAATTTATGCATGATGTGAAGCATTATTATTGGGATGAACCATATATTTTCAAACTCTGTGCAGATGGATTGTATAGACGTTGTGTCGCCGAAGAAGAAGCCCATTCTATTTTGGAACAATGCCACTCAGGACCCGTGGGTGGGCATATGAGCTCTAAAAAGACTGCCTTAAAAGTTTTGCAATGTGGATTTTTCTGGCCAACTTTATCCAAGGACTGTTATGATTTTGTCATATCATGTGATAAGTGTCAAAGAGCTGGCAATATAACCAAGAGAGATGAAATGCCACTGAATCTATGGCAAGAAGTCGAGATATTTGACGTCTGGGGAGTGGACTATATGGGGCCATTCCCGTCTTCTAATGGATTCTCTTACATCCTTGTGGCGGTGGACTACGTCTCCAAATGGGTTGAAGCTATACCAACCGTCACTTGTGATTCAAAACCAGTCATCAAACTATTCAAAGATATTATCTTCCCACGGTTCGGAGTGCCGAGAACCGTGATATCTGACAGAGGATCCCACTTCATTGAAAGAAGCCTTGAAGCTCTTCTACAAAAATATGGCGTCTCACACAAGATAGCTTCGCCTTATCATCCACAAACCAGTGGACAGGTAGAGGTCTCCAACCGACAACTTAAGGCTATCCTTGAGAAAACCGTTGGACGTAATCGAAAAGATTGGGCGACAAAAATCAACGACGCCTTATGGGCTTATCGCACTGCTTATAAGACTCCCCTTGGGACTACCCCTTTTCGATTGATATATGGAAAGAGTTGCCACCTACCAGTCGAACTTGAACATAAGGCATGGTGGGCAATTAAACAAATAAACTTCGATATGAAACAAGCGGGTCAAGCCAGAATTCTGCAACTCCATGAGCTGGATGAACTCAGAATGACAGCCTATGAGAATGCACGAATCTACAAAGAACGTACAAAACTCTGGCATGATGGACATCTGAAACAAAAAGACATACGAGTGGGAGACCAAGTTCTAGTTTTCAACTCCAGATTAAAATTGTTCCCAGGAAAACTCCGCTCACGTTGGTGCGGACCTTACATCGTCAAAAGCATCTCTCCCCATGGTGCTTTCTCTTTATGGAGTGACGGGTCTGGCGAATTTATAGCAAATGGTCACCGCTTGAAAAGATACTTCACACCAGCTGACAAAGGCACCGAAATAATGTTGGAATTCAGCAATCCAAAGGACCCACCATAATTTCGAAGAACTCTGTCGATCCATCGACATAAAACAAAGGTGCTTGTCGGGAGGCAACCCGACCAATAAATCTATTTTACTTCTCCTTTTCAAATTTTGTTCCTTATAGTTAAATTTTCCTTAAATAAAATTTGCCTTATGAGAGAGTTTTTCTTTCAGGACACGAGATCGGATTGGTGCTGATCAGAACGAATTCATTCTCGGCAGTCATACCTGGTGTTTCCTTTCCCCTCCATCTTGAATTTAGGGTTTGCTCGAGGACGAGAAAATCTCTAAGTTCGGGGTGGAGGGTGGGTGGTATGTATTCCACTTCCACATACACACCCTCTTTTCATATTCAATATGTCTCTATCATAAAATTTTTCAAAATTTTGAACAGATACCTGATGAAATTTTGTCCTCCTTATTCGAAGCAAATCCTCAAGAGGACTGACTTTTGAAACTTGCCTGAAATCATCCTGTGAAACTTATGATTCCTAACATCATAATTCTTTTTACATAATGATAAGTATCTGTCAAACTGATAGGGATCAAACACGTCGCGCTTCCTAACTGACTAGTGGAACAATGGCTCAGAAACCCCACCGGATCCGCATCAAGTCATTATTTGAGTAGAGTATGACAAAGAGAATAACCCGGTTTTGAATTGTAAATCAAGTTGCATCCTGATCTGAACCCTCTTCTACACTTCTTCTATCATCTTCGTATCCCTCCATCCATAAATACCACCAAAATAGCCAAACTTGTGCCAAACCCTAAGTTCGGGGTGGCACGCCACTTTCCCCATATCCGCTTCTTCCATACCCCTTCCAATAAATAGGGGCGTACCACCAAAAATGCAATCTCGAGTCGAATAGAGGAGAGATCTGCAATAAAAAGATGCCAAAGTGCACACAAAATAAATGCAATCTCGATTCGAATAGAGGAGAGATCTGCAACAAAAGATGCCATAGCGCACACAAAAAAATATGCAATAAATGAAATTGCAAAACAAATAAAAATCTCGAGTCGAATAGAGGAGAGATTTACTTCTTCTTTCCATACCACCTTTCATTCCTTTTTCTACCTAAGGGCAATACATGCCCTACCATCCTGAACTACACCAGTGTCAGATCAAATGCATACTTGTCGATTCTACGGGTATCTCTGAACTCCTACAAAACTCTTCGACATGCTTGGTGTTGGAAAAGGCGGGGAGGAAGCGTTGTTGGGAAACGAACTCAGGAACAAAGCTATGGAAAGACGTGTTTCGTGGTCCCAGGAAGTTGAGGTACTCACTCATACTGAGCAAAAAGAAAACATTTGTGATGTGAAGATGAAGAAATCACACGGATCGAAAGTATTCCATCAGGCAACAGTTTCAAATTTTATGTTACTCGAGGACGAGCAACGATTTAAGTTCGGGGTATTTTGATGAGTGCATACTCATTATGATTTTCAATTACCTTTTTGGAACAATTTAATATCTATTCCACATCTTTTCACCCTAATATGAATCATAATGCACAAAACTACTCAGTGATTCAATAATCAAGGTTTTAACTAAACACCTTTCATTTTATGCAGGTGTAGCAGGCAACTCCATGCAACCGGTCTCAAGACCGTTTGGATCCATGCGGTCTCAAGACCGTTTGCTGGAATACACAAAGAACAAGACGAAACCAGTTGCCCAAGAAGTCCACGCGGTCTCAAGACCGTTTGGTCCCATGCGGTCCCAAGACCGTTTGGTCCCATGCGGTCCCAAGACCGTTTGGTCCCATGCGGTCCCAAGACCGTTTGGTCCCATGCGGTCCCAAGACCGTTTGGTCCCATGCGGTCCCAAGACCGTTTGGTCCCATGCGGTCTCAAGACCGTTTGGTCCCATGCGGTCCCAAGGCCGTTTGGTCCCATGCGGTCCCAAGGCCGTTTGGTCCCAAACGGTCCCAAGACCGTTGGGTCCCATGCGGTCCCAAGGCCGTTTGGTCCCAAACGGTCCCAAGACCGTTTGGTCCCGCGCGGTCCCAAGACCGTTCGATGCAAGCGCAAGGATCGATTGAAGAACTAAAGCCGCGGGACCACGCCAAAGCCAGGTCCGATCAAAGCAAGACCGTTTGGCGCTCAAACGACCTCCAAACCGTTTGATGCCCAAACGGTCTCAAGACCGTTTGGTGCCCAAGCGGTCTCAAGACCGTTTGGCGCCCAAACGGTCTCAAGACCGTTTGGCGCCCAAACGGTCTCCAAACCGTTTGGAGAAGATATTTCCAGCAACTTATCTAAACCGTTTGGGATCAGATCTGAAACTATAAATAGACCCCCAGGGTCCCCATTTCGAGGGATCGGTTCCAGACGCCGAAAGGCTGCCAGAGCACCACACCGATCAAGTTCCACTCCATCTACCGCTGGTGTTGCGTCCAAGGAGGCCAAGAAGAGGAAGAAGACGGTGCAAGGAGCGCATCTTCATCACCGAGCTGCGTCCACCCTCTGCACCGAGCTCATGGCGGATCTATCTTTCTCTCCTATCCTTCTTGTATCTCGTATCATGAGCAAGTAGTCCTATTTCGCTGGGGTGCGGGGACTAGCCCCGCTGCCCATGCAAACCATGTTATTTTGTTAAACTTTCCAAGGCAATGTATATAACTCTTCATTTTGTCATTTATCGTTAAGCTTGTAGGTTGGTTATGTGCGTGTTTTCATCTTTGGGCTCCCTATGTTGCGATAACTTCAATGCATGGGTTCCTATGTTGCGATAACTTCAAGGCATGGGTTGGAACGTCGTTTAGCATGTTTGACCCTTGACGATAACTTCCGATGGGTTCCTTGAGGTAGTAAGTGTATGATCCGCGAGGGGACGAGCCATCTAGCCTTCGGTGACGCTTCTGTGCGCCTAACGCCTGTATAGGGGGTTCACAACCTTAGTTGGATTTTGCATCATCTTGCTAAACGTCGATGTTTGCTCGCATGTCACCTTCCTGCTTGTTTATCAGTTAACGCGGCTGACTCCCAAACTAGAAATAGGATGGGATTTCATCGAGGTCGTAAGTGTATGATCCGCGAGGGGACGAGCCATCTAGCCTTCGGTGACGCTTCTGTGCGCCTAACGCCCGTATGGGGGGTTCACAACCTCCGTGGATTTCTGTATCTTCAGAGCCGTAAGACATGTGATCCGGATGGCGATGAGAAATCGGCTGCCTATGGTGATGCTTACGCGGACCTAACGCCCGTATGGGGGGTTCTGTAGCAGCTCTATTTGGAGTGTTATATCGTGCCTGGATTGCTTGCAAAAGAGTATGTTTGTGTGCGTAGCGGTGGTCAAACCCGATACCATCCCAGCGATTCCATATCATTGATCTTAACCCATCTTTTATTCCGCACTTACTTTCTTGCAATTAGTTTAATCAAACCAAAATCAACCAATTGTTCTAAATATTAGTTTTACTTGGGCTAGATCTAACTGACAAAGATTCTTAAAAACGTTGTCCTTTGGGTTCGATCCTCAACTATACTGCGATAAGATCCGTCCGCTTGCGGGTGGTATTATTGCACTTGGTTTTGGTAAAAGCTCGGGGATATAAACCCCGAATGAATTTGTTAGTGCATTCAAAAAGCCACATCATTGAGCAAAAAGGACTTGGTCAAGGGACTTCCTAAATTGGATTTTGAAAAGGATGAGGTATGCCAACCTTGTACCCAAGGAAACCAAATGAAGTCCTTCTTCAAATCCAAATGAGTCATTTGCACCAAGAGATCTCTTGAACTTCTTCATATTGATCTATTTATACTATATAAGAACTCAATCACTTTATGGTTCCAAGAATTGTCTTGTTAATGTCGATGATTTCTCTTGATATAATTGGACCTTTTTTCTCATTTCTAATAATGATGCACTTGATGTTTTCTCTAGTTTTTGCAAATGAGTTGAAAATGAAGCTTCTAGCAGCATTATTTCAATATGTAGTGATCACATGGGAGAATTTGAAAATGATCTTTTTGAATGATTTTGTGAAGAGTCTTGATATGTACATAACTTTTCTTCACCTCGAACACCTCAACAAAATGGGATTCTAGAGAGGCAGAATATGTCACTACAGGAAATAAGTAGGACCGTGCTTTTAGAGTATGCCACTCCAAAGAAGTTTTCGACTAAAGTTGTTAGTACTTCAAGTTTTGTGCAAAATCGAGTTTTCACTAAAACTGAGTTTTCACACATCCCTCTTTGAAGAAAACCCCCTATGAGCTATGGCATGGTAGGAAGCCTTACATCTAGTATTTTTGCATTTTTAAGTGTCCTTGTTTTGTTTTGAAAATGAAAGATTCTCTTGACAAGTTCGATCTGAAATTGTACAAGGCTTTCTTTCTTGGCTGTAGCACTACTAGAAAGGCTTATAGAGTGTATAATGTTGATCTATCTAAAGTATAAGAATCCATTAATGTCAAATTTATTGAGATTAATCCCTCTATTTCCAAGGATATTGTTAATGATGACGTTGAAAATGAAGTAATTCCTATTTTGAAAGAACTCAACATCACCTAAAAGGGAAAAGAGGTGATCTTTCAAGAAGAAGAGATAGATGAAGAAAAGAAGGATCCAACTCCCCACTTTACAAAGAATAATCCTAAAGAGATAATCATTGGTGACTCCTTTGAAAGAGTGAAGAAGCGGGCTGCCTACAACAAAGAACAAGACAACAATTCCTTCATCTCATAAATCGAGCCAAAGAATATCAAAGAAGCTCTTAGGGATAATGAGTGGATCATATCCATGCAGGAAGAATTAGGAAATTCGAGAAGAACAAAATGTGGACTCTAGTGACAAGACCATCTGATAGAAAGATCATTGGAACCAAGTGGGTCTACCGCAACAACCTAGATGAAAACGACAAGCTGGTAAGAAATAAGGCAAGGTTAGTGGCTCAAGACTACAATCAATAGGAAAGTACAGATTTTGATGAAACATATGAACATGTATCTAGAATTGAGTCCATTAAATGTTGCTTGTTTTTCTAATTACAAGAATTTCCTTCTATATCAAATGGATGTTAAAAGTATGTTTTTGAATGGTACAATAGAGGAGGTAGTGTATGTTGCACTACTTTAAGTCTTTGAACATGATAGTCTGCCTAACCATGTTTATCTATTGAAAAAATATCTCTATGATCTCAAACAAGAACCTCGAGCTTGGTTTGAGAAATTAAAGAACTTTTTGTTAGGTCATGTCTATATCATGGGCAAAGTATATTCTACCTTGTTTCTCAAACACACTTCTAGCTTTTCTTATCATTCAAATTTATGTTGATGATATCATTTTTGGTGGAACTAATATTGATCTTTGCAAGGAGATTAGTGATCTTATGCAGAGTGGGTTTGAGATGAGCATGATGGGTGATCTTAATTTCTTCCTTGTCTTTCAAGTAAAGCAAACTAAAGATGAGAACTCCATCAACCAAGGCAAGTACACAAGTGATCTGCTTGAGTGCTTTGGATGGAGAACACCAGGATGATGGACACTCCCATGTCAAACACCACCAAACTTGATAAAGATGAAGAAGGTGAGAAAGTTGATGAGAAGCTCTATAGAGGTATGATTGGAAAGTCGATGAGAAGATCTATAGAGGTATGCTTGGAAGTTTACTTTATTTAACTGCATCTAGACCTGGTAAAATGTTTAGTGTTAGCTTGTGTTCTTGCTTTCAATCAAATCCTAAGAAATCACATCTTATAGTTATTAAGAGGATTTTGAGGTACTTAGAAGAAACCCAAAATTTTAGACTATGATATCCTAAGTAAAGGACTTTACTCTTACTACATATAGTGATGCTAATTAGGATGTTTGATTGGTAGAAAGTGCACAAGTGGTACTTGCTTCCTCCTAGGACTGTACTTGGTGTCTTGGTTCTCCAAAAAATAGAGCACAATGGTTCTATCAACTGCCAAGGTTGAATACATTGCATTCAGGAGTTGTTGTGCCCATGTTATATGGATGTAGTGAATGCTCCAAAACTTTAACATTTATTTGATGCTTCTCCTATCTTTTGTGACAATGCTGGTGCAATCAATTTAGCATATAATCCAATATTGCATAGTAGAGCTAAGCATATAGAGGTTCTTCATCATTTTCATTATGATCACATTGCCAAAAATGATATCTGTATCATACATCTGGACACAAAAAACCAGTTGGCAGATATTTTTACTAAACCTCTAGCTAGAGAGAAATTTCATTTTATTAGATCTAAACTACTCATAACTACTTTCGATGAATCCGATATGCCTTCTAGTTAGTTGTTATCTATCATATATGCTTTGCTCATGTCTTGATCACCCTTTCTTGATAAAGTGCTACAATTTCATGTTCTTTTTCCTTGTTTTTTCACTTGTTTTGGGTATATTTTGCAAATGATATTTTTATCACTATATAGTACATGATGATGAGTGATATGTACCTAAGTATGTTTAAAGAAAATCGACTAGAAAATTAAATTGAATTCACACTCAAATGGATAGAAATAGGAACTTCTAAAGTTGGGACAAAACTTCTATCGGTCAAGTTAACAATTCGACCGATTGGTGGTCGACGGATTTTGTAAAAAGCCATTCGGTCATGTTTCTTTCTCATAGAACTCGACCGATGGCCAAAATGGAACAAATTGTAAGTAGGGTTCAACCGACTTTTCTCCCTCTCAACAAGAGAAAGGTCAACAAATCCTCACTCCATCTCTCTAAATCTCTCAACCCTAGCACCGACCTTCCCTATCCTAGCCCTGAACAACCCTTGTTTGACCTACCTAGCACCTTTTCCTATCTTCCCTAGGTGGTTATGAATTTTGGTGATGTTTCTATTGTGTTTGGTCTCTCAATCTTCTCCATTTCGCCTCAATGGCTTCTTATAGAAGAAAGAGAGTCGTCCCTTTTGGAGCACCATCATCCGCCTCTAATTCTTGCGTCATTCCCTTTGATGACACCTTCTTTGTTTCCAACGAAGATCTAAATAGGTATAAAGAACTCCTTCTTAGGAATCCTTTCTCTTTTTGTTCCTTGTTTGAGCCTCATCCACGTAAAAAAGAGGCTATAGATGAGGTTGTTGAGTTGCTTTATGACCATCACCTTGCAACCCTGAGTGTTGAACGCCGGTGCTTCCATAATTCCATGACAAGCATTAAAGTTGTTCATGAATTCTACACAAATTTGTCACAGAATTAATAAATTCTTATACCCCCTCCTAAAACTCAAGTGATTATCACTTCCATGATTTCCGGTAAGAAATTCACAATCTCAGAAGATACCTTGAATATGTTTTTCAATGGTACTGAGGTAACTGACACATGGAGGAAAGAATATCATGGGTATTTTTACCTTCTTGACCTTGAGGTCTTCAATAAGAAATTTTCTATTACTACCCCTAGCATTCATAAATTCTTGAAGATGCCTCAGACACCCTACAGGAAGAAATACACCATCCCATACTCTTCCTTGGGTCTCAAAATCCACATACTCACTTTGGTAGTCAACTGTAATATTCCCCCCAAAATAATCAAATTGAAATTATAGAGAATATCATTGTGATTATGTTCTTTCTTTTGAAGAACATAGGACTCAAGTGGGCCAGATACATTCTCCACCATATTACATACTTTTACTATAGGAAAAATAACCAAGAAACTCACATTCCCTACCCATCCTTGATTCATGGTCTCTTTGCTTTTGTGACTGGGAAGTCTCTTTTTCATGATGTCCATTACAAATATTCAAGAAAAGGAGTTTGTATCAGTGAGACCACTATCAAGAAAACCTTTTTGCCTACATCTTCTTCCACCACACCTAGAATCTCTACCTCCACCCAGGAACCTCCACCTCCACCACCCTCTTGATCTGCCAGTGCCTCATTTCATGTATCCAATGAAGCCCTCAGGGGTTACATGGTGCCTTAGCAGATGTACAGCCTATAGGTTTAAAAGCACCTACATCAGGATCTTTGCTAGATCATGTCAACCATGAACCTATCATGTACTTATCATTACCCTGCCTACCAGCCCTACCAAGGTGGTGATTATGCTTCCTATGCATATAATCACTTCTACCTGCCCCCTCCACCCGTTGCTTCCGCTGCTACACCCTCTGCTATTAGACGACCTGCCTCTACACCTACCCCTAGAGTGCTACCTCTCCATGCTATCCCAATAGCTACCTTGCTTACAGGCCTTGGCACTTCTGTTCTCACTTTCCCTCAGGCCAAGGAGCTCCATGATCTTGGCCTGAATTAGGATGAGAAGAATGCCATGTGGCCCGATCATAGTTTCGATCCTTCTGTCGATGAGGAGATGCCTAACCAAGTTGATGAGGAAGCTGCTGATAATGACAAGGAGGCATCTGAGCATGATGTCCATGAGGATGGCTCTGATGATTATGATGACTTTGCTGATGGCTCTGGTGATAAAGGTGAAGATGTTGCACCTTCAGATGGAGATGATGACTATGAGCCTGAAGTTGATGATGTTGATGTCAATGATGATGTTGTGGACATAGATAGCCTAGAAAGTTAGATGTTTTAGTTTTATATCTTAGATGTTTATTATATATATATCTTTCTAGATCTTTTTGTACTAAAAACATCTAGGCACATCTAAGATGTACCATTTATGTCATACATTGTTTTTATTGTTTTGGTATGTTGTTGCTTTGAGAACATGCTCTGGTGTTGTAATCTAATCTTCTATATCATAACTCTATGTATGCTCTATCATGTGAGTTATGGTATACATTCTAGTTTTTTATTACGATATAGGTTGCTTGTTTCTCTCACATCTCTATTTGATGTGTGGTATGTGGTTGCATGTTTATCTTGTGGTTACATGCTTTTGGTTGTGTTTGGAGAAGACATGTTGGTATACTCTTCTACCCCTTTACTTTGTGATAATGCCAAAAGGGAGAGATTAGTTTGATGTGTTGAATCTCAACCATATTGCTTTCAATTCCTATGTGATCCTTTTCTAGTCTAAGTATATGTTTTATCACGTGACTTGCTTAAGGACCATGTATTATACATGTTATATACTATGTGTAGAAAGATTAACTGTGTAGGTAAGAGTGAGATAGATTGAGGGGGAGCAATTCACATTGTTACAATTACGAATCCCCTTGCAATCCACAAGGCTAAGGTATAACTTTGCATATCCTTTCCAATATTTTGAGGAATGGTTTGTCATTTTCAAAAATGGGGAGAATGTTGAGTGTTATACATTGTCCATATATTGATAATGACTTAACCATTAAATTCATATGTATATAATATGTTTACTTAAGATTAATTTTAGACAATAGGTACATGAAAAGGATCAAATTCACCAAGCCCTAGCTTGTCCAAGTTCAAGTCAAAAGGAATGCAAATGTCCATTTTGGGAAAACACTCCAAATCACCTTATAATATTTTTGTAACCATTTGTATTGACGATATTTTTTTTTGAACATCGGTTGCCATCATATTAATAAAGGCCATACGACATCTACATAGATGAAGATTCTAAAAGGACACAATAGCCAGAAAGGATGAAATAAATCAACATTTAACAGATGAGATTGGATACTGATAAGACTCTTCAGTTTGGATTCCTCCCCAAATAGCTCACCAAAGCAGCTTCTAACCGAAATCAAACCGCAATCCTGGGTAGTATCTACATAGTAGGTACTTCCTCCATCAAGCCAAGGCCAAGAAAGAATCTTATCTGTGTATACACCATCCAACCTTCGTGAAAAAATCAACAAAAAGAAGCACCCAAAACAACCAACCACAACAGAAGAAAGGGGGGAAACCCCAATCATGATCGAGGCACAGGGGGAAACCCATGACCCGGCCACCTTCACTACGTAAGGAAAACAAAACTTTATTAAAAAGGATTGACAAAACGCCATCCCGGTGTGCAAACACCAGTAGAAAAACTGCCCTAACTTAAGAACTCAAACCTGCAAAGAAAACGAGAACATAGAAAGAAGAAAGGGGGCTCGAAGCCAGCAGATCTGTCGAGCAGTAAGCCACCAACACTACTTCAGATCCAAAGACCCGAGAAGAGGTTGCAGCTGCAACACAACCCTCCCAAACCCCTCCGTATGCAAAACCAGCCCAGACCAGGGTTGGCGCTCCACACAAATGAACCGAGCGATATAACTTGTAACTAAGATGAGAAAAAATTAGGGACACTTAATTCCATCATTATAACTTAAAAGTCATTTTAGAAAATTTGTCACATCAACTTTATCCATCGAATTTGAATCTCGTCCAATCTGTGATGGATTTTTGGAAATGGTTGCATCGGTCGAGTTGTACACTCACAGAACTCGACTGATAAACTTTCTGACCAAAGTTCATTTTGGCTAATTGGTCGAGTTACCCCAAGACAAACTCGACCAATAGTTTGAAAATTGGCTCATTCGGATAGTGGATCGATCCAGTTACCTTTTGAAACTCGACTAAATGTATTATATGAAAAATGTAGAAAATGTGATTCCAGTTGTGGAAGACTTCTTAGAAATGAAAATAGATCTGTTGCAAATTGTAAAATGGCTATTTCAAAATCATATTAAAGATATTCATCAAAGACATAGCTTTTTCATCCCTCATTTTCCATACATAAATGAGAATGTTGTCTAGTCCGCATGCCTTTCTCATTTTCATATCTTTCAAAGCATTCTTTACCTCATATAGTGAAACCCTTCATGTATAAATGACATCTATTGTATTCATATCACATGAGTCTGTAATATAATTCACAATATGTCCATCGAAAATCTTATGGAAGTAGTTTCTCTGTTGTTTCTTGATATCATCATCATTCACTAGCACTCTACTAACATCAATCTTGATGTATTTTAATGGATGAAAGTCTCTTCCTTTCTTTTCTATTATAAGAACCATTTTAATATATATATATATATATATATATATATATATATATATATATCCCCTTCTCTCGTGTCTAGTTTCTTATTAATATAATCAAAGTATGTAGACCTTGCCTCTTGAAAAACTTCTTTAGCTTCTTTCTTTGGTTACTTGTATCTTTGAAAAGTTGCATTATGTGCAGATTTGGTCAAGCTCCTATAGACCACCCTTTTGAGTTTAACAACCTTCTTACTCCATCATTCCATTTTCAAATCTCTTTATATGGAGGCCCACAACACTGATACTCCCTAAAACCTTGTTGGCAATTTTAGTTCTATAGAAGATCATATTAGGCAAGATAGTGTTTAACAATAGACTCTGTGTCACAAGTGTCCTCCTTGATGATTTTATCATGAAAAGTAAATTTCTTTTCTCCTTTAAGATTCCACCACTTGGTCCTTCAATGTTTTTTTCTGTTACGCTTGCTTTTATTGATCTTCATGTTAAAATTTAAAATCACCAACCTATGTTGGCTGGTGAGTTCTTTGTCAAGATTCACTTTACAAATCTTAAAAAATATATGATCCACCCGCCTCATAAGGAAATAATCAATTTGGATATAATATCCCCACTTCTTGAAGTAACCTTATGAGATTATCTTTTCATGAAAAGGTATTTGGCAAAATCATATCATATACAACTGTAAAATCCAGTATCTTCTCTCCTAAATTATTGTTGCTACCATATTAAAAAATAACATGTACTCTTTCATATAAAGCATTTCTTGTACCCACATATCCATTTAAATCACTATGAATAAATAATTTTCTCTTATATTCGTATTCCTTGCAGATATTCATCCATGTTATCCTAAAATTCCTTCTTAGCCTTCGTACTAATGCCAACTTAAGGGGCTTAAGTGCTAATAATGTTAATGATATTTTACCTAAGAGAAACCTTGATAGAAATGATTCTATCGCATTTCCTACAGATCTTGACAACATCATCCTTCAACATCTTATCAACAATAATGACTAAACAATTTCTAATTTTTTTATACATATACACCAGATTTTGTACCTTGTGTCTCCAATTTCTCTGCAGTGTTCCTTGTCCTCTTGGTTTCCCACAAGAAACTTATATTGAATTTTCTTATATTCATGGTATCCACTATCTCCAAATAATTTAACTTTCAAAGAGTTGGTATTCAATGATCTAACTCTAATCCTTTTTTGTTGAAATTGCTTGTTTACTTAATTCTGTTGAAAAATGCTCCCTTTGCACATTTTTCACTACAATAGGGAAATGATGTAGTGGGACTGGCTTCTTTACCCACACACATCCATGATAGTAAAGCCCTTTCCTTTCCTCCAATACAATCAGGCGATCTTGGGATCAAAACCCCTTATATATTTATCACTACGCTCGGGTGCCTAAGAAGAGAATTGCTATTTGGGGATGCATAATTAAATTCCTGTAAGGATCTATGTCATAAAAAGAGTAAATTTTTTTACATGGGTTGGTGTCAACCCACCACCAACCCTCCTCTTTTAGATAGACTTGGGATTGAGTACATTTGCACAAAATTTACATACCATAGGTGAAATTATCATAGTGCCAACATTCTGTGATTTTATTGTCCTACCATGCCTATATATTGATGGTGCTTTGTTCTTCCTACTTTTCCTTAATAGTGATATTAATTAGTTCTTCCTACCAAATTTTTCTATCATTTATACTTTATTTTTTTGTCCTCTTTTAAATATCCATTCCTCTACTAGTGTTTATGACGTTCTACCCCAACCACTCTCATGAACTTTTGCTTGGATGGCATGAGGGGGAGAACATATGAAGATGAGTAGAAGGAAGACATAAGACCCCTGACCTTGCTTTTGGTTCATCTTGCTTTCTTAGAATAACTAGGTTCTTAAAAATTTAATCAAACCTTATGATTTGCTGTAATAACATGTGATAGGTTTATAATTCAAGTTTGATCTATCTTGGATGATGTTTGAGACGGTTGTGATTATATGTGCTTGTTTTGGGCCAAATTGTAATTTACCCATGTTTAGGGGTTTTCTTGCAATTTTTCACATGCTTGTTGTGTCTAACATGTTTTGACACTATATTGGAGAGATTGGTGCTTTGGGGTGCCTTGTTGAACCTTAGTTTAATGAGGTGACATGATGTGATAAGTTTAGTGATTTGGCTTGGAAGTCAAGGGCTTGATATTCAACGATCATTGAGCTTTAATCACGCCTTGGTCACTGAGAATTTTCAGCAGTCACCAAGAATATTGATCCTCACCTGTCATATGGTTTTGTGAGCACCTTGGTTACTGAGTTTCTTCATCAGTTGTTGAGTTTCATGGACATGTGAGGTCGCTTCCTTTTCTTGGTTTTAATGCCTTTATTGCATGGGTGGGTATGGTGCTTTCATGGATGAGATATGGTGGACACTTGGCATGTGTTTTCTAACCCCCTTCCTATCTCTATAACCCTTGGATATATAAACCTCCCTCCTTGCATTCAAGTGATACCTTGCACCCTTTCTTTCCCTCTTCTTGCTTGGAGCTCATTCCCCTTGTTCTTAGTTGTGGAAGTGGATCTTTAGTGGCCAATCCATCTTACATGTTGATCTAGGATTTGAAGAAACCCTTTCCTTGGTGATTGTTTGGTGATCCATGCTTCTTCTGGACATTAGTAAGTGATACACCATGTTGATCTTCATTTTCTGTACCCTACCTTTCTTCTCTCTTCTTGGCCGAACCCATGCATATTCCATGATAGTGCTAGAGTTGAGCTTTAGGAACTTCACTCTTCTTGGCAAAATCCATGGTTGTCACGGAATTGTTCTTTCCCCAATTCCAATCCCACTGCCTAGACAGTGGTAAAAGGATTGAAGTGCCCGTCTCTGAGTGGCTTAAAAAGACCTCACACACTGGCATATACAATAAGAAATAATAACTCATAAAAAAGGATATTTAAAGACTAACTAGTCCAAATATGAGATTTTGCAAATTTGTCCTTGTCATCTGAGTTTGTCATAAGAGGAAGCGATCTAGACAATTATTCATAAAGTTCCAACTATTTTGCCTAAAATTGGGAAAATTGAGATGTAGACAATGCTAATACATTGGTACTCTTTGAAAAGAATAGATATTGAATAATTGAAAACATTTATAGAAAAATATAGTACTTGGTAGGACTTATGTTCAAAACGTATAACAAGCAATTTTCTAAAACAACATGTACTCGACAAGATGTTTATTTTGAACAATTCAATTTTTATTACAAGTTTCCCATTATGCTAATATTGAGAAGTATGCTTATATAATTTATGTGGATCCATCAACCCAATGAGATGGGGGAGGTCACCAGGATCCTTCTCTCCATATGAGGTAGGGGTCAATTGACATTTACAAGTTTGATATCATTCATCATGTACATGTTCAACACTCTAAATGAAGAGGTCGCTTGTACCCAATGTTAACAAGTATTATTAGCAGTCAAAATGGGCAATATCATTTATGTTTTCAATTTGTTGCAAGCTAAAATATAGAAAATCGGAAGATTAATCAGTAGGGAACAATATCTTAATCAAATACATTGCCAAGATTTTCAAGAGGTATGTACTAGTACCATTCAATGCCACTAGTTTGTTCAAGGAAGAATTAATTATAAAAGTGTACCTCATGGAGTAAAAATAGAGTACTAGCAATATCCAGTAAGGATTCAACGATTCATATCAGATCCTATATTACAAGATATAGGATATTTGTCAAGATCTTAAAAAATACATGTCATGGGGGTCATTATGTCATGACTAGGGTTCCTAATTTCTAATTAGTCCCTCAGGTGAACATTCATCGTATTATCTCAAAAAACCATCATGCATCATAAATGAGTCACATTGGTAGTTTAGGAGATTCAATATATTATATGATTTAGTCATTTTCATGTACAATCATGTAAAGAGTAAATCAAAATATGATATAGAAGTTATAATCATGTGATCAAGTAATGAATATAAGATCAAGGTCTAATATAGTTGTGATGTATACATGTGTCAAGTCACATCAGAGTTTTGGCAAGATTAGGGTTTGCAATATTAATGGAAAACTCTAAACAAGGTATTTGAATGAGATAAATTAGATTCATCAAAAACCAATGTGACAAAGTAATATTATGGTATCATATATAAGTACATATTTTTCCGAGAATGTGGATATTTTTATAGTGTTTTTTGGATATTCAAGCTATTTTTAAAGTATTTTACAGGATGGACCAAACCGAAATTGGCTAGAAGAATAAAACACAAATAATAAAGAAAGAAATGCCAGCTTGGCTTCGTGGATCAGGGGAGGAGTCCAACTTCGTGGATCCTCCCACTGATCCATGAGCTACAACTTGGCTCAAGGGGTCTGCAACAAAGGGCAAAAGGACCAAAAGCCCCGTCGTTCATGAATCAAAATGTGACACATGATAGGGCATATCAGACAAAACAAAGTGTTGAATGTTCTGATCAATGAGGACCTCCACTTATGCCATTGAAGCAATGAGCAAAGAATCTATAGGGGAGGTTCTCAAAGAGAGGGATACGGGGGGAGAACTCATGATCCCCTACCAAGATCTCTGCTGACCTTGTAGCACCTCACCGAGGTCGACGAGCCAAACATGGCTGGGAACCATGCCCAAGGTTGGGGATCGATAGGTACATCAATGAAGTAGAAACAAGGTTTTGTACCACACATAGGAGAGCACTGGGATTTTGAATGGATTCATGACCTTTTGAGGAAATGTTTGCATGTCTCAGCTCCACCCAACAGCTCCAGTTCATTCTCATTGGACCTCATCGAAGCTAGTACAAATAGCACATGGGAAGGCTTTGTTGATGGCATATTCCAAGCCATCACGCCTTCCAAGGATGAGTGAGGAAGTTTTGTTGGAGTCCCTAGATGGTACAAACATAAGGAATTGGAAGAAAAGATTGGATACAGGAGATTTCTGCTCAGGTCCCAAGCAAAACAAGGTGGACTTATGTGGAGAAGGAGGGGTTCTAGTGTGAAGTTTCATAAAATTTGGATAATATTAGAGTCATAAATGAAAGAGGAAAGAGAAAATGAGTTTTGAATGATTTAACCCATTAAAAGTCCTCAAAAGGAAAAACTAATTCCATATTCGATTCTACACCTCAAAATCAGTCAAGGTGTCAATTTTTAATAGATTTGGAAACTGTTTGAGCCCTCAAAAGAAGAAAGAGAAATTCATTAAATAATACATATATCGCTTTATTTGAATTATAATTCAATTAGGAAGATGAAATGTCACATACTTTTGGCTTTATTTACATGATCGGATGGCTAGGGTTCTTTGGTGGACCCAGGTCCGCATATCTAATGACTTGTGGTCATCTCCTACCCCAGGTCGGGTCGGGATGAAAGGGGAACAATAAATCATTTTTTTGTTTAGCATTATCTAACTTGTTACTCGACAAATCACTAGTTCTTCAGCTCGTTGGGTTCCTTATTTGAATCCACACCACATTATCCTAAGATTTTCACATTTTGATGAATAATCGTGAAATCCCCAAAGTTCCTAAAAATTCTCTCCCACCACACCTATGCAAACCCTTCTACTCTCCCTTGCCTATAAATACACCTACCCTAAGCTTCCCCCTCACCCTTGTAACTCAACGCACCCTCTAATTTCTAGTTTTGTCCCATTTGACCCTCTGATGAGTGGCCAAAGCCTTGGAGTTAGTGGCGACTCTCCTCCTCTCCTCGCTTCGTATGCAGTCAAATTGCAAGCACCTTTAGGTTCAGCTTCTTCTACTCTTTCTTTTTCATCCTTTACTTTTGAGATTGGTCGTGTTTTTTGAATTCACACAAAATCCCCAAGCAAGTAGAAGTTTCTTGTGATGCCATGGTGCACTGAAGATACCTCCTCATGATTTTACTGGGTTGCCCTTTCTCATCTTCTTTCTTGTCTTTGTTCCGCCCGAGGACACTTTGGTCTTTTACCTTTGTTTTGACCTGGTTTGACCCGACTTTGATAGGTGCATTCTCAGCAGCCAGTGAGGCACGGGTTGCTGATTTATCTCACTATGATTGGGCCAAGTCATGGAACTGACCCCACTCTCTCTCTCTCTTGCTTTCTCTACTTTGAAATAATTTTCTTATGTGGCACCTTCCGATTGGTTGGAATTAAATAATTCATATCTTTTAAACCGTGCATCCAAAAATAAAAACAAAATATGTTCTCCACTCAAAAAAATGTACTCTTCTAATAAAAATATTTCCAAAGATTGATTCTGAGTTTTGTTGAAGGTGATATTCTAGAAAATGAATTAACTAGTTAAAAATCACTAAAAGTACATCAAAAAGTCTCTAGGCGAAAACCCTCAGGGTGCATTTAAGGCCCCACATTATTGAGCGCGTTGTGGTGCCCCCAAGTACGTGGCTGGTTTCAGGGTTTACCCTTGGCTGGGTGGGGTCCAATAGTGGTCGATCCTAGAAGGGGTCCCTCGTTATAAAAAAAGTACATCGAAAAGTCCATATCTTCAAAATACATTATATTATATGTTATTTTGATAAGAAAACCCTAATTAAGACAGTGATGATATTTTCAAGACTAAAATCAATGGTTTGTAGAAAAAGTTGATAACTTTAGGGTTTGAATTCCTTAATGAATGCATATAATTCTAATACATGAACACAATTATGATAATAGGACAAGTGGACTCTAATATTGCTTAGGATTTTGAAAAGTGGTTTCTAGGACTCTATGGAAGAGGTATGTGCATCTAACACCTTAGTTGGGATATTTATGCCTTAACCTAATATTCAGTAATGAGGCTTAATTAAACCTAACTCTTTTCTTGAAACCCTAATCTCTTATGCCTCAAACTAGATCATAGTTTCTTATTGTTTGGGTTTTAAACCCCATTGCCATGCTTATTGATTCACATGATTATTCTTACCATAACTACTTTTTCTAGCATGTAGTTTTATGTTCTATTTAATTTAAAGTAGTGGTACTTATGTACAACCACCCACAAAGGACATGTATTTATTTGCCCTGGGGAATGCTTTATTCTCCCCATATTATTGTAGGTGACTGGGAATGTCTTATTCTCCTCTCACCTAAGGTTAGAGGTCTGGTAGGTTCCTCAAACTTACTTAGTTAGGTAGACATGATTATCTTACATGCAAACCCCATTTAATATAATTATTATTTCCAAGTTTCTTTTGAATATAGCCTCATACTCTTGTTATCTTCATCATATGATGAACCCTAGTGTATTTTTACTTTCTTTACTTGTCTTCTTATCCTAGACTTGTTTTGTGACACATACTTTTTCTCCCCTTTCCCTTTTGTTGGGTGCTTCCCAGCCGCCCAGGTGCTGAGTGTGATGATAGATAAGACAAGAAGATCTTAGCTTTTGGCTTGGACTTGGTTGATGGAGATGTTGCTTTGGAGACAAGATTGTAGTAGTCTAGACTTCCCTCTATCTATATTCTAATTGTGTATCTTGATGTAAACCCTAATGGAAGAATGTGATGTATTTTTTTAAACCTTTTTATGAAATTGAATATAGTTAGTTATTCTTTATTCCACTGCTTTCCAATGGTCTTTTATATACCAATGTTTAATAAATTTGGAAAATTTATGCCCATTCCATCATACCTTTGAGTGTGTTTGGAATGGATGTCAATTCTTCAAATTCTTAGTAAATGGGTGATTTTGCCTCTTTACAAAATGGTATCAGAGCCCATGGTAGTCAGAATCTGACAATTTCAATTTTGTCTCCCTAATTAGATTCCATGTCTTACATAGTTCCTTTAGGTGACATGGTTGGCCTAGATTTGATCTATAAATGATGAAAGTTTACTTATGACCACATAGTTCCACCTTAGAATTTTGATGAATAAAACCCTAAAATACTCATAACTAAAGCATGCATAATTCTAAGTTGTTTAGGTTTGACTTTAGACAACTATAAGGGCATGAAGTTGAAGCAAAGGTGTCTAGAAAGGATCAAGGGTTTCAGGGGCTGGCAATATTTTCCTCCATGCCACTAGCTTGTTTTAAAAAGACTCCCGTGTCCATATGATACTGGCCTGGCCTGAGCTAATACGAATTTCCCAAAATATTTTGCTTTTAGGCAATAGTGACCTTAGACATCTGTGTTGTATATCTTTGGGGACCCTAAGTTTCATGTGTTTGATGACTAGTTCAAAGATGAATACAAAGATAGTTTCCTTATGTCCCTTAGAACCACATTCTCGGATAGTTTATCCCTAGAACTTAGACTTTGAAGTTTGGGGTTAAGTGAGCTATCAGAGTGCGTAGTGGAAGTGTGATGGATCTTATATAAGGTTTAGTTAAACTCATCCTTTAACCCTAGTGTAGTTTGGCTTGATAGGTTGAACCGTTTAAGGGGTGGAGTATATTTAGTTTGTTGATGATGTTTAGTGTGACACCCCGCCATCATACAGACAACAGGATGACACACAAAAACGTGTGGAACCCCATATTACTGAAAACACGGGTTAAATAAAACGGATTGCGGAAATCATACATGAGAGAACTTTTGCATCCAGATCCTGTAGAAAGACATGTTATATAAACATTCACAAGCCATGTTATAGGTCCACAGCTTATCGGAACCAGCTGTACTATCAGCACTAGAGTTGAACACCTATTTATACATACATAACAACCACTTATGGCCAGCAACAGGATATACCAAGAATTACAACAGCTAGACGTCGCGAAACATCGTCAAAACACCTCCGAGGAACTGAGTGTACAGGGATGGCCCTAGGACTCTACTACAAAACCACCAAAATAACAACATGTCCATCTCTTGCCTTCTACTGCTCTTCTTGCTGCTCGGCCGCAACCCCACGACCACCACCATGTCTAGAGAGATCACCTAAAAAGGGTGTAAACCAGTGGGGTGAGACACACAGTCCCAACGAGAAACATAACTCCCCACCGCAACTATAAAACTGGTTAAAGCAGATAACAACAGATAACTGATAAGGCGTACATCAAGAGCAGCATACTAAACAAAGCTATTATTACCAACACGCTCACCAAGATATCCGGGAGGCATATAACCAAGTATTTCTTTATGGAACATGATTGACAAGATAAGCTTTATAAAAACTTATCACTGAATATAAGGATTGTACGCACAACTGCATAGTTCAACTAGAACAGCTATATAAGCAAGGCATCAATCAATGTTCCGTATTTTTTCTCTAAGCAAGGTATACTTATTCGGATGGATTACATTTTATTATGCCGTGAGGAAGTGAGCCTTCCCTACTCAAATCCAACCATTGGCTATGAAGCCCAATGTGGTTCCACACAAGGTCTAAAGAGATCCGAACTCCATGACCTCACCTTCTCGTGGTCAGTACATGACTCATCAAGCAAGACCACAGTCTTATGCTTATGGAACCTCAGCCTCTGGGTCAGCTCCGCAAGCTACCCATATCTTTAGCTCACCTCATCATTGGTGCAAGTACATACATCCGAGACATGAACGCATCATGCTCATTATCACACATCCTGAGCCATGGGTCTATTCACCATGCTCCATATGTCTCGAGTCTGCAACCGCAGCTGCACTCAAACCCTCCTAGTTTAGGCTAATAGGGGAAACCTCCCATATTCAACAATATGCGCTCCAGGTAATCCTATAGGATAAACCAATTTCACCATCACCAAATACTGATAGTAATGGATCTATGGCTAGGGCAACACCATGATATGTTCATCTATAATTGATTAGTGTATTTTAAGCCAATTGTTGAGGTAAAACAAAGTATAAACACAACCTTATAGAATTACATCATCATTGCCATCAACATACTGTCCTGGGACCTCAATCCCTCATGATATCAACCACTAACTCTCTAGGCATCACAATCATGCATCCGCATCCTGGAAATGCATCCCTTATATCATCATCATAGGATAACAACTCACTAGGCACTGAGCCTTATATCAGGTCCTCAGACCTATCAACTTCTTGCCATATTACCACATGGTGCTATTCCAACACATGTGTCTCACAGCTCTTACCAGGCTATGAATCCACATGAAATACCTACATGGTTAGTATACAAATTCATAGAGATAACTGAAGCCATCATGGATTTACAAAATTATTATTATACTATCAAGTATAAAGAAGCATCCATGAGTACATCACACATAAGCTTTATCATCCATAGTATTATTATCAATCATGGGCATATATTATGCCTTACACTTGTGACCATATGCATGTGTCATATCAACATGTGTAGCAACACCATATGCTTCCAAGCTTCCTGGTTCACAATCTATTATTTTAACTAATCAACATATTTGCAGGATTCAAGGTGATCAAATCATTTTATTTTTATTATCATTACTAAAAGAGAACCATCGACTATATACATTTCGGGTTATCAGAACCCTCACCAAAACTCATGCAATCCTCACTATGCATGGCGAGTAGTTCCATCCCTCATCAAAGGGTGTACCTGGTATAGCAATACCCTTACCAAAGGTATTACGGCTAGGATTTCCAACCCTAAGGAAACTCACCACCATATCGGCCAATCATTGCACATTCTCTAACATGCATCAAGGTTCCATTAGCACTCATGTTGTCGGGCAGCCATCATCAAGGTATAACGGGCAGCACTACCATGGCTATCATCCAAGGGTCTAACGTGCACCAAGTTAGGGTTAGCGTTAGGTTTCACTATCGGCTAACCTTCAACACGAGCCATATCGACCAAAGGGGTGTCGCCCAAGGCGTCCCTATCATGCAACCATCTCAGCATCATCCGAGGGTTAACCCTATTGGCCAGGGTACCCATGATTCCCAAGAGTGGTGTCGTGCATGGCCATGAAGAATGATATCGGACAACATCTAGGGTTAGCATGTCGGGTATGAAGCCATATTGTCCAACACTTCATATAAGTCAAAGTTCAACTAGGACATGGTGGTATCGGCCAAAGCCATCCTGGGCACCATACCACATCACCCAAGCTCATCTAGACAAGGATAACGGCCAAGGATGTGCCGAGCACCAAGCTATCCAAGTCTATCGGCCAAGACCATCACAAGACAAGGGGTGCATCGGGCATCCTCTATATATGTTGTATCGTCCAAGCAACTCTAACACCCAAGGTAGGGTTGAGGCTCTATATCGACCAAAGCATAACGGGCACCAAGCCAAATATCTCAACAAGGTATGTCTCCCAAGGGTACAACTCCAAACAAGGCTATCAGGCATTACAACTCCAAGGTCATATCGTGCAAGGCACAACCCCACAAGATCATATTCAACCTCAAGCACAAGGGCATCAAACCCTAATTGATCACGAAGGTCGGCTCACCTCTCAACAACCAAGAGAGAGGGGTTTTACACAACCTCTATCACAAATTGGGCAACCACAAAGATCCACCTCAACATAGGTCATCATCTATCCAAAAGCTCACCTCTCTAATCCATGGTGAGAGGAGGGTGTTGCTCAAGCAACTAGAATATAAGCTCACCTCTCAACCTAATTGAGAGAGGGGTATTGCCCATATTACTAGAGCTCAAACTCACTTCTCTAGACCAAGGAGAGAAAATAGTGTTTCTCAACAAGGAAACCCTAAACCATGGTTTGGCCAACTAGGTGTAAAGGCACATAGACCATCAACAACTTCAACAACATCAACAACATCAACAACATCATGCTCATTATGTCCCCAAGATCAACAACAGGTACTAGAGCAAGATATATGAAACATGCAACATAGAGAAGGTAGTATAGCTAGGGTTAGAAGTTATGTAACCCACCTTAAGCAAACTCCTCAAGCTCCAAAGCTCCAAGCTTTAAGCTCCTAGCTTCAAGCAGACTACTTTGGCCACCTCAAGAAAAAGAACAAGAAGCATAACCACCATGGATGAAGAATAGGCAAGATGGAGAAGAATATGCTAAGGAGAGAGGGAAGATACTTACCAAGGAAACATGACCCACCTAGGGTTCATCCACCAAGCTAAAAGAAGAAGAAGAGAACTCCTTCAAGGGGATCGGCCACCAACCTTAGCTCCTCCAAGGGTATCAGCCACCAAGGTAGTAAGGGAGAGGTGTATCGTGCACTAAGGAAGAGAGGAGAAACAAAGAGCTAAAGGGTTCCTTAGGAAGAGGAAGGCAAGGCATATATAGATGACGTTCAAGGTTAAACCAAGGCAAGGTGTCACCTTACCAAGGGACACTTGTCCACACGTTTCACCACCTTGCAAAACACATGCACATGCCATGCCACTAATCAACCAAGGATAGGCCACATGTCCAAGCTAGGGTGACACAACCAAGTCAAGAAGGTCAACAAAGGTCAAAGGCTGACACACTACTCCTCCATGGCCGACACACCCCCATGGGCGATACCCCATGGCCGACACAAAGCACCCTTGCCTGATACAGGGCTCAAACAAGAAAGGCAAGGCCCAAACAAGGGAAAACAATGCCCAAAAGAGCTCAACCAAGCCTAAGACAACTCAAGGCACGAGCCCAAACCTTCCTCTCAACCCTAGAGGAAGCAAAGAGAGAGAAAGACATCTCTCAAGGTGACAAACTTGCTCTTCAACCTTAACTCAGGTTATTTTGCAAGTAGCACCTCCAGCTCTCAACTAAGCACAAGCAAACCCTAATCATCACTAAACATGATTAGCAGGCAACCAAGCACAAGGTTTAGGCAAAACAAACAGGGTAAGCCCAAAACGAAAGTCAGGGTCCTTACAAGCCATAAACCTCTACAAAGGGATTGCGTCCCCAAAATCTGAAGAGAAAAGCGAGGGATACTTCTACCTCATCTCTTCCTCAAGCTCCCACGTGGCTTCCTCAACACCATGATGATGCCAAAGAACCTTTACAAGAAGCAGGTCCTTCCTCTTCTGCTTCTTTATTCGTCTATCAAGGATCGCCACCAGGCCCTCCTCATAAGTCACGTCTTCATCAAGTTCAACTTCAACTGGCTATATCACTGTCCCTGTGTCTGGATGACTTTTCTTCAGCATACTGACATGGAACACTGGATGCAACATGTGCAACTCTAGCGGCATCTCTAACTTATAAGCTACCTTGCCAACACGTGCTATTATTGGGTATGGCCCCATATACCTGGGTGCCATTTTACCTTTCCGACCAAACCAAAACACGCCTTTCCAAGGTGACACTTTGAGATACACTTTGTCTCCCACTTGGAACTCTAAAGGTCGTTGGAGTTTGTCTACATAAGACTTATGTCTGTCCTGTGCCATTTTCAACTTTTGTTGTATCACTCTGATATTTCTGTTGTCTGTTGTACTAACTCAGGACCCAAAAACTGATACTCACCAGACTCATACCAGCATGAAGGGGATCTGGACTTCCTTCCATATAGAGCCTCATAAGGAGCCATGTCAATACTCCACTGATAACTATTGTTATAAGCAAACTCTATCAAACTGAGATGCATGTCCCAACCTCCTAGGAACTGCAAAACACAAGCTCAAAGAAGATCTTCCAAAGTATGAATAGTCCTTTTAGACTATCCATCCGTCTGCGGGTGGAAGGCGGTACTGAACCTCAGTTGTGTTCCCAATGCTTTGTGCAATTGTTCCCATAAATGACTTGTGAACTGAGGACCTCTGTTAGAAACTATTGTTGCTGGTACACCGGGAAAGCACACTATCTCGTCCACATACACCCGAGCAAACTTCTCTACTGTATATGTCGTCTTTACTGGTATGAAATGGGCAGATTTTGTCAGCCTGTCCACTATTACCCCAATGGAATCATGATTCCTAGCTGTCTTTGGTAGACCTACTACAAAATCCATGGTTATGTGATCCCATTTCCACTATGGTATCGGCATGGGTTGCAACGTACCTACCAGCTTCTGATGTTCAACTTTAACTTGCTGACATATTGCGTACTTAGCCACAAACTCAGCAACATCTTTCTTCAATCCAGACCACAAATACAGGTCCTTCAGATTATGATACATCTTGGTGACTCCTAAATGCATAACATACATCGATGTGTGTGCTTCCTCAAGTACTAGCTTCCTTAGATTGTCAACATCAGGGACCACCATCCTACCGTGATAGTAAACTAGTCCATCCTCAGACTCATGGAACCCATCACGATTTTCACTACCAAGCTCTGATCTGATCAACTGTACTATATCATCTTCCTGCTGTGCATCTTTGATCTACTGTCTCAGCTTAGGCTGGACTTGCATTTGTGCCAACAATCCTACCAACAAGGAAACTTCCAACTTCACATTCATCTATCCGAAGGAGACAAACATATCCCGCCTATGGCATACCAAGGAACTCAACTGTGCTTTCTTCATGGGGAGAGAAGAAGAGTTTCTACTAAGTGCATCAGCTACCAAATTTGCCTTACCAGGATGATACTCAATGGTGCAATCATACTCATTGATTAGCTCCATCCAACGACGTTGTCTCATATTCAGCTCATTCTACAAAAAGATGTACTTCAGGTTCTTATGATCTGTAATGATCTGACACACTTCCCCATAAAGATAGTGTCTCCAAATCTTAAATGCATGGACCACCGCTGCCAACTCCAAATCATGTGTCAGATAGTTCTCCTCATGTTTCTTAAGCTGTCGCGAAGTAAAAGAAACCACATGATCTTCCTGCATCAGTACACAACCTAAGCCTTTCTTGGAAGCATCGCAGAAAACAACATAGCCCTTCCTAGGTTTTGGCAGCACTAGCACTAGAGCACTAGTCAGCTTCTCCTTCAAACTTCGGAAAGCTTGCTAACAACGATCATCCCAACCAAAAGGTACATTTTTCCTAGTCAGCTTTGTCATCAACAATGTGATTGCACTGAAGTCCTTGATAAACCTCCGGTAGTATCCTACCAAACCCAGAAAACTACGAACTTCCATCGGCGTCTTTGGCTGCTCCCAATCTGCAACTTCCTCCACCTTCTTAGGGTCCACCCGAACTCCTTCTGTAGATATCACATGACTTAAGAAAGTCACTTTCTTCAACCAAAATTCACATTTGCTGAATTTGGCGTATAACTGATGTTGGAGAAGAAGAGTCAAAGCTTGTTGAAGATTTCGTTCATGCTCTTGCCTATCCCAACTATAGATTAAAATGTCATCTATAAAGACTACAAAAAACTGATCTAGGAACAGATGGAACACTCGGTTCATTAGGTCCATGAAAGTAGCAGGTGCATTGGTTAGTCCAAACGGCATAACCACAAACTCAAAGTGACCATACCTCATCCTAAACGCTGACTTTGGTATGTCGTCCGCCTTAATCCTCAACTGATGAAATCCAGACTGTAGGTTGATCTTTGAAAACACTGTAGCGCCACGCAGCTGATCGAACAGATCATCTATCCTCGGTAACGGGTACTTATTCTTGATCGTGACTTTGTTCAACTGCCGGTAATCTATACATAACCGCATCGACCCGCCCTTCTTCTTAATGAACAACACTGGAGCACCCCAAGGTGACGTGCTCAATCGGATGAAACCTTTCTCCAACAACTCCTGTAGCTACCTCTTCAACTCTGCCATCTCTGCTGGAGCCATCCTATATGGTGTCTGTGCAAATGGTTGTGTTCCTGGTACCAGATTGATCTCAAAAACAATCTCTCGGGGTGGGGGAACACCGGGGAACTCATCAGTAAATACATCCGCAAACTCTAGAATAATCGTTACCTCCTCAAGGCTAGGACCTTTCGTCTTGGTATCCACAACGTGAGCTAAGAAAGCCTTACAACCTTGCCGTAGCAACTTTCTTGCCACCAGTGCTGACACTAGACATGTCGAAAGAATCTTCCTATCTCCTTGGAAGATCCACTTCTCTCCATTGTCATCAAACACCTCCTTCTTGGAACCACAATCCAACACAACCTTATACTTTTCTAAGGTATCCATCCCAAGGATCACATCAAATCCATGCATATCAAGTGGTATAAGATTCACTTGTATATTGTATCCTGAAAAAGATAAGAAACAAGATGGACACTCCTCTCGAAGCATCGACGAACCATCAAGAGGGGTTTCTAACAACAGGCTATATGTCTTACAACTAACAGGTAAAGGACAACTATCAAGCAGACTATGTGCGATATATAAGTGCATAGCATCGGGGTCAACCAAAACAGATATAAAGCCAGAAGAAGACAAATCAGAATGTAACAACTCCATCTGACCTGTCACCACTCGTGGGTTGACTATCTCCTCAGGCTGACTCATAGCATAGAATCGAGCCGTTTCTTGTTGTCCACGTCCTTTTCTTCCTTGAGTAGATGATCCTGCTTGCGACGCTTGACTGCATCCTCACCCTCTGCTACCACTAGGTTGTTGTCTGTCTGATCCTTGTTGATTCTATCTCAACTGTTGGGTTACCTCAACGTCTCTTCTTGGGCAATTTGACTTTAAATGCCTCGTCTGTCCGCAGTGATAACATGACATGCCTTCTGTCTGTGGTCTAGATGGCTTTATTACTGCCACAGAAGTTGTACTATGCATCTTCGACAATGATGAAACATAACCTCTTCCCTTACTCGGAGACCATTGTGACGGCACACGAGAACTCTGCATCATGGAAGGTGCTGAAAACCTTGGCTTCTTGAAGCTACCAAATCTCTGTCCCGGGAACTGAACATGCCTCTTCCTGGTCATGGACTCCCACTTCTCCCTGACAGACCGTTCAATCCTGTGGACGGACTCCATAAATGTGGCAAACCGTTCTCGATTCTCTTAAGCAGCGGCAGTTGTCGACAACTCAGCACTTAAACCTTTCTCAGTAACCTCCATGTGAGGGCAAAACCTCAGCAAGTCCATGAACTTGGCTTCATTCACGGTGATTCTCATCGTTCCTTGGCATAGACGCTCAAACTGGTTGATCATCTTATCCAGATACATCTTCGAAAAGTATCTACTGATGAACTCTTGCCGAAAAACCCCCCAACCGATCTCCTCACTGGGTCGCTTCTCCTCCTCGATGGCCCACCAGTGGCCAGCACTACCTTTCAGAAGGTAGATAGCATGCTTGACTTTGTCTGCTTTGGGGATGTCGAGAATTTGAAAGGCCTTCTCAAGACATGTCAGCCACATATCTGCATCCACTGGATCGGCCGTCCCAGCATAATCTGAAGCTCCAACTCGGCGAAGCTGCTCAAAGGTCTTCCCAATACCCGATGCTTCACCATGGGGAGCCTGTGCTCTTGGCTGAGGCACTGGCAACCTTTCCACCATGTGATGCATCGTAGACATCATCTGCCCCATAAGCTGTTGGTAGACAGGATTTTCGAGAATGGCTGGGTCAAGTTGGGGGACCTCAGGTACTCGATCTTCGTGTGCCTGCCCTTCTGCTCCATCAACTGATGCAGCATCGCTGCTCTTGGCAACATGTTCTTCATGGTTTCCAGACATCTTTAAGCTTTATCTTCTGCTGAGAGTAGAAGGTTATCGTAAGAAAATCTAGAAAGCTCACAAGAACAGATGCAAACCTAGTCCTAGATCCCTGTAAACTCAGCGAACCTAGACTCTGATACCAAACCAACTGTGACACCCCGCCATCACACAGACAACGAGATGACACGCGGAAATGTGCGGAACCCCATATTACCGAAAGCACTGGTTAATTAAAAAAGATTACAGAAATCATACATGAGAGAACTTTTGCATCCAGATCCTACAGAAAGATATGTTATATAAACATTCACAATCCATGTTATAGGTCCACAGCTTATCAGAACCAGTTGTACTGTCAGCACCAGAGTTCAACACCTATTTATATGTACATAACGGCCATGTACGGCCAGCAGCAGGATATACCAAGAATTACAATAGCTAGACATCGTGAAACATTGTCAAAACACCTCCAAGGACCTGAGTGTACAATGATGGCTCTAGGACTCTACTATAAGACCACCAAAATATCAACATGTCCATCTCTTGCCTTCTACTGCTCTTCTTGCTTCTCGACCGCAACCCCACGACCACCACCACGTCTAGAGCGATCACCTAAAAAGGGTGTAAACCAATGGGGGGAGACACACAGTCCCAGTGAGAAACATAACTCCCCGCCGCAACTATAAAACTGGTTAAAGCAGATAACAACAGATAAATGATAAAGCGTATAGCAAGAGCATCATACTGAACAAAGCTATTATTACCAACAGGCTTACCAAGATATCTGGGAGACATATAAACAAGTATTTCTTTATGGAACATGATTGACAAGATAAGCTTTATAAAAACTTATCACAGAATATAAGGATCGTACGCGCAACTGCATAGTTGAACTAGAATATCTATATAAGCAAGGAATCAATCAATGTTCTATATTTTTGCTCTAAGCAAGGTATACTTATTCGGACGGATTACGTTTTATTATGCCTTGAGGAAGTGAGCCTTCCCTGCTCAAATCCAACCATTGGCTACGAAGCCCAATCCGGTGCCACACAAGGTCAAAGGAGATCTGGACTCCATGACCTCACCTTCTCGTGGTCAGTACACGACTCATCAAGCAAGACCACAGTCTTATGCTTATGGGGCGTCAGCCTCTGGGTCAGCTCCACAAGCTACCCATATCTTTAGCTCACCTTATCATAGGTGCAAGTACATACATCTGAGCCATGAACGCATCATGCTCATCATCACACATCCTGAGCCATGGGTCTGTTCACCATGCTCCATATGTCCCGAGTCTGCAGCCGTAGTTGCACTCAAACCCTCCTAGTTTAGGCTAGGGGAAACCTTGCATATTCAACAATATGCGCTCCAGGTAATCTCATAGGATAAACCTGTTTCACCATCACCAAATACTGACGGTAATGAATCTATGGCCAGGGAAACTACATGATATGTTCATCTATAATTAATTAGTATATTTTAAGCCAATTGTTGAGGTAAAACAAAGTATAAACACAGCCTTATAGAATTACATCATCATTGCCATCAACATAATGTCCTGAGACCTCAACCCCTCATGATATCAACCACTACCTCTCAAGGCATCACAATCATGCATCCGCATCCTAGAAACACATCCCTTATATCATCCTCAGAGGATAACACCTCACTAGGCACTCAGCCTTATATCAGGTCCTCAGACCTATCAACTTGTTGCCATATTACCACATGGTTCTATTCCAGCACATGTGTCTCATAGCTCTTACCAGGCTATGAATCCACATGAAATACCTGCATGGTTAGTATACACATTCATAGAGATAAATGAAGCCATCATGGATTAACAAAATTATTATTATACTATCAAGTATAAAGAAGCATCCATGAGTACATCACACATAAGCTTTATCATCCATAGTATTATTATCAATCATGGGCATATATTATGCCTTACACTTGTGACCATATGCATGTGTCATATCAACATGTGTAGCAACATCATATGCTTCCAAGCTTCCTGGTTCACAATCTATTATTTTAACTTATCAACATATTTGCAGGATTCAAGGTGATCACATCATTTTACTTGTATTATCATTACTAAAAGAGAACCATCAACTATATACATTCCGGGTTATCAGAACCCTCACCAAAACTCTTGCAATCCTCACTAAGCATGGTGAGTAGCGCCATACCTCATCAAAGGGTGTACCCGGTATAGAAATACCCTTACCAAAGGTATTACGGCTAGGATTTTTAACCCTAAGGCAACTCACCACCATATCGGCCAATCACTGCACATTCTCTAACATGCATCAAGGTTCCATTAGAACTCATGGTGTTGGGCAGCCATCATCAAGGTATAACGGGCATCACTACCATGACTATCGGTCAAGGGTCTAACGTGCACCAAGCTAGGGTTAGGGTTAGGTTTCACTATCGGCTAACCTTCAACATGTGCCATATCGACCAAAGGGGTGTCGCCCAAGGCGCCCCTATCATGCAACCGTCTCAGCATCATCTGAGGGTTAACCCTATCGGCCAGGGTACCCATGATGCCTAAAAGTGGTGTCGTGCATGGCCATGAAGCATCATATCGGCCAACATCTTTAGTTAGCATGTCGGGCATGAAGCCATATCATCCAACACTTCATATAAGTCAAGGTTCAACTAGGACATGGTGGTATTGGCCAAAGCCATCCTGGGCACCATACCACATCACCCAAGCTCATCTAGACAAGGATAACGGCCATGATAGAGAACCCTATGAGTGATTATGATAGTGTATGATAGAGAACTCATGATTAAGGCATGGTGATGTCTAAATCAAGAAGGAGTCATTCTCTAAGGAGTTAGAGGATGATTATCAAATAACTAAATTCTTATTAAACAAAGAATACCCTACACTAATAAAGGACATTAAGAATCACAAGGTGGTTGTGGGTTCTCATATCCTTAATAGATACACCTCAATTATCTATGTGATATGTTGTTCATATGATGAGTCAACAATCTAGATGATATCGAGGAACTAGATTTTGAGTTATGGTTTATGACCATTAGATCCTAAGTGACTTCCATGTGAACCATAAGGTATGACATTAGTGGTAGAACTAGTTGGGATAAAACCCATAAGTGCAAGTGAGTCTTAAGCGTTAAGACACATGGATAACATTTTGAAAAGGATCATGCTTGTGGATTGCAACTTAATGACTAAGAAATTTGGCATACAGATACTAAAACCGCATTCCTATGAGGAATATGACAAGGATGTGTACATGACACAACCTATAAGGTTTATGAATCCATTAATGCAAATAAAGTCTATAAGTTACAATGGACTAATCAATGTGATTGATTGAGTACAAGCAACTCAGAGCTGGGATCTTTACTTTGATGATATAGTCAAAGGGTTTGATTGATATATCAAAGATAAAGAAGGGATCTGTGATTTAGTGGAAGCGTATTTACATTCTACATGTTGATGATGAATGAGATGTTCTAAAATGGTATCCTTTTTGGAAATTATCTTTAGGTAAGAAAGAGACCTTTCCTATGTGATAGGAATATAGACCTATAGAGATAGTTCTTGAAAATCTCTTGACTTTGAAAAACGAGAGAGCACACATTAGCAATCTGTACTGAAGCATTCAGTGTGCACAAATTCAGTGGGAGAAAACTTGTCCATGTTACATGGAGTTAGTATCCCAAACCCAAGTGTCCAATTCTTATGAAGAATGGGGACACTAAGAATAGATATGGGTCTATCATGTATGCAATCATCCCATTATCTTACATGTATGGACATGTAAAGAATAAAATGCATTCATCATCTTGTATGTACGACATGACAATATGATATGCTCATCCTGATAACTCGTATGTGGGACATGATGAGTGGATTTCTGTCTGGTTCTAGTAAGGGTTACTGGAATACCATGAGAAGTTGATAAGTACTTGAGTAGTACTAGTTCTATGGAAATTAGGAAGGGTTTACTGTAAAGAGTTACACTGATGTGAAACTTTGAAAAGGACATAAAATTTATTGCAAAATATATATGGGATATATAAAACTGAATGTATGTTGAAAAATGGAAACATTCCAATAAAGCCATTTTAAAAAGGAAATGTCGAGTATCCATGTGTTAGAGAACAACAGTGGATACTATATCGATCTAGGAGTTCATAAAGATGAACTTATAGATATTCTAGTCATTGATGACAAGTATTAAGAAAACTCCTCAAGCTCCAAAGCTCCAAGCTTTAAGCTCCTAGCTTCAAGCAGACTACTTTGGCCACCTCAAGAAAAAGAACAAGAAGCATAACCACCATGGATGAAGAATAGGCAAGATGGATAAGAAGATGCTAAGGAGAGAGGGAAGATACTTACCAAGGAAACATGACCCACCTAGGGTTCATCCACCAAGCTAAAAGAAGAAGAAGAGAACTCCTTCAAGGGGATCGGCCACCATCCTTAGCTCCTCCAAGGGTATCAGCCACCAAGGTTGTAAGGGAGAGGTGTATCGTGCACTAATGAAGAGAGGAGAAACAAAGAGCTAAAGGGTTCCTTAGGAAGAGGAAGGCAAGGCATATATAGATGACGTTCAAGGTTAAACCAAGGCAAGGTGTCACCTTACCAAGGGACACTTGTCCACACGTTTCACCACCTTGCAAAACACATGCACATGCCATGTCACTAATAAACCAAGGATAGGACACATGTCCAAGCTAGGGTGACACAACCAAGTCAAGAAGGTCAACAAAGGTCAAAGGCTGACACACTACTCCTCCATGGCCGACACACCCCCATGGGCGATACCCCATGGCCGACACAAAGCACCCTTGCCCGATACAGGGCTCAAACAAGAAAGGCAAGGCCCAAACAAGGGAAAACAATGCCCAAAAGAGCTCAACCAAGCCTACGACAACTCAAGGCATGAGCCCAAACCTTCCTCTCAACCCTAGAAGAAGCAAAGAGAGAGAAAGACATCTCTCAAGGTGACAAACTTGCTCTTCAACCTTAACTCAGGTTATTTTGCAAGTAGCACCTCCAGCTCTCAACTAAGCACAAGCAAACCCTAATCATCACTAAACATGATTAGCAGGCAACCAAGCACAAGGTTTAGGCAAAACAAACAGGGTAAGCCCAAAACGAAGGTCAGAGTCCTTACAAGCCATAAACCTCTACAAAGGGATTTCGTCCCCGAAATCTGAAGAGAAAAGTGAGGGATACTTCTACCTCATCTCTTCCTCAAGCTCCCACGTGGCTTCCTCAACACCATGATGATGACAAAGAACCTTTACAAGAAGTAGGTCCTTCCTCTTCTGCTTCTTTATTCTTCTATCAAGGATCGCCACCAGGCCCTCCTCATAAGTCACGTCTTCATCAAGTTCAACTTCAACTGGTTGTATCACTGTCCCTGTGTCTGGATGACTTTTCTTCAGCATACTGACATGGAACACTGGATGCAACATGTGCAACTCTAGCGGCAACTCTAACTTATAAGCTACCTTGCCAACACGTGCTATTATTGGGTATGGCCCCATATACATGGGTGCCATTTTACCTTTCCGACCAAACCATAACACGCCTTTCCAAGGTGACACTTTGAGATACACTTTGTCTCCCACTTGGAACTCTAAAGGTCGTTGGAGATTGTCTACATAAGACTTCTGTCTGTCCTGTGCCATTTTCAACTTTTGCTGTATCACTCTGATCTTTTCTGTTGTCTGTTGTACTAACTCAGGACCCAAAAAATGATACTCACCAGACTCATACCAGCATGAAGGGGATCTGGACTTCCTTCCATAAAGAGCCTCATAAGGAGCCATGTCAATACTCCACTGATAACTATTGTTATAAGCAAACTCTATCAAACTGAGATGCATGTCCCAACCTCCTAGGAACTGCAAAACACAAGCTCAGAGAAGATCTTCCAAAGTATGAATAGTCCTTTCAGACTATCCATCCGTCTGCGGGTGGAAGGCGGTACTGAACCTCAGTTGTGTTCCCAATGCTTTGTGCAATTGTTCCCATAAATGACTTGTGAACTGAGGACCTCTGTTAGAAACTATTGTTGCTGGTACACCGGGAAAGCACACTATCTCGTCCACATACACCCGAGCAAACTTCTCTACTGTATATGTCGTCTTTACTGGTATGAAATGGGCAGATTTTGTCAGCCTGTCCACTATTACCCAAATGGAATCATGATTCCTAGCTGTCTTTGGTAGACCTACTACAAAATCCATGGTTATGTGATCCCATTTCCACTATGGTATCGGCATGGGTTGCAACGTACCTACCAGCTTCTGATGTTCAACTTTAACTTGCTGACATATTGCGTACTTAGCCACAAACTCAGCTACATCTTTCTTCAATCCTGACCACAAATACAGGTCCTTCAGATTATGATACATCTTGATGACTCCTAAATGCATAACATACATCGATGTGTGTGCTTCCTCAAGTACTAGCTTCCTTAGATTGTCAACATCAGGGACCACCATCCTACCGTGATAGTAAACTAGTCCATCCTCAGACTCATGGAACCCATCACGATTTTCACTACCAAGCTCTGATCTGATCAACTGTACTATATCATCTTCCTGCTGTGCATCTTTGATCTACTGTCTCAGCTTAGGCTGGACTTGCATTTGTGCCAACAATCCTACCAACAAGGAAACTTCCAACTGCACATTCATCTATCGGAAGGAGACAAACATATCCCGCCTATGGCATACCAAGGAACTCAACTGTGCTTTCTTCATGGGGAGAGAAGAAGACTTTCTACTAAGTGCATCAGCTACCAAATTTGCCTTACCAGGATGATACTCAATGGTGCAATCATACTCATTGATTAGCTCCATCCAACGACGTTGTCTCATATTCAGCTCATTCTACAAAAAGATGTACTTCAGGTTCTTATGATCTGTAATGATCTGACACACTTCCCCATAAAGATAGTGTCTCCAAATCTTAAATGCATGGACCACCGCTGCCAACTCCAAATCATGTGTCAGATAGTTCTCCTCATGTTTCTTAAGCTGTCGCGAAGCAAAAGAAACCACATGATCTTCCTGCATCAGTACACAACCTAAGCCTTTCTTGGAAGCATCGCAGAAAACAACATAGCCCTTCCTAGGTTTTGGCAGCACTAGCACTAGAGCACTAGTCAGCTTCTCCTTCAAACTTCGGAAAGCTTGCTAACAACGATCATCCCAACCAAAAGGTACATTTTTCCTAGTCAGCTTTGTCATCAACAATGTGATTGCACTGAAGTCCTTGATAAACCTCCGGTAGTATCCTACCAAACCCAGAAAACTACGAACTTCCATCGGCGTCTTTGGCTGCTCCCAATCTGCAACTTCCTCCACCTTCTTAGGGTCCACCCGAACTCCTTCTGTAGATATCACATGACTTAAGAAAGTCACTTTCTTCAACCAAAATTCACATTTGCTGAATTTGGCGTATAACTGATGTTGGAGAAGAAGAGTCAAAGCTTGTTGAAGATTTCGTTCATGCTCTTGCCTATCCCAACTATAGATTAAAATGTCATCTATAAAGACTACAACAAACTGATCTAGGAACAGATGGAACACTCGGTTCATTAGGTCCATGAAAGTAGCAGGTGCATTGGTTAGTCCAAACGGCATAACCACAAACTCAAAGTGACCATACCTCATCCTAAACGCTGACTTTGGTATGTCGTCCACCTTAATCCTCAACTGATGAAATCCAGACTGTAGGTTGATCTTTGAAAACACTGTAGCACCACGCAGCTGATCGAACAGATCATCTATCCTCGGTAACGGGTACTTATTCTTGAACGTGACTTTGTTCAACTTCCGGTAATCTATACATAACCGCATCGACCCGCCCTTCTTCTTAATGAACAACACTGGAGCACCCCAAGGTGACGTGCTCAATCGGATGAAACCTTTCTCCAACAACTCCTGTAGCTACCTCTTCAACTCTGCCATCTCTGCTGGAGCCATCCTATATGGTGTCTGTGCAAATGGTTGTGTTCCTGGTACCAGATTGATCTCAAAAACAATCTCTCGGGGTGGGGGAACACCGGGGAACTCATCAGTAAATACATCCGCAAACTCTAGAATAATCGTTACCTCCTCAAGGCTAGGACCTTTCGTCTTGGTATCCACAACGTGAGCTAAGAAAGCCTTACAACCTTGCCGTAGCAACTTTCTTGCCACCAGTGCTGACACTAGACATGTCGAAAGAATCTTCCTATCTCCTTGGAAGATCCACTTCTCTCCATTGTCATCAAACACCTCCTTCTTGGAACCACAATCCAACACAACCTTATACTTTTCTAAGGTATCCATCCCAAGGATCACATCAAATCCATGCGTATCAAGTGGTATAAGATTCACTTGTATATTGTATCCTGAAAAAGATAAGAAACAAGATGGACACTCCTCTCGAAGCATCGACGAACCATCAAGAGGGGTTTCTAACAACAGGATATATGTCTTACAACTAACAGGTAAAGGACAACTATCAAGCAGACTATGTGCGATATATAAGTGCATAGCATCGGGGTCAACCAAAACAGATATAAAGCCAGAAGAAGACAAATCAGAATGTAACAACTCCATCTGACCTGTCACCACTCGTGGGTTGACTATCTCCTCAGGCTGACTCATAGCATAGAATCGAGCCGTTTCTTGTTGTCCACGTCCTTTTCTTCCTTGAGTAGATGATCCTGCTTGCGACGCTTGACCGCATCCTCACCCTCTGCTACCACTAGGTTGTTGTCTGTCTGATCCTTGTTGATTCTATCTCAACTGTTGGGTTACCTCAACGTCTCTTCTTGGGCAATTTGACTTTAAATGCCTCGTCTGTCCGCAGTGATAACATGACATGCCTTCTGTCTGTGGTCTAGATGGCTTTATTACTGCCACAGAAGTTGTACTATGCATCTTCGACAATGATGAAACATAACCTCTTCCCTTACTCGGAGACCATTGTGACGGCACATGAGAACTCTGCATCATGGAAGGTGCTGAAAACCTTGGCTTCTTGAAGCTACCAAATCTCTGTCCCTGGAACTGAACATGCCTCTTCCTGGTCATGGACTCCCACTTCTCCCTGACAGACCGTTCAATCCTAAGGACGGACTCCATAAATGTGGCAAACCGTTCTCGATTCTCTTAAGCAGCGGCAGTTGTCGACAACTCAGCACTTAAACCTTTCTCAAACTGCCTGTTCCGCTCTTCATCAGTAACCTCCATGTGAGGGCAAAACCTCAGCAAGTCCATGAACTTGGCTTCATTCACGGTGATTCTCATCGTTCCTTGGCATAGACGCTCAAACTGGTTGATCATCTTATCCAGATACGTCTTCGAAAAGTATCTACTGATGAACTCTTGCCGAAAAACCCCCCAACCGATCTCCTCACTGGGTCGCTTCTCCTCCTCGATGGCCCACCAGTGGCCAGCACTACCTTTCAGAAGGTAGATAGCATGCTTGACTTTGTCTGCTTTGGGGATGTCGATAATTTGAAAGGCCTTCTCAAGACATGTCAGCCACAGATCTGCATCCACTGGATCGGCCGTCCCAGCATAATCTGAAGCTCCAACTCGGCGAAGCTGCTCAAAGGTCTTCCCAATACCCGATGCTTCACCATGGGGAGCCTGTGCTCTTGGCTGAGGCACTGGCAACCTTTCCACCATGTGATGCATCGTAGCCATCATCTGCCCCATAAGTTGTTGGTAGACAGGATTTTCGAGAATGGCTGGGTCAAGTTGGGGGACCTCAGGTACCCGATCTTCGTGTGCCTGCCCTTCTGCTCCATCAACTGATGCAGCATCGCTGCTCTTGGCAACATGTTCTTCATGGTTTCCAGACATCTTTAAGCTTTATCTTCTGCTGAGAGTAGAAGGTTATCGTAAGAAAATCTAGAAAGCTCACAAGAACAGATGCAAACCTAGTCCTAGATCCCTGTAAACTCAGCGAACCTAGACTCTGATACCAAACCAACTGTGACACCCCGCCATCACACAGACAACGAGATGACACGCGGAAATGTGCGGAACCCCATATTACTGAAAGCACTGGTTAATTAAAAAAGATTGCAGAAATCATACATGAGAGAACTTTTGCATCCAGATCCTACAGAAAGATATGTTATATAAACATTCACAAGCCATGTTATAGGTCCACAGCTTATCAGAACCAGTTGTACTGTCAGCACCAGAGTTCAACACCTATTTATATGTACATAACGGCCACGTACGGCCAGCAGCAGGATATACCAAGAATTACAATAGCTAGACATCGTGAAACATTGTCAAAACACCTCCAAGGACCTGAGTGTACAATGATGGCTCTAGGACTCTACTATAAGACCACCAAAATATCAACATGTCCATCTCTTGCCGTCTACTGCTCTTCTTGCTTCTCGACCGCAACCCCACGACCACCACCACGTCTAGAGCAATCACCTAAAAAGGGTGTAAACCAATGGGGGGAGACACACAGTCCCAGTGAGAAACATAACTCCCCGCCACAACTATAAAACTGGTTAAAGCAGATAACAACAGATAAATGATAAAGCGTATAGCAAGAGCATCATACTGAACAAAGCTATTAATACCAACAGGCTTACCAAGATATCTGGGAGGCATATAAACAAGTATTTCTTTATGGAGCATGATTGACAAGATAATCTTTATAAAAACTTATCACAGAATATAAGGATCGTACGTGCAACTGCATAGTTGAACTAGAATATCTATATAAGCAAGGAATCAATCAATGTTCTATATTTTTGCTCTAAGCAAGGTATACTTATTCGGCCGGATTACGTTTTATTATGCCTTGAGGAAGTGAGCCTTCCCTGCTCAAATCCAACCATTGGCTATGAAGCCCAATCCGGTGCCACACAAGGTCAAAGGAGATCTGGACTCCATGACCTCACCTTCTCGTGGTCAGTACACAACTCATCAAGTAAGACCGCAGTCTTATGCTTATGGGGCGTCAGCCTCTGGGTCAGCTCCACAAGCTAACCATATCTTTAGCTCACCTTATCATAGGTGCAAGTACATACATCTGAGCCATGAACACATCATGCTCATCATCACACATCCTGAGCCATGGGTCTGTTCACCATGCTCCATATGTCCCGAGTCTGCAGCCGTAGTTGCACTCAAACCCTCCTAGTTTAGGCTAGGGGAAACATTGCATATTCAACAATATGCGCTCCAGGTAATCTCGTAGGATAAACCTGTTTCACCATCACCAAATACTGACGGTAATGGATCTATGGCCAGGGAAACTACATGATATGTTCATCTATAATTGATTAGTATATTTTAAGCCAATTGTTGAGGTAAAACAAAGTATAAACACAGCCTTATAGAATTACATCATCATTGCCATCAACATAATGTCCTGAGACCTCAACCCCTCATGATATCAACCACTACCTCTCAAGGCATCACAATCATGCATCCGCATCCTGGAAACACATCCCTTATATCATCCTCATAGGATAACACCTCACTAGGCACCCAGCCTTATATCAGGTCCTCAGACCTATCAACTTGTTGCCATATTACCACATGGTGCTATTCCAGCACATGTGTCTCATAGCTCTTACCAGGCTATGAATCCACATGAAATACCTGCATGGTTAGTATACACATTCATAGAGATAAATGAAGCCATCATGGATTAACAAAATTATTATTATACTATCAAGTATAAAGAAGCATCCATGAGTACATCACACATAAGCTTTATCATCCATAGTATTATTATCAATCATGGGAATATATTATGCCTTACACTTGTGACCATATGCATGTGTCATATCAACATGTGTAGCAACATCATATGCTTCCAAGCTTCCTGGTTCACAATCTATTATTTTAACTTATCAACATATTTGTAGGATTCAAGGTGATCACATCATTTTACTTGTATTATCATTACTAAAAGAGAACCATCAACTATATACATTCCGGGTTATCCGAACCCTCACCAAAACTCTTGCAATCCTCACTAAGCATGGTGAGTAGCGCCATACCTCATCAAAGGGTGTACCCGGTATAGCAATACCCTTACCAAAGGTATTACGGCTAGGATTTTCAACCCTAAGGCAACTCACCACCATATCGGCCAATCACTGCACATTCTCTAACATGCATCAAGGTTCCATTAGAACTCATGGTGTTGGGCAGCCATCATCAAGGTATAACGGGCAGCACTACCATGGCTATCAGTCAAGGGTCTAACGTGCACCAAGCTAGGGTTAGGGTTAGGTTTCACTATCGGCTAACCTTCAACATGTGCCATATCGACCAAAGGGGTGTCGCCCAAGGCGCCCCTATCATGCAACCGTCTCAGCATCATCTAAGGGTTAACCCTATCGGCCAGGGTACCCATGATGCCTAAGAGTGGTGTCGTGCATGGCCATGAAGCATCATATCGGCCAACATCTTTAGTTAGCATGTCGGGCATGAAGCCATATCATCCAACACTTCATATAAGTCAAGTTTCAACTAGGACATGGTGGTATTGGCCAAAGCCATCCTGGGCACCATACCACATCACCCAAGCTCATCTAGACAAGGATAACGGCCAAGGATGTGCTGAGCACCAAGCTATCCAAGTCTATCGGCCAAGACCATCACAAGACAAGGGGTGCATCGGGCATCCTCTATATATGGTGTATCGTCCAAGCAACTCTAACACCCAAGATAGGGTTGAGGCTCTATATCAACCAAAGCATAATGGGCACCAAGCCAATTATCTCAACAAGGTATGTCGCCCAAGGGTACAACTCCAAACAAGGCTATCGGGCAGCACAACTCCAAGGTCATATCGTGCAAGGCACAACCCCACAAGATCATCTTCAACCCCAAGCACAAGGGCATCAAACCCCAATTGATCATGAAGGTCGGCTCACCTCTCAAAAACCAAGAGAGAGGGGTTTTACACAACCTCTATCACAAATTGGGCAACCACAAAGATCCACCTCAACATAGGTCATCATCTATCCAAAATCTCACCTCTCTAATCCATGGTGAGAGGAGGGTGTTGCTCAAGCAACTAGAATATAAGCTCACCTCTCAACCTAATCGAGAGAGGGGTATTGCCCATATTACTAGAGCTCAAACTCACTTCTCTAGACCAAGGAGAGAAAAGAGTGTTGCTCAACAGGGAAAACCTAAACCATGGTTTGGCCAACTAGGTGTAAAGGCACATAGACCATCAACAACTTCAACAACATCAACAACATCATGCTCATTATGTCCCCAAGATCAACAACAGGTACTAGAGAAAGATACATAACATGCAATGGACGATCATTAACATATATGAAACATGCAACATAGAGAAGGTAGTATAGCTAGGGTTAGAAGTTATGTAACCCGCCTTAAGCAAACTCCTTAAGCTCCTAGCTTCAAGCACACTACTTCGGCCACCTTAAGAAAAGGAACAAGAAGCATAACCACCATGGATGAAGAGTAGGCAAGATGGAGAAGAAGATGCTAAGGAGAGAGGGAAGATACTTACCAAGGAAATAAGACCCACCTAGGGTTCATCCACCAAGCTAAAAGAAGAAGAAGAGAACTCCTTCAAGGGGATCGGCCACCAACCTTAGCTCCTCCAAGGGTATCGGCCACCAAGGTTGCAAGGGAGAGGTGTATCATGCACTAAGGAAGAGAGGAGAAACAAAGAGATAAAGGGTTCCTAAGGAAGAGAAAGGCAAGGCATATATAGATGAGGTTCACGGTTAAACCAAGGCAAGGTGTCACCTTACCAAGGGACACTTGTCCACAAGTTTCACCACCTTGCAAAACACATGCACATACCATGCCACTACTCAATCAAGGATCGGCCACCTGTCCAAGCTAGGGTGACACAACCAAGGAAATAAGGTCAACAAAGGTCAAAGGCTGACACAATACTCGTCCATGTGTGACACACCCCATGGGCGATACCCCATGGCCAACAAAAAGAACCCTTCCCCGATACAGGGCTCAACCAAGCAAGGCAAGGCCCAAACAAGGGAAACCAAGGCCCAAAAGAGCTCAACCAAGCCTAAGACAACTCAAGGCATAAGCCCAAACCTTCCTCTCAACCCTAGAGGAAGCAAATAGAGAGAAAGACATCTCTCAAGGTGACAAACTTGCTCTTCAACCTTTACTCATGTTATTTTGCAAGTAGCACCTCCAGCTCTCAACTAAGCACAGGCAAACCCTAATCATCACTAAAGATGATTAGCAGGCAACCAAGCACAAGGTTTAGGCAAAACAAACAGGGTAAGACCAAAATGAAGGTCAGAGTCTTTACATTTAGGTAGTTAGTTTCGAGGATGAAATCCTCTTTTAGGGGATGAAACCATGTGACATCTTGAGATCTATCTACTGTATCTTTAGAAACCCTAACTCCATGAATAGGAGGTTAGTATGCTTGTATCGTTGTTCTTGACTAAACATTTAATAGTGGTAACCCTAACATGCTTGTTCATATATTAATGAAAATTTAATGATCATCTGAGGAATAATTTATATGTTCAAACCCTAATGAATATCCAATGCACATAATAAGAGTAACTCACATATTAATACTAATTATTGACACACATGATGCTGTTAATGTCATGAATAAATAAACCTTAATGACTAATGTGAGAAAGAAAAATGTAACCTAATCTTGGCATTAATGCATACTATAATGAAATATAATGATCAAGTTGATCCTAAACCCTAAGTTGTAATCATATAGCCTTAATGTATACATCCTTAATGATATTCATGTTAAATTAGTGGCATTAGGTGTCATAATCAGATAACATACCTTGATACACATAAATGATATATATTCACCTAATCATAGATTACTCAAGTCATAAATATGAAACACATATCACTTTGTCCTCTAATACACACCATATTAATCACTCGATGTGAATCAATTCAGTAATATGTAATATGTCCAACCTGGTTCACTAAAATATAGATAATGACTTCAATATAGATAAGAAGTAATTGGATTCACATAAATGTGCATAATAAATAATAAGAAGTGAATAAATATGATAAAATGAATAAACATGACATTCATGTGAATAAGAAAGGTAATGTGACAATGTTTAATACACATACAAGTAATCAATGTGGCATAATTTGGATTAATTGTTGACTTAATAACAAATTGAATAAAATGTCCTACCACATGCAAGATAATTTGTATAATGATAATATGAGGATAATGAAGTGTAAATCCAAATTATTAATGATCAAATATATTGAGATAATTGAGTAACCTCTAATTGTGCATAATAATGAAATATAATTCTTTTTGGAAACCCAAGTGAATATGACATGATATAATAAAAAAAGAATAATGATAATGTGATATCCTAATAAATATAATGCTAATGAGCCAAAATGTTAGAAACGTTATATCTCATAAAAATAATCTTAATAATGGAACGTAGGTGATCCTGTGAGAACCTAACCTATGATGAGTTGCTTGTGAAGTATATGTTGATGAGTCGTTTGGTGGAAGTTATGGTTGGAGGAACAACCTGAAGTTTTGTGATGAGATGTTGCACACTCACCCTTCCCTCCTTGCTTGTGATTTTGGGGAAAAAATCCTCTTTAAGGGGTGGAGTGCTCTAACATACTGAATCCTAGATATTTTATCTTTTGGCCCTCTTTCCCATCTTTTCTTTTCATTTCTATCCTTCTTGGCCTTTTTTTTAATTTTTGGATATTATGGTAGTTTTGTGGACATTTTTTCACCATTTATGCCAATAAAGAGGTTTATGGACAAATACCTTAGTAAATATTTTAATAAGGATCTAATATGCAAATCTATCACTCATTTGACATATTAATAAATTATATTCGTTCGAGATCATTCCTTAGCCTTATGCAGCAAGGAAGAGAAAAAGGAATGAATCATGTTACTTCAAACAAGTTAATGTGATATGGAATTTATTAATATGAGAAATATTGGTAATATTGGATAATGGGATAAAATTCATAAAAGGAACACTAGTTGGTTAAAAATAAGCTGAGATTCATTTTTCTTTGGTTTGGTTTGGTTTCTAGGCCACGTTTCAAAATTTTGGGACAATGATAATTATATTTCTTTTATTTTTGAAAAGAAAAGATGAGTTTTCCTCACAATATTAAATGAAATAATAAATGATTCCAAAAGTGGAAAATAACATTAGATTCATGATCCACATGTTAAAATTAGCCTTTGGGTAAATTTTCATGTAATTTGGATAATCTTTAATATACATGTGAATTTAGGAGAGAGAAAGTGTGTAGAACCTTCAAAATATTAAATAAATATACAAATAATTCCAACATGCAAAATTGATGGCAATTTGTATTCACATTAAATATGACTTGTGGGTGAACGTTTATATAATTTGGATAATCTTGGAGTCATAAATGAAGGAGGAAAGAAAAAATGAGTTTTGAATTATTTAACACATTAAAAGTCCTCAAAAAGCAAAACCAATTCCATATTTAGATTCTACACCTCAAAATCAATCAGGGTATAAATTTGTTTTAAATTTGAAAATTGTTTGAGCCCGCAAAAGAAGAACGAGAAATCCATTGAATAATACATATATCACTTTAGTCAAATTATAATTCAATTAGGAAGATGAAATGTCACTCACTTTTGGCTTTATCCACGTGATCAGATGGCCAGGGTTCCTTGGTGGACCTTGGTCCACAAATTCGATGACTCGTGGTCATCTCCTACCTCGGGTCGGCTCAGGATAATAGGGAAACAATAAGTCAATTTTTCGTTTGGCATTATATCACTCGTTACTCGACCAAATCGCAAGTTCTTCAGCTCATTGGATTCCTTGTTCGAGTTTGCACCACATTATCCCAAGGTTTTTGTGTTTTGACAAATAATTGTGAAATCCCCAAATTTCTCGAATCTTCTCTCCCACCTCGTCTACGCAAACCCTAACCTACACCCTCTTCCCTATAAATACACCTACCGTGACCTTCCCCATCTCCTTTGCAACTCAACACACCCTCCGATTTTGAGTTTCATCCCTATTTGACCCTCTAGTGAGTAGCTGAAGCCTTGGAGTTTGTGGCGACTCTCCTCCTCTCCTCGATTTGTCTTCGGACAAATTGCAAGCACCATTAGGTTTGATTTCTTCTACTCTTTCATTTGTATCCTTCACTTTTGAGTTTGGTCACATGTTTCAAATTCACCCAAAATCCCCAAGAAAGCAGTAGCTGCTCATGGTGCCATGGCACATAGGTGAGGGAGGAAGATACCTTCTCACGATTTTACTGGGTTTCCCTTTCTTGTCTTCTGTCTTGTCGTTGTTTCGCGCGAGGACACTTTGGTCTTTTGTCTTTGTTTTGACTTGGTTTGATGCAACTTTGACAGGTGCTCTCTCAGCTGCCAGTATAAGGAACGGGTTGTTGACTTGGCTCTCTATGATTGGGCCAAGTCAAGGACCCTACCCCACTCTCTGGTTGTCTCGCTTTCTCTGCTTTGAAACAATTTGCCTACATGACACCTTCTGATTGCTTGGAATTTAATAATTCATATCTTTTAAACTGTGCATCCAAAAATAAAAACAAAATATATTTTGAACTCAGAAAAATGTGCTCCTTCTAATAAAAATATTTCCAAAGTTTTATTTCAAGTTTAGTCGAAGGTGATTTTCTAGAAAATGAATTAATTAGTAAAAAATCACTAAAAATACATGTAAAAGTCCATATCTTCAAAATACATAATATTATATGTTATTTTAATCACCAAACCCTAACTAAGATAGTGGTGGTTTTTTTAGGACCTAATTCAATGGTTTGTAGAAAAAGTTGATAACTTTAGGTTTTAAGTCCTAAATGAATGCATATAACGCTAATACATGAACATGGTTATGATAATATGATAAGTGGACTCTAATCTTGCTTAGGATTTTGAAAAGTGTTTTCTAGGACTCTAAAGAAGAGGTATTTGTGTCTAACACCTTAGTTGGGATATTTATGCCTTAACCTAATATTCACTAATGAGGCTTAATTGAACCTAACTCTTTCCTTGAAACCCTAATCTCTTGTGCCTCAAATTAGAACATAGTTTCATATTGTTTGGGGTTTAAACCCCACTACGATTCTTATTGATTCACATGATTATTCTTGCAATAACTACTTTTTTAGCATGTAGATTTATGTTCTATTTAATTTAAAGTAGCGATACTTATGAACAACCACCCACAGAGGGCATGTATTTATTTGCCCTGGGGAATGTTTATTCTCCTCATATTATTTTATGTGCCTGGGAATGTCTTATTCTCCCCTCACCTAAGGTTAGAGGTCATGTAGGTTCCTTAAACCTACTTAGTTAGCTAGACATAATTATCTTACATGCAAACCCCTTTTAATATAATTGTTATTGCCAAGTTTCTTTTGAATATGACCTCATACTCTTGTTATATTTATCATATGATGAACCCTATCCTAGTTTTACTTACTTTACTTATCTTGTTATCCTAGTCTATTTTTGTGAAACATACTTTTTATTCCCTTTCCCTTTTGTTGGGTTCTTCGCAACCACCCAGGTGTTGAGCGTGATGATGGATAAGACAAGAAGATCTTATGTTTTGGCTTGGATTTGGTTGATGGAGGTGTTACTTTGGAGACAAGATTATAGTAGTCTATACTTCCCTCTATCTAGATCCTAATCATGTGTCTTGATATAAACCCTAATGGGAGAATGTGATGTATTTTTGTAAACCTTTTTATGAAATTGAATATAGTCAGTTATTCTTTATTTTGCTACTTTATAATGGTCTTTTGTATACCAATGTTTAATAAATTTAGAAAATGGATGCCCATTCCATCCTAACTTTGAGTGTGTTTGGAATGGATGTCAATTCTTCAAATTTTTAGTAAAGGGGTGATTTCACCTCTTTACATCGAGGGAGGATGAGACCTTGGGATTCTGGCTCTCCCACAAGGATTGATTTCAACTTATTTGGGGTTAGCTGGAATTGAGTAGTATACCTCAATTCCTCATGACATTAGTAAAAGACATAATACAACCATGTAGTATATTTGTCTGGAGCCCTTTTGGGGTCTTCAGAAGGCCAATAGATTTCTATCTTGGTTATGTTGAGATGAAGGCCAAAATCTGGGCCCAAGGATTTTAAAAGAGCTAAGGCCTTAGACACTTTGGCAATGTCACCAATGAGAGTTTCGTCATCCAAGTAGAAAGATAATAAATATAAATGACATTCATCCCTTACGTGCAAAATAACAGGGTGAAGGGCCAACGAAAAAAAAAGCAGTCCAAGTGGATCACCTTGTTGAACCCAAACTGAATACATAATACACCCACCTTGATCTAAGTAGAGATGAGCAGGTGAACCATAACAAAATTCAACCCAACAAGTAATGGGAGGACACTGAAGATGAACTTCGTAAAAGATGGTGGACCTGTCAACCATATTGAAAGCATTGGAGAAGTCCACAAGAGCCAAAGTGTGTGTATGAACATGTTGCTTATCCTGAACAAGACATGTCACATCATGCAAAAGAGCATCAACACCCCCAGAAATGAGAACACCAAATTGATGATCTTGAAGATAAGAGATAATATCTCACAAAACTCCTTTTGTTGCAATCTTAAAATGAGATCATGCCAAATGGTACCAAAAGAAATGGGATGAATGTCATTGTCAAGATTAAGAAGAGGGTTCAAGGAAGAACTAGCGACATAAGGTGCCAAAGAGTAGGACAATGACCAGCCAACCAAATATTAACAACAACAACTATAGAGTCCAAGAGCAAGTCTTCTAATGTAGTAGCCGCACAACACATAGCGTCAAGAAGGTGTTATGTGTGAAGTCCATGACGTGCGCAAGAAGTCCCTTTATAGAAAGATAAAATAGAATCTTTCACCATAATATGAGTATGCACAAGCAGTCATGTGGTCAAATGAGATATCTAGTGGTAAGAGTAGCATCACCTTGGAACTCTTTTGGGACATTTGTGTGTATCTGAAGAGTATGAGCTATTTTAATAATATGACATTTCTTTCATTCAACCACCACATTTTGTTGAGGTGTGCGTGGACAAAAGAGGCAACGAATAATCCTTTTTTAAGAAAAATTGATTAAGAGCATGACTAAAATATTCTTTGGCATTATTAGTTTGAAGAATACAAATACGCTGAGAAAATTATGTTTCAATCTCATTGTAAAAACTTTGAATTATAGATAAAATATCTGAACGATCTCACATTAAGTATAAACATATGACTCTAGAAAAGTTATCAATAAAGGAAATAAAATATTTATATCTTGAAGGAACCGACACAGTCGCCAAACATCTGAATGAATAATCTAAAACCGTGACTTATCACTCATCTGATCCTTATCCCTAAAGTTAAATCGATGGTGCTTTCCTTGCTGAATGACTCATATTCTAATTTACTAAGACTAGATAGATGAGGATGAAGAATCTTGAGTTTATTTAAAGACATGTGTCCAAGCCAACTATGAATACGAAGAGGAGTGGATGCTACACATGCTTTGGAAGTCATACGAAGACAGTAGAGACATGCAAATTATTTCCCTCCACCGATCACATGTTGCGCTTGAAGGTCCTATATCACATAATCATTAGGGTTAAGTGTAATTGAGGCTTGAAGAGAATGATTTATCTTGCCTATGAAAAGTAAATCAAAGGGAAACTCAAGAATATATAAGGCTAACAATAATGTGCCTTCTACATGCACTTTTGAATACCTAGAAATGGTGATAGGCAGAAGAGAAGATCTACTGGTGGATTTGTTAGAATAAGGGTTTTTGTACCTATAATGTGATTTGTTACACCCAAATCAAGAACCCCCAAGAAATAAAACTTGTATAAGAAGCTTGAGATATGCATGTTGTCTAATCACCAGAATGCTTGGTGAGGTTTCCATAACTGCAACAACTGATGAAACTTTTTGGGAAGCATATACTGGAGGAAATGACTGTAATCATCATTAGATGCCTGAATTTGACGAGTGGTGTCTCCTAGAGTACATTTAGCAGATGCAACATTTGTAGATGGAGTTCTTAGATGATACTAGTGGTGTTATGACCCACTCCATGATTAACTAGTAAGTATCATGTTTAGTGCATAATCAAGTTAATTGACTTAAGCTAAGTGCTTATGTGTGATTATAGTTTTGATTAGCTGAGACAAGCTAATTAGCATGTTTTTATGCCTTGTGATTGTAGAGGATCTCACACTTGAAAAGTTGCAAAATAAATCGTGTTAATCGGACCTTCGAGGCAAGAGTTATGACGTTTTCATGTTCCTTTGGACTTGGATGCAATTTTACTAGAATTTGATTTTCCTTGAAGTGGGTCGGTTGTTTTTCTTTCCTTTATCCTTTCTTCCCGATAGAACAGAAACAACCGACGGAGCGGCGCCCACTTGCTGTTCGATCAGAAGCGATGGCGGGGGGGGGATCACATAGGCGATTCTTCTGGAGCCCTAGCTTCGTTTCCCAGCAGGCGCACCTCCGAATTCCTTCCTCCGCCCTCCTCCTTCCTCTACCTCACCTCTAGTCGCAGCTCTAACCAGCCTTAGACAAGGCGTCGGCCAGCCAAGCAGCAGCCGTGGCCAGCTGCAGGGCACCGGCCAAGGGGCCATTTTGGGCAAGCTAGCAGCACCCAGACCACCGCCCGACTTCGGCCTTGAGGTCCAAGCTACCAGCCGCAGCCCACCCAACCATCTAGGGGCGACGCCCCAACTAGAAGCTTTAGCTGTGAGAAGAAGCAGCCAGCAGTAATGGCCAAGGGTACTTTGGGCGCGAGCTACACCTCAAATCGTCACCATAGATTTTGGCCTTGAAGATAGGGCAAGATTCCACGACCATAGATGCATCTAGCACCAAGGATGGCTCTCCCCTTCAATCTGTTCATGGGGAAATGGTTGCTTGTTGCAGCAGGTTCTAAACCAGTAGCAATTGGGCGCATGAGACACCAAGGAAAGATAGCTTTTACCCTAGCCTTGAGGACTAGGTACAAATCCGCAACCCTAGTCCTCGATTCAGCTATTAACCGAATTCATCTTCAACCGAAACGTGTGTGGAAGTCACTGTTTGGTTGTAACAGGTTCAATTTGGGTATGTTCCAAGGTAGAAGAAGATTTGCGTGTGTCCAAGTCTCTGGACGCATTTCTGGATAAATTCGGACATCCCAAATTATGGTGAGTAGTGTTTCATTCATCTATCACGATTTAACTCGATAAAACGGACGATTTCGGTTCGATCCGTATTTAACGCAGTTTATAGCAAATACCCGAGTGCTGGGCAGTGTTGGCATCGCTCGATTTCTATATTGCGCGTTTCAATTATTAATATTTGCTCGACATTAATTAGTTGATTAATATGAGCGATGTAAATTAGCAAAATTAGATGATTAATTGAAACTTAAGTTACTCGATTAAATGTTGGAAGCAATAGAGCATGATCAAAAACTGGGAAGTTCGGGTACAAGCCCGGACTGTATGATTTTCTTTTATAAATAAAATAATGTATGATTACAATGAAATGACGATGTTGTGAAAAATATCAAAGAAACTCTATATGCAAGCTCTAGGTCATATTTAATCCGAATGCTGAAATTAGAAATACATGAATGATAATGGTACAGTTTGGGAATATAAAATCAGGGCATGCTTCCTGTTATGTTAATGTCTGTGAATTAACATTTACATGAATTGGCACATTTCTCTGAGATATTACTAGAAACTCTCGAGAATTGTTAATAATTAGTGTTATGATATGTAAGTAACACTTAATTGAGTTATGTGATGCACAAACCAGGATTTGGGTTAATGTGCACGTTCTTCGAGAAATTTCAGATAATTGATAAATGCTACATATGATTTCTTATATGTGAAGTAAATTACTCTTAGCAGTGCACTAAGATGTTCAATTGAATGAATTCAATATGCATGTGCCAAGTTGACTTGAGTTTGGGATATTTATGAATTTTAAATCTGCCTACATGCATGATATAAGGATTACTCAGTATTTACAATGATTTTGAGTATACTACTCTGCCAGTTCTAGAATGATATCGTATTGTGATTTGAACTGCAATAAAATAGATGAGGTAACTGAAACCCTAAGGATAGGGTGTTTCCATGTGATAAGTGAATGAGGTAACCCCTAAGGATAGGGTGTTGCTATGTGATAAGTGAATGAGGTAACTGAAACCCTAAGGATAGGGTGTACAATGAATCAAGTATTTTGATATCAAAATTCTCAGTATGAGATGTGGTGATGCTTAACAGTTCAACTGCATGATTTTTAGTATAAAGTGCCAAATCGACATGCATTTTGTTTATTTAAGAATTTTAGTTTGTCTGCATGTATAGTATGATAATTTCTCAGTAATCACCATAATTTGAGTTACTGTTATAACAGTTCTAGAAAGACAATGTATTGTGATTTGATCTGAAATTAGTAAATGTGGTATCAGGTAGAAAACAGAGATTTGGAACAAGAACCTGAGTTATGTAAATCAGATTAAAGTCTTTTTATAATATTAAAATAATAGACTTAGGTGCCCTAACACCGTAGAATCCCCTTTGTGCGGTATGCGATCTTAAGGGGATGAAACGACCTAACTGGACGACAGTCCAGACGGTCGGCAACCTACTGGAGGACAGTCCAGATGGTTGGAGAGAGAGACCTACTGGAGGACAGTCCATATGGTCTAGTAGTTTTGTGAGGCCTACTGGAGGATAGTACAGATGGCCGAGTGGTCGTGTTACCTACTGGAGGACAGTCCAGATGGGCACGGCTCGACACTCCGCCTGTGTGCTCTGGTAGGAGGAGTCCAATTTACACTCTTTGAGAGTGCCGTGAGGCCAGAGAGCCTGTGGTCATGTAGCAGACTAGGACGAGAGCAGTCAGACTTAGCATTTCCCGGGTGTGTCGCTAAGTCTTGTACGGTGGGATCATAGTTCGCTACAGATCTTTATATGCAGAGTACACTGCATATGATTGGGGCATAATAAAATATGTAATCATGTAGAACCACAGTAATTTAAAATATTAAGAGTCTAGAATCACTGTGCAAAAATCTCGATAGTTGTTTTTATGTTTAAGGTATGCAAATCCTGATATTAAATGCTTCATAGTTATGTACTATCTGCTAGTTTCACTATGTCGTTAGAACTGCTCTGTATAGTATTGTTCTTATGCTTTATTTCAATTTAATAAACTTGACGAGTTGTTTAGTGATAGTTAAATGAAAAACTATTCACTGAGCGAGTAGGCTCACTCCTCTACTCAAACATTTTCAGGTCAGCGACAGTTCCAGGAATCTGAAGGATCTTACCACCCTAGTCAGTAGAAGGTATATGTAGTTAGTTAGATAGTGGTCTCTTAGTCCTTTCCCCTCGGTCCTTGGGACATGGTGTGGAGAGAGAGTGTGTTTAATATGTAAATCCGTTTTGTAATTAACTGTCAACTTTATATTCCACATGTAAATGTAATATGACAATTACTCTGTTTATGTTTCTAATAAGTAAAATTTGAAATGCCTCCGCAAGTTGTGTATGTTTCAGTATTTATGTAATTTGTAAGATTTTCCTGTTGGTCTGTTTAATGTGACTAAGAAAAAGAAAATGTTAAGTGTGGTTTTTATGAGACGTGTTAATCCTTTTTACGCCCTAATCTCATGATTAGTGGGTAATGTGAGATCGGGGTGTAATAGTTTTGGTATCAGAGCATAGGTTGAGTACATGGTTACTCTAAGTCAAGGTCAGGGGACGACAAGAGACCAATAGGATTAGGACTTAAGTGTCTTCCTTCTAACTGCAATTTTCTAACAGGAAGTGTTCTGTTATACTATTGCAGATGGCAGGAAGAGGACGTGGTCATGAGAACCAAGTAAAGATCTTAGGATGAGTCGTTAAGAACCATTAGGGTAGAAAGATAGAGTTATAAGTGAGGAAAACAGGAAGTGATACATCTTTAGCTCTGGAAGGTCTGAGTATTTAGATACCCTGGCCAGGTGTCTGAGTACTTAGATTGACCAGTATCAAGCTACTCTGTCCATTCTTCTCTGGATGCCCTGGCCAGGTATGCAGAGGAAGGATGGGCTAGAGAGAAACCCTAGAAATCTTAGGGTTAAGAAACCGGAAATTAATGCAAGAGTAAGAGATTAAGCATAGGATGTGATACAACTGTTGCTTTATATTTCTTATTTGATTGGAAATCACTAGAAATGCTCTTATATGTATGGATTTAGATTTTTAGTTTGTAGAATAAATATGATTCTTTTATATTGTTGTGCGTTATAAATTGGTTTATTTATTATTTATATTCTTTGTATCAAGTAGACTAGAATATTGTTTAAATGAATTTTCCCTAAGTGGATATTCTTTTCACATGTTTGAGATTAATAGGAGTTGGTTAATCCTGAGTAGCTCTTGGCTTCAAGACTACAGGTTCAGCCTGGTCCGGCTGGCAGGATGTGTTACTGGGATCTAGTGACTCCTTTTAAAAATATAATAAAAGTAGACTCTGGATAATTTAGACCCGCAACATAGTGAGAATGTACATACACTAAGATGTGCATGAATCTTAAGGAGTTGGACTGGTAGTCTGGTATGACAAAGAATGTAACTAAGTACGTGGCAACATGTAGTGTGTGTCAGCAAGTTAAGGCTGAACATCAATAACCTGTAGGTACCTTGCAATCTCTTCCTATACCAGAATGGAAATGAGAACATATCACAATGGATTTTGTGATAGGGTTACCCAGGACACCTAGAGGTTGTGACTCGATATGGGTAATTGTGGATAGATTGACTAAATCTGCTCACTTTCTTCCTGTTAAGTCAACCTTTGATGTCCCAAAGTTGGCTAAGATATACGTGGATGAAATAGTCAGGTTGCATGGTATTCCAATTTCGATTATATCTGATAGAGATCCTAAGTTCAAATCCAGATTTTGGAATCAGTTGCATCGTGCTTTGGGCACAAAGTTGAGATTCAGTACAGCTTTTCACCCACAGACGGATGGTCAGTCAGAAAGAACCATTCAGACTCTTGAGGACATGCTGAGAGCATGTGTTTTGCATTTCAGTGGAAGTTGGGAAGAACACTTAAGGCTTATAGAGTTTGCATACAACAATAGTCACCATTCTAGTCTTGGTACGGCTCAGTATGAAGCTCTATATGGAAGAAAGTGTAGATCATCCATATGTTGGTATGAGGTAGGTGAAAAGCATATTCTTGGACCAGAGATAGTGGATTTGACTATTAGAAAGATTGCAGTGATTAGAGAATGGTTGAAAGCTGCATAAGATAGACAAAAGAGTTATGTTGAGAAGAGATGTAGACATCTTGAGTTTGAAGTTGGTAATGAAGTGTATCTGAGGGTTTCACCGTGAAAAGGAGTGTTGAGGTTTGGTAAGAGAGGCAAACTGACTCCTAGGTTATGGGCTCATATCCTATCATTGAGAGGATTGGACCTGTAGCCTATAGGTTGGAATTGCCATCTGAGTTGGCTAATTTACTTGATGTGTTTCATGTATCGAGGTTGAAGAAGTGTTACCCTAGTACAGAGGAGATAATGGACCCAGAACATGCACAGCTTATATCAGATGTGTCCTATGTTGAGGGACCAGTACATATAGAATAATTGGAAATTTCAAGAAGTTTAAGAATCACGAGGTACCGTTAGTGAAAGATATGTGGAGGAATCATAACCTAGAGGAAGCTATGTGGAAGCTTGAGTCAAAGATGTATAACAAGTTTCCTTTTCTCTTTTAGGAATTTCGGGACGAAATTCTTATAAGGGGGGGAGATTGTTATGACCCACTCCATGATTAACTAGTAAGTATCATGTTTAGTGCATAATCAAGTTAATTGACTTAAGCTAAGTGCTTATGTGTGATTAGAGTTTTGATTAGATGAGACAATCTAATTAGCATGTTTTTATGCCTTGGGATTGTAGAGGATCTCACACTTGAAAAGTTGCAAAATAAATCGTGTTAATCGGACCTTCGAGGCAAGAGTTATGACGTTTTCATGTTCCATTGGACTTGGATGCAATTTTACCAGAATTTGATTTTCCTTGAAGTGGGTCGGTTGTTTTTCTTTCCTTTATCCTTTCTTCCCGATAGAACAGAAACAACCGACAGAGCGGCGCCCACTTGTTGTTCGATCAGAAGCGATGGCGGGGGGGGATCGCATAGGCGATTCTTCTGGAGCCCTAGCTCTGTTTCCCAGCAGGCGCACCTCCGAATTCCTTCCTCCGCCCTCCTACTTCCTCTACCTCACCTCTAGTCACAGCTCTAACCAGCCTTAGACATGGCGCCGGCCAGCCAAGCAACAGCCGTGGCTAGCTGCAGGGCGCCGGCCAAGGGGCCATTTTGGGCAAGCTAGCAGCACCCAGACCACCGCCCGACTTTGGCCTTGAGGTCCAAGCTACCAGCCGCAGCCCACCCAACCATCTAGGGGCGACGCCCCAACTAGAAGCTTCAGCTGTGAGAAGAAGCAACCAGCAGTAATGGCCAAGGTTACTTTGGGCGCGAGCTACACCTCGAATCGTCACCATAGATTTCGGCCATGAAGATAGGGCAAGATTCCGCGGCCATAGATGCATCTAGCACCAAGGATGGCTCTCCCCTTCAATCTGTTCATGGGGAAATGGTTTCTTGTTGCAGCAGGTTCTAAACCAGTAGCAATTGGGCGCATGAGACACCAAGGAAAGATAGCTTTGACCCCGGCCTTGAGGCCTAGGTACAAATCTGCAACCCTAGTCCTCGATTCAGCTATTAACCGAATTCATCTTCAACCGGAACGTGTGTGGAAGTCACTGTTTGGTTGTAACTGGTTCAATTTGGGTCTGTTCCAAGGTATAAGAAGATTTGTGTGTGCCCAGGTCTTTGGACGCATTTCCGGATAAATTCGGACATCCCGAATTATGGTGAGTAGCGTTTCATTCATCTATCACGATTTAACTCGATAAAACAGATGATTTCGGTTCGATCTATATTTAACACAGTTTATAGCAAATACCCGGGTGCTGGGCAGTGCCGACATCGCTCGATTTCTATATTGCGCGTTTCAATTATTAATATTTGCTCGAAATTAATTAGTTGATTAATATGAGCGATGTAAATTAGCAAAATTAGATGATTAATTGAAACTTAAGTTACTCGATTAAATGTTGGAAGCAATAGCGCACGATCAAAAATTGGGAAGTTCGGGTACAAGCCCGGACTGTATGATTTTCTTTTATAAATAAAATAATGTACGATTACAATGAAATGACGATGTTGTGAAAAATATCAAAGAAACTCTATATGCACGCTCTAGGTCATATTTAATCTGAATGCTAAAATTAGAAATACATGAATGATAATGGTATAGTTTGGGAATATAAAATCAGGGCATGCTTCCTGTTATGTTAATGTGTGTGAATTAACATTTACATGAATTGGCACATTTCTCTGAGATATTACTAGAAACTCTCGAGAATTGTTAATAATTAGTGTTATGATACGTAAGTAACTCTTAATTGAGTTATGTGATGCACAAACTAGGATTTGGGTTAATGTGCACGTTCTTCGAGAAATTTCAGATAATTGATAAATGCTACATATGATTTCTTATATGTGAAGTAAATTACTCTTAGCAGTGCACTAAGATGTTCAATTGAATGAATTCAATATGCATGTGCCAAATTGACTTGAGTTTGGGATATTTATGAATTTTAAATCTGCCTGCATGCATGATATAAGGATTACTCAGTATTTACAATGATTTTGAGTATACTGCTCTGCCAGTTCTAGAATGATATCGTATTATGATTTGAACTGTAATAAAATAGATGAGGTAACTGAAACCCTAAGGATAGGGTGTTGCCATGTGATAAGTGAATGAGGTAACCCCAAAGGATAGGGTGTTGCTACGTGATAACTGAATGAGGTAACTGAAACCCTAAGGATAGGGTGTACAATGAATCAAGTATTTTGATATCAAAATTCTCAGTATGAGATGTGGTGATGCTTAACAGTTCAACTGCATGATTTTTAGTATAAAGTGCCAAATCGACATGCATTTTGTTTATTTAAGAATTTTAGTTTGTCTGCATGTATAGTATGATAATTTCTCAGTAATCACCATAATTTGAGTTACTGTTATAACAGTTCTAGAAAGACAATGTATTGTGATTTGATCTGAAATCAGTAAATGTGGTATCATGTAGAAAATAGAGATTTGGAACAAGAACCTAAGTTATGTAAATCAGATTAAAGTCTTTTTATAATATTAAAATAATAGACTTAGGTGCCCTAACACCGTAGAATCCCCTTTGTGCACTCTGCAATCGTAAGGGGATGAAATGACCTAACTGGAGGACAATCGTCTGCAATCGTAAGGGGATGAAACGACCTAACTGGAGGACAGTCCAGATGGTCGGCAACCTACTGGAGGACAGTCCAGATGGTTGGAGAGAGAGACCTACTGGAGGACAGTCCAGATGGTCTAGTAGTTTTGTGAGGCCTACTGGAGGACAGTCCATATGGCCGAGTAGTCGTGTTACCTACTGGAGGACAGTCCAGATGGGCACGGCTCGACACTCCACCTGTGTGCTCAAGTAGGAGGAGTCCAATTTACACTCTTTGAGAGTGCCGTGAGGCCAGAGAGCCTGTGGTCCTGTAGCAGACTAGGACGAGAGCAGTCAGACTTAGCATTTCCCGGGTGTGTCGCTAAGTCTTGTACAGTGGGATCATAGTTCGCTACAGATCTTTAGAGTACACTGCATATGATTGGGGCATAATAAAATATGTAATCATGTAGAACCACAGTAATTTAAAATATTAAGAGTCTAGAATCACTGTGCAAAAATCTCGATAGTTGTTTTTATGTTTAAGGTATGCAAATCCTGATATTAAATGCTTCATAGTTATGTACTATCTGCTAGTTTCATTATGTCGTTAGAACTGCTCTGTATAGTATTGTTCTTATGCTTTATTTCAATTTAATAAACTTGACGAGTTGTTTAGTGATAATTAAATGAAAAACTATTCAATGAGCGAGTAGGCTCACTCCTCTACTCAAACATTTTCAGGTCAGCGACAGTTCCAGGAATCTGAAGGATCTTACCACCCTAGACAGTAGAAGGTATATGTAGTTAGTTAGATAGTGGTCTCTTAGTCCTTTCCCCTCGGTCCTTGGGACATGGTGTGGAGAGAGAGTGTGTTTAATATGTAAATCCGTTTTGTAATTAACTGTCAACTTTATATTCCGCATGTAAATGTAATATGACAATTACTCTGTTTATGTTTCTAGTAAGTAAAATTTGAAATGCCTCCGCAAGTTGTGTAAGTTTTAGTATTTAAGTAATTTGTAAGATTTTCTTGTTGGTATGTTTAATGTGACTAAGAAAAAGAAAATGTTAAGTGTGGTTTTTGTGAGACGTGTTAATCCTTCTTACGCCCTAATCTCATGATTAGTGGGTAACGTGAGATCAGGGTGTAACAAGTGGATTCATAGCATGTTTCTTTGTAGTGACCCATCTTTCAACAATGGTTATAAATTGGCCAACTTCATCCTCAAGGAGGTCTTCCTCCAAATCATCCTCTTCCTCCTTATACTCGTCCACGGCCAATGAAACCATGATTGATATGACTATTTGTAGCTGGTTCCATTATATATTTATCCAAAGAGGTGTGTGGAGCATAATCTATAAAAGAATAGGAGACTCCCTAATAAGCTTCAACTAATTTAGGAAGTTTAGAATCAATAATGATTTGATTAGATAGTCCATCATATTCACATCAGATGCCAACTAGGAATTCGATATTTTCATCTAATCTCAAGGTTTCTAGAGTTCCTTGATATCCATAATCAATTAAAGTAATGAATGAAGATCATCAGTGATTCAAGCTACTTCCCAGAGTATTGGGCTGGAGAATTATCATCATATTGAAGATTATACATCTTCATAGTCATCTCATACTTACATGAGATATTTGATTCATACATGAGGTTGGAAAATCAAGACATCCTTACATTTCTTAAAGTCATTGGTGAGATCAGCAACACGTGACTCCATAGAACTCCATGAAATAGATAGAATATTTGCAACTATTTTCTCCCATTGGTTTCAATTATCATCTTTAGGAGGACCCTCCTTGAGATGTTTGTACTCCCCTTGTGTTTTGAACCAAATCTTGATTTAGTGACTCCATTGAGTAAAGTTCTTGTCATTGTGTTTTTGAGTAGTGATTACCCGATCACGAAAAGGAGAGGGGACATTGATACCTTCACATCTCCTTTGTACATGATGACAACATACTATATACACCACGTATAGATCATATACATGACATGTTCAGTGTGGCATAGCATGTATGCATAAAGTCACATCTGACAACATGGTGAGTCTGAATGTGACATGGCATGTAGGAGTAAACTTGCCTTCTGATAATAGGGTGTGTCTTGATGCAAAACATCATATAACTTGATGCATGGATAGACTTTGTCTTTCTTGATGAAGGTACACTATGTGCAGGATAGGAATATGTTGTGTTCGGGGCGGCTGGGGTAGATCATTGGAAGAAACATCTAGAAATATCTAGCTCTAGCTTCAAGAATGATCCACCACTTCTTGAAATAAACTTACTTGATGTAGAGGAGGAAGGAAAGATGGCCCAGATAAGAAAGATAAGGATCATGATGATGGAAATGTCTTCCACCAAAAAAGATATGACAGTCCAGATATGAGGGATGGAGATGATTTCCATTGCAAAAGAGATGACGATCTAGATTTGAGTGATGAGTATGATATCCATCATGACAGAGAAAGAATTATTTTGAGATCCGAGTGATGAAGATGATTTCCACCACTGTGAGGAGGATGATGATGGTGGAGATGACTCTGACTTCCAATGTAAGGAAGAAGTGATGATGATGGAGATGACTTCTACCATAAAAACAAAGAGAAGACGATGATGACTGTGAGGATGACTCTGCGATGGTGGCATACGCCAAGTGACTCTCTCTTGGGAATTAAGGAAACACTTGATATGATACTATGTAGATAAAAATAGAATGAAGCAAAGCAACTTGTGTCTTTTTTATATACAAGACATACCTATATATATGGACTTAAGCGGTGGAAATAATGGAATTACACAATGTGGGACTAATCCCAAATATACAAAGGAACATAATATTAGGATAATGAATAATAAATACTTATTATTCTAACATGCATAAAAACTATATAGATACGAGGATTAGGGGGCGTTACCATTATTTAGGGTGTATTTTTGGCCCTAGGATCCATATCCAACACGCATGTATGCGTGTCTTGTCACTACAACCAACACTACATCATGCTGAGGTGGTGGTGCTCTGTTCGCTGCCTCCTTGACCGCTTTGCCAGCTGTGTGGGGTGCTATTTGGGATCTTCGTCCACCCCTGAGCCATTTAATGTGTATGGACCAGCGTCATCTTTGATCTTATGACATGTGTCTGTCCAATCTACCAGAGACTAATTGGGGTCTCCTTTTACCATAGATCTGATCAGACATGGGATCCTGAACACTCGTGGCTAGATAGCTCTTGATCTGAGGGCCAAAACCCTTCACTCCCACGACTCCATTCCACACAGGCTTGCACCAGTATCCATGGTGGCTCTATTTAGAACTCGTCAGATCTTAGCAAAGGGAGGGAAATGAGGCCCCTACCAACCTATAATTGGGCCTCTTGTACCTGCCTCATGTGTACGAGTCATGAGGTGCCCATGGCTACATTTAAGGAGCATCATGGGTTAAATGCTCAAACCCCAACCATGATGGCACCTCAATCCTAGAGAAGAAGAATGAGTTGGTGCGAAGGGCACATTAGCGTGTGAAAGGGGGAAAATGGGTCAGTTGTAAGACAAAGGGAATATACCGTGCCCGATTTTTGCACAAGAGGATAGAAATGGCGTCGATTTGTGCATTATTGGTGTGTACATTGTGGCTCTACTATAGTTGTACGATTGGAGGTAGATGGTGACCTCCCAACCTTTGGAAATTGGTGAGGCGATCCGTGGGTGTGCTCCTACGACTATACTTAATCGAGGAGAAATGAGTGTGGGGGGCACAACCAAACTGGGCTACGTGACCATACTTGGACCCAAAAATGGATTTTAGTTAAATTAGATCGATCAACATGAGAGAAGTTCAAAATAAAATCAAAAGGTCAGATCTCGAGCTTCAAAGTTAGAGTGAGGCAATTTTTGTTCCATTAAAATGATAGTTGAGCCCATTACAACGTGAAACTTATTAAAGAGAAATATGTGTGTAAATAGGAGATTTAATTTTCTTGCAAGATGGATACATATCATGAAATGGTGCATGGTTCAAATATGCATATTTTGTCACGTCATAAATTCTGCATTGATGCGAGCAAGTTGAAGTACACCACACTCCGGCTATGAAATTGATGTCAAAGTGAGTAAGAAGGAGAACATTTGATGAAAGAAGAGGAGTATAAAAGAAGGGAGAGAAATTTAGGTTGTCACAAGTATAGTGATACTCAATTACCACAACCTACAATAGGTCCTTGTACTTGGAGGTAACGAGCAGTTGCGTCAGACTCAAAATCTAAAGACTAATAGTAGCCCGGTGAAGCATTTTGGTATTGTGCGGTATGATTCCTGTTTTGGACGAAGTCTCCTTACCCCCACAATTATCAAAAGATAGGTATATGTTTACACGTTGATTATTAGGAGTCACATGACATTAAGCTATCAATCGAGTCTAATTTGAGATGTAAACAAAAGAATTTGGAAAATTCCACATTTTTACTTTTGATTATCACATCGAACTCTAATGTCAGAATTTGTAAAGATAACATATAATGTCCACAACTTTTATCCTTTTTACATGTACACTTATTAAGATATTCACAAAATTGATGCTTTAAACGTGCTTTCACCTACGTGGATGGAGCTACACGTTCAACCTTTTATTTTGTGACCACTCCTTGCTTCCGTTAACTTAGATGGAAAAATATTGTAAGACCGTTTCATAAATTGATGTGAATGGGAAGTTTGCATCTGGAAATTGAAGTTTTTGTCATAAAGTAAATAATATTGAAAAAGCTCGCAAGAGCAAGATATGCAAGCACCTGAGAGTGGAGCATGGTAATGATCCGCAAGTCTCAAATACAATGTTGATTGCGATTTTTATTGTGCGGCGTTGAAGAGCAATATTGCTATGTAAATTGGAATCGTCAAATTCTCACTTTATAGTCTTCTCTCCTTCCTATGCAACAAACACAAATACGACTCGGACTGGACATACGAAATTGCTTTCCGCTCGGATTAGTATTTACCTCCTTTTCTGTTGTATATATAAAGTCCGCCAGTGCTATTCATGTGCAACATACCGATCCATATATTCGTGGTAGAGCATAGTCAGGGGATATTCAAGGGGTGTTCCATTGCATCGTCAGATTCTCGCTTTATAGTCTCTCTCCATCCTATGGAACAAATACAAATACGACTCGGACTGGACACACGAAATTGCTTTCGGCTCGGATTAGTATTTACCTCCTTTTCTGTTGTATAATATAAAGTCCGTCGGTGCAGTTCATGTGCAACATAGTCAGGGGATATTCAAGTGGTTCCATTGCATGTGTTTCGGTGGGACAACAAATAATTCGTCGGGCATCTTCTAGCCATTGGAAAGAGAGTCCTGGTTCTGAGTGACTCTTGCAGTTATCCTTCCCTTCAACCGGGCTCGCCGGCCGTATTCTCTGCAACTCCGCAAAGCATCGACGTCAACGCGCGTATTATTAGTAGAGGTGCCTGTCGCTTGCCCGATGACAGCTTGTTAATTTAGTTTTTAATAGATACAAACAACATTTTGCCCTAGATGGCGGTGAGTCGGTGACACGCGGAAGTCAACAGTCGACGTCCGTCAGGCGTCACCGTAGTTCAGATAGGTATTATATTCGTGTTCTGGTTCCGGCGATCCCTGTTATAAATCACGATAATCTTTAATCTCCATCCTTCCGCCACAGCGGATTACTTTTCTTTCCCTTACTCATGCTACTTGTGTTTTAGTTTAGTTAATAGTCATGTTTTTATATGAGAACCCCAAATTATTAGGGCTTTGAATAAAATCAGCTCTATCTTCTGCCTGCAGTTGAGCTATAAATTCAATAATCTTCTCCATCACATTACAGAAAACTCCATCGTTGGCCATGAATTTCCAGAGTTTCACGAATTCCTTGGTCCCGCCGACCCTAAGGGCTCGGAGACGGTTGCGTTCAGAATCATGGTACGGTCTTGACCTCTACGATGATTGCCATCAGCCCCTCATTCCAAGGAAGAAAGAAACAAGTAAGGATTCTGATGGCCATGCCAATGAACATCTACAAAAGAAAACTGAAGAAGACTATATTGAAGAGGATGCCATTGTTTTGCCAGAACCAAAATTTAGATTCTTGGGAGATGTTATGATGACAATGGAACAACATGGGTGTTCGAGAATTGCAAAGGTTTGCAACCGACTACTTGGTGGGTGCATCCCACCAATCCTACTACCACCAAGAGTTGTGATCCGTAGCGGGGCAGGATGCGTATATAGTCCTACCTAGTGGAATGGAGGAGGCACATCTTGTTGGAGCCATCAGCCGTATTGCATGTCTGGCTACCCTCGATTATTACTGTCTCTTGGACTACCATTCCGAAACATGTACAATCTTCCCAAAGTCCAGTCCCGCAAAGGTCGAGGATGAGATTTGGGGCATTGGAAGGTATCATGAGGATGAGGATTCATCGATCTATGGCCATTGGGAATACATAGCACGACCTCGCCACAGAGCTTATAGAACAACTTTTAAGATTGTGCGCATCTTCAAGCACAAGAGCACTATTGACGGCGCAGCTAATTGTAGCATGGAGATAGTCACGTTCGAGACCAGCAGGCATCGGACGTCCTGTAGTCCAAGACATCCACCAGAATGGAGATTTATTACAAAGACTGACGGTTTCCTCCCTAAAATTGATTGCTTTGGAATATCGGCGACATGTGATGAGGAGATCATGTACATCCCACCTTGTGGCTGGCGTCCCTCAAGCATGCTCAGGAATATGATTGCCTTTAATACAGCAGAAGAGAGGTTTCAAAATATTTCTCTCCCCAATCCACCTTCTCAAATGCCAAAGTATGCGTCCGGTGGGAGGCCCATGTTCGGTGGTGATCTTTTCACAAAAGAACATATGCGTCGACTTATGCCACGAAGGCTACCATCCTCATATGGATATTTTTCATATGGGCTTGGTTTTGTTAGTCTTTGTACTAGATGGGATGCCAGAGTTCTCACATATGAGCAGCCATCATCATCAAGTTGATAAGAGACCATAACTGATGCCATGTGAATGTTGTTCTTGTCAAAATAACCTCACATTTAAATCAAATCCGCCATGTTATTTAGTACGGACGGATGCACTGATTAAATGTATACAAGCTTCCATTATTTAGCTGTGTGTTGTTGCAGACGTGGGATGTCGACAGAGTAACAATCTAGTTAGCAATCCTTTTTTTTACATTCTTACATCTTTCTAGTGTGTTTAACCACAGAAATATAATGGTGTTGAATCAAATAACAATTGTCTAGCTTGTAAGTTTGTCTATACAGAACACCTGCTTGAAAGACCAATATGTAATATGAAAATTCCGTATGATTACATAACATGTTATCATGATAATGTGTGATAGAAAGAAAAATTTATGTTTTCTCAAAATTCTTTTATTGGATGAAAATGTGCTAGTAACACAAACAACCATATGTGTTAGTACCGGTTTATTCATGGGGCATATTTTTAATGGAGAGTAGTGTCTGATTTCAATTCTCTTGCTTTTGTAGTTACTCCCACCTGCATTTATGAAAAAAGACTAATGCACAACCAGACATACATGTTTCCAATTAGTGTTGGGAACACACAACATGAACAAAATAGAATAGTAGTTTGTTGTATTGCACTCAATTATGTTTCTTCCTCATTATGCCCCTATTTGACACTTATTATTACCTAAACAAGAACATTTATAATTTATACTTATAATTGTTTTCTCAACTCCCAAAAATGTCTTGTTTTCACATTCTTCATCTTACAAGTGTGCTTAATCACAGAAAAAAGGGTGTTGAATCTAATAATAAATGTCTGTTTTGTAAGTTTGTGTGTACACAAGACCCGCTTGAAGACCAATATGCAATACAAAAGTTTTGTATGATTGTGTAGCATGTTATCATGACAACTTGTGATGAAAAGAATTTTTCGTGCTTTCCCAGAAGCTTCTTAGTGGTTGGAAATATACCAATAACACGATTACAACTATATGTTGTCCCGGCTCAGTCAACTTATGAGGCAGGTTTTGAATGGAGAGCAATGAAGAATTTTAGTTCTACACTTCCGTAGTTACTCCCGCCTTCATTCTGGAAAAAAATTAATGCACAACCAGACATATACATTTCCAACTAATGCGTGTGAATACACAACATGAACAAAATGAAATAGTAGTTTATTGTATTGTACTCAATTATGATTGTTCCTAATTGTGCACCTATTTGACACTTAATATAAACTAAAAAAAACATTTATAAAATTTATACTTGATAATAGTTCTCTCTCTGCCCTTCCATCCTACTAGCAAATATTATTTTACTTCTAACTAAAGTTCTCAATACCATAGTATTTCCACACACAACTCCTAGAATAGTCATCTTGTTGTATGAGGAAACTTGACTACAACCAAACTATTGACAGATGATATTCTGCAAATCTAAAGACATATTTTGATTCAAAATTTTGACTTCTATTGATTCAAAAAGGAAATTAAAATGCAGTGACAAACATTACCTTCAGAAAGTACTTAATCTTTGTTGGTGCAAAGTCACCCATAAAATCTCAAAATTTGAAGCCTTAGATGAAATGATCTTAAAATGGATGATATGACTATCCATATCACCAAAGTGCACCTCTTTTAAGGGAGCTCATCACTAGAAACCCCATAGTTAAGCATGCTCAACTTAAAGTAGAGCTGGGATAAGTGGCTTGTTAGAGAGTTGATCTCAGGTTGTTTGTATGTGAGAACAAAGCACACAACCAAGGCCATGTGGTGATGGTTTATGGGGATAGACAATAATGGAAAAGCTCTATTAGTGCCTTGAGTAGCAGACCAAGTGTTAAATGTAATATTAAAGTCAATTCCCCTCCTTTCCTAATGCCTAGACCGAACGAATCAAGATTGTAGTGTCGTGTGTGCATGTTGGTCCCACCTACTAGAGGGCAATGGGATATGTTAGCATTTATGATACCTAAGCCATCGTTAAAGGATCTATTAGAGTATCAAGAATTATGGCTAGCCCCACAAACCACTAAATTTCCATGACTGCACACTTTATCCTCATGTACACAAAACCAAATCAATTTTTCTATAGCTCACCCATACTAGTATTACTGCAAGAAAAATACACTTAACTATGTTGTTCTTAGTGATGGACTCCCTAACAAGGAGGCATACTTTGGTGATATGGTTTGTCCTATAATTCCTATTTAATATCATTTCCTCATGATTGGAATACACAACTCGAGGTTGTAGTAACACATGTCCATCTGGACCCCACCTACTGGAGGGGAAATTCTTTAATATCATTTGTAACACCTGAGTCACTACCCAAGAATCTACTAGAGTTTCAACAATAATGTCTAGCCCACATAACACCACATGGTCTCATGCGTGTACTTTATCCTCACTCATGCAAAACTCCCCATCAACTTTCTTACAGGTCACCCATTCTAGCACCACCCTAGTGATGGGCTCCCTAAAAAGAGGTAAACCTTAGTCATATGGGTAGTTCTATCATTCCTTTTTTTTATCATTTCATCTAAGCATCAGATTTGTGGATGATATAATCTTTTCCACTAAGATTCGTGCTTATCAATGCTCAAATATATGACCTTGCAATAACTTCTCTGTTTTGATATAGAATCAGAATGATCCATGCACACACAACTTCTTTTCATGAATACCATCGTAAGGATGATCCATATCACCTCATCAGGTAGTCCTTTCCTTATTCTTGAACCTCACAAATCAGTAATAAATTCCCTAAACTTAATGGTGATCCAATAAATTTAAGATAAGAACTTTCTGCATATGAAATAAACCCCCATAATCCTAGCATTCATAGTACATGGTCAACAACTGTGTCAGTGTACAATCTTGCTCTAGATGTATGCATCAAATACAAGTATATGCATGTGACTTTGATGGTATCAAGGCCAAAGTATGGTGGAAATGATATTGACATTTATTGGCTCCACATCTTTAATATTGTAAGACTTCCCATGATAAGTGTGTTGACTTGTATTGTAAGAGTTATTAGTTTCTCTGTAATATGATCCTAATTGTCATGATCCATAAAGGTTAAAATCAATTTATTATACTTATATCCTCTCCTATATATAATAGGGGAGTTTGTCATCTTTAATAAGAATATATATCATTAACTTCCATCTTACTTTACACATGATATCACAACATTGATCCTAACAATAAAGGAGGACAAAAGAGAGAGCATATGTGTGGCGCCTTCTCTTTTTGGTTTGGCGACCCTCCACATATCATCCCAACCTTTAATTTTGCTGATATATATTTACATTGACCTCATATACTAAGTAGCTTTTTTTTCTATCCCTTCCTGACTGTGGCTTCCTTTAACTAATCCCCAAGAAAAATCTACATCATTCCTCCACTAAGATTCTATAATGGGGTCGACATCATTGATGACATAGATCTTACACTCACACTTACTTTTGGTCGTCCTGATCAATACTCAGCAACCATGGATCGCATATACCCAATAGGTAAGGGTACCTCAACCTTCTTAACATAGTACAAGGACTACTTTAAGAAGGCTTGAGAAATCTTTCCAATAGGTTTCCGCAAACAAGGGTCATACACCATCCTATATTGGCGTAGTTCTTCATATCTCCAGTGGCATCACCTAGTTTCATGTTGCCAAAAATAACCTATGCCATCAAGTCCTCCTCTAGTTGGTACCAACATCCAAGTCATTGCTAAAGTTTCAGAATCCAACATTTAGATCTTGTCTACCGCAAAGCCATGTTATACTATTGTCAAATAACTTTTTAATATTGTTACCGATAATATGCTGTCCAAAATCAAATTTCAAATTTCAGTAAATTATATTCACAATAAACTGTGTAGCAAAGGAAAATATACTATCTTGTAAATTCAAAATTAGTTTCCTATGATTCTTTCTCAAGCCCACTTTTGCAATCTTCATCTTAGAATGCGATCATCCAAATTTTTTTCTTACAAACATGATAATGTTCTTTTCCTTCTTCATGTACGTTAGTAGGCAATTTTTGTAGCACTAACATAAAATCTTCGAATTTAATGATCCACATGACCCCTTTTTGTGAGATAGTCCCTCATACAATGTTCTAGTGGAGATAAAAGGCTCATGTTAGTGAATAAAGTACTAAAAATACTACACTATTTTTCTTTTTCTACGTGTGGTTCCCCTAACCCAAAGATCTAAGTGACTTTGTTAGAATGAAGGATATTCAATGTTTCACATTATAGTACCCATCATCATCATCATCATCATCATCTAATCCTCTATCCCATCCATGTTGGGTCATCTACATAGATCCTTTGTCTACATCGAACTCTATCATGGGTCATATTTTGATCAATATTTAAATATCCAAAATCTCTCTTTATAAGATCTTCCCATGTTAATTTAAGACTCCCCCTCTTCTTTTTGATTGTTTACTATGCTTGACACAATAGGATTGCTTCATATAGGAGAATTTGTCTGCCTGCCTCGCACAAGTCCATACCATCCCAGTCACCCCTCATGCAACTTGTCCTCAGTTCTAACCACCCCCACTTTATTCATGATATAGTTATTTCTCAAGCAATCTTTTCTTGTTTTTATACACAAACACTTTTCATATGAATTTCATCCACATTCATCTTGTTGAGACCTTGTTTCTTCACCTCCCAACATTCACTACCATATAGTATAACTTTCCATATAGTTGTTCTATAAATTTACTTTTTAATCTGAGAGAGATCTTTTGATCACATAATACTCATTTGCAATCATGCATTTCAACCATCCTTCAGTGATCCTATGTCATCTTTTCCATCCCCTTATGTCACACCCACATCCCACGATTTCCGCAAATCCTGAGATTAGGGCATGATTATGAGGATTACACTTAATACAAAGTTCACTCCTGACTTTTCCCTTTTTATTTCAAACTCTTTATTTTCTTGCATTCAATCACATAAACAAAACAAGACAATTAAACTATTATTACTCTAATATGATCTCAACATTAATGATACACATTCATATATTCATTCTATTTCTCACACTTCCATGTACATATGACATGATAATCAGATACATTCTCTCTTATCAAGGAAACAAAGATACAAAACATCATTGATAACTCTCTCACATCTATACAAGGACCTAGAGTGACAGGGACCGTCTAAACTTAACTAATCTCATACTTAACTCAGGAAGTAGCTCTACTCTGATGCTTGACCTTCTTCAAGTCCATGTGGTTTCCCTAAAAATTTTGAGTAGAGGGCTGAGCCTACTCGCTCAGTGAATGAGTAGTTCAAAGAAACAGTCTAAAGCACTGATATAATTACAAATATACCTTTTAGCAACTGATATCAATTATAACATCAGTAATTACTACACTGAGCAGATCTAAAACGAAATAGTTAAAATAACAAAGAATGTAAATATTGCATTTAAATAACAACTACTACGATACTGTACTCAAATCTTTCTTAACTCTTTTTACTTATAAGAAACTCTTTAAACCTATATGATCATATTTTAGCTTATGCCCTGATCATATGCAGTGTACTCTACATATGAGACTCGTAGTGCACTACGATCACACCGTACAAGACTTAGCTGACACACCCGGGAATGCTAAGTCTGACTACGTCACTAGTCTGTAATAGTGTAATGGAACTCTGGCCTCTTGACTCCTCCTCTAACCTGAGCACATAGGCGGAGAGTCAAGCCACCTATTGGCTTTTCTATACTCTAGTGCCACCAGGCCCTCTAGTTGATGTTGGACGCTACATTCTATAATTTAAGGAGACTTCCACTTGGGCTTTGTACCCTGTACCACATGTTAGTACGATCTGACCCATGTATACTGGACACTGCTAGGGTTAGGTCATTTCACCCCTAAGACACAGACCTCACAGAGGGGTTCTACGGTGTTCAGGGCCCCTAAGTCTATTATAACTTGATTATTTCTTTCTCTTAGCATGATTTCTTTTAACTATGTATCTTACTGACTGCTCAGACTACTGAACTGAATTCACTGATAATACTGAACTGAAGGCTTAACATAGTGTTTACCCTTTTCTTAGGGTTTCTCCTTACTCTTTCACATATAGCATTTCTCATGTATTCAAACATATATCATGTCTACTAAACAAGTATTCTCATTCAAATATTTCACACATATATACATGGCATCAATAACATCCCAATCTAGGGCATGTCATATCCCTCCACTTGCAATAGCATAATCACTTATCATTTCATGACAAGTTTTTGAATTAGAGAATCTGAATCTCTTAAACAAATCATGCATGTATATAAGATATGATTCAGCTAAAAACTCATAATATCACATTACTTTATTCATTGAACACCCTATCCTTAAGGTTTCATTTACCTCATTCACTTAATTGAACACCCTATCCTTAGGGTTTCATTTACCTCATTCACTTAATTAAACACCCTATCCTTAGGGTTTCATTTACCTCATTCACTTATCTCATGGCTCTCATAAGGATTTCATACGACATAACATTCACTGAATAAAGACTGCTTTCAACAAATCATATATAATCAATATATGTATGAAACCATAGAACTGAGCTGAATCTAGGTTTTCATGCCATTCACTAAGATATCATGCATCAAGAATAAAATTGAATAAATAAAGTCTATCATGTCAAGAAAATCCCTTCAACTGAATTTCATGATAACTATTCGTAAATATTCAACTTTCCTCGCATCTAGGGTTTCGCCCTCTTTATCGAGATATTAAACAAACACTATTCTCCTTAAATGAAATCTAAGATAGTATCTGACATAGGTGTACTATGAATTTAGATAAACAATCATTCATAACCAAGGGAATTTAGATAAATGAATTTCTCTATTTAATTATACAACAATTTCAGTTATAGACAAATTCCCTATATTTCAGTTTACTCTTATAACCACTGTGAATACTAAGGGAATTCTCATTAGGATGTATTGTATACATTTCTAATATGATTTTATCATCTGAAATTTATTCAAATAGAGGAAGATTCCATTTCATATCATTTTGCAACAACTTGGATCAAACATACAATTTAGGGTTTGTAGTCACATACTAAGCAATTAAAGATTATGGATGAATTAACAAAATCGTGCAATATACTATTTAAAGGAAGTTCACACTCACCCTAAGGTGTGAAAATACATTAAAAATGAAGCTCGTCCCTGAAAATCTCAAAGTCATATCAAATCCCTAGAAATTCACCAAATTCTTCTTCCTTTCAACTCGGAAACCCTAAAACTGAGGAATTATGAAGAAAGAGTGAGAAAAGGGGAAATTTTGATACCATTTCAGATCCAATCAGGGGAGGGACGGAATCTTGACATGTGAGAGATGATTTACCATAAAAAGCTATGCAAAGAAGCTAAACTTACTTGATTTCATCATATCTCAGATAGAGAAACCCTAATTCAACAATTCCACCACTTCTCCTCTCAAACCCTAACTCTCCCTGTCTCTCTAGGATTTTGTTTCTCTGGAATGAGTTACGATATATGAGAGTTGTTAGGGTGTTAGGTTGACCATATAGAGCAATTGAGCTGCTTGGGTCAATTGCACATTGACCCCTCACTATACTTTCTCTTATTTCAGCTGAATTTTCTATTATTAAACTGTTACTGTAATTCATCTACTTAATAGATAACAGATCCTCCAAAAATTATGGAAATTTTTATATGTTGTTTATGATTGAGTTTCAGAACTCCAGTAAAACTTGAAGATCATTTGGAGTTACCAATAAATAATTAAAAATCAAACAAAATACTGCTGAACAACATTCAGTCAACATGGTCGGTTGAAGTATATCTCGACCGAGAATGACTTTCAATGAACATCCAAATATTCTGAAAGTTTTCACTAAAATGCACAATTTAGGTATACATATTACATCCAAATTTGAATCCAATCAAAGTTACACATAAAATATTAAAAATCATTTAGTAAGACACTATACTTATCAAATTTTGTATTCATATGCCATCAAAACCCTAATTTGGGCCGATTAGGGTTTCCAAATCTTAAACCCTAATTATGTGAATCAAAGTATGATTAAATCTTCTCATTATCTTTAAAACATCAAAATTTAGCAACCATCACTAATCAAGCGTTAAAAATGATCAACTTAGTTAAGCATACAATCATCCAAGTAAACCCTAATTTTAGCCGACTAGGGTTTATATTTCTCAAATCCTATTTTTTCAAAGTAAAAACAAACTTAAAGTTCTTATTAGGTTTAAAACATCATAATTGAATTATCATAATTAATTAGATTTAGCAGTGATTGATCCAATTAAGCATGTAATTATCTAGGTAAACCCTAGTTTACCAATTAAGCTCAGATGCAGTCATAACAATTCTTCCCCCCTTAAAATGTTTCGTCCCCGAAACATAAATGTGCAAGATAAGTACATTCAAGGTTTACTTTAAGCTTCTAAAATCTTACATGTCATTATATTCTTGTATTTTATACTTGAATGCAGTTTTCAACATTGTCCTTTAATTCTTTACTAAATCACAAAATGTTTGAAATAGTTCTCAATGACAACAAACAAATTCTCTATTCCACAGTCAATCATAGGATAGAGAGATAAACAACCATTTCAATATTTTCATACTCTTGAGGTGTTATGTGACGTCCCCGGATTTTGAACTTCTCCAAACCCTATTGGTAATGAGATGTTAGAATCCGAAAACATCATCCAATCATACCAGAGAGCGATGCGGAAGCATAATACGCATACATGAACATACAACCATAACATACTCAACATTCAACATGTATTTTTATACAAAATGAATTATTACAAAATGCTTTACATTTACATATTGAATGAAAATATACAAGTCTGAACATGTATGCTAATAGGATCTTAGACAATAGGTACAACCTAAACAACTACTCACTTCCCGTCTTTTTTCCCAAGCTAGCTCTGAACCTAAAACATACTTGAAACAACGAATCAACACACAAGGTGTTGTGCACGTGGGTAGAAAGATACATACTAATATGCTTGCATAATTGAAATAATCTTGAGAAAGAAAGAGTAAAAGAAAACATTATTTAAAGTGATAATCAGGTAAACACATTTTTAGATGCATTTTGATGCGTTTGTACTACTAAGTGGTGTCACACTTCATTTTTCCACGCCCCTTGGGCTATGGGGACCGAGTGTCGACCTTATATTCAGAGGGGAGAGAGAGAGATGTCGCACTTCATTTTTCCCCGCCCCTTGGGCTATGGGGACCGAGTGCCGACCTTATATTTAGAGGAAGCGAGAGAGAGAGAGAGAGGTTTGAGGGAGAGAGAGAGCATATATCCACTCAGTAGCTGCAAACCATCTATATTCTTTTATGTTCTGTAATGTTTTGCGGAGCATATACTACTAATACACATCCAAGAATTTATATGCAAACACAAGCATCCAAAGTACATCATATCATTATGCATTCATGAAAACTAGTCTTATACTTAATAAAACCCACGTACCTGAGTTCAGAGATTTCTAATCATATCCATGATCATCTAGATAAACTGGTCAGCACCTGATTAATAACAAAATCATATACTGGCATTGGATTCTCATCATCTTAACCCTAGTTGTGTTCATTAGGGTTTGCTTATCTCATTATGTTATATACATTATTACTTGTCTTCTTATCTTAGATTTGTCATGCTGATGTCATTTTCCAAATTACATCTCATTATCAAAGTTCATCGTCTGAACATTAGGTTCCAAATCCTTTTTGTGCACATATTAACCCTAGGTTACATCATTAACCTAGATTAGGGTTTTATAACATGCATTAAGATTCATCTTCATATAACATAGATTTTTTTCATCATGATGATCTCATAATTAAATCTGAGGTTCAATATACTGATATGAGCTTTCTCTGTAAATTTCATCATTTATAGAGCATGTATGTATTTATTGTATTTTATTAGGGTTATTAGCCCTAATTAGCCATATTAATAAAATTACAGAATTTTGTGCATCAACATGATGATATCTGACATCATATGCATTCTATACTTAATTGTGGACTTACTGATATTTTTCCATGATTTTATATCATCCTTTGATATTTATTTTCCATTAAACAAGCATTTCACAGCTTATATGATATAACTAAGATTCGTGCATAAAATAACAGATATTATGCTTCCACTACATTCTACGCATTTTTCTGAGAATTTAGGTACCTTATTTGCATTTTTCTAATCATCGTGCTATTTTCTACAAATTATATGAGAAAAGGATATTTACTGAATTTTTTACCTGATCGGGCCAATCAAAATTGGCCACGTGTCTAGGTGGCGCGGCTCCTTTGCTTTACTGGGGTCCGGCCGGTTTAAGGGTATTGAACCCGATTCAATTTGGGTTGATGTGTTTGGTTGGTCCCGGTTCCGTCTCTTATTTCTTCTTCTTCCTTCGCGATCTCGTCCTCACGCGATCCATCCGCGTGAACCCGCAATTGAGTCACCGTCGTCGATGGCTTCATCTCCGGTGGGCAAAGAGTCAGGGTCATGTCCTCTTCCTCTCCTCTTTCTCCTCCTTTGCTTTCTCATTTTCCCGCCAAGCCTCTGCTCGCAGCCACCTCTGCGAGATTGGCTTCCTACACAACGAACTGACGAAGACGGACCTCACACAGGGTATCCTCTCTATCTCGCAGCACTTGCAGAGGGATCACACAACTGCCACGACTTGGAGGTATTAGGGATTCTTACTGATCTTTCCCTGGGGTTGGCAATTCTGGTCGGTGGTGGTGAGCTCCGCCGGTGGTGGTGAGCTCCGTCGGTGGTGGCCTCGACAACCTGCACGCTACGAAGGACGAAGGTGGAGTCGTCAGTCGGGCTGGGTGGATGAGGATCTGGCTCCCGCTCTTCCTTGCCCACTCGAGATGCACAACATGGTTGAGGGTCCAGGGTTGTTGACCTCGCTGTCTATGGCCATCGGAGAAGGAAGAAAGTCCGGCTAGGGTTCCTCGTGACGGCGAAGAACCTCTGTGGTTTGATCACGGAGGATTCCACTGCTGTCTCCGTCCGTCGACATGGGGTGTTCGCCGCCTCCAGACGAGCCGTGAGGTCTCCTTGAGATTCATGTCCATTGAAAAGCTCACACCGCCGCATGGATGATGGACATGTGAGGTACGATGGAGAAGAAGGAACACAACCTCTCATTAGCTGCGTCAAGTGAACTGCCGATGAGTTTTGGATTGTTGCGTAGGATCTGGGCTTATCAAGACGATTTCCTCAACCTGCTGCCACCTTTGTCAGATCAGATGGACACCTCAACGTGTTCGGTTCCTCCCTTTACAGAGGTTGGGGATGATCTGGATGCTATCCGACCCCCTTATATCAACGATTGGACAAATACCACATCAGTTGTTGTAACTTCTAATAGGGACCCCCAATCATGATGAAATTTTCGGACATAGGTTCATGATATTCAAATCAACTTCTCTCCAAGTTTGGGAAATAAAAATAAACTATTCGAACATTCAATTTGTACCTCCACACAACATCCTATTTAAGTGTACACACTTCAAAAATAAATCAACCAACTATCAACACTGGATCAATTAAGCCTGTCTCACATCATTTGACCACATCAAACCTCGAGGTCCATCATTAAAATATTTCTATGTATGTATACTTTAATTGGACACTTCACTTCATGATTAATCAACATCGGCTAATAATACATGCTAAGCATCTACATGTCCATAGAATTCCCTAACAACGACATGTATTCTATAATGGAATCGTGGCCAATATGTGGGTCAAAGGTACCCATCTATGCATAAATGTCACCTCCACTTGGAATTTACCAATTAAGAAAAGTCATGAGCTTCAATTACTATATTGGATACAAAACACTAAAATCAAGGTCATCACATTCACCCCACCTTATATGGAATTTCGTCCTCGAAATTCAACTAATCTCATCCTTAAGAGGTTATTTAGGAGTTCAGCTTCATATACATCATCATTGCTTAGGTTCTAAGACCACCATGGTTGCATGCACTCTAATTTCTTAGCTTAGGGTCTAGAGATTCTTGGGTGTGTCCACCCCACCTTATATATGTGGAAGCATCACTTAATGTCTTAGCCATAACATGACATTATGATATCTTAGGATTACATCACCCCTAAGGATACGGGTTTTGTTCATACTTTTAAAGTTCAGGAGGAGATTCGTTTATTAGCCATGATGTTCAGATCATTCAAATCCAACATCATTATTATGTCTTATGATCAATATCTTACAATGATTTCAGCACTAGAGGAGATTTATCTTCATCCTTGATATTAGGATGTTTTTTTTCTACATAAGAAGGGCTTACGTAACATGCTTGACCATTAGGGTCTCACCCTATGGTGTGATATGCATACTCAACTTAGAAGCATATATTTAGAAGAATCAAAGTTACAAACTATATTTCAGATCATATATCCTATGATCCAAAAATATCTTTATATCAAGTTCATGAGTTAACTTTTTATGTCTTGCATGTATTATGTGAAGGGAAAAAAAGAGAATATACTAAGTCTCTCCCATGATCTCAGCATCATATATTTCATGTTTCATATGAAGGGGAAGAGAATATTTTAAAGTCAAACTTATCATGATTTCAATCTTGGGTACTACATGTATGATATAGGGGAAAATATAGAATAGGTCAAGCTTATACGAGTGACTCCTCATATATAAATCATCTATATAGCTCAAGTGAGATTTCTATCATCATAAGGAGAAGAAGAAGGGAGAACATGTATTTTGAGTATCTTTTGCGCAAAGCATCATACTCTCGTAACTAGAGATCATATATTACCTCACTTGCAACTAATGATGAGATCCACAAAATATGTCACTCAAGCTAGGACCTAACTCAGCCAAAGGATTGACTTTATCATATGGGTCATCTAAACATCCTTTTCTTTTACCCAATTCTCACATATAGATTTGAATCATGCATAAGGACTCAACTCAACACTCGAGAGTAATCTAGTGTAGGACATTTTTTTTTCTACATATCTCATATATTGGAGTCTAGGTCCTATGACCTTCTCCCTTTGGGTCTTACTCTCTCTAGAGTTCACCACATATCTCATCCTACCACTAGACGTCCTCCTTGTATATGAGCTTGAGACTCATGCACACTCGTCTCTATCTTAACTTAGCTTATCTTAAGTAGGAAAAGGGAATGTACTTTCCTCATCAAGATTTTGCATAAATTCTACGAAATTAGATTCAACAAGTATACAACTTTAACCTTTTTAAGGAAACTTATAACATCAGAGATCAAACTTAGATAAGATTTCACATGCTTATTTCAACTATCATTCTATCATCTAATCTATGTATCACATATCTTTATAAGGCTCTAGACATCTAATCTAGACTACTCTCTCTTCTAAACTGATGTCACTCCCTTTCACTTAGGTTACATGAACACTAACTACTCTCCAGTGTGAGGGACACATTTTATATTTACATATAGGTAATAAAATATTATATAGTTTTTCTCCGAGAAAGAAGACGTCAGAGAAAACACTCGAGGCTCGAGCCAATCGGAAAACAAAACCAAATCAGCAAAACTGAGTGTCCCATACACAGTAGATAGTCTAGTGTCATGTCACCTAGTGAAATGGTGAGAACATGGTGTAGACTAGTGTAGCTACCCCATACATATGAGCTCTATATGGAGAGGGTTTCAAACACTTGTCTAAACCTAGTTCTCGAACATCTAGGTTTTAACCTAGAGGCTAAGTCAAACCTTATTCCTATATAACAACTTACTAAGTTTCTAAGGTTTCAAGTTAAAGGTGAAGTTTAGTTTTATGTATCATGGTGAGCAATTGTTAGGTGTAGCTATTGTTCATGCTCTGATACCAACTGTGACGTCCCCGGATTTTGGGCTTCTCCAAACCCTATTGGGAATGAGATGTCAGAATCCGAAAACATCATCCAATCATACCAGAGAGCGATGAGGAAGCATAATACACATACATGAACATACAACCATAACATACTCAACATTCAACATGTATTTTTATACAAAATGAATTATTACAAAATGCTTTACATTTACATATTGAATGAAAATATACAAGTCTGAACATGTATGCTAATAGGATCTTAGACAATAGGTACAACCTAAACAACTGCTCACTTCCCGTCTTTTTTCCCAAGCTAGCTCTAAACCTAAAACATACGTGAAACAACGAATCAACACACAAGGTTTTGTGCATGTGGGTAGAAAGATACATACTAATATGCTTGCATAATTGAAATAATCTTGAGAAAGAAAGAGTAAAAGAAAACATTATTTAAAGCGATAATCAGGTAAACACATTTTTAGATGCCTTTTGATGCGTTTTTACTACTAAGTGGTGTCACACTTCATTTTTCCCCGCCCCTTGGGCTATGGGGACCGAGTGTCGACCTTATATTCAGAGGGGAGAGAGAGATGTCGCACTTCATTTTTCCCCGCCCCTTGGGCTATGGGGACTGAGTGCCGACCTTATATTTAGAGGAAGCGAGAGAGATAGAGAGAGGGTTGAGGGAGAGAGAGAGAGCATATATCCACTAAGTAGCTACAAACCATCTATATTCTTTTATGTTCTGTAATGTTTTGCGGAGCATATACTACTAATACACATCCAAGAATTTATATGCAAACACAAGCATCCAAAGTACATCATATCATTATGCATTCATGAAAACTAGTCTTATACTTAATAAAACCCACGTACCTGAGTTTAGAGATTTCTAATCATATCCATGATCATCTAGATAAAGTGGTCAGCACCTGATTAATAACAAAATCATATACTAGCATTAGATTCTCATCATCTTAACCCTAGTTGTGTTCATTAGGGTTTGCTTATCTCATTATGTTATATACATTATTACTTGTCTTCTTATCTTAGATTTGTCATGCTGATGTCATTTTCCAAATTACATCTCATTATCAAAGTTCATCATCTGAACATTAGGTTCCAAATCCTTTTTGTGCACATATGAACCCTAGGTTACATCATTAACCTATATTAGGGTTTTATAACATGCATTAAGATTCATCTTCATATAACATAGATTTTGTTCATCATGATGATCTCATAATTAAATCTGAGGTTCAATATACTGATATGAGCTTTCTCTATAAATTTCATCATTTATAGAGCATGTATGTATTTATTGTATTTTATTAGGGTTATTAGCCCTAATTAGCCATATTAATCAAATTACAGAATTTTGTGCATCAACATGATGATATCTGACATCATATGCATTCTATACTTAATTGTGGACTTACTGATATTTTTCCATGATTTTATATCATCCTTTGATATTTATTTTCCATTAAACAAGCATTTCACAGCTTATATGATATAACTGAGATTCGTGCATAAAATAACAGATATTATGCTTCCACTACATTCTACGCATTTTTATGAGAATTTAGGTACCTTATTTGCATTTTTCTAATCATCGTGCTATTTTCTACAAATTATATGAGAAAAGGATATTTACTGAATTTTTTACCTGATCGGGCCAATCAAAATTGGCCACGTGTCTAGGTGGCGCGGCTCCTTTGCTTTACTGGGGTCCGGCCGGTTTAAGGGTATTGAACCCGGTTCAATTTGGGTTGATGTGTTTGGTTGGTCCCGGTTCCGGCTCTTATTTCTTCTTCTTCCTTCGCGATCTCGTCCTCACGCGATCCATCCGCGTGAACCCGCAATTGAGTCACCGTCATCGATGGCTTCATCTCCGGTGGGCAAAGAGTCAGGGTCATGTCCTCTTCCTCTCCTATTTCTCCTCCTTTGCTTTCTCATTTTCCCGCCAAGCCTCTGCTCGCAGCCTCCTCTGCGATATTGGCTTCCTACACGACGAACTGACGAAGACGAACCTCACACAGGGTATCCTCTCTATCTCACAACAATTGTAGAGGGATCACATGACTGCCACGACTCGGAGGTATTAGGGATTCTTACTGATCTTTCCCTGGGGTTGGCAATACTGTTCGGTGGTGGTGAGCTCCGCCGGTGGTGGTGAGCTCCGTCGGTGGTGGCCCGACAACCTGCACGCTACAAAGGATGAAGGTGGAGTCGTCGGTCGGGCTGGGTGGATGAGGATCTGGCTCCCGCTCTTCCTTGCCCACTCGAGATGCAAAACATGGTTGAGGGTCCAGGGTTGTTGACCTCGTTGTCTATGGCCATCGGAGAAGGAAGAAAGTCTGGCTAGGGTTCCTCGTGATGGCGCAGAACCTCTGTGGTTTGATCACGGAGGATTCCACTGTTGTCTCCGTCCGTCGACATGGGGTGTTCGCCGCCTCCAGACGAGCCGTGAGGTCTCCTTGAGCTTCATGTCCATTGAAAAGCTCACACCGCCGCATGGATGATGGACATGTGAGGTACGATGGAGAAGAAGGAACACAACCTCTCATTAGCTGCGTCAAGTGAACTGCCGATGAGTTTTGGATTGTTGCGTAGGATCTGGGCTTATCAAGACGATTTCCTCAACCTGCTGCCACCTTTGTCGGATCATATGGACACCTCAACGTGTTCGGTTCCTCCCTTTACAGAGGTTGGGGATGATCTGGATGCTATCCAGCCCCCTTATATCAACGATTGGACAAGTACCACATCAGTTGTTGTATCTTCTAATAGGGACCCCCAATCATGATGAAATTTTCGGACATAGGTTCATGATATTCAAATCAACTTCTCTCCTAGTTTGGGAAATAAAAATAAACTATTCGAACATTCAATTTGTACCTCCACACAACATCCTATTTAAGTGTACACACTTCAAAAATAAATCAACCAACTATCAACACTGGATTAATTAAGCCTGTCTCACATCATTTGACCACATCAAACCTCGAGGTCCATCATTAAAATATTTCTATGTATGTATACTTTAATTGGACACTTCACTTCATGATTAATCAACATCGGCTAATAATACATGCTAAGCATCTACATGTCCATAGAATTCCCTAACAACGACATGTATTCTATAATGGAATCGTGGCCAATATGTGGGTCAAAGGTACCCATCTATGCATAAATGTCACCTCCACTTGGAATTTACCAATTAAGAAAAGTCATGAGCTTCAATTACTATATTGGATACAAAACCCTAAAATCAAGGTCATCACATGTTATCTCAAGATTAATAATCTAATCCAACTATCTCAATTCATACGACTCAATATGTACTATTGTTTTGTATTACCTCTAAGCCACAAAAGATAGTTCACCATGTTGTTTTGAATTTTACTATTGTGCTACTCAAATAGCAAAACAGCCTTGAGTTGGAAGACTAGATTCAACAGCAATTGTATAATACTATCACAGAATCCCCATTAGATCATGGATTCATAAGGTGAAGCATTACCATAACATTCCATACCATTCTCAAGTATGAACCCACAAATAATTCAAGGTGTAACCATCAGGTTATAGCATACTAGGGTTTCAACAACAGTAACAAAGTACTCCATAATTGTATTAGTCATTCAAGGACTATTCATACCAAATTACCATCACTTAGTTATATTAAAGCTAGGTATAACAAGCTATACCTCATTAGGGTTATATATCAATACAATATGGTTATCATCCCTTCTATTCATATGAGTGAATTGGTAAGACTACCTTATGCATGGTAACCCTCCATTTGTTCCATCGTCATTCAACCCATATCACCATACCACAATTGTACAATACTAAGGTGGATTACTAGTATGAATGACTACAACTATCAGATACCTTTAATTAACATATTGCTTGCACATGTACAACTGAAATCATATGTAAAACAAATTTACATCCCTTAGTATACCTTCAACAAATTTACTTCTAAAAAAATTCACATATTGCTAAAAGCCTTTGTTTTATCTTATCTCTCTCCTCATTCATTACTACTTACTTTTTTCTACTTATCCTTCTCATTTTAATCATGTAGATTAAACATCCCTAAAATTGAAACATACAAGGTACAAATAGATTATTCATCATTCTTGCTATCACTGTAAGAATTTATTTCACATCACACTTCACTCATATTGTATTTCTTCTTTTGTTCAAAACACACCTCTTATATTTCAAATCTATTTCTTATCCTTTGGTCTGAATCATTTCCATATTGTTTATCTACCTTTTAGATTAGCTACCTATAAACCATGTATTACTATCAGTGCTAGTTTACTTCTCATAAGGCAAATCTCCTAATCTTGTTTTATAGAGATGCTAGTATTCAAGGTCAAATCACTAGTGATATCCCTTGAACTACTACAACTCTAAACATTCTAGGGTTTGGTCTTTATCAGGAGCATGACATTATTGTGATGTGACTTTGATCCCTTAATTTGAAATTCAAACTTTGGATCTCACAAGTTTTACTAAAGTCTTCCTTATCTTATCAATTGAAGTTCCTTTCTCTTACTTGGCCATTTAGATAGATTACATTCTCAATTTACCCTGCTAGGGTTTCATCATCATATTGTGTGTCATTATTACATTCACTACATGTCTCTACCATGGTGGTTATGCAGCATATATGATTCATTTTCTTATCACTTCATTCCCACCTTGCTCTCATTATGGAAGATATGAAAGAGAAGATGATTCTGAGACTTGGAATTCTTATATTCAAATATTCCCTTAATACATTTATCATATGTAGGTTTAATTAGTTATCAACAGGGATACTTGACTAATTAGCACTTGCTTGAATCTCACCACCTCTTTCATTTATAATCTGTATTACTCCATTATGTTTCAAACCCTTCCTTACTTTCAATAATCCCCTTACCATATGCTACTATTCCACCTGTCATCTTTAACTTAAAATTTACTCTTATTACCTCGTTGCTTATTCATGTGTATGATCATGTGTACCATGTTGCACCTATTTCTTTTTATCCTTCTACTAATGTGAAGTTAAAATTCTAAATCAATATTCTCTCTACTAGTTTCACCTCATGTTTAATACATTACATATTCTTCATTTTAAATCAAACAGATCATGCATGGGTGAAACATAGTTTCTCTTTCAATCAAGTTTTCTCCTTTCTTGATATAGTCTACCTTTGTATGACTTATTCATTTGTTAAACTGCACTTTTGTTCTTCTTTTAGAAACTAGTTTGTTGTTCTATAGACACTTGGAATCCAAAGGTAGTAAGGATGAATGTATTAACTTCACAATAAAGGTATACATTCCATGCTCTCAATTATATCATAACCCTCAGTCCTTAATCAAGCTCATCATTTACAACATTTATGTAACGACCCCGCCTTCCAGTAACCCCCAATTAAGGGAGACCAGGAGGTCAGAGTCGTTATCCCAATTTCCGAATCAAGGTTCGACAAATAAACATTAATAATTATCAAATTTTACCAGACTATACTGAAAAGTTGTAATAAATAAAAATTTTCATACCTTTGAAAAGTTTGGATTTCTAAACTTCTATCCTCTTATGAATTCAAGTCTAACTAATCCTCCTTGGAATTTAATTCATGTGTTTACAATGTGACAATTTACTGTTTGTCCTTTTGGGTTTGTACCTAAAACGCTGACAAACAAAACGCCGGTCAGCATAAAGCTGGTATATGGGAAATTACAAAAATTGTGCAACTATGATAGCAATGTAATCAGCCAATTATCATTTAACATCCAAGATTACATTTTAAGCAATACTACTCAATCCTTACCTATTCCCTATCTTTGTGTTGTCCTTGCAGTGGACATGGATACTACCTCTCTCAAATGGTAGATCCTTACCCCCATGGTCCTACCTTACAGGTATCCAATACTTAGGGTTAAGGAGTCGCATGGCCCTACCCAAAGGTAGCCCAATCCCTGACTCATGGTGACTTGATGGTTCTACCCCATTGATAGACATGTACTAAGTCATTCAATAACCTGATGGACCCACCCCATAGGTAGCCATGTACTAGGTCAGTCTATTAAGATATAGAGGGGACTATGATCTGAGTTAGTAGGCACATATCTTAGGTGATAGTCATATCCACATTATAGTTTGCATAGATTAAATTCATCCAATAATTTAATTCAAGCTACGATGGAAACATCGATAAAATCCTCAGAAAACTAATTCGGAATAGTCATAAGCGTAACCACATACCTGTAACAGTAGTTTTGGTGACATAATCAATTAAGGAGGGAAACCCAATCAAGCAAGAAAAGATAAATAGAAATCCTCAAATAAACATATAAACTACCTTTTATCATTATTTATCCAAACTCATCTTATTTCTTAGGATTTCTATTCCAATTTTAGGGTTTCCTTGGAAATTAGGGTTTTGCCTCCACTTTTAATATTATGAACCCTAATTCAAAAAAACTACATAAAACCTTTAAAATTCTCATATTAAAACTCCTAACAGACTTAGGATCATTATTTAGCAACTTATTTCCTTAATTCAAAATAAATAAGATTTTTCCTCTTGTTTTACTCTAAATTAGGGTTTCCATATGTATTATATTTCATATATAAATTAAAACCCTAAATTAGCCAACTTTGTAATCAAAACGTATGAAAACTCTATCTTAATAATCAACAGGTTAATACTCTTCAAATTAACCTATTAATCCACAAAGATTCACCTTTTACATACAATTAGGGTTTCTAATTACCTTTTAATACCTTTTCTTATCAAATTAATGTACTTTTGCAAAACGAGATAGAACTAGGTTACCAAACCATTTTTATCTTGTTCCTTGCATTTTTCTGATAAAAAGCACTACTTATTTGTATTTTTTAGCTAAAGGATCTATTTTTAGCGATTTATACAAGATTCAATACTTTTGTTGAATATTGCCCAGAGAGGCGAGTTACCTTGTTAAAATCAAAAAAATCGGAGCCTTTGGATCCTCGATCATCTTTGAATGAGCGAGACTGCACGGCCTACGATGTGTGCATCCACTAGCAACAGGTTGAAGTTGCGGATTGGCTTGAACCGTTGATCTGCCCTCGTGGTCCACGGTCGACCACAATCAAACGATCGATGATCGTTGCCCTTGCTCGAAGCAGCATGTTACACCTACGGCAGTGCCGACACCTGAGCTCACTAGAGCTAGGTGGTCTTGTCAGATCGGAGTATGAGGGAACTAGAGAAGGTGCTGATTGGGTGCGCGAGGGTGAGAGAAGTTGAGAGGGGGTTATTTATAGGATTTTGGGTCTCTTTTAGGGTTCTCCAAACCTCGCCACCATCCTAGATCTCAACGAAATTGGGCATTCCTTCAAGCAATTATGAAACACCCTAAAACCTAGGCTGATCGTGCGCATAATCCTATCCCAAAGACCCTCGTGGTCTTTGATTTCTATTTGGTGTTGTGTGATTCAAGAAAATCGGATTGGAAAATTCTCGATTTCCTTCTCCTTTTCCTTCTATGAGTTGAGGGGGGACGATGAGAAGCCGCCCTTGGATCCATGATCCCCTGGATCACGCGAGCATCCAACATCTGACATCACTCCCTTAACTCTATTTTCTCAAAAATGATTTAAAAAGGGGATTTTAACAAGGAAACTTGGGAATTTCATATCTCTTTCGTCAATTATTATTTTTCACTCAAAATTGAGAGGAAACTCCCTCTCAACATTATCTTTCGTGTGTTAAATTGAAAACCCAAATTCTGAAGGAAAATAGTGTTTCCTTCATAAGCAAGTTATTCATCAATAAACCAAATTAATTGACATTTCCTCTTTCTTTAGCCATTATCTCATCATCCTGGATTCCTTGGACCTCAAGGGATCCTACTGGCACGAAATCCCATCTTGGGGAAACTTCCTTAGCCTTTTACTTATTATTTATTCATTTTCTTATTTATTCCTTTATACAAGGGAATTCCTTTTACTTTTATTTTTCTTTTTCTCTCAATTGGGCTCTATAGCCCATTAAGAAATCATACAAGGCTATTGTATATGAAATTCATTCAAAACAAACCATTAAATCAACCATTGATTTCATTTATCTTTCAAAAGGAGATTCACAAATCTCATTACATGATTTAAGAAAAATGGGGTTATAACATCCTCCTCTCCTTATAGGAATTTTGTCCCCAAAATTCAACAATCAAACAAACAAATTAGAATATGTCTTTTCCATGTCCATCTTCAGCTCCCATGTGGCTTCATACTCTCCATGATGCTTCCAAAGAACCTTTACCATCTCTATATTCTTAATTCTGAGCTCTTTTACATTGGTATCTAGAATCCGCAAAGGTAACTCAAGATAAGTTAGCTTCCCTTGAAGCTCAATGGGTTCAATGCTCAGCACATGGCTTGGATCTTGCACATATCACTTTAGATTGGATACGTGAAACACATTATGCATCATACTATATTGAGGGGGTAACGCCAAATGATATGCGACTTCATCAATCCGTTCTAACACTTCAAATGGACCCACGTATCGGGGACTCAACTTTCCTATGTTTTTAGCTATAGCTCGGAGCGGTTGGATTTTCAGAAAAACATGTTCTCTCATAGCGAAATGCACATCAGTCCGCTTCGCATTAGCATACGACTTCTGTCGATCTTGGGCTCTCTTTAGTCTTTTCCTAATCAAAGCAACTTTATCAGCATACACTTGGAGTTCATCTCACCTCAACAAGGTCCTTTCACCAACATCATCCCAGTGAAGTGGTGACCGACACGGTCTCCCATATAGAGCTTCATATGGAGGCATCCCAATACTGGCTTGGTAACTGTTATTATAGGCAAACTCAGCTAACGGTAAGTACTTCTCCCATGATCCACCCCAATCAAGCACACAAGCTCTTAGCAGATCCTCTAGGGTTTGGATTGTCCTTTCTGACTGTCCATCTATTGGGGGTGGTAAGTGATACTGAACCTCAACATTGTACCAAGTTCCTCTTGAACTTGCTTCCATAGCTTGGAAGTAAACTTTGGGTCTCTATTGAAGATAATAGAACTGGGTACGCCATGTAAACACACTATCTCTCATATGTATAGCTCAGCTAAATCTGACACTTTGGCAGTGGTTTTCAGGGCAAGGAAGTGTGCTGTCTTGGTAAGGCAATCTACCACAACCCATACAACATCATGACCTTTCTTAGTCTGAGGTAGACCCACCACAAAATCCATGGTGATCTACTCCCATTTCCCTTCTGGAATCTCTATAGACTGTAACAGTCCACCGGGTCGTTGGTGTTCAACCTTCACCATTTGGTAGATAAGATAGCTGGCCACATATGCCACAATATCTCTCTTCATTCTTGGCCACCAGAAAAACCTCTGCATGTCCTTGAACATCTTAGTAGTTCTCGGGTGCACCGTCTACTTAGAACCATTAGCCTCTTATAGGATATGTTCCTTCAATGGTGAATCTTCAGGAACGCATATACGATTCTCAAATTTGATCCCTCCGTCTATTCCCAATGAAAGACATGTCTGTGGCTTCTACATCAAGCCCTTCATCTTGTCAAGTTCTCCACTGGTCAACTATTCTGCTACAATCTCACTCAACAACTGTGACTATATTTGGATGTTGGCCATCGAACTCGATCATCTCACGATTGAGGAGACCATTCTACCAGCTCTTCTAAACTCTTCCACTGACTAGACAAAGCAACTACACACCTGAGCTATTTCCAACTCAAAGCATCCACAATGACATTCGCCTTTCCGGGATGATATGAGATGGTGAAGTCGTAATTCTTCATGCACTCCATCCATCATCATTGTCGTAGGTTCAAGTCTTTCTGGGTCAGGAGGTACTTCAGGCTCTTATGGTTGGTGAAGATTTCGAAGGTAGCACCATACAGGTAATGTCGCCAAATCTTCAATGCATGAATAATAGCTTCCAACTCTAAGTCATGCGTCGGGTAATTCACCTCATTGGGCTTGAGTTGTCGGGAGGCATACGCAACCACATGCCTATTTTGTTCTAACACACATCCAAGTCCCATCTTTGATGCATCGGTGAAAATCATGAAACCCTCATTGCCTAATGGTAGAGTCAAAACTGGTGCAGTGGTCAGCTTCTCCTTCAGCTCCTGAAAACGAGCTTCACACACCTCAGACCATACAAACTTCACATCTTTCTAGGTCAACATGGTCAAAGGCAAGACGGTCTTTGAGAAATCCTTGATGAAACGCCGATAGTACCCAGCCATCCCGAAGAAACTGCAAATTTCTGATGGATTCTTCGGAGCAGGCCAATCTTGAACTGCCGACACTTTAGCTGGATCTACGGCGATCGTTCCTCCTTAGATGATGTGTCTGAGGAACATGACTCGATATATCCAAAACTCACATTTAGATAATTTCCCATTAAACTTATACTTTCTCAAGATATCAAGGACTTTACTTAGGTGGTCTCGGTGTGGATCTAAGTCATCTGAATAAACCAGTATGTCATCTATGAACACTATGACAAACGAGCCAAGGAAGGGTTGAAACACACTATTCATAAGGTTCATGAAAACACTGGGCGCATTGGACAACACAAAAGGCATAACCGTAAACTCATAGTGGCCATAACGGGTTCGAAAGGATATTTTTGAGATGTCCTCACTCTTGACTCTCAACTGGTGGTAACCCGATCTCAAGTCGATCTTCAAAAACACTCAAGCCGACTTTAACTTGTCAAACAAGTCATCTATCTGGGGTAAAGGATATGTGTTCTTAATGGTAGTCTGGTTGATCATCAAATTGTCTATGCACATTCAGAGTGAACCATCCTCTTTCTTTACAAAAAGAAATGGTGCTCCCCATGATGATGTGCTAGGGCGGATAAAACCCTTGTCTAGCAATTCCTGCAATTGTTTCTTCAACTCGAGCAACTCCACAGGGGCCATCTTATAAGGTGCTCGGGACATAGGGCTTGTCCTAGGAGCTAGCTCTATGGTAAACTCTATCTCTCTCTCGGGAGGAATCCCAGGTAGATCATTTGGAAAAACATATGCATAGCTCCTAACTACCTCTATTTCCTCTAATGGTTGTACCCTGGGTTCTGACTCGGTGACTACTGCCAGGAAAGCTGGACACCCTTTACTCATCATCCGCTCTGCTTTCAAGGCTGACACATACATGCTGGTGGTGGCATCTTTCCTACCCCTAATGATAAAAGGTGGGTGACCTAGTTTCTTAATGATCACTTTCTTCTCCCTACAATCAATATTGGCCCTATAAGTATAAAGCCAATCCATACCAAGGATCACATCAAAGTCATTCATATCAAGAAGGATAAAGTCTGTATGAAACTCATGATCTCGATATCTCATAGGTATCACTAGAGTTTTCAAAAGGGATGTAAAGATTCGACCACTCAGGGTTGTAACATCCAAAACATACTCTAAATCCTTGATATCCAAACAAAGCATAGTTGCAAGATTTCACGAAATGAAAGTATTAGTAGATCCAGGGTCAAACAAAGCTTTTACATTGTGTCCCATAGCTTCAAGCATACCTACATTGCTTTTTCACCATACATAAGACCATTACATGCTTATCTTAAAACATAAAAGAAACTCTAAGGGTTATTACCCTCGATCATCCGATTAGCATTAGCTTGGGCCTCCTCATTGTCAATAGCAAACACTTGAGCTTGTCTTCTTTCTCCCGCAAGTGGGGCCACAACTACAGGTGGGGCTGTTATTGGACCTGGTCCTCTTGGATCTGGCAGAGGTCAAGTAACTTGGATATGTCCCTCTTGTTGACAATGGTAGAAGACCCTCTTCTTGTGGCGCCACTCACTGGTATGCCATCTCCTGCAGGTGTGACATCGAGGTCGGTTGTTATCTTGCTGGGGTTTCCCTTTTCCTCCATGTCTTCCTTTGTCCTAGTGACACCCAAGACCTTTCTTATGATTTTTCTTCTAACTATGAGTTCCTTCAGTGGAACCCAAATACATCTTGGGTGGAAATTGGGCAGGCATTACAGTCCTCTCCATGTCCAGTGCAGTGTTGTAAGCTTCGGCGAAGGTTTTAGGTTTACTTGCCATCACATGGGGCTTGATGGCAGGGTGAAGATGCTCTATGAAGTGATCCACCCTTCTTTCCTCATCCATCATATGCTCGAAACACTCCATGATTCAAAACCTGTGCCCAAAGTCTGCCACAGATGAGTTTCCTTGAGTCACATTGGTGAACTCCGTTTTCTTTTCCTTCTTAGCTGAGATAGGGATGAATCTGGCTGTGAAGACCGTCTTGAAGTTAGCCCATGCCATTGGTTCCTCGGTCAGGTCTCGGCCTATGCTGTGAGTCTCCCACCAATCTTGGCTACTCATTCCAGGAGATGAGCAGCAAAGAGGACCTTATTGCCCAGCTATACCTCAAGCATGCAGAATCCATTCTCGACTGCAAGCAGCCAAGCTTCCTCCTTGTCGACTACCTCAGATTTATCTTCTCCCCAAAACATCTCAATGTTCAGCTTGACGAAGTCCAAGATGGTGGCTCCCAGTCGTGGACAAACAGGAAGCAACTTGCCATTTTCACCTCTAGCAAAGCCTTAGAGGGCCAAAGCACTAATGGCCTCAGTCAGCTTCTTCCGTTGTTCCATCCACAAAGCATCAGGGGTGTGGATTATCATGGTTGGTTTGGGACCACCAGATTGATCTTCTTCCATCTAGGCCACCTCCTCGTACTCGTGTTGCTACTCGTACCCTTGGTCTTCTTCTTGATCAAGGTTGCTGAAGGGTATCGGGTCAGGGTTAGTGTCCTCCTGAGTGGTTTCTTCAGGTCTCTTCCTCTTCTTTGAGGAATCTCCACCATGGTTCCTCTTCCTCTTCTCGGAAGACACCTTTCCCTTGCGTGAAGGTCCACCACCATTGGTGGCATCTGGGACAACCACTATTTTCACGTGAGCCATCTGCATAAGCATACAGATAGACCCTTTAGTCTATACCTTTAAACTAATTATACTTATATCAATGACATCTTATTACATATCTTTTATTAATTTGATGGAGGATCCCTTAATCCTTAACTTACTTACCCATACCACATGAGGGTGGGGAAGAGAGAGAAAAACCCTAACTCTTAAAATCCTTAATAGAATGTGTGATGAGAAGGGATGAATAAGATTAGAGAGTCCTAAAGGTATCTTATTTAGAATCATACCCTAAGACTTTGGCTAGGCAGTCACATGGATCTGGGAGTCCTCATATTTCGACTAGCGGTGCGGAGGAAAATATTGCCAGCCCCCAGTCGTGATCCTTTTCTAGACACCTCTGTCTTTCGGATAATCCTCTAACAACTCTCTTGGATTCTATAGAGTTTTTAAAATTTAATAATTATTAATGGTTAAGTGAGGAATCTTAGCTCTGATACCAATTGTAACGACCCCACCTTCCAGTAACCCCCAATTAAGGGACACCAGGAGGTCAGAGCCGTTATCCCAATTTTCGAATCAAGGTTCGACAAATAAACATTAATAATTATCAAACTTTACCAGACTATACTGAAAATCTATAATAAATAAATTTTTGCATACCTTTGAAAAGTTTGGATTTCTAAACTTCTATCTTCTTATGAATTCTAGTCTAACTAATCCTCCTTGCAATTTAATTCATGTGTTCACAATGTGACAATTTACTGTTTGTCCTTTTGGGTTTGTACCTAAAATGCCGACAAACAAAACATCGGTCAGCATAAATATGGTATGTGGGAAATTACAAAAATTGTGCAACTATGATAGCAATGTAATCAGCCAATTAGAATTTAACATCCAAGATTACGTTTTAAGCAATACTACTCAATCCTTACCTATCCCCTATCTCTGTGTTATCCTTGCAGTGGACATGGATACTACCTCTCTCATAAGGTAGATCCTTACCCCCATGGTCCTACCTTACAGGTAGCCAATACTTAGGGCTACGAAGTCACATGGCCCTACCCAAAGGTAGCCCAATCCCTGACTCATGGTGACTTGATGGTCGTACCCCATTGGCAGCCATGTACTAAGTCATTCAATGACCTGATGGACCTACCCCATAGGTAGCCATGTATTATGTCAGTCTATCAAGATACAGAGGGGACTAGGATCTGAGTTAGTAGGCACATATCTTAGGTGATAGTCATATCCACATTATAGTTTGCATGGATTAAATTCATCCAACAGTTTAATTCAAGCTACAATGGAAACATTGATAAAATCCTCGAAAAACTAATTCGAAATAGTCATAAGCATAACCTCTTACCTGTAATGGTAGTTTTGGTAACAAAATCAATTAAGCAGGGAAACCCAATCAAGCAAGCAAAGATGAATAGAAATCCTAAAATAAACATATAAATTTCCTTTTATCATTATTTACCCAAACTCATCTTATTTCTAAGGATTTCTATTCCAATTTTAGGGTTTCCTTGGAAATTAGGGTTTTGCCTCCACTTTTAATATTATGAATCCTAATTCAACAAAACTACATAAAACCTTTAAATTTCTCATCTTAAAACTCCTAAAAGACTTAGGATCATTATTTATCAACTTATTTCCTTAATTCGAAATAAATAAGGTTTTTCCTCTTCTTTTACCCTAAATTAGGGTTTCCATATGTATTATCTTTCATATATAAACTAAAACCCTAAATTAGCCAACTTTGAAATCAAAACCAATGAAAACTCTATCTTAATCATCAACAGGTTAATACTCTTCAAATTAACCTATTAATCCACAAAGATTCACCTTTTACATACAATTAGGGTTTCTAATTACCTTTTAATACCTTTTCCTATCAAATTATTGTATTTTTGCAAAACGAGATAGAAATAGGTTACCAAACCATTTTTTCTTGTTCCTCGCATTTTTCTGATAAAAAAGCACTACTTATTTGTAATTTTCAGCTAAAGGATCTATTTTTAGCGATTTATACAAGATTCAGTACTTTTCTTGAATATTGCCCAGAGAGGCGAGTTACCTTGCTAAAATCGGAAAAATTGGAGCCTTTGGATCCTCGGTCGCCTTTGATTGAGTGAGATCGCACGTCCTGCGATGCGCGTGCCCACTAGAAATAGGTTGAAGTTGCGGATTGGCTTGAACCGTTGATCTACCCTCGTGGTCCACGGTCGACCATAATCGAACGGTCGTTGATCCTTGCCCTTGCTCAAAGCACCAGGTTACACCTGCGGTGGCGCTGATGCCTGAGCTCATCAGAGCTAGGTGGTCTTGTCAGATCAGAGTACGAGGGAACTAGAGAAGGTCCCGATTTGGTGCGCGAGGGTGAGAGAAGTTGAGAGGGGGGATATTTATAGGATTTTGGGTCTCTTTTAGGGATCTCCAAACCTCGCGACCTCCTAGCTCTCAACCAAATTGGGCATTCCTTTTAGAAATTATGAAAAACCCTAAAACCTAGGCTGATCGTGCGTAGAATCCTATCCCAAAGACCCTCGTGGTATTTGATTTCTATTTGGTGTTGTGTGATTCAAGAAAATCAGATTGGAAAATTCTTGATTTCCTTCTCCTTTTCCTTCTATGAGTTGAGGGGTGACGATGAGCAGCCACCCTTGGATCCATGATCCCTTGGATCACGCGGGCATCCAACGGCTGACATCACTCCCCTAACTCTATTTTCTAAAAAATGATTTAAAAAGGGGATTTTAACAAGGAAACTTGTGAATTTCAGATCTCTTTCCTCAATTATTATTTTTCACTCAAAATTGAGAGGAAACTCCCTCTCGGCATTTTCTACTCGTGTGTTAAATTGAAAACCCAAATTATAAAGGAAAACGATGTTTCCTTCATATGCAAGTTATTCATTAATAAGCCAAATTAATTGATATTTCCTCTTTCTTTAGCCATTATCTCATCATTGTGGATTCCTTGGACCTCAAGGGATCCTACTGGCATGAAATCGCATCTAGGGGAAACTTCCTTAGCCTTTTACTTATTATTTATTCATTTTCTTATTTATTCCTTTATACAAGGGAATTCCTTTTTCTTTTCGTTTTCTTTTTCTCTCAATTGGGCTCTATAGCCCATTAAGAAAGCATACAAGGCTATTGTATACGAAATTCAAAACAAACCATTAAATCAACCATTGATTTCATTTATCTTTTAAAAGGAGATTCACAAATCTCATTACATGATTTAAGAAAAATGGGGTTATAACATCCTCCCCTCCTTATAGGAATTTTGTCCCCAAAATTCAACAATCAAACAAACAAATTAGGATATGTCTTTTCCATGTCCGTCTTCAGTTCCCATGTGGCTTCATCCTCTGCATGATGCTTGCAAAGAACCTTTACCATCTCTATATTCTTAATTCTGAGCTCTTTTACCTTGGTATCTAGAATCTACAAAGGTAACTTAGGATAAGTTAGCTTCCCTTGAAGCTCAATGGGTTCAATGCTCAGCACATGGCTTGGATCTTGCACATATCACTTCAGATTGGACACATGAAACACATTATGCATCATACTATATTGGGGGGGGGGGGTAATGCCAAATGATATGCAACTTCACCAATCCATTCTAACACTTCAAATGGACCCACATATCGGGGACTCAACTTTCCTCTATTTTTCGCTATAGCTTGGAGCGGTCGGATATTCAGAAAAACATGTTCTCTCACAACGAAATGCAAAGTAGTCCGCTTCACATCAGCATATGACTTCAGTCAATCCTGGGCTCTCTTTATCCTTTTCCTAATCAAAGCAACTTTATCAACATACACTTGGAGTTCATCTGACCTCAACAAGGTCCTTTCACCAACATCATCCCAGTGAAGTAGTGACCGACATGGTCTCCCATATAGAGCTTCATACGGAGGCATCCCAATATTGGCTTGGTAACTATTATTATAGGCAAACTCATCTAACGGTAAGTACTTCTCCCATGATCCACCCCAATCAAGCACACAAGCTCTCAATAGATCCTCTAGGGTCTGGATTGTCCTTTCTGACTGTCCATCTATCTGGGGATGGTAAGTGGTACTAAACCTCAACTTTGTACCAAGTTCCTCTTGAACTTGCTTCCATAGCTTGGAAGTAAACTTTGGGTCTCTATCGGAGATAATAGAACCAGGTACGCCATGTAAACGCACTATCTCTCAGATGTATAGCTCAGCTAAATCTGACACCTTGGCAGTAGTTTTCAGGGCAAGGAAGTGTGCTATCTTGGTAAGACGATCTACCACAACCCATATATCATCATGACCTTTCTTAGTTTGAGGTAGACCCACCATGAAATCCATTTTGATCTGCTTCCATTTCCATTCTGGAATCTCTATAGACTGTAACAGTCCACCGGGTCGTTGGTGTTCAGCCTTCACCATTTGGCACCTAAGATAGCTGGCCACATATGCCGTAATATCTCTCTTCATTTCTGGACACCAGAAAAACCTCTGCATGTCCTTGAACATCTTAGTAGTTCTCGGGTGCACCATGTACTTAGAACCATGAGCCTCTTGTAGGATATGTTCCTTCAATGGTGAATCTTCAGGAACCCATATATGATTCTCGAATCTAATCCCTCTGTCTATTCCCAATGAAAGACGGGTCTGTGGCTTATTCATCAAGCCCTTCATCTTATCAAGTTCTCCACTGGCCAAATGTGTTGCTACAATCTCACTCAACAACTATGATTGTATCTGGATGTTGGCCAATCGAACTTGATCATCTAACAGTTGAGGAGACCATTCTACTAGCTCTTCTAAACTTTTCCACTGATTGGACAAAATAGCTGCACACCTGAGCTATTTCCAACTCAAAGCATCTGCTATGACATTTGCCTTTCCGGGATGATATGTAATGGTGAAGTCGTAATCCTTCGTGAACTCCATCCATCAGCGTTGTCTTAGGTTCAAGTCTTTCTGGGTCAGGAGGTACTTCAGGCTCTTATGGTTGGTGAAGATTTCGAAGGTAGCACCATACAGGTAATGCCGCCAAATATTCAATGCATGAATGCTAGCTGCCAACTCTAAGTCATGCATCAGGTAATTCACCTTGTTGGGCTTGAGTTGTCGGGAGGCATATACAACCACATGCCGATTCTGTTCTAACACACAGCCAAGTCCCATCTTTGATGCATCGGTGAAAATCATGAAACCCTCATTGCCTGATGGTAGAGTCAAAACTGGTGCAGTGGTCAGCTTCTCCTTCAGCTCTTGAAAACGAGCTTAACACACCTCAGACCATACAAACTTCACATCTTTCTGTGTCAACATGGTCAAAGGCAAGTCGGTCTTTGAGAAATCCTTGATGAAACGCCGATAGTAACCAGCCAACCCCAAGAAACTGTGAATTTCCGATGGATTCTTCGGAGCAGGACAATCTCGAACTGCTGACACTTTAGCTGGATCTACGACGATCATTCCTCCTGAGATGATGTATCCGAGGAACATGACTCGGTCTATCCAAAACTCACATTTAGATAATTCCCCATAAAAATTCTACTTTCTCAAGATATCAAGGACCTTACTTAGGTGGTCTCGGTGTTGATCTATGTCATCTGAATAAACCAATATGTCATCTATGAACACTATGAAAAACGAGTCAAGGAAGGGTTGAAACACACTATTCATAAGGTTCATGAAAACGCTGGGTGCATTGGACAACCCAAAAGGCATAACCACAAACTCATAGTGGCCATAACGGGTTCGAAAGGCTGTTCTCAGGATGTCCTCAATCTTGACTCTCAACTAGTGGTAACCCAATCTCAAGTCGATCTTTGAAAACACTCAAGCTGACTTTAGCTGGTCAAACAAGTCATCTATCCAGGGTAAAGGATATTTGTTCTTAATGGTAGTCTGGTTGATCATCCAGTAGTCTATGTACATTTGGAGCGAACCATCCTTTTTCTTCACAAAAAGAATCGGTGCTCCCCATGGTGATGTGCTAGGGCGGATAAAACCCTTGTCTAGCAATTCCTACAATTATTTCTTCAACTTGAGAAACACCACAGGGGCCATCTATAAGGTGCTTGGGAAATAGGGTTTGTCCTAGGAGCTAGCTCTATGGTGAACTCTCTCTCTCTCTCTCACGGGAGGAATTCCAGGTAGATCATATGGAAAAACATCTACATAGCTCCTAACTACCTCTATTTCCTCTAATGGTTGTACCCTGGGTTATGACTCAGTGACTACTGCCAGGAAAGCTCGACACCCTTTACTCATCATCGGCTCTGCTTTCAAGGCTGACACATGCAAGCTGGTGGTGGCATCTTTCCTACCCCTAATGATGAAAGGTGGGTGACCTGGTTTCTTAATGATCACTTTCTTCTCCCTACAGTCAATATTGGCCCTATAAGTATAAAGCCAATCCATACCAATGATCACATCAAAGTCATTCATATCAAGAAGGATAAAGTCTGTAGGAAACTCATGATCTCGATATCTCATAGGTATCACCAGAGGTTTCAAAAGGGATGTAAAGATTCAACCACTCGGGGTTGTAACATCCAAGACATACCCTAAATCATTGATATCCAAACAAAGCATAGTTGCAAGATTTCTCGAAATGAAAGTATTAGTAGATCCAGAGTCAAACAAAGCTTTTACATCGTGTCCCATAACTTCAAGCATGCCTACATTATTTTTTCACCATACATTAGACCATTACTTGCTTATCATAAAACATAAAAGAAACTCTAAGGTTAATTACCCTCGATCATCCAATTAGCATTAGCTTGGGTCTCCTCATTGTCAATAGCAAACACTTGAGCTTGTCTTCTTTCTCTCGCAGGTGGGGCCACAACTACAGGTGGGGCTGCCATAGGTGTGGCTGCTACTGGACCTAGTAGAGGTCAAGCAACTTGGATATGTCCCTCTTGTTGACAATGACAGTAGATGCTCTTCTTGTGGCGGCACTCACCGGTATGCCATCTCCCGCAGGTGTGGCATCAAGGTCGGTTGTTCTCTTACTGGGGTTTCCCCTTTCCTCCATGTCTTCCTTTGGCCTGGTGACGCCTGTGACCTTTCTTATGATTGTTCTTTTGACCTTGAGTTCCTTCAGTGAAACCCAAATACCCCTTGGGTGGAAACTGGGTAGGCATTACTGTCCTCTCCATGTCCAGGGCAGTGTTGTAAGCTTCAGCAAAGGTTTTAGGTTTACTTGCCATCACATGAGGCTTCATGGCAGGGTGAAAATGCTCTATGAAGTGATCCACCCTTCTTTCCTCATCCATCATATGCCCGAAACGCTCCAGGATTCAAAAAATGCGCCCAAAGCCTGCCACAGATGAGTGTCCTTGAGTCATGTTGGTGAACTCCCTTTCCTTTTCCTTCTTAACTGAGATAGGGATGAATTTGGCGGTGAAGATTGTCTTGAAGTTAGCACATGCCATTAGTTCCACAGTCAGGTCTCAGCCTATGATGTGAGTCTCCCACCATATCTTGGCTACTCCTTCCAGGAGATGAGCAGAAAAGAGGACCTTATTGCCCGACTATACCTCAAGCATGTAGAATCCATTCTCAACTGCAAGCAGCCAAGCTTCTGCCTTGTCGACTACCTCAGATTTGCCTTCTCCCCAAAACTTCTCAATGTTCATCTTGACGAAGTCCAAGATGCTGGCTCCCAGTCGAGGAAAAATAGGAAGTGGCTCGCCATTTTCACCTCTAGAAAAGTCTCGGAGGGCCAAAGCACTAATGGCCTTAGTCAGCTTCTTCTGTTGTTCCATCCACAAAGCATTAGGGGTGTGGATTATCATGGTTGGTTTGGGACCACCACCTTGATCTTCTTCCATCTGGGCCACCTCCTCGTACTCATGTTGCACCTCGTACCCTTGGTCTTCTTCTTGGTCAAGGTTGCTGAAGAGTATCGGGTCCGGGTTAGGGGCCTCCTGAGTGGTTTCTTCAGGTCTCTTCCTCTTCTTTGAGGAATCTCCACCGTGGTTCCTCTTCCTCTGCTCAGAAGACACCTTTCCCTTGCGTGAAGGTCCACCACCATTGGTGGCATCTGGGACAACCACTGTCTTCATGTGAGACATCGGCATAAGCATACACATAGACCCTTTAGTCTATACCTTTAAACTAATTATACTTATGTAGATGACGTCTTATTACATATCTTTTATTAATTTAATGGAATATTCCTTAATACTTAACTTACTTACCCATACCACATGAGGGTGGGGAAGAGAGAGAAAAACCCTAACTCTTAAAATCCTTAATAGAATGTGTGATGAGAAGGGATGAATAAGATGAGAGAGTCCTAAAGGTATCTTATTTAGAATCATACCCTAAGACTTTGGTCAGGCAGTCACACGGATCTGGGAGTCCTCGTATTCCGACTAGCGGTGTGGAGGAAAATATTGCCAGCCCCTAGTCATGATCCTTTTCTAGACACCTCTGTCTTTTAGATAATCCTCTAATAACTCCCTTGGGTTCCATAGAGTTTGTAAAATATAATAATTATTAATGGTTAAGTGAGGAACCTTAGCTCTGATACGAATTGTAATGACCCTGCCTTCTAGTAACCCCCAATTAAGGTAGACCAGGAGGTCAGAGTCGTTATCCCAATTTCCGGATCAAGGTTCGACAAATAAACATTAATAATTATCAAACTTTACCAGACTATACTAAAAAGCTGTAATAAATAAAATTTTGCATACCTTTGAAAAGTTTGGATTTCTAAACTTCTATCCTCGTATGAATTCTAGACTAACTAATCCTCCTTGTAATTTAATTCATGTGTTCACAATGTGCAATTTACTGTTTGTCCTTTTGGGTTTGTACCTAAAATGCCGACAAACAAAATGTCGGTCAACATAAAGCTAGTATGTGGGAAATTACAAAAATTGTGCAACTATGATAGAAATGTAATCAACCAATTATCATTTAACATCCAAGATTACATTTTAAGCAATACTACTCAATCCTTACCTATCCCCTATCTCTGTGTTATCCCTGCAGTGGACATGGATACTACCTCTCTCATATGATAGGTCCTACCTTACAGGTAGCCAATACTTAGGGTTATGGAGTCGCATGGCCCTACCCAAAGGTAGCCCAATCCCTGACTCATGGTGACTTGATGGTCCTACCCCATTGGTAGCCATGTACTAAGTCATTCAATGACCTGATGGACCTACCCCATAGGTAGCCATGTACTAGCTCAGTCTATCAAGCTACAGAGGGGACTAGGATCTGAGTTAGTAGGCATATATCTTAGGTGATAGTCATATCCACATTATAGTTTGCATGGATTAAATTCATCCAACAATTTAATTCAAGCTACAATGGAAACATCAATAAAATCATCGGAAAACTAATTTGGAATAGTCATAAGTGTAACCACATACCTGTAACAATAGTTTTGGTGAGAGAATCAATAAAGCAAGGAAACCCAATCAAGCAAGCAAAGATGAACATAAATCCTGAAATAAACATATAAACTTCCTTTTATCATTATTTATCCAAACTCATCTTATTTCTTAGGATTTCTATTCCAATTTTAGGGTTTCCTTGGAAATTAGGGTTTTTCCTCCACTTTTAATATTATGAACCCTAATTCAACAAAACTACATAAAACCTTTAAATTTCTCATCTTAAAACTCCTAACAGACTTAGGATCATTATTTAGCAACTTATTTCCTTAATTTGAAATAAACAAGATTTTTCCTCTTCTTTTACCCTAAATTTAGGTTTGCATATGTATTATCTTTCATGTATAAACTAAAACCCTAAATTAGCCAACTTTGTAATAAAAACAGATGAAAACTCTATCTTAATAATCAACAGGTTAATACTCTTCAAATTAACCTATTAATCCACAGAGATTCACCTTTTACATATAATTAGGGTTTATAATTACCTTTTAATACCTTTTCCTATCAAATTAATGTACTTTTTCAAAACGAGATAGAACTAGGTTACCAAACCATTTTTATATTTTTCCTTGCATTTTTCTGATAAAAAAGCACTACTTATTTGTATTTTTCAGCTAAAGGATCTATTTTTAGCGATTTATACAAGATTCAGTACTTTTCTTGAATATTGCCTAGAGAGGCGAGTTACCTTGCTAAAATCAGAAAAACCGGAGCCTTTGGATCCTCAGTCATCTTTGACTGAGTGAGATCGCATGGCCTATGATGCGCACGCCCACTAGCAACAGGTTGAAGTTGTGGATTGGCTTGAATCGTTGATCTACCCTCGTGGTCCACAGTCGACCACAATCGAACGCTCGCTGATCCTTGCCCTTGCTCGAAGCAGCTGGTTACACCTACAGCGACACCGATGCCTGAGCTCATAGGATCTAGGTGGTCTTCTCAGATCGGAGTACGACGGAACTAGAGAAGGTCCCGATTGGGTGCACTTGGGTGAGAGAAGTTGAGAGGGGGGTTATTTATAGGATTTTGGGTCTCTTTTAGGGTTCTCCAAACCTCATCACCATCCTTGTTCTTAGCCCAATTGGGCGTTCCTTCTAGAAATTATGAAACACCCTAAAACCTAGGTTGATCGTGTGCAGAATCCTATCCCAAAGACCCTCGTGGTCTTTGATTTCTATTTGGTGTTGTGTGATTCAACAAAATCGGATTGGAAAATTCCCGATTTCCTTCTCGTTTTCCTTCTGTGAGTTGAGGGGGGACGATGAGCAGCCACCCTTAGATCCGTGATCCCCCAGATCACGCGGGCATCCAACGGCCGACATCACTCCCTTAACTCTATTTTCTAAAAAATGATTTAAAAAGGGGATTTTAACAAGGAAACTTGGGAATTTCATATCTCTTTCCTCGATGATTATTTTTCACTCAAAATTTATATTAAACTCCCTCTCGACATTATCTACTCGTGTGTTAAATTGAAAACCCAAATTCCAAAGGAAAATGGTGTTTCCTTCATATGAAAGTTATTCATTAATAAAACAAATTAATTGATATATCCTCTTTCTTTAGCCATTTTCTCATCATCCTGGATTCCTTGGACCTCAAGGGATCCTACTGGCATGAAATCCTATCCTGGGGAAACTTCCTTAGCCTTTTACTTATTATTTATTCATTTTCTTATTTATTCCTTTATACAAGGGAATTCCTTTTTCTTTTTCTCTCAATTGGGCTCTATAGCCCATTAAGAAAGCATATAAGGCTATTGTATACGAAATTCATTCAAAACAAACCATTAAATCAACCATTGATTTCATTTATCTTTTAAAAGGAGATTCACAAATCTCATTACATGATTTAATAAAAATGGGGTTATAACAATTTATCATTGTTTAAAATTAGTTTCTTATCCTAGTCTCATGATTTACATATTCTTCTAATTCTCTTTACTTTAACTCTTATGAAGACTCTTCACTTATATTTACTTATTGTCTACTTAACTCTTTTCTTCTATTTTTCCTTTCCTTTGGAGTACATAAAAGCATTGTACTCAATTATATAGTCCATTCCTCATGATTGATTCTTACTATCTTAGCCCTTACATACTTTTCTCATATCTTTTCCATATTTCGTATTTAAAGTTCATATAATACTAATCATTAAGCTTAACTTGAACCTTATGTTGTGTTCCTTTATTCCCAATTAATGGTTTCTCATATGAGGTCCCAAAGTTGGATCTCAGATATCCGTTCCAACTGATTCTTAGCTATTCGAATCTTTCCTATATGTTTCGACATCTTGGTGTATGTACATTCTCACTCTGATGTGGGTCTAATTTATCTAGAGTCTATTCTTATTATATTATTAATAAGAGTCATTAGATCCCAGTAACGCATCTTGCCAGCTAGACCAGGCTGAACCTGCAGTCCTGAAGCAAAGCGCTACTCAAGATTAACCAACTCCTATTAATCTCAAACATGTGGAAAGAATATCCACTTAGGGCAAACTCATTTAAACATAACTTTTGGTCTACTTAATACAAAGAATGTAAATAATAACTGAATCACTTCATGATACACAATAATATAAAAGAACCATATATATTCTACAAACTGATAATCTGAATTCATATATAAAAGCATTTCTATTGATCTTGTGATGGGGTGAAATTTTAGAATCCTTAAATGTCCGATGACATAAGTGAATCCAGAGATTGAGTTATATTGAGTTTTGACACCAAATCTTACTATAGTGTGGCATGAATTGCGATAAAGATATACCCAAGACAATTGGATGTTCCTAGAAGAGGTTATTGAAGTTCAAATGATAAGTTTATGTATAGTTGATGTATAGTTGAACAATGAGCCGTAATTGGAAAGTTAGGCTTAAATCAATGGAGATGTCACGCTGCCCTTTCTATGTGTTTGTGCTATGCACCCTTTTTGAAATATGGATCAGTTGAGGAGAGTTGACCTTGACCATTCATTGGATCTGATGGGTGAACTTCACCCTCTATGTCGTGTCTGGCAGGAGATGTATATTTTAAGGTTAGATGATTACAACTTAGGGTTCAGGTTAATATGATCACTATATTTTAATTAGCATGTATTAAATCCAAGATTAGGTTACAATTATCTTACTTATCATTTCATTAGAGTTTATTGGTTTATGACATGGGTAACACCATGCATATCCATTAGGATTAATATGTGAGTTACTCATATGATGTGCATTAGGTATTCATTATGGTTTGAACATATAAATTATTCCTCAGATGATCATTATATGTTCATTAATATATAAACAAGCACGTTTAGGATATAAATATAACTTGTTTGGTCCCCACTAATGTTTCAAGCACAACAACCTACTAAAAATGGGGTTAGGGTTTCTAAAGATAGTGTAGATAGATTTCAAGATGTCATAGGGCACCATCCCCTAAAGAGGATTTTTTCCTTAAAATCTAACCACCCAGAATCATCAAACTAACTATACTCCACCCCTTAAAGAGTTCAACCTATCAAGCCAAGCTACACTAGGGTTAAAGGATGACTCTAACTAAACCATGTACAAGATCCATTACACTTCCACTGCACACTCTGATAGTTCACTTAACCCCAAACTTCAAAGTTCAGGTTCTAGGGATAAACTTTCCAAGCATGTGGCCGCAAGGGACATAAGGAGACTATTTCGGTATCCATCCTCAAACAAGTCATCATACACCTAAAAGTTAGGGTTCTAAAAAATATACAACATAGATGTCTAAGGTCACTATTGCCTAAAAATAAACTATTTCGAAGAATCCATTTCAACTTAGGCTAGTCCAGTATCATATGGATCTTGGAGTCCTCGTAAACCAAGCAAGTGGTGCAGAGGAAAATATTGTCAGCCCCCAGAACCTGATCCCTTATAGACACATTGGCTTCAACTTCATTCCCTAATAATTTCCTAAAGGTAAACCTAAACAACATTAAGTAATGCATATATTAGTTATGAGTATTTTAGGGTTTTATTCATCATGATACTAATGTGGAACTATAGGGTCCTAAATCAATATTTCATCATTTATAGGTCAACTCTAGGGCAAACATGTGACCTAAAGGAACTATGTAAGGTAGGGATTCTAATTAGGGAGACAAAATTGAAATAGTCAGATTCCGACTACCATGGGCTCCGATACCATGTTGTAAGAGAGTGTTGAAGAATCACATCCATTCCAAACACTCTCAGAGGTATAGAGGGAAGTCTAAACTACTAAAATCTTGTCTCCAAGAAACATCTCCATCAACTAAGTCCAAGCCAAAAGCTAAGATCTTCCTTGTCTTATCCTTCTCCTTGCTCAGCACCAGCACCTGGGTGGTTGGGAAAGCACCCAACAAAAGGGGAAAGAAAACAAGGTATGTGTCACAAAACTAGTCTAGGATAACAAGATAAATAAAGCAAATAAGAACATGCTAGGGTTCATCATAATATGAAGCTAACAAGAGTATGAGGCTATATTCAAAGGAAACTTTCCATTAACAATTATATCAAAAAGGATTTGCATGTAAGATAATTATGTTTTTATTGTAACATCCCAGGATTTGAGGCCTCAGATAAGTTGATCTTAAAAGGAATGATTGAACTACCCATATCACCAAGGTGCACCTCCTTTTTCAGGAGCCCATCACTAAGAACTCCATAGTTATGTGTGCTCAGCTTGGAGTAGTACTGGGATGGGTGACCTATTGGGAAGTTGATCCTTGGCATGCATGTGAGTGAGGATAACGCCCGTAGTTAAGGCTAGTGGTGGTCTGTGCGGAAAGTCGTCATTCTTAAAACTCTACTAGAGCCTTCGGCAGTGGGCTTGCAGATTACAAATGGTATCAGAGCCAAAACCCCTCTAGTAGGTGGGGCCCACATGGGCATGGCATGCCAGTCTTGAGCCGTGCTGTCCAGGCATGTAGGAAAGGGTTGCCCATGGTTGACGTAGCCACCCTTGTGATGGTATTCCGTGATCGGGAGCTGGGTTTCCATGGGCCATTGTGGGTATGCACTGAAATGGGGCAAGATTATGAGGCCATATAGTCGAGCCTTGACGAGGACATCAAGAGTCTAAGTGGGGGAGATTGTAACATCCCAGGATTTGAGGTCTCAGATAAGTTGATCTTAAAAAGAATGATTTAACTACCCATATCACAAAGGTGCACCTCCTTTTTCGGGAGCCCATCACTAAGAACTACATAGTTAAGTGTGCTCAACTTGGAGTAGTACTGTGATGGGTGACCTATTGGGAAGTTGATCTTGGCATGCACATGAGTGAGGACAAAGCACACAGTTAAGGCTAGTGGTGGTCTATGGGGATTTCCCCATCGGGTGGTGCTTGTTAGTCGTCATTCCTGAAACTTTACTAGAGCCTTGGGCAGTGGGCTCGGGCATTACATATACATATACATATACATATACATATACATATATATATATATACATATATACATACATATATATATATATGTAACCAATGAAGAAGAAGATGAGGTAAGTCTTCTTGATTTATCTAAAGAAGAGTTAGTTGCTAGAATAGAAGAATTACATGATAAATATATTGATTGTAAATTTTTTTTAAAAGACTTGCAAAAACTAATAAATATTTGAATGCTAAATTTAATGATCTTACTTCTAAAAAGGCAAGTCTTATGTTTGAAAAAGCTACTTAGAAGTTATCTATTAATGATTTCAATATGAAGTTACTTACTCTAAAACAAACTATGATCTTCTTTGTCAAGAGAAGGTTGAATTTCTTGGCAAATTAAATGATCTTCAAACTCAACCTATGTTGTGTACTCATTTAGATTGTGATGCTATTATCAAAGAAAAAGATGATTTGTCATCTAATCTAGACCAAGAAAAGTCAAATATTGAAAAGAAAATGGATGAAATTGCTAAGTTATAAAAGGAAATAAGTAGCTTGAAAAATAATGGTATTCTTGATAAAATCCTAAAGGATTTTTCTAGTCAAATTGGAAGAAGTGGTTTAGGATATGTTCAAAAAGAAAAATCACATCAAAAACCTAAATCTAGAAGAACACAAGAACCCAATACCAAGGTCATATATGTACCCAAGAACAACTCAACTCAAAATCATAAAAAGAGAAATGAAATTGATTCCATTTTTTTATCACTATTGCTTGCATCTTGGACATTATTCTTTCTCCTACCCATACAAGAAAAAGGATGTTGATTTATTTTGGGTTCAAATACCCCAAACATAGGAAACTTAAATATGATTAGTTAGGATTTGACCTAAAAGATTAATTTGATACTCATAATGGCTTATCTCAACTAGACTCATCATTATCTTAGATAATTAAAGTAATATAAGCTCTAACGAAAACTAATAACATTGTTGAAAACTAAATAGAAATAATCTCGGTTGACACTCTTCGGTTGAGAAAATAGTCGACCAAAGAAATTTTTTTCTCAAGCCTGCACTTTCTGGACAAATGATAAAATTCTCAGTTGAGAAAATTATCGACCGAGAAGAGTTTGATTGAGAAAATAGTCGATCAAGAAAGTTACTATCTTAAGCTTACAAAATCTTAAAAAAACATTCGACTGACAAATATTTTGACCGAACTTCACTCGGTCGAGAATATTGTCGGCTGAGGATATTTTTGGAAGAACTGTTTGATAAAATTAAATTATTTCACTTGAGCAATAATCTCTACATGATACATTGGCTAAATATTTGAATGATCTTAAGGAGTTATATATGTGCGATAAAAATTTATTCTTTGCAAGATTAAATTGTCCCAACAAGCATATAATTGAAAATAAGAAGATTTTCAAATACACGAGGAAAAGATTGGTCTTATTGGAGGAAAGCCTTAATGGCAAAACTATTGGCATAAGAGATCTTATTCAACATTAACATGATAAAAATTGAATAAAAAAAGGAAAACTTAATCTTAGGTCACAAAAAGGCTTAATCTTAGAATTACCAGTTCACATATGAGTAAAATGAAAAATGATTATATACAACAAGGTTCAATCATATTCTCGAAGAAGTGGATCATTAGATAGATTATGTAAATGCTTATATTGAAAATGTACAGAATTGCTTCTCGGACAAAAAAGAGTTTGACTGAGGGGCGTCTTGTTAGAAGTCATGGTCGACCAAAAATAAGCTTGATAAAATGCTTATTGGTAAATCAAATCATTCAAGTGCAAACAACATTGGTATATTAAATCTAGAAAATTACTTATCATGTTAACTACTTATAACAAGAGAATTTTTTTAACAAGATTACTAATAAAATGACTCACAATCTTACTCAATTGATTTTAGCAGGATATAATTTGAAATATCTTAGTTATGAGATTAAGGGAGAGCTTGCAACATTCTTGAATATAATTTATATCTTGCTCTTAATTGAATTCTCTACACCAATTAAGGCTTAACATCCCTTGTATTTGGATAGAGATACATTCACTGATTCCACTATGATCTTAAAACAATTTCATATCATTTTAGGGCTTAACATCCCTTGAAATTGGTTGAGAAATATATTTATTGATCCCACCATGAGCCTAAAGGAATCTCATATCATTTTAGGGCTTAGCATCCATTGTGAATGGTTGAGAAACTAATATAAAATATATACATGAGCCTAAGGGATTCTCATATCATTTCAGAGCTTAACATCCCTTGCAAATGGATTGAGAAATTAATCATGGTTTTTGAATTGTACTTAAATTCACATTCTCGTTAAAGTAAACAATTAAGGGGGAGTATCTCATTCAGGGGGAGCAAATTGATTATATGGCTATATTTTTGAAATGACAAAGGGGGAGAAATAATATAAATCAAAACAAATGAGTTTCATACTCTCTTTGCTTCACATAAATTGATGTTATATTCCTTAAAGAGATGGATACTTTGTTCCATACCTCTTTAGGAATAATTAGCACTCATTTCATGAATAAACTAGAGAATGTCTACATAAGGAAAATCTCAGGTATGAAACTCATGCTATTTAAATTTATTTGATTTATATTTTAGAAATGTTTGTCATCTCAAAAAGGTGGAGATTGTTGGCTAAATAAGACATTATTAAACCCTTTGTTTTGATGATAAAAAACATTTCATTCTTGTGGATTTAACTTGCTATTTGAGTGTTTCAGGGATAAACAAATAAGGCAGTGGATAGTTGAAGATCAAATACAAATTGGAAAACCAATACACTTAATATGCTTTCATGATTGTAATCAATGTAAAAACTTATACAAGTATAATGTAAAAGTACATAGATATCAAATAATCCAAGCATTAGATCTTCCCTATCCACTCACAACACTTAGATAGATCCTCCCCTAAGATAGAATCACTATTACACATTTCTACACACACGTAGTAGATAGATCCTCCCGAGACACCCCCGGTCGACAAACTTCACAACTGAGACACCCCTGGTCGACAAATTCTCGGCCGAGAACCACCTCAGTCTAAGTCGCGAGCAGTGATTATTGACCTGCACATGTAACCCAAAAACATCCCTCAGTCGACAACATTCTCGACTGAGATAGAACTTCAAGCAAGTTCCATATCTATTAGAATGAGAGTATTTGTTAGTTGAAAGTTGGAAACAAACGTTGCAACTCATTTACTCTAGACCCTACCTCGGTCAAAGAAATTCTCAATTGAAACACACCTTGGTTGATAAAATTCTCGACCGAGACAGTTTTAGGATTGCACTTTTCAGCACAATATAATTAGCCATTACAATGTGATTAGTGGACACCTAACGGCTAGTTGGGCACTAAGAACACTCCAGAAACCCTATAGAACGTCCCTAATCCCTTAAAACTCATCCCTATATATAGGAGAGACCTTAGGACATCCAATACACACAATTACAACTAGAGAATCAATCTTAGTGAGAAACAAGCAAAGCTACACTGGTAATCTTGTTCCCGCGAGCTCTAATTCCGTGTCCTATAACTAGTATATCCTAGCCACCACATAACCACGTTCATCTATAGTGGATAGGAGATCTATAAACTTGATATAGGATCAAAGTGTTGTACTTATTGGTTAAGTATTTCCTTTCTTCCAATTTTGTTTTTTTTATATGGTATGTTGTTCTCCTTGACTACTCCTAGGGTGGAGGCTGGTGAAAGGAGGTGAGCTTGAGATTACTTTAAGGAAGGCTGCTTTAATGGAGGTTGGAGCTACTTCTAAAGGAAGGCTATCTCAAGGTGGTGGAGCTACTTCAAAGTGGTGAAGGCTGCTCTGAGGACTTGAAGTTACTTCAAGAAGGTTGCTTCAAGGAGGTTGAGGCTACTTCAGGTGAAGGCTACTTCAAGGGTGTGGAGGGAAGGTAATTGTATTTTATGTAACATCCTTGTGAGGTAATAAAATTAATCACTTTCAAAATCCCAGTTAGAAACAATCGGGTAGTGGACTGACTACCTTTGATTTCAAAGGTAGGAACCACTCTACATCCTACCGTCTTCCTTGTTTCCTCCTCCTTCTTTGGTTGAGTGTTTCATTTTTTTAATTAACTTTAAAAGTTCTAAAAAGCTCTATTCACCCACCTCTATATATTTCAATTCTCATATGATATATTTGGAAGTGTAGTTTTGTCCTCATTTATATAGGGACCTCAAATGGAAGGGATTGTTGTCAAAATCAAGTTTATGAAATCTTTCTCAGAATGGATTATGAAAGGAGAAGGAGGTAATGCATTTGTTGTTCAGACATGTACCTTTTTAGTGGGATAGAATCTCGAAATGTTTGATATCTTATTCTTGGTAAGAAGTTGGTAATTATACACTGTTATGGATTTGTACTCATATTTGATTTAAGGTTATATGATCATTTGTGTTATAAAGTTGTTCTCTTCTAGGTAGGTTTGTGCTCTAGAAATAGGAATCCACTCCCAATTTTTATGGTTTAGAATTTATTCATGGAGATCAATATTTTATAAGTGCTTGATATAGATGGAGTTGTCATATAATCTTAATCAAAATTTAGAAATTAAAATGACAAACATATTTGAGTTTTAAGTATCTAGGTTGATACCAAGGAGTCAGACTTTAGATAGCATTTTGACATTATGTTGATTTTTGAATTGTTTTTCACCAAGAGATGGAAACTAAAATATCCAACCTAACTAGGTTTTGGAAATATGGATTTTCCAAAATGACTACCTAACAAAGGCTTGATGTAGCTAATGTTTTTGGAATTTTATTGAAATTAGAATATCTAACCTATTTGGCTTCAAAAAATTTGGGTTATTTCCACAAAGTCAAAATTTTTGATGTAATTGATGTTATCCTATGTTTTTTCAAAAAAAGATTCAAGAAAGAGTCTAAAGTTACACAACATTTTGATGGTCTCTTAGATTTTTAAAATTTTTTTATGATGGAGTAAAACTTTAGGAAATTTTTGAATGCTATCTTAGGTTTTGAAAATACTAATGAATAAGAAATTCTACATCATTTTGACAATTTCTAATGTTTAGAATGAGGGTCTACCAAGATATAATATTTAGTTGACAGATGTAGCTCATGTTTTGAATTAGGTTTAACTAAGGGGTCAATTTTCTAGTTGTATGTTGACTCTGTCTCAGGTTTATGAAGGAGTCAAATGTTTTGCACCATTTTAACATTATCATTGGTTTTGAATAATGGGGGGAAATTACACTCTCTTTGTTGACTTTATAAAATAAGCATATTCCCCATTTTATCCCTTGTGAGTTTACAAATATATTGACAACCTATCCACACTTGCCCATATAATAGGTGAATTATATGTCCTTAGTTCTTCTAGTGGTACTTACTGCATCCTACATGGGTTTACGAATTCAACAAGCTAGGGTATTTCCCTCAATATGCCTCATGATCATAGTGGTAAAAAATCAATCTCCAGTACAAGGGAGTGGGCAACATTTAGAGCTAATGATTATCCTACTTGCACGAAGTACCTATCACTGATGATGTCATTAGTGTATATTAGTACAAGTTGTGTGAGTGCTACACTTGTTTACTTGTCAATGTAGGAGGAGAGAGTGTGATATGTTGATTCTTGAAACATGACAACATTTTTGGATTAAAGTGGTGACAAAAGGATGTACGAATTCTAAACATAATACATGGAAAAGAAATAAAGAAAAACATATATCAAATTTCCTATAAATATTATTATAGAAATATTTTCATGTAAGCATCCAACCAAATAACAATTATATCTCAAAGAATTTGGGTTTGTACATAAAGTTTCCACATGTAACCTAATCAACAAACATGCCACTTCTATTCATTTGTAGACTACACGGATGGGATGCATCACTGATGAACATCCAATGTGTATATATATAGGATTTTCACTCACTGCCTGTGAGGGTAGTGGGTCTTTGTTACCCATGGCTTGAGTAGGCGGTGGTACATATGGTAAATATTAAATTTCTGGTTAATTTTCAATTGAGTGGTGGCATTCATTGTAAGAAGCAAAGTACTGATTACATTTTAAGCTGACGGTGGCAGATAATGTATACAATAAAAGTGGCAAAATCCACACATGAACCCGATGGCACACACATATTTTTAAATTCTAAAATGGAATGCATATATTATTGGTCATTTAACCATTTATGAGAGTTTGAATCTGCACTCCATAACTCTCACCTCTTGTCTATCTAATCATGCTATGAAATTCCAGTAAATGTCAACATGTAGGAACACTTTTAATTCATATTATTTTATTTTCCTTCTAAACATGTGTAATTCATCCTTTTTTGATGTTCTATGATTTCTGTCGGTATTTTACAAAATATCTACCATCGTTACAATTTGTTCATACTTATTATAGTATGTATAGCCATATTACATTTTGTTACTACATACAAAAATTTTACAAACTCACTTGTAGTTTAAATTTAAATTGTTTGTAGAGGATATATGATTTTTCAATGCAAGCTACATATTATAATATGCCTAACGACATTATATTTTGTTACTACATACATAAATTTTGCAAACTCACTTGTATTTTCAATTTAAATTATAGATGACACTTGCTTATTACAATATGACTATCCATATTATAAAATTGTCACTTACATTACGGTTGGATCCTGCCTATTACAATGTGACTATCCATATTACATATGACACTTGATTATTACAATATGACTATCCATATTACAAACTATCACCTATATTATTGTTGTCTCTTGCCTATTACAATGTGACTTTCCATATTACAGATGATACTTGCTTATTACAATATGAGTATCCATATGACAAAAATGTCACCTACATTACAGTTGGCACTTGCCTATTATAATGTGGTTTAACATATTGCATATGACACTTTCTTATTACACTATGACTATCCGTATTACAAAACTATCATCTACATTACAGTTGGATCTTGTCTATTACAATGTGACTATCTATATTACAGATGACACTTGCCAATTATAGTACAAATTACCAAAATTGAGTTTATACAAAAAGACACCAATAACCATTGCCAAGAAGAAGAAGAAGTATATACATATCCAATACATAGATAATCTCTCTAACTAAAAAAAATAGACATGGACAAATTTATAATGTGAAGGAGAATTCTGTAATTTGAATTGAAAATTTGTAATTTGAATACAAATTTATAATGAGAAAGAGAATTTTGTAATAGGAAGGAACCTTATGTAATTTGAATAGAAAATTTGTAATGGGAATGGTAAAAATGTAACCAAGGATGATGTCTTGTAATACAACCTACTTGTATCACATGTTGTATTCATATTAAGTAGACTCTGGTATGTGTAATCAACTAAAAATAGCAATGGCTATGTATGAAAGTAGTAGGTTGTTGCGGTTTTATTTATACTTCCATCCACATTAATTACTCGTGATGCTGCTAAAAATGTAACTTTATACATCCTAACTTGCCAAACCACGGTGCAAAGGAATGAGGAACAAAGAATAGTAATTTATTCAGCCTTACAGATCCACTCACCACTGTCCCGTCCCCACAAACGAATTAGAAATGCTAGTGATAATTACAAATTTGTGCCACCGCTTCATCCTACTAAAAAAAGATAAAAGTTTGTCATTTACAAAAGCTACCACCGCTACTTAGTGATAGGTAGAATAGTTATATATATATATATATATATATATATATATGTATATATATATATGTATATATATATGTATATATACATATATATATACATATATACATATATATATATATAGTCATGAGGCATTATACTTCTTCTTCTCCACAGTCATCCCATGCTTCTTTGTAGGCTTTTTCCTTCTTCTTGAGAGAGGATTCTCTTCCCTTCTTAACTTTAGGACATTCATTCTTTAAGTGTTCCTTTTTGCCACATTCAAAGCACCTAGGAGAAGAGGAAGAAGAAACACTAGAAATTTTATTAGATTTAAATCTTCTGTACTACTTACCGTGTACAATGAGAGTCTCTTCTTCACTATATTCTTCACTTGTATCATGACTAGCTTTGGTTGTTGCCTTGAATGCAATGTCCTTTCTTTTCTCCTTTTTGTGTTTGGTTGCCAATCTTTCTTCATCTTCAAGGGTGACCTCATGAGTTTCTAAGTTGCTAATGAGCTGCTCCATCCTCAATCTGGTGAGATCATTGGCTTCTTTAATGGTTTCACCTTTGGATTGTACTTCGGAGGAAAGCACCTAAGAATTTTTGATGTTTGATCTTTTCACTTATAAATTTTCCTAATGCAACTAAACTGTTAATAATAGTAGAAAATCTTCAATACACATCACTAATAGATTCATTTGGTTGCATACAGAATTGTTCACATTTTTGTTTAAGAATACCAATTTTAGAATTTTTAACTTGAATAGTTCCTTCTTGTGTGATAGAAAGTCTATGCCATTTGTCATAAGCAGTTTCACATGAAGAGATTCTATGGAATTCACTTACAGAAATAGAACAATAAAATATACTTACTCCCTTAGCATTTAGTTGAGCTTGTTTTACTGTATTTGCATCCCATGTAGCATATTCAATTTCGGGAAGAACATATGGTGTAGATACCATCCTCCAAAGCTCCCAACTGATGCCTTGGAAGAAGAATTGCATCCTTCTCTTCTAATAGTTGTAGTTTCTTCCATCAAATGGTGGTGGATGAGATACATATGTTCCCTCCAAGTTTAGTTTGTTGAGCACACCATCCCCCATCCTTCAAGACCTGTTAAGGCTCCTTGAAGACCTGCTCTGATAACAATTGAAAGATCTGGAGGGGGTGAATAGATCTTTTTAGAACTTTTAAAGTTAATTAAACAATTAAAACACTCAACCAAAGAAGGAGGAGGAAACAAGGAAGACAGTAGGATGTAGAGTGGTTCCTACCTTTGAAATAAAAGGTAGCCATTCCACTACTCGATGGTTTCCAATTGGGATTTTGAAAGTAATTACCTCACAAGGATGTTACATACAATACAATCACCTTCCTTCTACACCCTTGAAGTATCCTTCACCTAAAGTAGCCTCAACCTCCTTGAAGTAGCCTTCTTGAAGTAACTTCAAGTCCTCAGAGCAGCCTTCACCACCTTGAAGTAGCTCCCCCACCTTGAGATAGCCCTCCTTTATAAGTATCTCCAACCTCCCTTGAAGAATTTTTCCCTAAAGTAATCTCAAGCTCACCTCCTTTCAACAGCCTCCACCCTAGGAGTAGTCAAGGAGAACAATATACAATATAAAAGAACAAGATTGGAAGAAAGGAAATACTTAACCAATGAGTACAGTGCTTTGATCCTATATCAAGCGTATAGATATCCTATGCACTATATATGAATGTGGTTATATGGTATCTAGGAGATACTAGCTCTAGGACACAAAATTGGAGCTCAAAGGAATAATATTACAAGTGTAGCTTTGATTGTTGCTCACCAAGATTGATTCTCAAGTTGTAATCGTGTGTATTGGGTGTCCTAAGGCCTCTCCTATTTATAGATATGAGTTGTAAGGGATTAAGTACGTTCTAGAGGGTTTCTAGAGTGTTCTTAGTGCTCAACTAGCCATTAGGTGTCCACTAATTGCATTGCAATGGCTAATTGTTTCGTGTTGAAAAGTACAATCCAGAAAATGTCTCAGTCGAGATTTTTGTTGACTGAGGTGTGTTTCGGTCGAGCAATTCTTTGAATGAGGTAGGGTTTGGAGTAAATGTGTTGCAATGTTCATTTCCAACTTCCAACTAACACCTACTCTGAATCTAACGTCAATGGAACCTGCTCGAAGTTCTATCTCGATCAAGAATGTTGTCGACTGAAGGATGTTTTATGGTTACATGTGCAGGTCAATAATCAGTTCTCATGACTTAGACTGAGGTGGTTCTCGATTGAGAATTTTGTCAAGCGAGGGTGTCTCAGTTGAGAAGTTTGTCGACCAATAATTTCTCTATTTCAGTATGTTGAATCATCTACTTAGTGTGTGTATCAATATGTAATTGTGATTCTATCTTAGGGGAGGATCTACCTAAGTGTTGTGAGTGGATAGGGAAGATATAATGCTTGATTTAAATTATATCTATGTACTTGTACATTATATACTTATACAAGTTTTCACATTGAGTCCAATCATGAAAGAAATTTAAGCATATTGATTTTCTAATTTGTATTTGATCTTCAACTATCCATTTTCTTATTTGTTTATCCCTGAAATACCCAAATAGTAAATTAGATCCACAAGAATGAAATGCTTGTCATCATCAAAACAAAGGGTTTAATAATGCTCTATTTAGCCAACAAGAATGAATGGAATTTGAGAGGACCTAATTCCTCAAAAGGGAACCTCATCTCATGATTAAGTCATCCACATATGATGACTCACCAAATTAAGACATGTCAATTTTTGTCCATGAGAAGAACAATATATACCCTACTACATATGTATAAGGATCAATATTGATTTGACAACAAATGTATCATAGGAAGAAAAATTGTTTGAGTTAGTTGTTAGGATGCATGCCCTAGCCACTCACAAAGTCAATTTATGACTACTTGAGGAGACATTTGTATCCTTACCTGACCATTGCAAAGAAAGGGGATCTTTTTTCATTTTTGTCACTCCGCCCAAAATACATGAGATGAATTAGAATGCTAATCGCATCCCCTTCCAAGCAAGGGGAAGATATATTCATACACATAATTGATTTGGGAATTTTAATGTTATTTTCACCTTTCCACGCAGTGCAAAAATGTTTTTCTATAAACTGATGCACTCTTTTAAAGCATCCTTTCATGCAAGCAGTACTATTTAAATATAGAGTAATATTTACATCACATATTGGCATGAAATATTTCTAGAGTTGTAAACCATTAAAATTATGTATAGTGTTAGACGTACTTTCACCATCGAGATAAAGTTTAGAAGTCCACCCCTTAGAGGAATTCCTTATTCTCTCCATTCACATGTCCTTCTTGTATTGTTAAATAACATAATATATACATTTAAACCTCAGGTAATGCACCATCATGTCGATCATCGAGTCATACAATATAAACTTTAGAGGTTTGAGGTACAAGATGACCAGGGACAATGTGTCTTTCACAGACCGTATATGAACAATTCATTCTTCAACATTAGTTTGAGCCATCATCCATGGCCCCTACCACTATCCTTGCACAAATTGTCCTTGCATCTAAAAAATAAAACAGATATATTCTAGTACATAAAGATGACTCCTATAGTTCGAATAGCTAAGAAGATTATCACGTCATTTCCATGGACCCTTCACAGAATCATGTCTCCTTCAAAGGGTGTATATTACATCTTATCTCTGAGTTACCCATTTAGGATGCCCTTGATGATACCTTCATGGGAAAATAGCCAATTCCTCTACCAATAATGCTACATTTTTTCCCAACACATCCTATGATTCCAATAATTTAACAAACAAATGAAGGTTCAAAATCCAGATACTAGTTTTTCATTCAACTAAGGCATTGAAGGTGTGGATGAACCTCCCTATGAGAATAAATTAAAGGGTACTAACAAGCCAGAAACCAATGACTAGTATCATGCCTTCTTTCATAAATGTCAGTTTGGTCATACCAACAAATTTGTCCCCAAGTAGGAGTTTCATTGATGACACTTTCTAGATTCAAGGTCACATACTTGATGCCAGTTCTAACACCATTCAATAACCAATGGTGATCACATTAGAGTCATTTTAAAAGTAGATAAAATAAATATAGGACTAAAAAGTAGGACTGAAGCAATTTGGTGACTCCAGTTACTTCCCAAATTCAAACCTACCCAAGAAATCCAAGGTCCATGAGTTGTCAAAATACAAAGGGGGTGAAGTTATGAATATCCATATCTATACCCACTTCTTGGACATGATCTAGGTGTAATACCATGAAAATATGCTAATTTAAATATTCTATAGGTTACTTGAAGGACCATCTCCATCTTAGTACAACCAATAGAAGTTAAAGATAATGAAATCCTAAGTTGAGCTTCCTAATACAGAAGATAGAGGAGATGAAAACACAAATCTACAAAAGAAAACTATCAAAGACAACATACACAAGGTCATCAAATCGGCCTCACATGCATTTTTATCCATGTTGACATTCCATCCCTCAAGTATTTTTTTGATCAAATTCAAGATAGTACAAAGATAGAGACTGTAATCAACAAAGGGTTGTACAAAATGTCAGGATCAACGTAAATAATGCCCCCAATTCTAGCATAAGGAAGAAGTAAAACTGATGATGATAGCCTCCCATCTATCTCCAGCACTAGGGAATATGTAAGAGTACATCCACTTCACATCCTTACAAAGAAATTTAACAACTACGAACAAACTATCTACTATATGTCCAAGAAGTTCACAAAAGAATAAGACAAATACACCTTGGTCGAGAAACACTTCCTCACATTGGTTCATTCTATCAAAATATAGTGACATTAGCTATTTTTTAATCTAGTGTTCCTTATATAACATCATGATACTATGCCACCTATTCGACATGTAGACTTGACCATGCGATGTGACAAATGGTAAGTTTTTTCTCTCTAAGTTTCACATCAAATATGTCCCTTAATGGTGGTGAAATCCACGACACTAGGACATAATTGGATGAAAATCACATGTCTCCTCCAGTAGATAAAGATATTTTCCTCCCCACCATAAAAATCAACATTATCAATGCCTCAACAACTACTACATCCAATCGTGTTGAAACATGGACTATATTATTTTATGGATCCTCGAACTAGCATGTCAACAATGTATGAATAATACTCATAAGCCTAGTAGGGGAATACATATCTATAGCATGCAACTATAATTTGACGCCACCAAAAACATCAACTAGTATGAATCCTACATCTTGGTCCTACACTCGGTCAAAAGGATAGTAAATTAAAAACTTAATGATTTTCTAGCCATCATTTGGCAATTCAATCATGAGTTGAAGGCAAACCATTAGTGGCTTATCATATACTAGAAGTTCCTCTCAAAACTAGATGAGGAATTTGATGAGATGATATTCACTCTCTACAAATAATACAAACAAATACGATAAAGCACTAGCAACCCTACCCTCTAAGGTTGATGTACGGGATATAGAGTGTCTCATAGTTCAAGTCAAAATGCTACTTCAAAGAGCCAACCTGATGCAAATTGGTGCAGATACTTTGGCCAATGAGGAGTCATGGCTCCATGACATCAGACAATTCCTTGAAGGGAACCCATTGGCCAAAGGAACTGCCATACATGATAAAAAATATATGACTCATGGTGATGATTTACATGTTGGGAGCCGATAAGTTACTGATAACACCAAATTTTATGATATTTATGGCCCATATTTTGTTGTCAAAACTGCCCTTTTAAACTGTTTTTTCTCTCCTTTTTGTCATGTTTTTAGATAAACAGGCCACACTACGCTCTTTACTCATTTTTATCATCTTTTGTAGAGTTTTACTTGCTTTTCCACTCAAATTCAGCAAAAGGCCCGTCTCGGCCCATGAACGTGCTTTACCTGCATCGTCCCTCCTTCCAGTCGACCGACACATTCACTACCCGTCGTACAACAGCCCAATACGGATGTTGTGCGACACATATGTACCACGCAAGAAGACTCTGATGGGCGATACGCCGTTTACCCGACAGGGAGCTGTACCCGCCATGACAACTCTTCCAATGAAATGTGTCGCGCGATACAAGCCAGCCACCGGCATGCGCCCACCCGTCACGATACCCGACACGCTTGCTACCCGACACCCGCTGTGCCGGGCGACACGCACGACGAGCTTCCCTGAAGCCGTGCTAATAGAGCTGATGGAGGACACGTGGCGCCCGGAGAACCGCAACTTCTTCCAACCGCTGCCTATAAATAGCAGCTACAGGACCTCGATGGGATGGGTCGGAATCTCACGAAAGCTAACTTTGGAAAGCACCTGGAGCTAGTGTGTCGCATCCCAGAGGCATACTGGGCGATACTAGGTGAGCACTTCCCCGACCCGAGAGGCCAAGAATGGTTCACTTAGAATCCGTCCCGGTCACCGCAGTAGCCTGATATCGACCAACGAGGACATCCGATATGAGGAACCTGATACCTTAAGTGGTCTCTAGCCCGACACGATACTGAGTCCGATACGAGTCACCCGTCATGGTGTGTCACCCGAGAGGGTGGCATCCCGACACGACCGTATCGGGAATGAGCTCTTTGACCGATACATCTACCCATCATGGCCTATCGCCCAACAGGGAGTGCCGCCTGACATAGGCATATCGGGCAGAGCTCCAACCCGGTATCGGGCTAGAGGAATCTTAGGGATCTGCTGCTGCATGTCACTCTCCTAAATCAAGGAGGTGATACCTATCTTCCCTTTTTCAGTCATTTACTTTCTTTATTTACGCAATGTAACCAAAACCTTTTATATAATGCTTATGCTAATGCAATTAGAGGAGTTTTAAATACATGCTGCTTTATGTATGGTCCCTTTTGTTGCATGGTTACTTTGCATAGCATCCGAATTCTAGCTTGTATGCTTGGCTCATGTTTTGACTAGCTATCGAATCGTGTTTCCCATTGCAACTCCCTCGAGAGAGGTGTTGTAGCTCTAGTGTTTGGTCCGATCAAGGAGTATGAGAGTACCCACGATCGGAGTTGCTTCAGTTACCTTTCCACTCTAACCCAAGTCCATCAACCTTGAGAGAGAGTGTTTGTGCTTAGTTAGATGTACCCTCTTTGAGAGAAGGGGTACTGGATGTTTCCTACTGCCGCTTGTTATGCCAAAGTTTTCCTCCTTCGTTCCTTACCGAGGCAATTGCATTATCTCCTCCGGTTCTGTTGTGAAAAATCCCTAAAAACTGATAAATGCTAAAAACATAATTTTCCTCGTAACTCCAATTGGAGATAGTTTCCTTTATTTTACCGATCTCCGCCTGTTGTTCCCTTCGGTAACTTTATCCTCATCTAGCTTTTACTGGAGTGTAGCGTGTCGATTCTGTGTTCTTAGCACTACCACCCTTATCCCTGTGGTTCAACCCCGATTGGTACTTCAGACCCCGTCATCGTTGCGGGGGCCCAAGAGTCAGGTTATTTAAAAGTCCGACTACTTCAGATCCGCTCCTTTTGGACGCGCAATTTAGGCCAGTCAACTTTTTGGCACCGTTGCCAGGGACAAGGCAAAGCGGTACTGTTAACGAACCCGAATCCACTGACTACACTCCCGTGCCTCAAGCTTAGTAATAAGCTTGACATCACTGTTTCTTTTAGTCTTCTAACCTAAGATGGGCATAGAGTAGTTCATTTTATTAATACAAGTTTTCTAACTTGATTATACGTTCTATTCAGGTACTCAGGGGAGGAGTGCTCTGCTCAGTTGAGCACCGACACCGCTAGTCATGCCACCTCACGTCGAACCACCTCGATCCGAGGATGAGGGCAAGGCTAAAGTCAGACAAAACTCACCTCCGAGTGGGGACAATGACCGTTATAATGGAGATCATCTACATGAAGAACCTGAGACAGAACAATTCGAGGATGATCATCATCACGAGAGATGTTGTCATCACCGAAGACGCAGAAGAAATCAACATAATTAGGAGCAGAACCATGGGGACAACGACAGTGAAGATTCTAACGAAGAAGAAAAGACCCTTAGAGAGTTGGCTGCCACAAAGGCCAATAACTCGAGATGTCATGTTGTCATTCTAAAGTTCAATGCAACAAACTTTGAGATGAAGCCATCTGTCATATCTATGATTCAGAATAAGTGCTTCCGAGGGAATTCAAAGAACGATAACCCTTACCATCATCTTGACGCTTCTAAGAATATCTGTGATACCATTAAAATGTAGGGAGTTCCATAAGTGGTCATTTACTGCAAGGGCTTCATATTCTCTTTAGAGGACAAGATCCTATCCTGGTACCTCGGGATACCGCATCAAGCTCTGAACGGGAATGCCCTGGTGGATGCTTTTGTGAACAAGTTTTACCCTACGGAGAAAACTTTCAGGAATAGGCAAAGGATCACGTCATTCATGCAGAAGCCAAATGAGAATCTTTATGAAGCTTGGGAAAGGTATCAAGAGTATCAGAGGGACTGCCCTCATCAAAACTATAAAAAAGGGTTTCCTGATAACCACCTTCAACAATGGTCTGAACCCGAAAGAAAGGGTATCACTGAATGTAGCTGTAGGAAGTGAATTCCTGGGGAATAAGCCCAGCAGATCCAAAAAGATCATCAAAAACATGGCCGAGTTACAGGACGGTACCGACTACGACAAGTCTGATAGAGGATATGCTTAGAAGGCCGCTAATGAAGGACCTTCGGTCGAATCCAACGCTCTTGAAACTATAACCACTCAAATCCAAAAGATATCCACCGACGTTAGACAATTGAAAGAATCAGGTGGAAAAGGAAAGAAACAGGTTGAGAAAGTTATGAAGTGTGTCACCTGCGGAGAAGGTGGACATGGTGTTGATAGCTGCATTTACACCTGACCTGATGAGTCGAGTGAAAGTGAATCCGAAGCAGAGGAAGCCGAGAACGTCTCTTTTGTCAACTTAAAGAGACCGGATCACCCTGGTTTTAACTATGGCAACAAGGATGTGACGGAAAATTCGCATCAGCTAAATAAATCACCCAAGCAACCGTAAGGTTTCGAGAAAAGGGGCGGACAAGGTCAGTTCACCAGAACTACTAGTTTCCAATCAAATAAGGCCAACTTTCAAGGGCAAGGAAAGTACCAAACCTGCCAAGAAGCTAATCCTAGTCAAGGCCAGGGTCAAGCTAAGGAGCAAAGTCAGGACAAGAACTCGAATCAACCAGACTTGGTGGGTCAATTGTTCGATTTTGTAAAAAGGTAGGATACTGTTAACAACCAACTGGCACAGCGCTTTCCAATTCGGGGGTTCTAAATACGATGCAAATTCATATTGTGGACATGCAAACGCACCAAAACCAAATAGATCAGCAGCTGGCCCAGATGGCTGAGTTAATAAAGAATCCCTCGGGTAAGATACCCTCCAACACTAAATCTGCTAAAATGGCGGTGCTCAGATCAGGTAAGACAGTAGAAAGTCCTGAAGCAGCCAACCCCGTAGAACCTGAACCAAAGATTTCGACAGAGAACCTAACAGAGGAAGAGAATCGACAAGCTCATGTCAGGGAGCCAGAAACAAGATCTATGGAGGACCTGTATGGTAAAAGAAGTCCTTACTCTCCAAAGTTGCCTTTCCCTTACAAACTAATAAAGGCACATCTTAAAAAGTGTACGAGTGGTTTATGGAATCAGTATGGAAGCTTCACCTCGAAGTACCCTTTTTGGATGCTTTAGAGGAAATGTCGACATACACAAAGTTTTTCAAGGATTTGATCACCAAAAAGAAAAGAGGAGGAAGAATCGAGACAGTGCACCTAGCTAGTATGTCTTATGCTTTTGTTAAAGCAGATTTACCTACTAAGAAGAAGGATCGAAGAGCCTTCACCATTCCTTTTGCTGTTGGAGATAATATCGAGCGAAAAGGTCTTGCTGATTTAGGGGTTAGCATCAGCCTTATGCCCCTAAGCCTCACGCAACATTTGAGCTTGACTGATATGGTCAAGACCAACATGAGGATTGAATTGGCAGACCATACGTTCAAAAGACCTGTAAGTGTTGTTGAGGATGTATCGATCCGTGGGGGAAGTTTCTTCATTTCTTGTGACGTTGTAATCATTGACACTGTGGAGGTCCCTAACTGTCCTATCATCTTTGGGCGCCCCTTCTTGGCTATACGAAGAGCGTTGATTGATGTTACCGAAAAAATAATCACTCTGAGGGTTGGAAACGATCACTTAGATTTCAAAGTAAAGGATGCTATGAAGGGACCGTCCCTGCTAGAATATGCTTACTTCGTAGAAAGCTACAACTAGTTTTGTGAAGAAATAGAGGAAGATATCATCATGGTAGACCCGCTTGTGAGAGCATTGAGCAATCAAGACTCTAATTCTGAAGATCCTGAGGTTGTCGAGATCCTAAACTATCTAAATCGACCTGATGAAGATCTAAGTGACGAGGAAGAGGTAATAGAAACAGTTAAGTTTGCCTCTTTAGAGGAGACACCAGAAGAAAAGGCACCTAAGGCTAAGCCAGAGCTGAAACAGCTACCTGAAGGTTTAAAGTATGAATTTCGAGATCAAGAAGGGAGAAATCCAGTCATCGTTAATGCCTGTCTGACGAAGGATCAATTAGAAAGGCTTCTTGAGGAGTTGAGGCTCCATAGGAAGGCCATAGGTATTCAGTAGAGGATATCAAAGGTCTTGGCCCAACGCTATGCATGCATCACATTAATTTGGAAGAATCTGCTAAACCATTGGCTCAACCCTAGAGAAAGATGAACTAGATGTTAAAAGAAGTTGTGAAGAAAGAAGTGATCAAACTGAGGGATGCATGAATTATTTACCCAATCAGCGATAGTAACTGGGTAAGTCCCATCCATGTGGTACCGAAGAAAGGAGGCACAACAGTCGTGAAAGGAGACAAAGGAGATGAGGTGGCAGTCCGGACCATCACCGGATGGAGGATGTGCATAGACTACCGAAAACTGAACCAAGCCACAAAAAAAGATCATTATCCACTTCCTTTCATTGATCAAGTTCTGGAAAGATTAGCGCATCATGATTATTTCTACTTTTTGGATGGTTTTTCTGAGTTTTATCAAGTCCCCATCTTCCAGACGACCAGGAGAAAACTACTTTTACTTGTCTCTATGGCACTTATGCCTTCCGAAGAATGCCTTTAGGATTGTGCAATGATCCCGCAACATTTCAGTGTTGCATGATATCGATGTTTTCGGATTTTCTGGAAGACATCGTGGAAGTTTTCATGGATGACTTTTCTATCTATAGGAAGGACTTCGATGCCTGTCTGAAAAACCTCTCTCTGGTCCTGCAACGCTGTAAGGAGAAGAATTTGGTCCTAAACTGGGATAAGTGCCACTTTATGGTACGAGAAGGTATTGTGCTAGGACATAAAGTCTCGAGGTGAGTCATCGAGGTAGATGTAAGCAAGGTTGAAGCTATATCTAAACTTCCTCCACCGAAGTCTGTAACCGGAGTGTGGAGTTTTCTCAGGCACGCTAGTTATTATTGAAGATTCATAAAAGACTTCTCGAAGATCTCGAAACTGCTGTAAAGTCTTCTGGTAAAGTATGTTGAATTTGATTTCTCTAATGATTGTCTAAATGCTTTTCAGGCCTTGAAAGATGCCCTTGTTTCTCCACCTATCCTTCAAGCTCCGGATTGGGAGCTACCTTTCGAATTAATGTGTGATACCAGTGACTATGTTGTAGGAGAAGTCCTGGGACAAAAGAAGGACAAACGGTACCATGTCATTTGCTACGTCAGTCGTACTCTGGATGAAGCTCAGGTGAATTGCATGACTACAGAGAAAGATATGCTTGCGATTGTCTTTGCTTTTGACAAGTTCAGATCTTATGTTATCGGAACAAAGGTAAAGGTCTACAATGACCATGGAGCGATACGATATCTTATGCAGAAAAAGGATACCAAGCCCAGGCTGCTAAGGTGGGCTTTGTTACTCCAGGAGTTCGACCACGAGATCGTTGATAAGAAGGGTGCGGAAAACGTAGTCACAGATCACTTATCAAGGATCATAGTCGAAGACAAGAAGGAGCCACCTATTAACGACAACTATGTTGATGAAGCCTTGCTTATGGTTGAAACCAAAGATGAGAATTTGCCTTGGTTTGCAGATATTTGTAATTACCTCGCTTGCGGGGAGTTGCCTCCTGATATAACATACAATCAAAAGCAGAAACTCTTTTCAGATGTAAAGAACTACTATTCGGATGATCCCCTTCTCTTTAGAAGGTGCGCAGATAACCAGTATAGGAGGTGTATTCCTGAAGAAGAAGTTCCAAACATTTTGAAAGAATGCCATGCCTCACCATATGGAGGACATCTAGGGAGCAAAAGGACCTCCGCCAAGGTGTTGCAATCAGGGTTTTACTGGCCCTCCTTATTCAAGGATGCTGCAAATTATGTAAAGGTCTATAAAGAATCTCAATCAATAGGAAACATTAGAAGAAGAAATGAGATGCCTATGGCCAATTGGGTCGAAGTGGAGATCTTTGATGTATGGGGAATAGACTACATGGGTCCCTTTCCCCCATCAAAAGGATATCAATACATTTTAGCCACGGTGGATTATGTGTCTAAATGGGTGGAAGTCGTTGCCACCCAAACATGTGAATCCAAATCAGTGATCAAGTTGTTTGAGAAAACTATCTTCCCTCATTTCGTAGTACCTCGTACTGTGATAAGCGATGGTGGATCACACTTTGGGGAAAAATAGTTTGAAGCACTCCTGAGGAAGTATGGGGTTAAACACAAGGTCGCTACGCCCTACCACCCTCAAACTTCTGGGCAGGTGGAGGTTTCGAATAGACAAATTAAGTAGATTTTAGAGAAGACTATCAGCCACACGCGGAAAGATTGGTCAATGAAGCTCGATGACGCCCTTTGGGCCTACAGAACTGCATATAAGGAACCCATTGGAACTACCCCGTACAAATTGATTTATGGGAAATCCTGTCATCTACCCTTGGAGCTTGAACACAAAGCTCTTTGGGCAATGAAGTTCCTGAATATGGATCTGGAGAAGGCAGGAGAGAAGAGATATCTACAGTGACAGGAACTCGAAGAGCTGAGAATACATGCCTATGAGAATGCAAGGATCTATAAGTAGTGGACCAAGGTGTGCCATGATGCCCACCTGAGGAAGAAGGATGTGAGTGAAGGTGACAAAGTTTTATTATTTAAATCTGCTATTCGTCTTTTTCCAGGTAAGCTGCAAACAAGGTGGTCTGGACCCTTCAATGTAGCAAAGATATATCCATCAGGAATGATGGAGCTGTATGATAAAGAAGATCCATCCAAAGTTTTTCCAGTGAACGGGCACAGAGTAAAAAGGTTCTGTGAAGATGAAGCGTTCGTGAGAAGGACAGAGATAAGTTTGTAGGATGTGGAAATAGCTGAAGGCGCAAAGTGAAGGATCTGAAGCTGTCGAGCTGACGACGCCAACTACAATGCTCCTCGGGAGGCAGCCCGAGTTTTACTTTTCTTAGAATAGGATGTTATTTCCTTTTCTGCAAGAAAAACATTATGAACGTTATGATTGTAATAAGGCCCAAGTCAGTGCATGCGCCACATGCTCAGACTCTTCTGTTTTATGGGCCATCGCTCGGTTTTATAAGCTTTGATGAGTAATACTATCTGAGGCTGAGAGCTTCACCTTAGGCCAATGATGTTTTACCCATCAATTGTTTTTCCTTAACTTTGATTTTAGTTTTTCAGCATATATCTTGTTTGAAGAACTTGTATCGGGCAAGGATTCATGGCTCCCTGGCCGATATTGGGCAAGCAACCCGGGACACGCCCCTAACAGACTTGTGTATCGGGCCATGTCGGGCGATACACCAGGCAACAAGCATCCGTGTCGGGCGGCAAGTGTAATCACCTTTGATTTGACGGATGGGATGGATTTTACTGTTCATCTCGGGAATGATTTGTCTCCTCGGCCGACACGTGCCCCTATTTTACCCATTTTACCCCCGACCTAGATTGCTATATATAGTACGGAGGTTTAACTGTGTCACTCAACTGCTTTACTCCTCACCTACTCCCGTATAGTGCAGTAATTTCTCTCTTTTCTCTAGTATCGGCCACCTAGCTTCTGCTCCCATATTGTGCAGGCTATCCTCAGATAACAAAGGTATAACCCAACAGGCTATATCGTTTGGCTTTCCCGACACAAACCTCGTATCACGCATTTTCGTATTGGACTCACGGATTTAGTTGATTTCCTTGTATTGCCTGACACACAATTGTGTTGGCAGTGCTATCTTTTGACCGTGTCGTGTGACACATCTATAACACGTGCTTGCCCAATACCTTATATCGGGCAATGCCCGTGTCGCCCAGTCTTGTATCACTTCATGTGTTTCTGTTGTCGGGTGACACCTTATCTTTCAGAGAAACTGTATCGGGCACTTTGCATCACGTGACTGTATCGCCCGACACACCTTGAACTTTAGGCATATCGAGCAATGGCCATGTCGTGCGGATTTGCCCGTGTCGCTCAATCTTGTTTCACCTCACATGTTTCTTCTGACGGGCGACACCCTTTTTTAGGGAGATTGTATCACGATGAACCTATGGCAATTTTGAGATGAACTTCGTATCGGGCGCGCATCATATCGTTCAGTTTTGAAGCCCGATGCGGTGGTGTCAGGTAGCTCTTGTATCGGGCCGAACCTTTTGGCTTATCATGCAATCAGTTTTCTTTTAAACACTGATATCGACTTTGTGTTTTTACCTACCTGATATTGGCTTAGGTGAAACATTTAGATACTTAATAAACTTGTCTTATGATAACAGAAATGGCCCGCACCAAGCAAGCCATCGTTCAAGTTGACGAACATGGTCGGAGGGTCGACACTGAGGCCACAACAGAAGCTACGACAGTCGGGCAGAAACGCCCAAACCCCGAGGCAGCTGGGCCATCCACATCTGCAAAGAGACCAAGGACGGAAGAAGTAATAGCCCCAACAACAGTTTCAACTGCAGCGGTAGAACCTCTAGACCACACACCAGGCAGGTTCGTGCCCAGAGACAACGAGCACGGACGTCGATACTCAGAATTGGCAACAAAAATCTACAGGCCGAGCAGATTCTGCCACCAGTCGTCCTTCCTTCAGCTAGGCATTTTTGATAGATTAGAAAATGTCCTGGCCGCAGCAGGGCTGAGGAAGATCTGCTTCAGCCACTCCACTTCATATACTGAACTCACATGGGAGTTCATGTCCTCTCTCCACCAGGTGTAGAACAAACCCGAGGAAATTGAAGAATATGGCAGAGCAGATAGACTACAAGGGCGGCTATACAATGCTGAGCACGTCATCTCTGAGAAGCTGCTCAATGAAATCTTCTCTTCCAGCGAGGCATAGAAGAAACTTCTTAACAACAGTGCAAGGATCACCGAAGGAGACAGGTTCAACCCGGTGGAGCACTGGAGAAAGCTAACCGGCGAGTCATCATTCAAGATGAAAAGCAAGGTGGCGGCAGTGCACTCTTACTTCTAGAGAATAGTGCACAAGTTCGTAGCGTGCCTGCTCTTCAATAAGAACGAATCAAGCAACGTCTACACCGAAGAACTCCATCTCATGTGACACATGATGGAGGGCAGGGTGGTCAACCTGGGACGCTTCTTGCTGAATAGGCCACATCCCATAAAAGATGTCACCAAGGAGTACTGCATAGGTGGCATCATCAATCTGATTGCGGTCGGGTTAGGGTACCCAAGGGAACCGCGCAGTCTTTCCAGGACAAGGGGCGATGAGAAGATCAACCTCAAGTCCTCATGAGGGCCATCATCATCAAGAAGGAGGGGCGAAGCTACTTTTACAAATTTGTGAGAACCAACACCCTCCTTCCACTCCCTCGTTGCACCACCTACGACGCAGAAAAGCTAGTCTTCACCACAACATAAATTGAAGTTGTGGTAGTCGAAGCAGCTTATGCCGCCACCACAAGGACACAAGAGAGGGTGGACGCAAGAGGAGAACCAATTCCTCTCGACACACGGCAGGACAAATCTTCCACAACCCCTACCGAGCCGCCCACCGCTCCAGAGCCACCGATGACAGTCGTTGATAGAGCTGTCATCGCTCCTACCATACCAGCCACGATCACAACAATATCTACCATGGCTGAAGAAGCATCGGTGATCGTGGAGGTCGCCGAGACAACTGGGGCAGAGACAACCATGCTAGCCCCAATGGGAGCTTCCGCGGAAGAGACAGTCACAACTCTCGAAACTTCTGTGGCGCCCGCAGTGGCGGAAGAAGAGGTGCAGCCGGACGCCTGTAATGGGGCGGTCACCGAGATCCTCGAGATGGAGCTCAGGGCTGTGCAGCTCACATCGACGCCGCCACCGGTGTCTCCCGTAGAAGCTGTAGAGGAGGTCGCTGACAACAGAGAGGTGGAGAAGCATCCACCCACACCGCACCCTTCTCCACTACCACAAGTAGGCGAGGTAGAGACAGCCGTGAAAGCGCTGACGCCTCGCCCAGAAGCAACTACCTCGCGAACAATCGAGACAGATTCTACCTCATCAGGTAGACCTTCGCGTGAGAGGAGTGTCATGAGGACGAGAGGGAGATATGCAGGAGCCCCTCCATCGCTCAGAAAGATGTTGGGGCACAAATTCGATCACTTACGGGAGGTAATAGATAGCCACTCAGCTACTTTTACTTCTTTAACCCGTAAATTTTCTATTTTCCAACAGTGGATAAATAGCTAAGAGCAGCAAGTACTGACTCTAGTTGGTCTATCCCAGCCAACTAGACCAACTAGAGGCTCTCAACGCCACACTGTAGTAGGCCCTCCAACGCCTCGACATGATCGAGGAGAGGATGAACAGGAGGGACGGTCAACTACGTACAAGGCATCCAGAAAGGTCTTCGTCACCTCCTGGCTTAGGCTCTCAACCCTCCGCGTCGGAATCCTCACCAAGGTCATCGTCCACTTCCTCCTCCAGAGGGCCATCTACAATGCCCTAGGAAGGGACGACGCAAAAGTCAGCCAAAGGAGCTCTAGTTGGACAAGCGAGCTCCCACGGTTTGGAAGAAGTCGCTCCCTCAGTCCCCCTAGACGAAGCTGAGGATAACAACGAAGCAATCAACGTCGGGGAGGACTCTTCTGACGAATCAAAAGGAGAAGGGGGGGACATCTGCACTGCCAACGAAAGACACCCCCCAGAGGAAGATGCTTGACGGAAAATGAGTTCTCTGTGCTGTCGGAGATACCCTCCTTCGAGATGGCTGACTTCGACAGAAGGGTCATCATATACCTGATGATCAAGGACCAGAAACTACTGAACAAGGTCCTAAGGTCACAGGCTGATGAAGAAGACATCGTCTGGAGCAACGACTACTTCTCCGTATGACGGGGAGCACTCAGAAGCATGTTCCGCTCGCCAGCTGTCCTCGGAAAAAAATTGTTCAGGGTCCTAGAGCGTGCAATAATAGAGAATGTCAGCACCATGACAGGTCAGCAAACAATATACAACACCACCCCGACCTTGGCAAGAAGATTGATGATGGGAGTGTCAAACTCCATCGCGGTGGCCAACATCCTACAGCATATCGAAGAGCACAACACGAACTTCGTGTTGGCCCCATACAAGCACCGCAACGACTGGTTTCTGTGTGTGGCAGACCTCCAGAACCATGATGTCCAGCTGTTCAGCTGATGCAACGAGGAGGTGCCATGCTCAGGACTTATCTTCAGTCGGCCAGAGGACAAACATCTTAGGCTTCTCCCGCTACGTCTTCTCCGAGCCATCAAGCAAGGAGTCCAACGTCATAACGGCATTTGGAACTTCTTCTCCATCGAAGACTTCCCTTTGCAAGTAGAATCTGGAAGTGGGAATAGCGTGTTTGTCGTCTTACGTGCCATGGAGTTGCTCAACATATTCGGAAACATAAGGCATCTCTAGTGCCAAAACTTCTTCCATCTCAGGACCACCTACTCTCTGCTGCTGATCAAGGATAAGCACTATTTCCTAGACGCGGGCGTACCTGAAAGGGTGCTGGATAGCGATCATGAAAACATATCTTCCACCCCCAATAACCCTACAAAGGGAGAAGTCGAGATGAGTACAAACGTCTACGGAGCAGGGAAGCAGATGGAGATTTTGCAAGAAGTATTCTCTAAAGAAGGCACCGCTTCTCCTGATACAGAAGAACAATTGATCAGTAACTTTGACCGTTTTGCATGCTCAACACTCACAACGGAATAGGTCAATGATATCCTGCAGAAGTTAGCTGATTCAACACCCACAGACGTCATCTATGAGGCAGGAAGTGTCATAGTCCCAGTTGATGACTTAAGGGATGTGGTGAAAGACAGAGGATGTCTGGTGATATCAGTGGAAGCCTCCTACATCCAGATACTACAAGGAAAGCTTGAACACGCATACATAGCTCATCCAATGTTGTTCAACGACATCTTCCTTTCTGACGAGACAGGAGCAAAGCAATCTTTTCTGGTAGAATTACATAGCAGGACTCCACATATCATCTTCCTGCCAATTCTGCACTACAACCACTGGACGCTCCTGATAATGTACACTCGCCAACGAGCAGGAATCTTCTACAACAGCTCGGACAGCAACAAAGATCATCCAGTGCAATGTACATCGAAGGTGTTGACATCCCTCGAGCACCTAGTACAGAAATACTACGATGAGGTGGCGGCATTGATACAACCATTCTTGGAGACAGCAACTAAAAAATGGCATGAGCTTCAGTTCTGCCACCGCAGTCCACAACAAATTCATTTATCCAACGACAGTGGCATCTTCGTGCTGGAATGGATATCAAACTAAGAGACGCCTGACCAGCTCCACCACATCGACTATCACAGCAAATGTGGAGAATATGTGTGGGAGGTTCTATCTAGAAATGGTGTGCTCACCAGCTAACCCTCACTGAGTTAACATTACCCTACCTTAATCTACTTCACAACTTTGGGACAGAGTGTGGAGTAAGTTTGGGGGGGGTTCTATGTACAAGTGAGGGAGGTACTAAAAGTCCTTCGAACTTGACCCCTTTTTGTTCTTTTTCTATAACATGTGTACATATATATATATACATGCCTGATACAAAAGTTTTGCTTATTTTGTCTCTATATATATGTACAAAGACACTTTATAGTAAAAACCTGACACGACTTCTTGCCAGTTTGTTTTCTCTATGTCCAAAGAGGTGCAGGCTTTGTTATGTCTTTCTGAAAATACAGCCTCAAACAAAAAAAGACTATGACTTTCCACGCCAAAAATTTCGAAAAATAATCTCGCAACAGCTAAGAGACTGCATGCAGAAGGAAAAAGCTGCCCAAATAGCGCAAAAAAAATTCCCTTGTTTTACCTTACCCAACAAAATCCCAAAAAAGAGAGAATAGCCTTATGAGAGTGAATAAACTCATGAGAGTTGTGACAAATGAAATATATATATATATACTTGTTTTCCAAAAGTACCCATCTTTAGGCATGGTAGATCTGGGGCAGTGGTACGTAGGATGTGAAATCACTGCTCTAAAGCCAACTGGCTTGGATTGCAGGGATCACTTGCCCGCTAATAGACCCATACCTGGTTGGACTGATGGGAAACAAGAAAAACCCAAAAAAGCCTTAAGCCTACCCAAACACACAACTTTCTGCTCCTAAAAGTTGTTTGGTGTGAAAGCTAACTTCAAAATCATGCACCCAAGTCTCGCCGAAGCTGTGGAGAAAATTTTGCTTCAATAAGGCAGGAAAAGTAAAGTATGTTGTTCGTGGTCGGGCAGTATTCTCTTTAAGACATCTCAAAATACTCGCTCAAACCCTTTGTCTGAAAACTATACCGGTTAAGAAGAAGTATCACAAACAAAGTTTTAAAAATTGATTGAGGACAATCAAAATGCTAAGTTTGGGGGAGTTGATAACACCAAATTTTGTTATAGTTATGGCCCATATTTCGTTGTCAAAACTACCCTTTTAAACTGTTTTCCTCTCCTTTTTGTCATGTTTTTAGATAAATAGGCCATGCTTCGCTCTTTACTCATTTTTATCATCTTTTACAGAGTTTTCCTCGCTTTTCCACTCAAATTCAGCAAAAGGCCCGTCCCGGCCCATGAACATGTTTTACCTACATCGCCCATCCTTCCAGTCGGCTGACACATTCACTACCCGTCGTTCAGTAGTCCGATACGGATGCTACGCAACACGGAAGTACCGCGCAAGAAGACTCTGACAGGCGATACGCCGTTTACCCGACAGGGTGTTGTACCCGCCACGACAAGTCTTCCAATGAAATGTGTCGCGTGATACAAGCCACCCACCGGCAGGCACCCACCCATCACGATACCCAACACGCTTCCTGCCCGACACCCGTTGTGTCGGGTGACACGCACGACGAGCTTCCCTGAAGCCGCACTAATAGAGCCGATGGAGGACATGTGGTGCCTGGAGAACCGCAACTTCTTCCAACCGCTGCCTATAAATAGCAGCTACAGGACCTCGATGGGATGTGTCAGAATCTCGCGAAAGCTAACTTTGGAAAGCACCTGGAGCTAGTGTGTCTCATCCCCAAGGCATACTGGGCGATACTAGGTGAGCACTTCCTCGACCCGAGAGGGCGGGAATGGTTCACTTAGAATCCATCCCAGTCGCCGTAGCAGCCTGATATCGACCAATGAGGACACCTGATATGAGGAACCAGATACCCTAAGCAGTCTCTAGCCCGACACGATACTAAGTCCAATACGCGTCACCCGTCACAGTGTGTCGCCCGAGAGGGTGGCATCCCGACATGACCATATCGGACATGAGCACTTTGATTGATACGTCTGCCCATCATGGCCTATCGCCCGACAAGGAGTGCCGCCCGACATAGGCGTATCGGGCAGAGCTCCAACCCGAGTCCATCAACCTTAAGAGAGGGTGTTGGTGCTTAGTTAGAGGTACCCTCTTTGAGAGAAGGGGTACTGGCTGCTGCCACTTGTTATGTCGAAGTTTTCCTCCTTCGTTCCTTACCGAGGCAATTGCGTTATCTCTTCCGGTTCTGTTGCGAAAAATCCCTAAAAACTGATAAATGCTAAGAACCTTAATTTTCCTCGTAACTCCAGTTGGAGATAGTTTCCTTTATTTTACCGATCTCCGCCTGTTGTTCCCTTTGGGAACTTTATCCTCATCTAGCTTTTACCAGAGTGTAGAGTGTCGATTCCGTGTTCTTAGCACTACCACCCTTGTCCCTGTGGTCCGACCCCGATTGGTACTTCAGACCCCATCATCGTTGCGGGGGCCCAAGAGTCGGGTTATTTAAAAGTATGACTACTTCAGATCCACTCCTTTTGGACGCACGATTTAGGTCGGTCAGTTTCCAACCTTGTGATAATCAAACTCTCATGCATTGCCTCAACACAATTGAAAACAAAGATATCATGCGATAAGTGCAAAAAGAAATATATGGTAGTCACATGGATGTTGAAACCCTCACCAAATACATCCAGTTCAATGGATATTCCTGGAGCAAGATGGAGTTCCATTGCGTGCAGTACATACACAATTGTCAAATCTATTAGCTACACATGGACTGAAAAGTCTTCACGTTAATGGGTCAAAATCCTTCTCATCGGCATAGACTATTAACATGTCCGCTGAGTAGCTTTCTACGTAGTAACATGCACTCCATATGACATTGGCTATATGGATAGTGTTTCCCCATACTTTCTAGGATCTTGATCTATTTTAGACAATGCATCTTGGCTAATGTTGCTTTGAACACAATCCATAAAGTCTATAATTTTCATCTCTAGTCCACATCTCTTTGTTGAATATTAATGCAACTTTATTTAGGTGGTTTAGACAACATGTATGGGTTACATGTACTTTTCTAGTATGACTTGGAGCATATTATGTTAGTAAGTTAAATTTGATATCCTTCCAACTTGTAACTAACACATAGTATTCGGCTTATTTTCTAAACATTACATTATATCCATTGTTTGAAATTTTGTTTCAATGGTATATTTTTAAGGACTTCAAAACATGTACCCCATGAAATGCTTTCCTACGATAAGAGAGATTTACTTTTCTTTACATATATCCATAATACAATATATTGAGGATACTAGTCATAGGCTTATTCATTTTAAAAATTCATGCTTCCTCAAGTTACAAAGAGAAAATTTCACATTCGAATTATAGTGATTCTCCATCTTCCTTGGATTTCATAAAATTAGTACATTAGTCACTAAGTGGACTTGATTTACTATTTTGTTCAATAATTGCATCTTCACTTTATAACAAAGGTTTACTGAATGACATCAATCCTCAATCATACACCATTATATGAGCCATTTTTTATTTCCTTTCCCTTCTCATTTGTATTCTATGGTTTGCTCTCTAATTAGCTTCTACATCCTTCCATGATCCCTTACCCACTTATTATGAGGTCGTATCTTTTCGAAAATCAACATTACAATGTTTAGTGGGGTTTCCTATTTCACACCTTTTATCCTTATGTTTTATTTCTTTTCCTTCTCTTGGACACGAAGAAATTTGATCATTCACATTTTTTAGTGTTATTCATGTTTTAAAGAGCTCCAAAACAACTTTTACCTTTTTCATTGCTAAGTATAGATTTATTTTCCTAGGTGGGACATACATCCACTCGGCATACTACTTTTACTTGTCTCTTATCATGAAATATAATCCAATTCAAAATCTAAAGACATCTCCTATTGATAACGCTACAACTTACATTCATATAAAGGAAATGAACATGAAAAAAATCAATACACTTTGTTCAATGCTATACTTCGGTATTTTCTAATTAATATCCTATTACATATAAAGAATCACTACTACAAAACCGACCTTTTGTGTCAGTTATTTAAGGCCTTTGGCGACAGTTTAAAGGTGACACATATGTGGGCGAAGCTAAAAGGCGAACCCTTAGGCGTCAGTTTGAAAACCGATGCCATAACCCTTCATGCCAACAGGGCACTATAGGCTTCAGTTATTAGTAGGGAAACCGATGTCAGAACCCTTCGCGCCACAAAAAGGATGCCATCTAGGACACCATGGGCGTCAGTTTCTTAAAAATAACTGACGCTAAAGCAACACGGCCGTGTTGGCCATGTTGGCCAGCACGTCCATGGTGGCCAGCACGGCCGTGTTGTCTTGCCACATTAGGTAGTGGTTTTTAGCTATTATCCGATGCAGTATATCTTTGTTGTCATTTTTTGACTAATAACCGACGCCTATTTTTTTCTTATCAATTTGCAGGCCTGTTATGGCTGGTCAGCAGGATGGAGAAACCTACAGTTCAGTTATGAACTATAGGTTTATGATATCCATTGATATCAACCAACAACATGCCACAAACCTGCAAAATTAACAACATTCATTTTCACACATTTAGCAACCTACAGTTCCATTCAATTTTCACACATATAGAAACATTCAAGTAGCAACCTGCACTTCATTTCATTTTCACATTCACACATGTAGAAACATTCAGACACATGTATAAACATTCATGTACCAACCAGTAGTTCCATTCATTTTCACATTAATACATGTATAAACATTCAGACACACGTAGAAACATTCAGACATGTAGAAACATTCACACATGACAATTCAGAAAAATTCATTTACAAAATATCATTCTTTATTCATTATCACTATCAACATCCCAATTATATTTTAAAACCCCCACTACTTGTATGGCTTTTGCCCATTCTTCTCTTACATCATTTAATTCTTTCCTCGTATAGGGAGCATGTACATCTAATAAGGCCTTTCCAGTAGTGGGGTCAGTTTTAAACACCTGCAAATAGAATGATGTATATATATAATTAAAAATATATAAAAAAGATTGATATATTTCATAATATCTAAAATCCAGTGTAAAATGGAGCCACTGCTAGGGCACCCACGAGGGGGCGGCGACAGCTGTGGCTGAGGAGGACGATCAGGAGGCATAGGTGGGTGCAGCCTTCACGGATCATAAAGGTGATGGAAACCATAACGATTCAGGGAAAGACATCGATATTGTGGCATCCAACTCACAAAAACAAGATTAACTTAAGAGGAAGAGAATCATTTGCAGCGGATTACTGAAAATCACTAAAAATTAAAACTTTTTGCAAAGAGATCCACACATAGGAAATCTTTTCCATCAAGAACCATTGTATAACATTTACATTCTGGTTCAAACTTACATAACATGTACCATCTCTTCTCAGAGACTACAACATAAGCTGTCCTATAAACATTATATACAGACATCATACGAATCTCGAGGCTTCAAGCCAAAATTTCAAACGATTCATTAAAAACACTGACTACTGACTCTGAGGATCTGAGAGTACAGAGACGACACATAGGACTTTCTAACTACATAACTTGACAGATAGTATCTCCACCTAAGGTCTCACTATTGTCCCTGATGTTATTGATGTTGTCCTTTCCCTACAAGATGTTCTCACTTTCCCCCGTGCTCGTCCACCTAAAAATGTTGGATCCCACAGGGGTGAGACAATTGTAAATTGCCCCAGTGGGAGATATAACTCTCTGCCAAAACATTGTTATAGCAGTTTCTTAAATTAAACTTAGCAGAAGGATTAATATATATAATCATCAGCAGGTAAGTCATTGTATGAACAAGGTGAAGTGATCTCCTTTACCAAGGATAAAATTGCATCTACTCATGGTAGAATCATAGTTCATCCATCTACTTGTAATGAATACAAATAGATACGAATAACATCAATGAACTAAAGTTATATAAAAGAAATGTAACATCAGCCAATGAATTTCCGTATTCAATCCTTAAGCAAACATGCTATACGGCTGATTTCATTTTAGAATCACACTTATGCCCTAAAGAGATGAGGTATACCGCTCATACTCCAACTGACCACTGTGAATCAAAATCGGTACCATACATAGGTCTATGGAAGAGCCAGATTCCCATGACCTCTCACATCCCGGTCAGTGCGGGACAACAAGCAGGACGTATGTTAACTGCTCAAATTAGCTTTCTAGGGTATACTAGAACTTCTCTATAGAGTTACAACATCAACTACACTCTCATCTGCCATCGAGAGATTTAATGTTTATCTCCTCGGCCCAACATTAAATATCATTGGGAGATTAGTGTTACATCTATCCCAACCATCGGGAGATTTATAATACATCCATCCCGATACATGAAGGATTGAGAGGTTTGATGTTTACCTTCCCTCAACCTCTTCACCAGACGTAATGATATTTTTCTCCCATTTACCCCCACATATTCAAAATATGCGTTCTAGGTTTAACCGCGGAGCACCCGTTTCACCATCACCTTTTTACTGACGATGATGGATCTATGGTCGGGGCTCTACATGATATGATTTCACTTGATTAATTAAGTACATTTTCACATTCTTTTAGCATCAGCCAAGTTCTCAAGCATGACTTATTTCAACAATGCTATAAAGAGACATGTACTATATTCATCAAATACTTATCAGTCTTTAGAAGACATTGGGAACTCAATCCCTCATCAAAATACTAGGAATTCTCATTCCTTTACAATCTCATCACCATAATCATATTGTTCAGGGTATTCAAAACCTTAATTCATCATTGAGCATCATTACCATTTATTAGGTAACTATCACCTTCAGGTCATCTGACCAAGGCATTCATGGTACTTGATACACAAGCATCACACATGGCTCACAAGGCCACAAGATATCTTTTCACCTCTTTCTAGGCAACAACTTACTCATATGACTCATAGAATCCATGCACATTGCTACTTTTACTAAGAAACAACAACATTAGGGCACATAAAGCCAATCAACATTTATTAAATATAAATTTCACAGGTCAAACCTGGATATATTCAACATCTCATAATATATGCATGGTTATTAGACATGATAACAATCATACAAGTCATTCATCACATCCTGTGATACAATAGTAACACCATTATTCCTTTACCAGGATATAGGGTTTACTATCAAATAGGGCTTTTCATTCCCTTTACCCAAAATTAGGGTTAGGGTTCCCCATTTCTCATTAATTAGGGTTCCATGATTATATTATCTATCCAACCCTCAACTCATTATTCCATACCTCTGGGGCATTCAAAGATATCATATTTGATTATTCAAGATCATTACTCTCATCATATACCATTAATGATCATCAGTTCAAGGTATGAGTTCATTTCTCATCCTCATCATGGTATGACTACATCATACTCATCAATTTAGCTTAACCCCATTCTCAAGGTACATTAAATAACAATTATCAAAGTGCATCAACTCATTACATTTCATTGTAATTTTTGCATAACACACTTCACATGTTTCTTACCCAATTATATCGGATTTGAAATGCATGAAGGTATAAAAACCCTAAAGTGCTAAATGTGATAACTATCATATCTTGATGTATCACTTTCTCATCATTTTAGATTCTCTTGAGTTAACCAACTTATCTTGTATTAAGGCATTTCCCTCTTAATACATTCCATCAGTAAACTCTCACCTTTAGCATATAATGCATAGGCCACACATTAGAATTGTCCAACTATCTCTAATGATATGGACTTGTCTAATGGTAGAGACATTGCTTACCATAAGGTTTCTTATAATCAACCACATGAAATGTTTCACCTTTATAAGGTAATTCATTCTATCTCATCATTAGGGTTTCCTTATGCCCTTACTTAAAATTAGGATTAGGATTCATTTTCATATTGCCCAGGATTAGGACTTTATGTATTATGATTCCATATTAGAATCTCACATACCTTCACCCTTCTTAGGGCCTCTCATTGCAACATAGTATTAGAGCATCATGTGGTGTTAATTATTAGTCAAGGTTTCTCATGGAATCACCCTCAACTAGGGTTTCGCATGGAATCACCCTCAACTAGGGTTTCACATGGAATCACCCTCAATAAGGGTTTCACATGGAATCACCCTCAACTAGGGTTTCACATGGAATATTCCTCAATTAGGGTTTCACATGGAATCTTCCTTAATTTGGATTTCCACTATAGTCACCCACAATTTGGGTCTATTAATCATCTCCATTAGGATTTTTTTTTGGTGAACCTAGCTCATCATATTACTATTTTGGATTTTCAAATATACAAGAAAAGGACATTCATATGGAACAACCTCCATAAGAATGATGTTAAAAAAACAGAGAAAAAAATGTGTACAAGGCTACAAGAAAAGCTCATCTATCAAGGAAGAAAAAAAACTATGAATAAAGGAAGGCCTTGACATCACCACGAATACTAAAACAGAGCTTTTGCTCATATCTCTCATAACTTCTACGTACTCTATCATTCCTTTCTCTCCATAACCAGTAAATGACAGAGATACTTGCAAGTCTGCATTCCTTATCTGTAAAATCACAAAAGTCACTAGTAGAATCTGGAATAGACTTCCTGAAATGAGTACCAAACAAACTCCATACAAATTTTGAATACGAGAACTTGAAGAAAATGTCAGCAGTGTCTTCTTCCTCATTCTTACAGAGAAAACATCTCGATGCTAAATTGATACCCAGGTGTTTGAGATAACAAGAAGTAAGCATTTTTCCATGACCGACCTTCCAACCAGCAAGCATAAATCTTTTAGGTCCCTTGGACTCCCAAAGCCACTGAAAGAATGGCTTAATCTCAGACTTAGTTCTGACTTCTTCATACACATCTCTGAAAGTAACAGCTACTTTGTCTTCAAAGAAAAAAGCATCCACTCCTCCAGTAGGCTTATGCAGCCTTTCAAGAACTAGATTCAATTTATAATGCAACCTCGATTTTTCATAGAACCATTCTCGATTCCTAACAAAGAGGCTGACCTTGGTCTCATTGCCAATTCCTAACTGGATATGACACTAAGGACCAAGAAGGTCAGCAAGAAAATTAGACCCAGGAAGCAAGGGGTCATTCCAAATAGATAAGGAGGACCCATCACCAATTTTAACCTTCAAATGAACCCTTAACTCATCCCTTGAAAGCAGAAACTTCTTGAAAAGCCAAGAGAACGAGTCACTAAGATGAGCAGACCAAAAAGAAACCTTGGTCATGTACTTTTCATGGATCCACTTGATCCATATGCTGTCTTGTTTCATAGCCAAATTCCAATTGTTAAACAAAACAGAGGCTTTGATGACATCTCTTATATTCTTTATACCCAGACCACCTTCTTTCTTTTGCTTAACAACATTACTCCATTTAATGAGATGAACCACTCTCTTGGTTTCAGATTTACCCCAAATGAAATCTCTGCATAACTTGTCAATATCCTCGCACACAGCAGCAGGTAGAGGAAGAGTGGAAGTCCAGTAAAAATATATAGAAGACAAAGTAGAATGTACTAATTCGATCCTACCTGCCATGGATAAAAAACTAGCTTTCCACCCCTCTAGCCTCCTTTTGATTTTATCTAAGAGGGGGGAACAATGTGCTTTTGATAGCTTACCAATGAAGTGAGAAAGCCCAAGATATCTCAATGGCAAGCTACTTTCAGAAATACCAAGAATACCCCCCACCAAGGATCTATCCGCACCAATACTAAAAATGGCAGCACTTTTCTCAAAGTTAATTTTCATACCAATAGTCTTAAAAAGATTGCCGATGACTCTCTTAATGGCATAAGAACTTTGTTCATTAGCTTCAGATAACACAAGTAAATCATCCACAAAGATGAGATGGGATATAGAAAAAGAAGACGACGCTTTCAGAGGTATAAGATTACCCTTCTCAACTTCATCATCAAGAAGAATAGATACCACCTGCATGACTAAAACAAAGATATAAGGAGCAAGAGGATATCCTTGGAGAACACCATTGCTAGGTTTAAAGGGCTCACTAGCCTCACCATTGATAAGGATCTCATAGGAAATAGTATCAAAGATTTCTCTCAACCAAACGACACAACAATGTGGAAATTCATGATACGCACGATGCAGAAAATTGACTCCCAAGAGACAGAATCATAGGCTTTAGAGATATCAAACTTCAGACACATCTTAGGAGCTCCACCCTTCCTATTAAAATCATGGATCAATTCATTTGAAAGGAGGATTGCATCCTTGATGTTCCTGCCAGGGACAAAAGCACACTGATTCCTACTGATGATCGAAGGCAAAACATGGCAAAGCCGGTTAGTAAGAAGTTTATAAATGATCTTAAAGAACAAATTACAAAGAGCATTGGGTCTTAAATTCTTAAGATCATTTGAATCTTTAACTTTAGGAATAAGAGTGATAAAAGTGTGATTTGCTTCTTTAAGAAGATGACTAGAACTGAAGAAACTAACAACAACCTCCACCACATCAGTGTAGATAATACTCCAAGAAGTCTTATAAAACTTGCCATTCAGACCATCAGGACCTGAGCATTTATCAGGGTTTAAGTTGGTAATAACCTCAATGATCTCCTTGACAGAAAACCATCTATCTAAACTCATCCTTTCGACATCCGTAAGTTTAGGGATAGTAAGATTATGCAAGATTCTCAAGTCATCAACAAAACCATTATTAAAAAGCTTGTAATAGTAGTTCTAAATATGACCTTTGATATTAGATGGATCAGCAAAAACAACACCATCAATGGTAAGGGCTTTAATGTGATTGAAATTACGTCTCACTTTAACAGTAGAATAGAAGAACTTTGAATTATTATCCCCTTCTTTCAACCAAGCAATTCTAGACTTTTATCTAAGCAAGGATTCCTCATGAGACCTAGCAATAGACGCTTCTTTACTTTTCTCAATAGCATCAGTTTGGAGTAAAATACTATTAGGATCAGTATCAAGTCTTATCTAAGCATCAACAACCAAGAATTCTAGCCTTCTCGCTATGTCAAAAAAATTTCCAACTGAGTCTCTATTCCATGCAGAGAGGGACTGACGAAGCTTCCTGAACTTAGAATAGAGGTTGTAGATGGGAAAGCCTGAAACATCATTATTCCAACTTCCTCTAACAATGTCTAAAAAACCAGCCTTATCAGTCCAAACATTGATAAACCTGAAAGGAGTGATAATCTTGACTCTTTCACCAATGTCCAGAGTGAGAATCTTATGATCGCTAACGATATTGGAATGAAGGATACCTTTAAAGTCAGAAAAATCAGACATGAAAGCATCATTATAAAGAATTCTATCAATATAGGAGGTGACAAAACCATCTCCGCTTTGATGATTGTCCCAAGAGAAAGGAGGACCATTCAAACGAAGCTCTAAAAGTCCAGTAGATAACAAACAATTGTTAAAATCTTCCATGGATTTATTAGTAGGAGGGTCCTTCCCTATTTTCTCATTAAACTTCCTCACAGAATTAAAATCACCTAAGATAACCCAAGGACCATCCATAGTAGCATTAATACTATCAATTTCATCCCAAAGATGAACCCTGTCATTATCAGGATTATGCCCATAGACCGCAGTAACAAAAAGACTCCTGTTAGCACAAACAACCTCCATATGAATAGATTGATCCGTTTCCCAAATCTTCCTCACAATGCAATCAGATTCCTTCGAAAGAACTACCACTCTGCCCAAGACATGAGAGTCACGATTAGAAATCCAGTTGTATCTAGGGAAGTGCCTTTTGATAAGATTGTCAACTTTTCTAATTCTAACTTTAGTCTCATTCAGTAGAATCAAATGGGGCTTAAACTCTCTTATTTTATTGTGGACTGCAGAAGCTTTTAAATTAAGACCTTTGACATTCCACGAAAGCATATTGATAGAATTATCCATTTAAAATTCTTGAAACCAGTACTTCACTGGTGTGTGACCCAACCCTCTCATCGCTACTAATAGCCAATTTATCAAATTTATTGGATAATGAAGATTGAGCTATCTGTCTTGTATCTTTTTTGATACTCGGGGCTTTCCTACCTTTTCCTTTTACTTTTTTCTTCTTATTTCCTTTCTGCAATTCAAACACATCTTCTTCAGTTTTTGACCCCTCAGGAATTGGAGGATTCAACAAATCCACAATGATTTCCTGACTGGAACCATCTGTTTCTGAAATATCAGAATTAGAAGAAATAATTTCCTCAAAAGAATCATCCGGCATATGAAATTCCTCTTCCGTATCAGTAATACCAATCTCAACTACTTCAGAAGACTTGAATTGAATCAGATTAGTTACTGGAACTTTAGAGTGTACATGAAGTTCTTCAACATCCTGGCCTTGCCCCGACCGGTCTGCTAGAACTTCATGATTTAGAGTTGTACTATGAGGACTTATGACTATAACTTTGTGTGCAGCTAAGTCTTCAGACAAAGCAACAGATTCAGATGTAACAGTTTTCTTAACCCAAGCTTGTTTAACCTTATGGCTTGAAACTTTAGTAGAATCTCTACAGTCTGAATGACCAAATAGATTACACACTGGACATGCTTTCGGTTTCCATTCATACTCAAAACTAACTGTATGAGTATCTCCTTCATCACTAGAAACTTCCAGCTCATGGGGAAAGACAAACAAAGCCGGGATAAGAACTTGAATCCTGGAAAATTCAAGGTTTGTTAAACCAAAAATTGCTCTGTCTACACGTAAAGGAATTCCGATATACGATCCAATTCTTGAAAACATTGTCATGTCCTATAGTTCCAGTGGAAGGTTGTGAATTCTGATCCATACATGCATGTCAGTCAGCCTAAATCTCTTTAGAGGATCCCCAAGCTTCCATTTCATCAGCACCATAGGTTTGCCTCTAACAAAATAGATACCATTATCCAAAACATTCTCCATATCCACATCATCCGAAAACTTAATCAGGAAGAACCCTCGACCATGGTTCATTATCTCAATCGATCCATTCAGAATCCAAATCTGAGACAAGTACCGCTCCAGAGTAGGAAGATGGGGATTGAATCCAACTATATAGCCTGCAACGCAACGCTTCCATCTCTCAGCGTTCTTCTCAGCTTCCTCTCTTGGAAAGATGAGCTTCTGGTGTCGCATCTCTATGTCCAGTTTCTCCAGTGAGGTGTCGTAAGTCTTTGGTTTCATCAGTTCTACCAATGATTTAGTGTTGACAGAATGAACATTGAGATCTTGACTAACAATAGATGCACGTACGAGAGAGGAGGGAGAAGGGGGATGCTCAGCTTCAAGCAGGGTGCCGTCGTCGACCTCCACATTGCATCGTCGAGTATCGCCAGAGCTTATTGTCCATAATTAGAGATTCACTATTCATCCCAATTAGGGTTTTACATCTCATTTTCCTAAGTTAGAGTTTCACATATCATTACCCTAAATTAGGGCTACATCCTCACCCTAGATTAGGGTTTCATTTAGAATTGCCCTCAATTAGGGTTAGAGTTCAATAGCCCTGTCAATTAGGGTTTATGTTCATGATTAGTGTTTCATGATCTCTTTACTTAAGGATCATACCCTTAATCACCACATGAATCATATTCATGTATGAATTCATGCTATCATCTTCTCAACTTGATTAGGTCATATCAACCCTTAGTCAAGTTCATACAACTATGAATGACATAGTGTACCAAGTCATTGCTCTTATAAGCAATTAGGGTTCCTTCCTTAATTGACACTAATCACTTAGGTACTATTAGGGTTTCAACCTTTGTACCTTCATTGATTATCAAAACTAATCATTACTGGATCAATGGATCATTCATCATCTTAATTCTCAAGAGATTCAATCACATTGGACCTCCATTACATAAGATATCCAAATGAATTGACCAATTGGATCTTCAATTACAATAGATGTCCAAGTGGATTAACCAATTGAGTCCTCAATTACATTAGGTATCCAAAAGGATTAGCCAATTGAGTCCTCAATCAATTTTGACTACTTGATCCCCAAACGGTCTTGGTCTTTCAAAGTTCAAACGGTTTGAAACTGTTTGGTAAAGGTGGTGCTTGAGACCGTTTGCTAAAGAAAGTACTTGAAACTATTTTCTAAAGTACTCATGAGATCGATTGGGCCTCAAACGGTTTGGGATCGTTTGGTCCCAAACGGTCTTGAGACTGTTTGGACTTAAACGGTCTTGAGACCGTTTGGTCCAAACCTCCTCAAAACCGCATGGACCAAATATGGTCTCAACCAATCAAATGGAATTAGGGTTTCCAATATTGGTTACTTCAATCGTTGAATTCATGTAACCAATCATAAATTGGACCTATCATCATACTTCAATTGAGTTAAATAGGTCAACCTTCATTTGACCCTCAATTTACCCTCAATTGGTCATCAATTAGGGTTTGAATCAATTAAATTAGGGTTTGGAATCGATGATCCTTCAACATTAATCAATGTAAGATTAGTTACTTTGAAACCACTGAACCATCATCCAAATTGAACATGACCTGACCCCAAACAGTCTTGAGGTCGTTTGGATGACCTCCAAATGGTCTTGTGACCATTTTCCCATGTCAACATCAAAATCCAAGTCAACCAATTAGGGTTTGCATCATTGGATTGATCACCAAATCAGAAATTGATTACACTTCAACTTAGTATCTTTGGATCACCGTTTGGATCAATCAACCCAAGTTTCCAACTTAATCAAATTAGAAATCAGCACTTAACCCGATTAGGGTTTTCGTGATTGATTGGCTTTCAACTCATGAACCAATTGGAACTAATCAATCATAATTGACCTAGACTATTTTCAACAGATCTCCGAACGGTCAACCCTGGTCAACACCACTAAACGGTCTGTAACCGTTTGGCCTCATGCGGTTTGGTGAAACTGGTTCCCCTCAAACGGTTTGAAATTGTTTGCTCCCAAACGGTTTGGGAAACCGTTTGAGCAACTCTTTTGAAACCGTTTGCCTTAGATATTTGGAGAGGTGTGTGCTTATCATCTTCAAGCTCTAAACTCACAAAACCTACTATGGTTTCCATGGTGGTTGCATCCATCAACCAAATCAATTATCGTGAATATGGAAATGATCATTATTTGATAAGGAATTGAATGCAATAACAAAATCAAAGGTTCAAGTTATAAAACCCGGCTCCAATTGAGATCCAAAGCTCCAAGCTCACGAAAACAATGGTGGATGCAACTCCTTTCACCATTCCAAGGCTCGTCCTCAAGGTTTGAGTGAAAAGGAATGGTTAGAATTGAAGAGGGGATCGAATTAGGAAGAATTCATGCATTGATTTGTGATTTCCACCATGGATTCAAGGTGAAAAGGGATCAAGAAGCTTACCAACAGGTAGGGATTCGTCCTCCTGGTCCTCCCAAACTCCTTGGTCGTTTTCCAAGCAAAGGAAAGGAAGTGGAGTCGAAAAAGCCTTTCATTTGGCTTGGAAAGAGTCTTTTTATAATAAAAAATCAATGAGAGAGAATATACTTCATAAAAATTCATTTAATCCCAAAAATGGGGACAACTCTTCCCCCTCAACTTCCTTGGATCTGAGGCTATCTTTTTTGCCTCCAATTCCTCTCAATTCTCCATGATTTAAAGAAAATCAAATTAAGCACCTTAAATCATATTATATTAATATCCATATGCGAGTGGATATTTCTTTTCCTTATAAAATTGTGAGTGAGTTATCTACTCCCTTGGATATTTTCATGGTCCTTGCAAGGCTCAAGGATGTCCACACACATCTGAATCCAACCATTTTAATTTTGGTTGAAGGCCCTTTAATTAATACATTTATTTTTGCACTAAATTGAATTAGGGTTTCAATTAGGCATTAATCTTGATTATTTTAATATCAAGATTCTCTCTCCTCCAACCTAATTCAAATGAGGTGCCCCTCTCATTTTCTTTTCTCTACATAATGCCAAGAAACATTAGGGACCTTATTGAAGTGGTAAATTACATATTTCACCCTAGGTTTTGGGTAAATTGCATATTACACCAAAACTAGGTTTTCATGCACAAACATTGCTTTATCAACTCTTTCTTGGTGCTTAAGCTTCCATAAGCCATAAATCTGCATCATATTCACTCTCATGATGCTTAAACACATGAGGAACATATTATCATGCACAATTTGCACTTAAACCCCTCAACTTGGGTAATTTGCACTTTAGTCCAAAACAAGCAAAACATTGATTTCAACAATGTTCAAAAAGGACTAGAATTGCAACATAAGTTCCTCTTGAGCCCTAATTAATTTTCACAAGATAAGATTAAGCATATAATCATATTTATTAATCAAAACACCTAGGGTTAAAGCATAACCCAGGTTAGGGATGTTACAAATTATAAACCCCTAACAAGGATTTCGTCCCCGAAATCTAGATAAAGGAAGACAGATATATATCATTCATCATACTATCTAGTCTTCACATATCATCTCTTTATTATGGAGACACCATAATACTTTGATCAGCACAAAGTGTTCCCATACATGATTCTCATAGAATCAACACACAAGACACATGCTCCACTGTTTCATCATAGATTGTGGACTCAATTTTGTGTCAAGTAACACTTTTCTTATTCAGAGAAACATCATACATTCTTTATTAATATCATGTTTATGCAGAGCATAAACCCCTAACATATGATGTTCATGTCATTTTATATAATTAGACTAATTTCATAGTTTACCACTCCAGGTAGCCAACATAAACCATCTGATATTTCTTAGATACTAGAATCTTTCACCTTAATATCTATTACATGTGTTGAGAACACATCACATTTTTATCTTCCTTTCATCTTTGGAACATTAATTGTTACATATGTCTTTACCTTGGAACTAAAGTCCAAGATAACCTGATACTTTTCTAAGTATCCATCACTTGAACATTTGTTTTCATGCACATCAAGTGTCCTAAAGCCCACTTGATTGCCATGTTCCTGAAAGGAAAGAAAACAAGGATTCATATTCCTCTTATTAATTCACTTATTTTCAATTATTCATGAACCATTTACTCTTTGTCTCATCCTTGGTTCCTTGCCTTTAGCATAGGAATTTATAAGGATGGTTGCATGTCATTATCCCTTTCTTTATTATTATCTAGCATGTTTATGATCATCTCATGATCTCATCACATTTTTCCATTTCTTCATTATGGAAAAGATCTTTATTATGCTTGCAACATTATTGAATAGGGTTCATATCCCTTATTCTTATTCTTATCTTATGAGGAGTACACTTTCAGTTCCTCATACAACATGCTCATCTGAGATTATCTCAAACTTCACTTTATTAAGCTTAGGATATGACACATTTATTCATTCCATATTTCTGATTTCATGATACTCATTAGATTGTCTCCGAATGACTACTTAATCAGAGTAATTAGAAAGACAACAATCTAAGAGTTTCCATACTCACTTTATCATCAATAGTTGTATACCTGGATAGGGTATATAAATACTGGGATTAAGTGGTATGCACTTTGTATACTATCATATTCCTTCCATATTATCACAAGCATAAGGTTTAACATTCCTGGAGTTCATCCAGGCATCTCTTATATACCTCATCTTTTCTTATAGAGGTAAGAACAACATAAAACATTTATAATGTTTTACTATGAAAAACATAAGTCCTCATAGGACTAATCAAGGAAAACTCAATCATTTACTTCCTCAATTATATCTAGGGAATAATAAAATGACATATTTGAATGACATTATCTTGTCTAACCAGTCATGATTCATGGATTATTCACTGCCTCAGGCTAACTCTGCCTCAAAGGTTGAGCACAGAATCAATTTAAGTCTAGAAATTCATCATTTCCTTTTGCTTCAACCTGCAGATGTTGATTACAAATCTTGTTGATATCTAAAAGATCATAATTGGGGGCTCATAATCTAAGTTATACTGCCAATGCTTGATCCACTATATACATCACTGCTTCCCTAAATTCTCCAATAGTAATGCATGTAGAAGGATTTTCCTATTATAGTTGGATCAGCTAGGGGATTCCCAAGCAATTATATCTCTCTTGCCTGCTCCCATGCACCTCTTCTCGGTGCAACATTGCTTCTTTCAGCAGCAACCTCCTCATGTGACCCAGTCATCTTTAAGTTCTTCTTCTCTTATATGAGCAGAAGACACTATCAGATACATTGGATGACACCAGAACAGACTCTACTACCTTAGTCCTATGTCTCTGTAGACTCGGTGAACCTAGAGCTCTTATACCACTAAGTTGTGGCATCCAACTCACAAACACAGGATTAACTTTAGCAGAAGTGTATCATTTGCAGCGGATTACTAAAAATCACTAAAAACTAAAACTTTTTGCAAAGAGATCCACACATAGGAAATCTTTTCCATCAAGAACCATTGTATAACATTTACATTCTGGTTCAAACGTACATAACCTATACCATCTCTTCTCAGAGACTACAACATCAGTTTCTCTATAAACATTATATACAAACATCATATGAATCTCGAGGCTTCAAGCCAAAATCTCAAACGATTCATTAAAAACACTGACTACTGACTCCGAGGACCTGAGAGTACAAAGATGACACACATGACTTTGTAATTACATAACTTGACAGACAATATCTCCACCTGAGGTCTCACTGTTGTCCATGATGTTATTGCTGATGTCCTTTCCCTGCAAGATGTTCTCACTTTCCTCCGTGCTCGTCCACCTAAAATGTTGGATCCCACGGGGGTGAGACAATTGTAAATTTCCCCAGCGGGAGATATAACTCTCCGCCAAAACATTGTTATAGCAGTTTATTAAATTAAACTGAGCAGAAGGATTAATATATATAATCATCAGCAGGTAAGTCATTGTATGAACAAGGTGAAGTAATATCCTTTACCAAGGATAACATTGCATCTACTCATGGTAGAATCATAGTTCATCCATCTACTTGTAATGAATACAAATAGATATGAATAACATCAATGAACTAAAGTTTTATAAAAGAAATGTAACATTAGCCAATGAATTTCCGTATTCAATCCTTAAGCAAACATGCTATATGGCTGATTTCATTTTACAATCACACTTATGCCTTGAGGAGATGAGGTATACCGCTCATACTCCAGCCGACCACTGCGAAGTCGAAATCGGTACCATACATAGGTCTATGGAAGAGTCGGATTCCCATGACCTCTCACATCCCAGTCAGTGCGGGACAATAAGCAGGACTTATGTTAACTGCTCAAATTAGCTTTCCAGAGTATATTGGAACTTCGCTATAGAGTTACAACGTCAACTGCACTCTCATCGACCATCGAGAGATTTAATTTTTATCTCCTCGACCCGACATTAAATATCATTGGGAGATTAGTGTTACATCTATCCCAACCATCGGGAGATTTATGATACATCCATCCCGACACATGAAGGATTGAGAGGTTTGATGTTTACCTTCCCTCAATCTCTTCACCGGACGTAAGGATATTTTTTGCCCATTTACCCCCACATATTCAAAATATGCGTTCCGAGTTTTGCCGCGGAGCACCCGTTTCACCATCACCTTTTTACTAACAATGATGGATCTATGGTCAGGGCTCTACATGATATGATTTTACTTGATTAATTAAGTACATTTTCACATTCTTTTATCATCAACCAAGTTCTCAAGCATGACTTATTACAACAATGCTATAAAGAGACATGTACTATATTCATCAAATCCTTATCAGTCTTTAGAAGACATTGGGAACTCAATCCCTCATCTCAATACTGGGAATTCTCATTCCTTTACAATCTCATCACCATAATCATATGGTTCTGGGTATTCAAACCCTTAATTCATCATTGAGCATCATTACCATTTATTAGGTAACTATCACCTTCAGGTCATTTGACCAAGGCATTCATGATACTTGATACACAAGCATCACACATGGCTCTCAAGGCCACAAGATATCTTGTCACCTCTTTCTAGGCAACAACTTACTCATATGACTCATAGAATCCATGCACATTGCTACTTTTACTAAGCAACAACAACATTAGGGCACATAAAGCCAATCAACATTTATTAAATATTAATGTCACAACTCAAACCTGGCTATATTCAACATCTCATAATACTTGCATGGTTATTAAACATGATAACAGTCATACAAGTCATTCATGACATCCTGTGATACAATAGTAACACCATTATTCCTTTACTAGGAATTAGGGTTTACTATCAAATAGGGCTTTTCATTCCCTTTACCGAAAATAAGGGTTAGGGTTCCCCATTTCTCATTAATTAGGGTTCCATGATTATATTATCTATCCAACCCTCAATTCATTATTCCATACCTCTGGGGCATTCAAAGATATCATATTTGATTATTCAAGATCATTATTCTCATCATATACCATTAATGATCATCAGTTCAAGGTATGAGTTCATTTCTCATCCTCATCATGGTATGACTACATCATACTCATCAATTTAGCTTAACCCCATTCTCAAGGTACATTAAATAACAATTATCAAAGTGCATCAACTCATTACATTTCATTTTAATAGTTGCATAACACACTTCACATGTTTCTTACCCAATTATATTGGATTTGAAATGCATCAAGGTATATAAACCCTGAAGTGCTAAATGTGATAACTATCATATCTTGATGTATCACTTTCTCATCATTTTAGATTCTCTTGAGTTAACCAACTTATCTTGTATTAAGGTATTTCCCTCTTAATACATTCCATCACTAAACTCTCACCTTTAGCATATAATGCATATTCCACACATTAGAATTGTCCAACTATCTCTAATGATATGGACTTGTCTAATGATAGAGACATTGCTTACCATAAGGTTGCTTATAATCAACCACATGAAATGTTTCACCTTTAAATGGTAATTCATTCTATCTCATCATTAGGGTTTTCTTATGCCCTTACTTAAAATTAGGATTAGGATTCACTGTCATATTGCCCAGGATTAGGGCTTTATGTATTATGATTCCATATTAGAGTCTCACATACCTTCACCCTTCTTAGGGTCTCTCATCACAACATAGTATTAGAGCATCATGTCACTACTACAGAACCTACCTTTAGTGTCGGTTATTTAAAGTCTTTAGTGTCGGTTTATAAGCGACACCTATGTGGGTGACACTAAAAGCTCACCCATTAGGCGTCGGTTCCAAAACCGACGCCCAAACTCTTCGCGCGCCACCGAAAGTGCACCATCAGGGGACAATAGGCGTCGGTTATTAGATAAGAAACTGACACCCAAACTCTTCGCGCGCCACCGAAAACACGCCATCATGGGACTATAGCCGTCGGTTATTAGTTAAGAAACCGACGCCCAAACCCTTCGCGCCACAAAAAAGGCGCAATGTTGGGCACTATCAGTGTCGGTTATAAGTAAAAAACTGACACCATATATCTTCACGCCACGGTCGTGCTGGCCAGCACGGCCATGTTGTTAAGGGAATAGACGTCGGTTACGAGTAGGAAACCAACACTGTAACTACGTGTTGTATGGTCAGGTGCCACGGCCGTGCTGGACAGCACGGCCGTAGTGTTATGGAAATATACGTCGGTTATTTGATAAGAAACTGACACTATAACATTATGTGTCGGTTATTTACAAATAACCGACGCCTATTTTTTTTTTTCTTTTGTCAGTCTGCAGACCTGCTGTGGCTGGTCGCAAGATGAGAAACATGTTCAGTTCAGTTATGAACTGCAGGTTTTACGACATCCATTGATATCAGCCGACAATAGGCTGCAAACCTGCAAAATTAACTATAAAAAAGTAGCACATACATTTAGCAATGCAACCTGTAGTTCCATTTTATTTTCACACATTTATAAACATTCACACATGCTAGCAATCTGTAGTTCCATTCATTCACATTCACACATGTAGAAACATTCATATAGCAACCAACACTTTCATTCATTTTCACTCAGACACATGTAGAAACATCAAGACATGTAGAAACATTCACACATATATTATAATTCAGAAATTCATTTACAAAATATCATTGTTTAGTCATTATTCGCTATCAGGATCCCAATTATATTTTAAAGCCCCCACTATTTGTATGGTTGTTGCCCAATCTTCTCTTACTTCATTTAATTCTCCCATCGTATAGGGAGCATTAACATTTGGTAAGTCCTTTCCTGTAATGGGGTCAGATTTAAACACCTGTAAAGAGAATGATGTATATATATAATTAATGAGCTATAAATAAGAATGATATATTTCGATCATATTATCTAATGAGACTATATAATACCTGAGCAATACAGTCGATATCCAGTGTGGCATGTTTGATAATCATGTGCATATATCGCATGACATAGTATCGACATGCCCATCCGTTGTCTTGTGTAGCACACTATAAATTCAAACATAAAAAATATTAAAAAATACAACTAATTAAGCATTGTTAACATAAATAATATATACATATATTGCAGTCGGGAACTTACTTTCACGTTCTTCCAAATTATTGGCTGGTTATTTTTCGTGGGGACCTTTCCTCCATCCTTTTTGTACTCCTCAAAACCCCTACATGTTAATGTAACACAAAACATTGCAATTAAATAGTAATGTAATAACATATGTTAACGGATATGAAAAATGAAATATTTCTCACCGGAATATTGCCATTTTCATTATGTGTCCAAATCTTGTATTCAATTTACCCCCCTTAGGATCTAGATAATACACAGTGAACGTCTCGGGGGCAATAACCAGTAACTCCCAATGCCTATCCCTAGAGGAAAAAAAGTTAAAAATTAATAACTCAAAATCCACAATAAAATGTAATTTTCTTAAGTCCAAATTATAATAAGCAAAGTAAACTTATTCTACATTGAATGGAGCCATTATCACCGTCTTCTTTTTTACAACAAAATTTGAAAAAGCCTCACAACAGTATTGTTGAACTGATGTAGGGTCTTTAGCTACTAGACTAATCAAAGATGGAATCAAAAACCCTACATGTTCGAATCCAAAATCTGCACATATGTTGTCTAAGTAGCTGCAAAATATGTATTAATTACGCATGCATTAATAAATAAGAAACCAGATCACCAGATCATACACAAGGTATATGGATGTATAAATAATATCTCACCTTATCCATAGCTCTATCACAGATGTATTTAGCCAATCATATCGAAACAACTCCAAAATATCTTCTATAAATAGTTTTGTTTCGTATGACTGACCTGTAGAATCTGAATCGGAAGAAATAGTTATAGGGGAGTTTATATCATGTTCCCCTAGCCATATTGCCATACCCCTACAGTTAGGACCTAACAGGACAGGTAGGTCCTGTGGAACCCAACTAGGTAATGTACGAGGTGGAAGTGGAGGCCTAGATGTTGTGGGTGTCTTCTTTTTAACTTGTATATATATATAATTTCATATCAACTGCCATCATATACACACACTAACAATTGAACGTAATGTAAATTTACCATACCTTTTTAGTAAAGAGGACATCCGCTTTTAGCCACAATATCACTCCGCCTACAGCCTCACCAAGCGTTTCACAATCTGAGTGGGCATATGGCAGTGGAAGATCCATCCACTGGGGGAATATATGTATCGGGCTCACCCGAATCCAACCAGCTGGTATTGGAGACCCGTGACACGTTTCCCCTGGTAGGGATGGGTAAGCCGACGCCTCTGCAACGACATATTCTTTACTTTTTAGACGGCATGGCTTCAACCCCTACAAATGTTTGTGTAAAGAATGTTATATACATATATACATATCATCTTTTTTTGAAACGACTACATTTTCATATATACGTATCATCTTGAATTAAAAAACTAGTTACTATGTCATAAAAATACTTACAGTGGATGTGCTAGGTGGTGGTTCTACAGGATTACTCCCAACCTCTGCAGTAGGAGTAGGAGTTGAGTTTGCAGTAGGTATTGTCTGGTAAGTGGCAGTCTGAGATGCCTGCCACTTTTTCATTGCTTCTTCGAGTTTTTCTTCGAGTTTCCTATCAAATAGCTTATCTACCTATACATGGATAAAAGAAACATCAAATTCTAATTTTTGAATTCTCTTTTACAGTAACATTATAAAGAAAGAATATGTTACCTCTTCTTGTAAAAGTCCCACTTTTGGGACATGTTTGCGCAGGGATGACCCAAAAAAAGATTTGATACCCTCACCAGCGCCTGCAGCCCTAACACGTCCAGGATGCTCTGGGTTACCCAGAGCAACTGTCAATTCATCCTTTGTTCCCTCAGGGATGAACTTTCCTTGTTTCCTCAGCTCGTGCAGCTCCCGCTAATCACCAAAACAAAAATTTGTACTTAAGTAAATAACACAAATAATCAATATTCGAATGATTATTGTAAGAGTTGTATTTTACCATTTTTGTAGCCGCCTCAGCAGTTGCGGCCTTAGTTATTTCTCCCTTCTTATTTTGCCTCCCAGCTATCCAGACATCATGGCGAGGCAAAGGTGTGCTACCTATGGTAGAGGACTCCTGAGTAGCAGTAGACTGAGCAGTAGCCTTAGACTGTAGTCTTTGGTGAACGCCTACATACCCCTTTGGACCCATTCTGTGGTCATGCACATTCAGTGCACGCCTTGATCTTTGTGCCTCACTGAGGGCCTAGTTAGTATGAAAATTAATGATTTGATTAGTAACAATAAATGTTAATCTTGACTAGGAGAATACAACATATATTAATTAATGAGATTGAGACTGACGCCTAATACCTTGAATTCATCAGTTTGTCTTGAAGCGACAAACGCGTCCCATTCTTCTTTGTCCAGGAAGTTCCACTGTTCAGTGGTTGTCTTCTTCCTCTTGTCAGCCTCTTTTATGTATTCTCTGGTGAGATTTGTCCTATAGTTCCTTAGGACTCTCCCACAGCGTTGCATCACGCATTTACAATGCAGCTTTTCATCCAATTCAAATATACTCTGCAAAATAGAATTGCTATTAAATAGTATCCAAAAATTTAGTAATCTACAAAATAGAATTGCAAATTAATAATAACTCACGCATAAATCCCTCCATATTAAGTCTTTCTTCTCCTTAGATACGTTATGCCAAGAATCTAAGTGACAACCGCAATGGCTACGAGTAACAAACCCAAGATATGAAACAAATGAATTGCGATTCACACCACATGCATTTCCTGCATTATCAAAATCCACAACAAGTTTGGGTCCATTGCCCTTTTGCGCAATTAACTTCTTCATCATAGTGATGCCCCTTATCTTGTCAACTTTTTGGTGTTGTTGATCAAGTGCCTCAAGTGCTTCAGATGGTACCTGTGCATCATCAACCTAAAATTTTACAAAATAATTCACATTTAAAAGATATAACTATAAATGGACATATAGATATAAATATATGATATATTTTTAAAACTTACATTGTGAGGCGGCGCATTGATGTCCTCACCCTCACGGTAGTCATCAGCATGGTCATCAGGAGAATGGTCAGCCATCTGCAAATTCACATTCAAATTGTAAAGTTCACATTATAAAGTAGTAATTCAAAGTGTGAAGCTCACATTGTAAAGTAATTCAAATTGTAAAGCTCACATTGTAAAGTAATTCAAATTGTAAAGTTCACATTGTAAAGTAATTCAAATTCTAAAGCTCACATTGTAAAGTTCAAATTCACATTCAAATTGTAAAGCTCACATTGTAAAGTAATTCAAAGTGTAAAGCTCACATTGTAAACCTCTAATATTGCGATTTTTATCAATTAACAATCCTTCATTGTGATCTCTGCGCACATACAAGTCATCATTAGCTTCAATATTTGTTGGTGTTGGCAACCCAATTGAGAATGGACTGGATTCATCATACTTATCATAGTACTATTCTTCATCTATAGGATCTTCAATGAACTGTCTTTTACCATGAAGAACAACCGACCATTTATCATTTGCAGGATCATCGATATAAAATACTTGTTTCTCCTGTGATGCCAATATGAATGGTTCAACCTTCTCGCCAATCTTTTCAAAGTTCACTAAAGTGAAACCCAATTCATCCACTATAACTCCTTTGGTGTTATCAACCCAATTACATTTGAAGAGCGGAATTCTAAAATCTATGTAGTCAAATTCCCATATCTCTTCAATGACACCGTAATATGACATTTTAGCTTCACGTGGACTCTTATCCTTTGCACTTGCAAAAAACATAGTCGATGCTTGAAGGGTGATCCCACTATTTTGGACGACACTCTTATCATCTTGGCGCTTTGTGTAATATGTGAATCCATTAATGTCATACCCTTCATAAGACATAACAATCAACTTTGGTTTAAAGGTGAGGCATTTGATAGTTTCAGTAATATCATCTGGTGTTTGAGATAGTTGATGTAAGACTTTATCTTCAAACCACTTAATAAAAGTCTTATTATGCTCTCTAGCAAGCCACATTGTATTGGCTCGAGGTTATTGTCTTTTGATGAAATTGGTATGTTCCTCGATATAAACGTTCACTTCGTCCATGTTGTGTAAAATATACAAATGACCTTGTTCTAACTGCTCACGGCTAATTACTTTCACACGTGATCCCAAAATTCCTTTGCCAAATAGCTCATCAATATTCTTGTCATTATCAGGAGTGTCATTACCACTGAGAAAGTCATTGCAGAAATCCATAACCTCTCTCACCACATAACCTTCAATAATACTCCGTTCAGGCCGATAACGGTTTCGAACATCACCTTTAAAAATGCTCATATATCGTTCAAAGGGATACATCCAATGCAAGAAAACCGGTCCCAAGATTTTCACTTCCCTAGTCAAGTGGACAACAAGATGTATCATGATATCAAAGAATGAAGGAGGGAAATACATCTCAAGCTGACATAGGGTAACAACCACTTCTCTTTGCAAATTATCAAGAGTCTCAGGGTCAATAACTTTGCTGCAGAGACTGTTGAAAAAGAAACAAAGTCTGGTGATTGCAAACCTTACATGCTTCGGCAATATAGATCGAATTTCCACAGGCAATATTTGTTGCATTAGAGTGTGACAATCATGAGATTTAAGACCTGTCAACTTTAGATTTTTCATTGATACCAATCTACGGATGTTGGATGAGTAACCATGTGGCACCTTAACATTTACCAAGCATTCACAAAAAGCTTTCTTCTCCTTTCTAGACAACATGTAACAAGCGGGAGATAAGTATGTTCTTTTATTACCCATTTCATGTAATTCTATTAATTCTGACCTTATTCCCATTTCATTTAGGTCCAGTCTGGATTTTATCCCATCTTTAGTCTTACCTGGTATATTTAACAGAGTACCAATGATGCTATCTCAGACATTTTTCTCAACGTGCATTACATCGATACAATGTCTGACTGTCAAAGAACTCCAATAAGGAAGATCCCAAAATATTGACTTCTTCTTGAATGAAGAATTGTCACTCTGTGTAGTACATTGTGATCTCTTACCAAATTCATTGACAAAGTCTTTTACTCTTTCATAAACAACCTCTCCTGGTATAGGTTTAGGTGCACTGCGTTCCTCATTCAATCCATTGAATGCTTTGCGCTTCCTACGATACGGATGGAATTTTGGGAGAAACCTTTGATGACCAAGATATACATTCTTACCGCCATGTTTTAGTCTTGTTGAATCAGTGTTCTCTTCACATATAGGACACGCTTTAGCTCCTTTGACACTATATCCAGACAAATTCCCATATGCTGGAAAGTCATTAATAGTGCAAAACAACATAGCATGCAAACGAAATGTCTCTCTTAGTGAAGCATCATAGGTCATCACACCTTCACCCCAGAGTTTCTTTAAGTCATCAATCAGAGGTTCAAGATAAACATCGATGTCATTTCCAGGTTGTTTAGGGCCTGATATCAACAACGACAGCATTACATACTTATTTTTCATACACAGCCAGGGAGGAAGATTGTATATAACAAGCATGACTGGCCAAGTGCTATGTTGGCTGCTCAATGTCTCGTATGGATTCATCCCGTCTGTATAAAGCCCAAGTCTTAGATTCCTGACTTCTTCACCAAATTCAGGGTACAATAGATCAATCTTCTTCCACTGTGGGGAATCAGACGCATGTCGTAGGATCCCATCATTATTTTTCTTAACATCTGCATGCCACCTCAAATTCTTCGCATCTATCAGATTGGAAAACAAGCGTTGAAACCGTGATATTATAGGTAGATACCACATCACCTTGGCAGGAGAACCAGTTTTGGACTCCCCTGAAGTAGTCAATTTATACCGTGACGCACCACATTTTGGACAATCTTTCAAATCCGCATAGTTCTTTTGAAATAATACACAATCATTCGGGCATGCGTGTATATTCTTGGCATCCATTCCCATTGGGCACAACAATTTCTTTACCTGGTATGTTGAGATTGGCAGCTCGTTTCCTTCAGGAAGCATTTCTTTCAACAAAGATAGCAATGACGTGAAGCTTTTGTCGCTCCATCTATTGTTAGCTTTCAACTTATACAATCTCAACACAGCGCTAAGCTTCGTAAACTTAGTACAACATGTGTATAACGGCATCTCAACATCATGCACAATGTTTCTAAAAATGGGAGGTGGATCGGTGTGCTCTACCCCACAACTATCCAGCATCGCATCAACGATGTCTACTGGAACTGGTTCATTCACATCTACGTCATCATAAGAAATTTCTTCTTCCACACAAGCACTACTATCGACATCCACTAGTTTCGGGTTTGAAATCTCTCCATGCCAGTGCTATTCTATATAGCCTTGTATAATCCCATTGCACATGACATGAGTTTTGATTTCGTCACCAGTGTTGACTTTCAAGTTGTTACCGCAATGCCTACATGGACAGTAGAACCTATCTCCAAGTTGTTTCCTATGTTCCTCGGCAAATCTAATAAACTGGTCAAGACCAGAAATAAACTCTGGGGTGCAGCGATTGCGAATGGACATCCATGATCTATCCATTCTATGATCAAAGAGAAAACAAGTATATATTAGGACAAGATTAGGGTCTAGGGTTAACATATTAGAGTTTTTGCATGGTTAAAACTTTAGGCCAACAAATACATGTGATGTCATTCTTATATATAATAAATGTGTACCACCTATCCCATTCTTGACCACCTAATCTCACTGGTAAGTGTATAATGTGTATTGGGTTTTCGAGAAAATTTCGGCAGCATTTCCCCGCTGTTCTCCAAGTACATACGTACTTAGAGAACAAACGGGGAAATGCTACCAAAATTTTCTTGAAAACCCAATACACATTATACACTTACATCCTAAGTGAGATTAGGTGTTCAAGAACAGTCCCAAACCGGGGACTATCCAAGATTTACTCCTAATGAGTAAATCTTAGACGGGGTTCTAGGCTAATGAGTACATATCCACTACATGTATTTGCTCACTTACATTGCAGCACTCACAATTAGAGCATTATTATATAATAAATCAAGAATTCAATAGTTTCAAACATGCAATAATGCCCAATCATGTTTAAATCAAACAAAATATCCTAAGTCAGATTAGGTGTTCAATAACAGTCCCAATACATGTATATTGTCATTCCAATACCTACAATCCAACTTTCATCACAATTTTAGGTATCATATAGAGTATGTAGATGTTAGGGTTTCATTATGCAACAGGGATTCATGTAGATGTTAGGGTTTCATCATGCAACTCGGCCAGATGTTAGGGTTTCATCATGCAATAGGGATTTCATCATATAATTGATTTAATCACAAACTCATAATTGATTTCATTTTAGTATATATATATATTCTTGTTCTTCCTTCTCCATCCTTACCAACAACAACCATGGTCGTGTGGGCTGGCACGGCCGTGGCGGTGTCAGCCAACCACACGGCCGTGCTGGGTAGCACGGCCGTGTGGTCGGCCGACACAGCCACGGCCGTGCCAGCCCATACGGCCGTGGTTGCTGTTGGTAAGGAGAGGGAGAAGGAAGAAGAAGAGCAGGAGAAGGAAGAAGAAGAATGGAGGGCCTACTGTTGGTAGCAGCGTGGAGCCGGAGGCGGCGACCGTGGCGAGGACACGGAGCAGCGGAGCAGCAGCTAGGGCACGGACGGCTGCCGGTGAGCAGGAGCACGACAGCAGGAGCAGGAGCAGGAGCAGGAGCACGACCTCCGGTGAGCACGGCCGCCGGTGAGCACGGAGAAGCGGCGAGGGCAGGAGCAGGAGCATGGCAGCGGCGGCGGAGAATGGAGCAGCGGCGGAGCGCACGGAGCAAAAATCGCACGGAGCAAGAAATCGGGAATGCAACAGGGAAAGGGGAAGAATCGGTCGCGTTGGTGAGCTATTAAGTTGACAATAAGTGTCGGTTATTTACAAAAACCGACAACTAAACCTACAGTGTTGGTTCTTTTCAAAAAAACCGACACCTATACTACATTATAGTCATCGGTTTTTAACTAAAAGACAACCGACAACTATTCCTGTCTCGCAAATACCCTTTAGGCTTCGGTTATTTATTTATGAACCGACGCCTTATGTCAAATTTTGGAGGCAATTTTTTCGCTGGAATTTTTGTTTTGGCGGTTGACTTTAGGTGTCAGTTTTTTACTAATTAACCGACACTTAATAAAAGCGGTACCTGTGTCTGGTCGACCTTCAAGATTGGATGTCAGTTTATGTTATCAACTGACACTGTAGAGTTTAGGTGTCAGTTTCTGTATACAACCGACACCTTGAACAGTGACTTTATAAGGCATTTCTGTAGTAGTGGTGGTGTTAATTCTTAGTTAGGGTTTCTCATGGAATCACCCTCAACTAGGGTTTCTAATGGAATCACCCTCAACTAGGGTTTCACATGGAATAACCCTCAATTAGGGTTTCACTTGGAATCACCCTCAATTAGGGTTTCACATGGAATCTTCCTCAATTAGGGTTTCACATGGAATCTTCCTTAATTAGGATTTCCACTATAGTCACCCACAATTTGGGTATATTAATCATCTCCATTAGGATTTCATTCAATTGTCCATAATTAGAGATTCACTATTCATACCAATTAGGGTTTTACATCTCATTTCCCTAAATTAGAGTTTCACATATCATTACCCTAAATTAGGGCTACATCCTCACCCTGGATTATAGTTTCATTTAGAATTTCCCTCAATTAGGGTTAGAGTTCAATAGCCCTGTCAATTAGGGTTTATGTTCATGATTAGGGTTTCATGATCTCTTTACTTAAGGATCATACCCTTAATCACCACATGAATCATATTCATGTATGAATTCATGCTATTATCTTCTCAACTTGATTAGGTCATATCAACCCTTAGTCAAGTTCATACAACTATGAATGACATAGTGTACCAAGTCATTGCTCTTATAAGCAATTAGGGTTCCTTCCTTAATTGACACTAATCACTTAGGTAGTATTAGGGTTTCAACCTTTGTACCTTCATTTATTATCAAAACTGATCATTAATGGATCAATTGATCATTCATCATCTTAATTCTCAAGAGATTCAATCACATTGGACCTCCATTACACAAGATATCCAAATGAATTGACCAATTGGATCTTCAATTACAATAGATGTCCAAGTGGATTAACCAATTGAGTCCTCAATTACATTAGGTATCCAAAAGGATTAACCAATTGAGTCCTCAATAAATTTTGACTACTTGAGCCCCAAACGGTCTTGGTCTTTCAAATTTCAAATAGTTTGAAATTGTTTGGTAAAGGTGGTGCTTGAGACCGTTTGCTAAAGCAAGTACTTGAAACCGTTTGCTAAAGTACTCATGAGATCGATTGGGCCTCAAACGGTTTGGGATCGTTTGGTCCCAAATGATCTTGAGACCGTTAGACCGTTTGGACTCAAACGGTCTTCAGACCGTTTGGTCCAAACCTCCTCAAAACTGCATGGACCAAATATGGTCTCAACCAATCAAATTGAATTAGGGTTTCCAATGTTGATTCCTTCAATCATTGAATTCATGTAACCAATCATCAATTGGACCTATCATCATACTTCAATTGAGTTAAATAGGTCAACTTTCAACTGATTTGACCCTCTATTGGTCATCAATTAGGGTTTGAATCAATTGAATTAGGGTTTGGAATCGATGATCCTTCAACATTAATCAATGTAAGATTAGTTACTTTGAAACCATTGAACTATCATCAAAATTGAACATGAACTGACCCCACACGGTCTTGAGGTTGTTTGGATGACTTCCAAATGGTCTTGAGGTTGTTTTCCCATGTCAACCTCAAGATCCAAGTCAACCAATTAGGGTTTGGATCATTGGATTGATCACCAAATCAGCAATTGATTACACTTCAACTTAGTATCTTTCGATCTTCAATTGCTTAACCATACTCAACCCTAGACCTCCAAAAGGTCTTGGGTGACCTCCAAACGGTCTTGAGACCGTTTGGGTGATCCCCAAACGGTCTTGAAACCATTTGGGGAATTCAACCCAAGTTTCCAACTTAATCAAATTAGAAATCGGCACTTAACCCGATTAGGGTTTTGGTGATTGATTGGCTTTCAACTCATGAACCAATTGGAACTAATCAATCATAATTGATGGGTCAGTAACCTAGATCATTTTCAACAAATCTCCAAATGGTCAACCCTGGTCAACACCACCAAACGGTCTGTAACCGTTTGGCCTCATGCAGTTTGGTGAAACCGTTTGCTCCCAAACGGTTTGGGAAACCATTTGAGCAACTCTTTTGCAACCGTTTGCCTTGGATATTTGGAGAGGTGTGTGCTTATCATCTTCAAGCTCTAAAATCATGAAACCTGCTGTGGTTTCCATAGTGGTTGCATCCATCAACCAAATCAATTATCGTGAATATGGAAATGATCATTATTTGATCAGGAATTGAATGCAATAACAAAATCAAGGGTTCAAGTTATAAAACACGGCTCCAATTGAGCTCCAAAGATCCAAGCTCATGGAAACAATGGTGGATGCAACTCCTTTCACCATTCCAAGGCTCGTCCACAAGGTTTGAGTGAAAAGGAATGGTTAGAATTGAAGAGGGGATCCAATTAGGAAGAATTCATGCATTGATTTGTGATTTCCACCTTGGATTCAAGGTGAAAAGGGATCAAAAAGCTTACCAACAGGTAGGGAGTCGTCCTATGGTCCTACCAAGCTCCTTGGTCGTTTTCCAAGCAAAGGAAAATAAGTGGGGTCGAAAAAGCCTTTCATTTGGCTTGGAAAGAGTCTTTTTATAAAAAAAATCAATGAGAGAGAATATACTTTATAGAAATTCATTTAATCCCAAAAATCGGGCTGCCTCTTCCCCCTCAAATTCCTTGGATCCAAGGCTATCTTGTTTACCTCCAATTCCTCTCAATTATCCATGATTTATAGAAAAGCAAATTAAGCACCTTAAATCATATTATATTAATATCCATATGTGAGTGGATATTTCTTTTCCTTAAAAATTGTGAGTGAGTTATCCACTCCATTGGATATTTTCGTGGTCCTTGCAAGGCTCAAGGATGTCCACACACATCTGAATCCAACAATTTTAATTTTGGTTGAAGGCCCTTTAATTAATACATTTATTTTTGCACTAAATTGAATTAGGGTTTCAATTAAGCATTAATCTTGATTATTTTAATATCAAGATTCTCTCTCCTCCAACCTAATTCAAATGAGGCGCCCCTCTCATTTTATTTTCTCTACATGATTCCAAGAAATATTAGGGACCTGATTGAAGTGGTAAATTACATATTGCACCCTAGGTTTTGGGTAAATTGCATATTACACAGAAACTAGGTTTTCATGTACAAACATTGCTTTATCAGCTCTTTCTTGGTGCTCAGGTTTCCATAAGCCATAACTATGCATCATATTCACTCTCATGATGCTTAAACACATGAGGAACATATTATGATGCACAATTTGCACTTAAACCCCTCAACTTGGGTAATTTTCACTTTAGTCTGAAACATGCAAAACATTGATTTCAACAATGTTCAAAAACGACTAGAATTGCAACATAAGTACCTCTTGAGCCCTAATTAATTTTAACAAGATAAGATTAAGCATATAATCATCTTTCTTAATCAAAACACCTAGGGTTAAAGCATAACCCAGGTCAGGGTTGTTACAGATACCTCGACCGACGATCCCAAAACTCTCAACGATGAAGCGATGTAGAACAAGCGCTCCTACCCCGATGCCATGACTGGGCGCAAGGTCTTTGGTCAAGTGAAGATAGTATCCCCGGATACCCTCACACTGACGGACATCCGAATCGACACCAGCAATGCTCTTCCAGCCATCTCCATCAACCCTAACTCCCTGCCTCAACTGCTAGAGCCGTACAAGCACACAGTCATCGTCAAGGTCGTTGGTGGAAACATAGGGTTTCATGCCCTCGTCAACAGACTGGTGGTGATGTGGGCTACAACAAACTCTTTTAGGGCTATCGATCTGGAGAAAGGATATTACATAATCCAACTCAGGAACAACGTTGACTACATAAAGGCCATGACAGGCGGCCCCTAGGTAATCTTCGGGAACTACTTGTCGGGGTAGTCATTTGATCCAAACTTTCGGCCCTCTGCTCCAATCCCATGCAAAGTGGTTGTCTAGATTTGGGTGGTCGACCTGTCCGTCTTCCTATTCCAGAACCAACTGCTATCTAGTATCGGCAACGTAGTTGGGAAGACCATCAATTTTGACACTACCACCACGTCCGGGGATCGTGGAAAGTGTGTGCGCCTCGCCGTCGAGGTTGACACCGCCCGCCCCCTACTCGCAGCCATCACACTGAATGGAGAACAGTACCACCTGGAGTATGAAAACCTCCCAGTAGTCTTCTTGAAGTGCGGCATGATGGGACACGCCGACTCGGAGTGCACCTATATCAAACCCTTTGTCCCGTCTGAGGCTTCCACCTCTGTTGACATAGGCCCGTTAGTGGCACCCCTGACCTACACCAAGGCGATCCATTCCCCGAAGCCTGTGAGGTGCACAACCTAGTTAGACGGCTCACAGAAAGGTAAGCAGACCGCCAACCAAGCAACAACCAAAACGGCCGACGCCAAAGTCCCAGACAAGGAAAACGCCACAACTTTAGTCCTGGTAGAGGAAGAAGATGACTAGAAATAGGTGAAGTCCAATAAGGATAAGAAAAAAGTCCCTAGGGTCCAAGGCAAACTGCAACCTCCTGTAGGTGCTACTAAGGATTCGGCAGTGACTCTTGTCGATGATGAAGTCTCTAAAGGAAGGGCCACTACGGCTAATGATGGCAATGTATTCCTATTCACAGGTGCAGCACCATCCAATGTTGTGAGCACTCACAATGCCTTCAATTGGGGTGATGCTGGAGCAAGTAGTGGTGTACTGCTTAGAAACTCCAAAGTTATATACCAGAATTTAGTAGTCAGTCCTGGTAGAGAACACAAGAAAGGCAAGATTGCCCAAACTATTAACACCAGGGGAGATCACCAATCAAACAAGAAGCAACTCAACTTTGACGACAACAACCAAACCATGGAAGATGTTAACGCATCGCCTGATGGACCGGAAGTAGGGAACACAGACACGGGCCAGTCTATTGGTCTGTGTGCTGTGATCATCTAACCCCCTTACCTTTATCATGTGCAACATCATTTGCTGGAACATCCAAGGAGCTCGCTCGAAGGATAAGATTCGTCTTCTCAAAGAATATAAATGGGATTACAAACTAAATATTTTGGTTCTCTTAGAAACTCGCTGTAGTGGCACCACTGCGGACACCATCATCAAAAAACTTGGCTACACATCCTCTCATAGGGTTGAATCTTTGGGGTTTTTAGGCGGCATCTGGGTCCTTTGGGACGAAGCACATTGCAAGCTTGATATCATCCTTAATCGCTGTCAATTCATCCACTATAGGATCAATGATTCCTGGCATGTCACCGTTGTGTATGGAATCCCTAACCCTACAAAGCGTCGACTGCTTTGGGCTAGGATTTCCGACATAGACCACATTGTCCCCGGTGCCTGGCAGTATTGGGAGACTTCAATACGATGTAGGACATGATGGAAAAAAGGTGGGAAACACTTTGACCATCACAACTGCCGCCTCTTTGATGAAGTGTTGCTACAGACCGGTTTGTCCGAAGTTCGTATGAATGGACATTTCTTCACGTTCAAACGCTTGAAGTTGTTGGAAAAACTCAATCGAGTAATCTCTAATGATGCTTGGTTATCTGTTGACGGGGGGTATAAATCCACTGTCCTCCCCCGCCTTCACTCTGACGACAACCCTATTCTCATCTCCAAAGTTGGACAACAAGCTCCTCGTAGGCAAGTCTTCAGAATGAAAGCGAGCTGGGCTACAATGCCTGAGTTCCACGCCCAACTGGTCCCCCATTGGAACTCACAACTGTATTTCCCTGAGGCTCTTGATCCCTTCCAACGGGCGACCCTTAAGGGGGAGAATAATCAACGACGTGCGAAGCACAAACATAAATGCAACATCCTCGCCAAAATCGACCATTGTTAGGTACTTAACAACATCCATCCTTATATTGTTAATGACATACTTTCAATCTCCCTTGAAGAGCAGTACAACAAGATACTTCTCCAAGAAGAGCTAAATTGGCAACAAAAATCACACATTCACTGGCTCCAGGCTAGAGACAGAAAAACTAATTTTTTTTCACAACTATGTAAAGGCGTGCAGGCACTTCACAAAGATTGGTCGACTGCAAGATGATTCTGGTACCTAGGTGGAGGACCCAGCTGCCCACAAGCACATGATCAGTAGCTTCTTTCTCAGGCTCATGACCGATAGTGCTAGTACTGACAACCCAAGAACTATGTCTAGATTTTCAGGCCAGTTCATTGCCCTGTCTCTGCAAGAGCTCAACTTCATCGCCCACACCCCTAGTCTGGACGAGATCAAAGACACAACATTCTGATGTCTCCCTCAAAGGGTCTTGGGCCTGATGGTGTCTATACTAAGTTCATACAATCCAATTGGCACACCCTTGAAGATTCTATTATATCCACAGTGCAACATTCTTTCAACACTGGACACATTAATCACCGAATTGCAAACTCCTGCATGGTGCTTATCCCCAAGACACGCCAGCCTGCTAAATGCTCAGACCTCCGTACAATCTCCTTAAACAATAGCTACTTCAAACTCATCTCTAAGATTCTTATGGAAAGACTCAAGTCTCATCTAAATGCCTGGATTTTAGAAACACACAGTCCAGCTTCATTCCAAGTAGAAGAATTAGTGATAACATACTCCTGGTGCAAGAGGTTATCCACTCTATGAGGCAGAAAAAAGGGTGAAAACAATGGGTTGCTATCAAATTAGATCTGTCAAAGGCCTTTGATAAAATGAAATGGTCCTTCATTAAAGATACCTTACTAAAGATCAGGCTTCCTAATTTAACAATCAAGCTCATCATGAGTATTATTTCTTTGGGCAGAACTTCTATCCTTTGGGATGGAGTACTGTTGGAATCCTTCCATTCGTCCCAAGGGGTAAGATAAGGAGATCCATTAAGCCCCTAACTCTTTGTGTTGTGCATGGAGTGGATGTCACAATGCATCACCCAGGCGGTAGCTGATGGCCAGTGGCAACCTATAAAGCTCACTAGACATGGATCACCTCTATCCCATGTTCCCTTTGCTGATGACATCCTTCTTATGTCAGAAGTGAGCCCATCCCAAGCTGATAACATCATGAAGATCCTACAAGCTTTCTCCAGCAGTGTCTGGTCAAGAAATATCCCAAGCTAAATCTAGATGCTTCTTATCAGCGAACACCAGTCAAGCTAAGAAGCGTGCCTTTTGTAGGAGTATTGACATTTAGTAGACGGATGACATGGGCCACTACCATGGAGTCCCCATCTTGCATAATAGAATCAATCACGTCACCCATCAACAACTGACCATCATTATCAAAGAGCGAATGACTAGTTGGTCTGCAAGGAGCCTCTCCCTTGCTGGCCGCATCACACTTGCTAAATATACTCTTCAAGCTATCCTAGCTTATGCCATGCAAACAGTCAGACTTTCACCGAGACTATGCGATGACATCAATAGACAAGTCAAGGACTTCTTCTGGTCTGGCGGCCGGGACCAAAGGAAATTGTCTCTAGTCTCATGGAAGAAAATTACCTCTCCTAAGAACATGGGTGGTCTAGGTATAAAAGATGCCAGGGACCAAAACTTTGCTCTCATGCTTAAGAACACATGGATATTCCTCTGCAATCATCCTGCCCCCTGGGTTTGCATCATGAAAGAAAAGTATATGAAGAATTTTGTTATGAGCAATAAGCCTTGCTCCTCTGCCTGGGCCTTTATCAAAACGAATATCCCTACTCTTCAAAGTGTCAGCCACAAGGTGGTCATCTCCAGCAAGTCTACCTATGTCTGGTTTGATAATTGGACTCAAGGTGAGTCCATTAAAGCACTGCACCCCAATTGGAGCATCCCCAATGACCTTGAAGATCTTCTTGTCCAATCCCTACGCCTAGATAATGGAGATTGGGATCCAGCCTTCATAAATCAATTTCTTCCCCCACGATATTGGAAATAGAATCAAATCCATCCCGCCACCCATTTGTGAGCAGGTGGACAACACATGGGCTTGGCCCTTTGAAGACTCAGGACTCTTTTCAACATCCACGACCTACACCTGGACCAGATCTGAGAAGAACATCAATAATCCAGGTAACTGGAATGCTATCTGGAGCCTAATTATCCCGGAACGTCTGAAGACTTTTGCCTGACTACTTCAGCATCGAGCTCTCTTGACGAATGTTGAAAAGCAAAAGCTCCACATTGATATCGAAACTACCAGCACGATCTATAACAACGCCCCCGAAACTATCCTACACTGTCCGTGGTACAGTCATGCCAGCAGACATGTGTGGATATGCTTGGGCAAAATAGATAACTTCTGCAACATAGATGAAAATGAGTGGATCACTAGCATCTTTTCAAGCAACACTTCAGTCCCAGAAGCGATCCAAACCATTGTGGCAGCATGGCATCTGTTGCAAGTGTGCAACGACAAAATTAACTATAATTGCTCTTTCAACACTCAACGTAGTGTCAGTTTCATCAAAGAGAGAACCCACTCAATCGAGCACCTTCCTCCTAAAGGTTGTCAGTGTCCAGGTCGTCCACCAACACAGAGAGCCCTAGCGCCTATGGCTTACTCTGTTGTTGCTTTTGCTAATGCGATATTCAACCGTAACTCCAAGAAGGCGAGTGCAGGTGTTCACATTGTCGATAGCTCAGGACATTGCATGGAGGGTATGGGCTCCCCTTTCTTCGCATGCTCTGTACTGGAGGATGAAGCTCATGCTATTCTACTCACAATCAAGTTATGCCAGGAAAAGGGCCTTATACATGCAGTCATCCTTTCTAATTCTACTACAGCAACCAAATTGCTCACCAATGACAAGCCACCTTCCCCAAAGCCCCAGGCCTACTAGAGGAAATTTCAACTCATCCAAGCACATTGTCAGCTTGCCTTACAGTATGTTCCCTGAGAGCTGAACAAAGTCACAGAGGCAGTAGAAAAACACTCTCTTTCCACATTTAGTAGTTGTAATTTCAATTCTGTCAAGCCCCCTGGCTTTCCCAGGATATCCATGTTCACTTGAAAGATGTTTTCAATACACTAGAGAGAAGTATGAATAATAATTAAATCTTTAGTTAAAAAAAGATATATTTCATAATATCTATTGAGACTATATATAATACCTCATGTATGATATCGATGTCCAATGCGACATATTTAATAATCATGTGCATAAATCACATCACATAGTATGTACATGCCCGACCGTTGTCTTGTGTAGCACACTATAAATTGAAACATACAAGATATTAAAAAATACAACTAAGCATAGTTCACATAAATAATATATGCATTTGAGTCGGGGACTTACTTCCACGTTCTCCCAAATTATTGGCTGGTTCTTTTTCCAGGGGACCTTTCCTCTATCCTTTTTGAACTCATGTAAACCCCTACATGTTAATGTATCACAGTAAATTTCATAAATAAATAGTAATGTAATAACAAATATTAAAGGATATAAAAATGAAATATTTCTCACTAGAATAATGCCATTTTCATTGCTTATCCATATGTTGGATTCAATTTAGTCCCCTTAGGATCTAGATAATAGATAGTGAATGTCCCGGGGACAACAACTAACAACTTCCAATGCGTACCCCTAGAGGTAAAAAAAGTTAAAAATTAATAACTCAAAATCCACAATAAAAATGTAATTTTCTTAAGTCCAAATTATAAGCAAAGTGAACTTACTCCACATTGAATGGAGCTATTATCACCGCTATCTTATTTTGACCCAAATTTGTAAACGCATCATAGCAGTATTGTTGAACTGACGAAGGGTCTTTAGCTACTAGACTAATCAAAGATGGAACGAAAAATCCAATATGTTCAAATAAATAAACTATACATGTCTTGTGTAAGTAGCAGCAAAACTTTTATTACGTATGCATTAATATATAAGAAACCAGATCACCGGATCCTACACAAGGTATATGGATGTATAAACAAGATATCACCTTATCCATAGCTCTATCATAGATGTATTCAACCAATCATAGCGAAACAACTCCAAAATATCTTGTATAAATAGTTTATTTTCATATGATTGACCTACAACATCCACATCTATAGAAACATTTATAGGGCAATTTATATCATGTTCGCCTAACCATACTGGCATACCCCTACAATTAGGACCTAACGGGCAGGTAGGTCTTATAGAACCCAACTTGCTAATGTAGGAGGTGGAGGTGGAGGCCTAGATGCTCTGGGTGTCTTCCTTTTAACCTGTATATATAATTTCAGATCAATTGACCTAATATATACACACTAACAATCTAACGTAATGTAAATTTACCATACAATTTTAGTATAGATGACATCCGCCTTGGCCCACAATACCACTATGCCTTTTACTTCACCATGTGTTTCACAATCTGGGTGGGCATATGGCAGTGGAAGATCAATCCAATTGGAGAATATACGTAGCGGGCTCACATGAACCCAACCATCTGGTAATAGAGATCCATGAAACATTTTCCCTGCAAGGGGTGGGTAAGTCGACGCCTCTACAATGACATATTCTTTATTTTTTAGACGACATGGCTTCAACCCCTACAAATTTACGTAAAGAATGTTATATACATATATACATATCATATTGAAAACATATCATCTTGAAAAGACTATCTACTATGTCATAAAAAATACTAATAGTGGATGTGCTAGGTGGTGAGTCAAGATTACTCCCAACCTCTGTAGTAGGAGTAGGAGAAGAGCGGGTCGCCATAGGTACTGTCTGATTGGCGCCAGTCTGAGATGCCTGCCACTTGCTCATTACTTCAAGGAGTGTCTTATCAACTGCTTCCTTGACTCTCTTATCAACTACCTCATTGACTCTCCTATCAACTATCTTATCTACCTATACATGGATAAAAGAAATGTTAGCTTTTGATTATTGAATTCCCTTTTATAATAACATTCTAAAAAAAAGAATAGGTTACCTCTTCTTGTGAAATTCCCACTTTTGGGACATGTTTGTGATGGGATGGCCCAAAGAACTCTTTGATGCCCACACCAGCGCCTGCACCCCTAACACGTCCAGGATGCTCTGGGTTACCCAGAGCGAATGTCAATTCATCCCTTGTTCCCTCAGGGATGAACTTGCCTTGTTTCCTCAGCTCGTGCAGCTCCCGCTAATCGCCATCAATAGAAATTGGTAAGTAAGTAAACATCACAAATAATCAATATTCGAACGATTGCTCTAAGAGTTGTATTCTACCATTTTTGCATCCGCCTCAGCAGTTGTGGGCTTCATTATTTCTCCCTTCTTATTTTGCCTCCCAGTTATCTAGACATCATGGAAAGGCAGAGGTGCGGTACCTATAGTAGAGGACTCCTGGGTAGCAGCAGACTGAACAGTAGACTCAGCCTCTAGTCTTTGGCGAATGCCTGCATAGCCCTTTCGACCCATTGTGTGGTCATGCATATTTAGTGCACGCCTTACTCTTTGCGCCTCACTGATAGCCTAGTTAGTATACACATTTATTTGGTTAGTAACACTAAAGGTTAATCTTGAATAGGTGAACACAACATATATTAATTAAATTGGGAGTGACACTTAATACCTTGAATTCATCCATTTTTCTTAAAGCAACAAACGTGTTCCATTCTTCTAGGTCCAGGTAGTTCCACTGATTAGTGGTTGACTTCTTCTTCTTCTCACCATCTTTTATGTATTCTTGGGTGAGATTTTTCCTATAGTTCCTTTAGGACCCTCCCACAGCATTGCATCACGCATTTACGATGCAACTTTTCATCCAATGCAAATATACTCTGCAAAATAGAATTGCTATTAACTAGTATCCAAAAAGTCAGTAATCTACAAAATTGAATTGCAAATAATAATAACTCACACATAAATACTTCCATATTAAGTCTTTCTTCCCCTTGGGAACTTTATGCCAAGAATTTGTCTTACAACCACAATGGCTACGTGTAACAACCCCAATATATGAAACAAACGAATTGTGGTTCACTCCAATTACATTTCCTGCATTATCAAAATCCACAACCAGTTTGGGTCCATTTCCCTTTAGTGCTGTTAACTTCTTCATCATAGTGATGCCCCTTCTCTTGTCAACTTCTTCGAACTTCTCATCAAGTGCCTCAAGTTCTTCAAAGGGTTACATGTGCATCATCGACCTAAAATTTGACAAAATAAACACACTTACAGGATTTATCTATAAATGGACATATAGATAGAAATATAGGATATATTTTTAAAACTCACATTGTGAGGCGGTGTATTGGTATCCTCACCATGCTCATCATGGACATCATGGTCATCATGCCCATGCTCAGCCATCTAAAAATGTCATTAAAAAAATCAAACATTTAGCATTTTATATAACTAGAAGATAATGAAATATTGTATAGTTCACATATAAAAATGAAACATTGAAAAATGAAACATTTAAAAATGAAACATATAAAAAAATATAAACATGCATGCCTCTAATATTGCGATCTTTTATCAATTAACAATCCTTCATTGTGATCTCCGCGCACATACTTCGTCATTAGCTTCAATATTTTTTGGTGTTGGCAACCCAACTGAGAATGGACTGGAGTCGTCATACTTATCATAGTACTCTTCTTCATCTATAGGATCTTCAATGAACTGTCTTTTACCATGAAGAACAGCTGACCATTTATCATTTACAGGATCATCGATATAAAATATTTATTTCTCCTGTGATGCCAATATGAATGGTTCACCCTTCTCGCCAATATTTTCAAATTTCACTAAAGTGAAACTCAATTCATCCACTATAACTCCTTTGATGTTATCAACCCAATTACATTTGAAGAGCGCAATTCTGAAGTCTATGTAGACAAACTCCCATATGTCTTCAATGACACCGTAATATGATATTTTAGCTTCACGTGGACTCTTATCCTTTGCACTTGCAACAAATATAGTTGATGCTTGAAGGGTGACCCCACTATTTTGGATGACACTCTTATCATCTTGGCGCTTTGTGTAATATGTGAATCCATTAATGTCATACTCTTCATAAGACATAACATTCGATTTTGGTTTAAAGGCGAGGCATTTGATAGTTTCAGTAATATCATCTGGTGTTTGGGATAGTTGATGTAAGACTTTATCTTCAAACCACTTAATAAATGTCTTGTTATGCTCTCTAGTAAGCCACATTGAATTAGCCCGAGGATATTGTCTCTTGATGAAATTGGTATGTTCCTCGATATAAACACTCACTTCATCCATGTTGTGTAAAATATATAAGTGACCTTGTTCCAACTGCTCATGACTGATTACTTTCACCCATGATCCCAAAACTCATTTGCCAATTTGCTCCTCAATATTCTTGTCATTAACAGGACTGTCATTACTGTTGGTATGTATGCCCTGAGAGCCAATCATGGGATGATTGGTGGGATACATTAAGATTGATTTGATAAACCATAAAGTCAAGCTTCCAATTCTTTCTGGTTCAGTCATATGAGATAGTGATAGAACAGATTGAATGTCTAGAGAATGACAGTACTCAATGATGTATGCCTTCAGGTTCATGACCTGAACGATGAGATCATACGGATGCTAAGAGTTTGTACATTCTTATTATGTCCCTAGTCGGATGTCATTGTGGAAGGTAGATAGACAGAAATGACACACAAGACTAGATTGTGGTGTTGGTTGATGACAGAATCTCATTAGTCATGATATAGAGATATCAAACCAAACACATAGGTACTTGTTAGAGAACAAGTGTACCAGACAGACCCACCGTGAGTTTGACACATGGAACCATGACATGGTAGTCACAGTCAGTACTCACAGTGATGGTGGTGAGTGTGATTCTTTGACCTGAAATCACTACACTCAACAAATGTTGTTGGGCACACTTTGACATCATCAAATGCAGTCCTGAAACATGGGTTGTTATAAAGGTGATGATTGGGTGGCTTTGAGACATGGGGCTTTTGAGGGGTGAGTGATAGATATGGGATTTGTCCCTCCAAAGTGAGTTTGATATCCATGGCCACTTGATGAGTAGGATTGAGATAGGCGTGTGCACGCATGTGTGAATCAGTATGTGATATTGATGTCATACATATCTCGTTCAATCTACTCTAAGATCAAGAAAGTGAATGAACGTTGACAGGATGACTGTTCCATGCCTCGAGTTCATTCGGGATATCAGTGACAAAGGAATTATACACTCGCTGTAACACCATTCACGGATTGTAGGATTGAAAGTTGTCCTCCAACTTTCTACTTTCACTTGGGTAGCACTGATGTGTGACTAGGCACCGCTCTTTGCTTGTGAAGTCATAAGTGTTATGGACTTTCACTGCCAACGTGAAATGGACCTACAGGGTCACACACATAGGATTTAACCTGGAAGAGGAGTTTTGTCCACAAACAATGTTTAGATTGATTACTAAAGGATTTTAGTAGTTCAATTAAACACTCAATCAATTGATAGTTCAATATCATATTGTTCAAGGTGTTGGACATATTGATTGGAGTATCGGATTGATTGAAATCACATTTGACTGATTCTGCACAACATGTACTCCCAACCGATCGGTTCAAGTGTTGAACTGGTCGGCTGAGGTTGCTGAACCGGTCGGCTCAAGTGTTGAGTCAATCATCTCATGGTCAGAGTGAAACGATCGGTTCAAGTGTTGAAACGATCAGTTCAACTGGTGCAGCCGAGCAAGTTGGGAAAGTCAGGCCGGTGAGAATTTTCCTTGCGTTTCACTTGCCCAATTTGATTGGAACAAGGATTGGTATTCGATACCAATCAGAAACAAAAGAAGGAAAGTCAATCGGGAACTGATCAAGACCACGAACCGACTGGTTCAGAAGTGAACTAATCGGCTCATGGGTCCCAACAGATCGGTTGGTGTTCCAACTGACCAGTTCAGGTCCCCAACTGACCGGTTCACTTGTGAACCGATCGGTTCAGGTTGCGAGTTCGTTGCTTTTTGTGGAAAATCTCGAACCCTTCTACTCCTGCTTTAGTCCCATATTATCGGGGACAGAGAACCCTGTCCCATGACCCGCCTATATATATAGGGGTATTGGGGGATTCTCAAAGTACAACTCAATGCAACCAGTTGCTCTGCAAAGTTGTCATTCTCTCTGGTTTTGGTAACCGAGAGAGAGCCCGAGCAAGTGCTTCCCGCAAAGGGAGGTGCAACAAGGGAAGGACAACTGCAGCTGCAACTGGAAGCAGGAGAGTGTGTTGGCAACTAGTACGCCAACAGGAGGGTGCGACTCCTTCCACTTCCTTGTGGGACAAGGAGTGTGGAGTACCAGGTGGTCCGTGTGGACTACTTCAGAGGTAGGATGTTTCTGCCGCTCAGGAGGACAACTGTCAATCCCGACAGTCCGGTGAGAGGAGGATTCATCAGTCCTAGTGCGACCAGGAGCTACACAGACATTGTCCAAGACCGGAGGTGAAGACCGCGCAAGGCGCAAGGTATTGTCGCCGAGCAAGCCTCGGGACAAGGTATGATTCCACAAACCATCCTTTCCTATTATATAGACGTTGACGTGTTTCCTTGTTCTGGGTTTGGGGGAGAAATTTTTGTTTCCGCTGCCTTCTCTGCCTCCCCTAAAACCCTATAGTGGTATCAGAGCCACGTCAACTGCTCTATATTTTAGGAATATCGATATGATCGATTTTGGTTTGTCGCCTTTATTTATTACATATGATGCGAATAAAATTGGCTTTATGCATGTCCAATCCTAAATCCACAAATCCCTATTACATATATGATATGTATTATTAATGCACTCAATATGTGTCTCCCTTAAATGAGTTTTGTGGTGGATGTATAGCGTGGTTATGGCCAATAAACCCTATCTGTGTATGGTTGTATGTGGTTTCTTGCATCTCGGTCTGCACACCGATCTTCCCTCTCCTATTCCTGATGTAACTCGAAATAATTTGAGATTCTTTCCTACCTTTGCTCCCCCCGAATGTAACTCGGGGTTTCACTTTTAAGCAATGTAATATTAGGATAGATTTTATTTCTTGTTATGTCAAAGAACGAAGGACATCCTAACGACAACTGAGATGATCGGTTCAAGGCATGAACCGATCGGTTGACGTTCCAGACGATCAGTTCAAGGAGTGAACCGATCGGTTGATGACCGGTTCAAGGAACGAGACGAGCGGGTGGCGGCCATGGAGAGATGCACGACGACCAGGTGAACCGATCGGTTGGAGGAGCCAACCGATCGGCTGGTGGCACCCAGACGACCGACCAAAGAGAGCAGATCATTCATGGGATGAGTTGATCAACTCGGATGGCAAGGCACAGAGTTCATCTTGTACAGGTTGCATGTGATGTAGACCTAGATGACCGTGATTCCTCTTGGCTCGAGGAATCACATTAGGATGGCCATAATCATCGCTTTTATCATTTGTGCATGTTTTGTGGGATATAGCATGTATATGATATGTACTATGTATTGTGGTGATTGGATATGTATATGTATATAAAAACCAAATCCCTCATTAAATATTAAGTTTTAGATGCCTTCCAAATGCGACACACGTGAAAAGCTTGATCGACCAAGTGTGGGCACGCCCTAGCATGGTGCACCGTCTATCTCGTGGAAGCGTGAAGGATGAATGTGTGGGTCTGCCCTAGCAGGGTGCATATTCATCGTGTTGGCTTTGGGTCGGACTTAACAACGTGACCTAGATAGGATCTAGCACCTTGAGGCATGGAGATGATCATGGCAAGGAGTTGCATATGACATCTTATCAAGAGTTGCATATGATGCAATTGGCAAAAGTTTCCTACCTGAGAGATCTATGTTGTGGGTGACAGCCCTAGTTGGTCCATGGCTTAGAGGATTTTAGGATCTTTCCCACTAGAAGATTGTACGCTGCAATCTTCCGAATTGATGGTGAGGGCTATCAATTTGAAGTAAAATAGTGGGAGTGATAATTAATTAAAGGCCTAATTTTATCGTCAACTTTTGAAATCAATCAAACAAGTCAAAAAGAGTTTTGGACTAAAATTGCATATATTTCCTTTTGTTAAAATAAATGGTTAATCAGCAAATAACTTTATTTGTGATCGGTCTTTCAGACCAACAAATTAAATGGGAATAATTCCATGATTGGTTAGGATAATGAGAAGTGTTCTCAATCAAAGAGCGAAAGCTCTAAGTCCTAGTTATACCAAGACCAGATGAACTCAATCCCACCACATCAATGACTAAAAGTATGCTTATGGAAGCATACCGAGGAAAACATTGATGAGGAGTGCTTGATGTTGTGTTCTCTGAACTATGAGTTGTAGAGACAACATGAGACATATGATGTCTCCAAGATATTGTCCTAGTATGTCATGATAGAAGGAGATCCAGTAAGGTATTCACACACTCAATGTGATTGGGTATGTGGAAAACCTGACTAAGAAGGATTCCCTCTGAGCCAAGAGTTGGCTATTGGTATGATACTGCAAGTGTTGCAAAATCATACAGTTCATGATAAACTACAACATGAATGACTTTGACAAGCGTTGACAAAGTTGTTGGACATGTTGAGGATAGTAGAGGAAAAGATAAAGAAAGACAAACCATAATCTTTGATGTGATCAAAGAAAAGGTAAGTCTTAAGGGCAAGGGCAAGGGCAAGGCTAAAAAGTGTTCTGATGCTAGCCAGCAATCCAAGCCGTCTTCAGCCTCAAGGCACATGGGGAAAGGGTGTATGAGGGAATTGCCCTCTATATCTGGAAGAACAAAATAAGATGAAGGAGGGGATGGAAATCTCCACCTAAGGTATCATGAAATGAACTGCTTCTTAATCTGAGGTGTATGATACCAAGATATGGATATGTCATATATGATATGCAATATCCGCAAAGAAGTGATGGCCTTTGTGAAAGGACCAAGAAAGAAGTACCCATCATTGGAGCAAGTGTTGTTGCCATAGATAGGAGTATCTTTCAGTTTATTTCAGCCTAAAGGGCACAAAATAAAGTTGAGCACTGTTATTTCATATATTGCCAATAGATAGAAACACTTTATTTTTGCATATTGTATGACAATGATGGCAATTAATAAAGTTGATGTTTCAATCTTAAAGATATGATCTTTGTGGAAATGCCTTGTTTATCTTGTAATACATGGTATGTATAAGATAAAATGATACCTAAAGTTATTGATAACTCAAACAATCTAATTAGCATCAATCATGAGGAATTCATTTCTAGTTTCCATATGATGGATAAATCTAGACTCTTTTGGTTAGAGAACCAGTAAGAGACATGAATCTCTTGTACATGATTAATCAATCTTCACTAAAGGTAGTGGGAGAATGATTATCCAATTAGGTATAATACATGTGATGTATTCATATACCTATTGGAATAAATGCTAATACTTCAAATGGTTTTTAGAGAAATACCAATGTGAATATCTTGAAGTGTTCAAGATTATCATAGATGAAGTACAAATTTGGTAAAGTGTTAATTCTTGATGAGATCAATGAATGAAATACTTGGACCAAATGTTTGAGATCCTTTTGAGTGATTATGATAGTGTATCATAATGAACTCATGATTAAGGCATGGTGATGTCTAAATCAAGAAGGAATCATACTCTAAGGAGTTAGAGAATGATTATCAAATAACTGAATTCTTCTTAATAAAAGAATACCCCACACTAATAAAGGACATTGAGAATCACAAGGAGTTGTGAGTTCTTATATCCTTGACAGATACACCTCAATTATCTATGTGATGAGTTGTTCATGTGATGAGTCAACTATCCAGATGAATATGAGGAACCGAATTTTGAGTTATGGTTTATGACCATTACATCCTAAATGACATCCGTGTCTACCATAAGGTATGACCTTGATGGTAGCACCCATTGGATGAAATCCATAAGTGCAAATGAGTCTTAAGTGTTAAGACACATGGATAACATTTTGAGAAGGATGATGCTTGTTGATTGCAACTTAATGACTAAGACATTTGGCATATGGATACTAAAACTGCATTCCTATGAGGAATAAAACAAGGATGTGTACATGACACAACCTATAAGGTTTATGAATCCACTAATGCAAATGAAGTCTATAAGTTATAATGGACTAATCAATGTGATTGATTAAGTACAAGCAGCTCAAAATTGGATCTTTACTTTGATGATATAGTCAAAGGGTTTGATTGATATGTCAAAGATAAAGAAGGGATATGTGATTTAGTGGGAGCGTATTCACATTCCACATGTTGATGTGAAATGGAAATGTTCTAGAATGGAAATCCAAAAGGTGGAAATTATCTTTAAGGAAGATAGAGATGTTTCCTATGTGATAGGAATAGAGATCTATAGATATAGTTCTCGAAAACCTCTTGACCTAGAAAAGAGAGAGCATACATTGGCAATCTGTACTGAAGGGTTCAGTGTACACAGATTCGTTGGGAGAAAACTTGTCCATGTTACATGGAGTTAGTATCCCAAGGCCAAGTGTCCAATTCTTATGAAGAATGGGAACACTAAGAATAGATATGGATCTATCATGTATGTAATCATCCCATTATCTTGCATGTATAGACATGGCAAGAACAAAATGCATTCATCATCTTGTATGTATGACATGACAATATGATGTGCTCATCCTGATAACTCGTATGTGGGACACAACGAGTGGATGTCTGTCTGCTTCCAGTAAGGGTTACTAGAATACCATGAGAGAACTTGATAAGTACTTGTGAAGTACTAGTTCTATGGAGATAAGGAAGAGTTCAATGTAAAGAGTTACATTGATGCGAACTTCCGAAAGGATAGAAAATTAATTGCAAAATATATGTAGGATATATAAAAGTGAAAGTTTGTTGATAATTGGAAGTGTTCCAATAAAATCATTTAAAAAGGAAATGCCGAGTATCTATGTGTTAGAGAACAGCAGTGGATACTATATGGATCTGAAAGTTCATAAGATGAACTTATATTCCGCTCATTGATGACAAGTATGGAATCCTTGATCATGCAATGTGGCTAAAGGTTAGCAAAGGAATACTAGATCACGTATTACAGCACCTCCATCTCATACGTGTGACGTACAGCGAAGAGATGAGAGACATGCAATTTATACTTACTTTGGCAAGGTGTTGCCATTACTCACTATGTCCGCACTAGAGCACAATACATGTGGGACATGTTTGAAGATCACTATGAATATGATTCAAGGGTGATTGGCTCGCAGTGAAAGTGGGAGTCTGTTGGTATGTATGCCCTGAGAGCCAATCATGGGATGATTGGTGGGATACATTAAGATTGATTTGATAAACCATAAAGGCAAGCTTCCAATTATTTCTGGCTCAGTCATATGAGATAGTGATAGAACATATTGAATGTCTAGAGAATGACAATACTCAATTACGTATGCCTTCAAGTTCATGACCTGAACGATGAGATCATATGAATGCTAAGAGTTTGTACATTCTTATTATGTCCCTAGTCGGATGTCATTGTGGAAGGTAGATAGACAGCAATGAGACACAAGACTAGATTGTGGTGTTGGTTGATGACAGTATCTCATTAGTCATGATATAGAGATATCAAACCAAACACATAGGTACTTGTTAGAGAACAAGTGTACCAGAAAGACCCACCGTGAGTTTGACACATGGAACCATGACATGGTAGTCAGAGTCAGTACTCACAGTGATGGTGGTGAGTGTGATTCTTTGACTTGAAATCACTACACTCAACACATGTTGTTGGGCACACTTTGACATCATCAAACACAGTCCTGAAACATGGGTTGTTATAAAGGTGATGATTGGGTGGCTTTGACACATGGGGCTTTTGAGGGGTGAGTGATAGATATGGGATTTGTCCCTCCTAAGGGAGTTTGATATCCATGGCCACTTGATGAGTAGGATTGAGATAGGCGTGCGCACACATGTGTGAATCAGTATGTGATATTGATGTCATACATATCTCGTTAAATCTACTCTAAGATCAAGAAAGTGAATGAACGTTGACAGGATGACTATTCCATGCTTCGAGTTCATTCGGGATATCAGTGACAAAGGAATTATACACACGCTGTAACACCATTCACAGATTGTAGGATTGAAAGTTGTCCTCCAACTTTCGACTTTCACTTCGGTAGCATTGATGTGTGACTAGGCACCACTCTTTGCTTGTGAAGTCATAAGTGTTATGGACTTTCACTGCCAACGTGAAATGGACCTGCAGGGTCACACACATAGGATTTAACCTGGAAGAGGAGTTTTGTCCACAAACAATGTTTAGATTGATTACTAAAGGAGTTTAGTAGTTCAATTAAACACTCAAACAATTGATAGCTCAATATCATATTATTCAAGGTGTTGGACATATTGATTGGAGTATCGGATTGATTGAAATCACATTTGACTGATTCTGCACAACCTGTACTCCCAACCGATCGGTTCAAGTGTTGAACCGGTCGGCTGAGGTTGCTGAACCGGTCGGCTCAAGTGTTGAGTCGATCGGCTCATGGTCAGAGTGAAATGATCGGTTCAAGTGTTGAAACGCTCGGTTCAACTGGTCCAACCGAGCTAGTTGGCAAAGTCAGGTCGGTGAGAACTTTCCTTGCGTTTCACTTGCCCAATTTGATTGGAACAAGGATTGGTATTCGATACCAATTAGAAACAAAAGTAGGAAAGTCAATCGGGAACTGATCAGGACCACGAACCGACTGGTTCAGAAGTGAATCGATCGGCTCATGGGTCCCAACCGATCGGTTGGTGTTCCAACCGACCGGTTCAGGTCCCCAACCGACCGGTTCAGGTTGCGAGTTGGCTGCTTTTTGTGGAAAATCTCGAACCCTTCTACTCCTGCTTTAGTCCCATATTGCCGGGGACAGAGAACCCTGTTGAAAAACCACTAGAGGGGGGTGAATAGGGTTTTAAAGTTAATTTAAACAATTATTTTAACTCAAACAACCGACCACAAAAATATTAGAGAAGGGGACAAGGATTTAGAGTGGTTCCAACCTTAGCAAATATTAAGGCAGTCAGTCCACTACCTGGTTGCTTACCCAACCAGGATTTTGAAAGTATTAAATTTTATTACCTCGCAAGGACTTTACATAAAATTACAATTCTTTCACCAAACCCTTCAAACAACCTTCACCTAGAAGTAGTTGCACCAACTTTGAAGCATCCTACTTGAAGTAACTTCAAGCTCCCCCTTGAAGTAGCCTTCCTCTTAACGTAGCTTCCCGTTGTAACAGCCTTCTTGAAGTAGTCCGAAGTCCACCTTCTCCACCGAGAAGAACCTTCTCCAATTCGCAGCCTCCAACCCTAGGAGTAGCAAGGAGAATACAAAAGATACAAGGGAACAAGAAGGAAAAACAGAAATTACAATACCATTTGTAGCTCAAGGCTTGATTTTTTCTATATCAAGCATATAGATCTCCTAACCAATGAATATTGGAATGTAGGTTTAGTGGATAGGATATGCTAGCTTATAGGACACGAAATTTGGAGCAAGGAAAAGAATAGCCAATGCTAGTGTTGCTCAATTGCTCAAAACAAATTGCCAATTGCAAGTGTAAGCTCAAGTATATGCACAAGTGTATTTTAGGTGTCCTATGGTTTGTCCTATTTATAGGAATGGCCTATGGATGCTAAAGTACATTCTAGATACTTTCTAGGGGGTTCCAAGTGCTCAATTAGCCGTTAGGTATCCACTAGTTGGTTTAACAACGGCTAGTTTAATTAATTTTGCAGTTGTTGTCAGAGTCCATCTCGGTCGAGGAATTGTCAATCGAGACACCTACTCGGTCGAGGTTTTGTCGACCGACAGGCTCTCTGGATCAAGTGTTTGCAACGTTCATCTTCAACGGCCAACTACCTTGTCAGCTGTGTCTAACGACTACTTGGGTCTTTCTCGGTTGAGAATTTTGTCGACCGAGAGTGTCTCGGTCGAGGAATTTGTCGACCGAGATTGACCCTGTTTCAATGTTTCAAATAAAGTGCTAAGTGTATGTATGAGTGTGCATATGTGACACTAATGGAGGGGATGAACTATCTAAGTGTAGTGATGGGATAGGGAAGATCTAACGCTTGATTTACATGAAGTCTAAGTACTTGTACATTATATATTTGGACAAGTTTACATTTGATTACATTTCATGAAATTTACAAGCATTCAAGCATATAGATTCCCTAGTGCTTTGTCATCCACCTCATTCCTGTAACACTCAAGTAGTATGTTAGATCAACAAGAATGAAATGTTTATCATCATCGAAACAAAGGGATTTATCATAATGTCAATTTATCCAACAATCTCCCCCTTTTTGAAGATGACAAACATTTCCTAAATATAAAATAAGGAAATATAAAGCATGTGAGTTTCATACCTGAAATTTACCTTTGTAGCCATCTTTGGTTTTGCAAGTGAGTGCTGGCCAAGATATTATGAAACTCATTTTAATTTTATGTTTGTGATTTTATATTATTTCTCCCCCTTTGTCATTTCAAAAAGATATCTAATATAATCATTTAGTATGACTTTGTGTCTTTCTTTTTATGATTTGCTCCCCCTTAAAGAGATATCCAATTAAAATCAAGGGATTTTATTGTTAAATTAAGCCACAATTTGTTTCTCAATCATTTGCAAAGGATGTTAAGCCTTGAAATGATATGAGTTCCTTCTAAGTTTATGGCATATGTGTATTGATTTCTCACCCATTTTACAAGGGATGTTAAGCCCTGAAAATGAAATGAGAATCCTTTAATCTTAGAGTATATAAAAATGTCTCTAACCAAATGCACGGGATGTTAAGCCCTGATTTGTTTAGAGAGTTCCTTTAAGAACAAGATATATCATTTTTATGAAATTTGTAGATTTCTTCATAACGAAGAGTAAAAATACTAAGGTCATAACAAGCTTCAAATGATGTTTACAATGTTTTTGTAATCTTCTTAATCAAATAATCAAATTTTTTTTTATGAGCTCCCCCTTAATCTTATAATTTAAAGTAATTTAAAGCTTCTAAGGTCACAAATGATTTCTAAATTTTGATTTTGACCTTTATCAAAAGTACATTTTGATACTAAGATTAAGTACAATAAAATGATGTACAAATAAGCATTTTGTCAAGCTTATTTTAGGTCGACCTTGACTACGACCATAGCGCCCCTTGGTCAAACTCGATTTCAACCAAGAGGCAATTTTGCAGATTTCCAATTTGAGCACTCATATGTGAAGTGTAATGTATGCATGAAACTTGATTAGATATCAATTTGAAGCATTTTGAGTTATACTCAATATGAAGATGTCCGTCCTTGATAAGCTTTGTTGTAGGTACATAAATATCAAATTCTATTTCTTCTTGTACCCTTATTTTCATAAAAATATATATCCTTGAAAGCACGATTAATATCTCAAGTCTTTAAAGATACAAATTAAGGAATTTGTATTAATATCTTATGTGTTATGACTATTTGTTTTAGAAGAGCAAGCATTGAAGTTCTAAGGAATATATCAACAACAAATCATTTTGCTTGCCTATGTATCATCAAGGATCATTCGTGCAATAATCATTATCTTTTTGTGCAATAGAGTTTTATTTTTATGCAACAAGCATCATCTTTATATGTAGAAAATTGAATAATGAAATGGTGAAAGCATATCCATGATGTAATGATAAAACAGTAACAACATGAAATTCAACATATGGTTTCTATGTGAATAAATCAAAGAATACTTAGAATAGACCATGAAGGCAGTAATCAACATAATTCATAATTTTTAGTTTTAACTTGAACCATTTAGAAAGTAAACCAAATTAATCTCATATAAGTTTTCAAGGATGGTTTCCAGAATTTATACTTTGTTTTGCATGTACAAACAGTCATTAACAACAAATATATAGCAATTTGATCAATTGAAAACATATTCAACAGATTTATTGCAGACTGGAAATCAGTGACCTGCTCGGTCGACAGTTTCTCGACCGACAATGTTTCTGGAATGTTTTCAGAACTGTTAATTACTTCCAAGTAAAACAAAATTATGCAAGTTAGAGCTCGATTATGTTGAGATATGACATTTGTATATCAAGAATCAGTTTAGGTCAAATCTCAACTAGTTAAATTTAAGCTTCTAAGTTTTAGGAATCCAAGCTAAATCATCATTCTTTTTCTTATATGGGCATGAAAATGAATAATGTCCAAGACGCATGCAATAATGACAACTAATGGAGTCAACTTCATTTCTCTTTATAGGAATTGCATTCCTAGGTACAAACATAGTCTTAGTCTTGGATGCTTTAGCTCTATTGGGTTGATTTCTCTTTGGATCATATCCTAATCCTCTTCTTCCATTATAACTCGAGGAAATTTTCAGAATATTTTCAAGCATGTCATTTCCTCTTAACTCATTTATATTTCTTTGTAACTTAGCAATATCATCCATCTTCTTGTTTATATCTTTCTTTGCTTGATATAAATCAGATACTAGAGAGTTTCTTTCTTTGACAACCTCATCTAAGTGTGAACATAGAACAGGTTGTTTCTGAATATCATTCACTTGAGTTTGCAAGTTTAACTTTTCTAAAGAAAGAAGATTGCAATTAGCTTCTACAGATTTTAACTTAAGATCATAATCTTCATTTTCCTTTTTGAGATCTTCATTTTCAGATGCAAGAGCAAGAAGTTTAACGTTTAAATCATCATTCACTTTATTTGATTGCTTAAGTTTCTTTTTGCACTCAATATATTTCTCATGAGTGTCTTGAAGACTAGCAATTAGATCTTCTTTTGGTAGATCAAAAATATTTACCTCTTCTTCTTCATTTGTTGTAGCAATGAGACATTCTACTTCTTCTTTTCCATCATCACTATCATCACTTGAATCATCCCATGCAGCTTTATATGCTTTTTCTTTCTTTTTGTGAGATGATTTCTTCCCTTTCTTGAGTTTTGGACAATCACCTTTCATGTGTCCCTTCTTGCCACATTCAAAGCACCTGGAAGAAGAAACACTAGGAGTTTTATTAGTTTTAAAACTTTTATATTGCTTACCATTTACAATGAGAGTTTCTTCTTCACTATCATCTTCACTTGTGTCATGATTTTCCTTGGTTGATGCTTTGAATGCAATGTTCGTCTTTTTTCCTTGTTGAAGTTCACGTTCTCTTCTTTCTTCCTCTTCTAACGTTGCCTCATGAGATTCTAGGTTTCCAATGAGTTGTTCCATCTTTAGTCGGGTGAGGTCATTTGCTTCTTCAATGGCCGTCACCTTGGGCTTGTATTTGGGAGGAAGTGATCTAAGAATCTTTGATACCTGATCATCCTCAAGAACAACTTTACCTAAAGTATTTAAACCATTTACAATAGAAGAGAATTTTGCATACATTTCACTAATAGATTCATTTGGATCCATACAGAAATGTTCAAACTTTTGTTTAAGCATACTAACTTTGGAATTCTTAACTTGAACTGTCCCTTCATAAGTTATAGAAAGTCTATGCCATATTTCATAGGCTGTTTCACAATTTGATATTCTATTAAATTCTCCTACTGAAATTGAACAATAAAGAATACTTACAGCCTTTGCATTCATTTGAGCTGATTTTGCCGTATTGGTGTCCCAAGATGCATATTCCATTTGAGGAAGCTCATAGGGGGTTGACACCATTCTCCATAGATCCCAGCTAATGCCTTGGAAGTAGAATTGCATCAAGGTGTAGTTTGTTCCATCAAACATAGGAGGCCTAGTCACAAGTGTTCCTTCAAGGTTGAGGTTGTTGAGTACCCCGTCACCCATTCTTCAAGACTAGGTTAGGGTTCCTTGAAGCCCGCTCTGATACCAATTGAAAAACCAATAGAGGGGGGTGAATAGGGTTTTAAAGTTAATTTTAACAATTATTTTAACTCAAACAACCAACCACAAAAATATTGGACAAGGGGAAAAGGATTTAGAGTGGTTCCAACCTTAGAAAATACTAAGGCAGTCAGTCCACTACCCGGTTGCTTACCCAACCGGGATTTTGAAAGAATTAAATTTTATTACCTTGCAAGGACTTTACATAAAATTACAATTATTTCACCAAACCCTTCGAACAGCCTTCACCTAGAAGTAGTTGCACCAACTTTGAAGCAGCCTTCTTGAAGTAACTTCAAGCTCCCCCTTGAAGTAGCCTTCCTCTTAAAGTAGCTTCCTCTTAAAGTAGCTTCCTGTCAGAGTGAAATGATCGGTTCAAGTGTTGAAACGCTCGGTTCAACTGGTCCAACCGAGCTAGTTGGCAAAGTCAGGTCGGTGAGAACTTTCCTTGCGTTTCACTTGCCCAATTTGATTGGAACAAGGATTGGTATTCGATACCAATTAGAAACAAAAGTAGGAAAGTCAATCGGGAACTGATCAGGACCACGAACCGACTGGTTCAGAAGTGAATCGATCGGCTCATGGGTCCCAACCGATCGGTTGGTGTTCCAACCGACCGGTTCAGGTCCCCAACCGACCGGTTCATGTTGCGAGTTGGCTGCTTTTTGTGGAAAATCTCGAACCCTTCTACTCCTGCTTTAGTCCCATATTGCCGGGGACAGAGAACCCTGTTGAAAAACCACTAGAGGGGGGTGAATAGGGTTTTAAAGTTAATTTAAACAATTATTTTAACTCAAACAACCGACCACAAAAATATTAGAGAAGGGGACAAGGATTTAGAGTGGTTCCAACCTTAGCAAATATTAAGGCAGTCAGTCCACTACCTGGTTGCTTACCCAACCAGGATTTTGAAAGTATTAAATTTTATTACCTCGCAAGGACTTTACATAAAATTACAATTCTTTCACCAAACCCTTCAAACAACCTTCACCTAGAAGTAGTTGCACCAACTTTGAAGCATCCTACTTGAAGTAACTTCAAGCTCCCCCTTGAAGTAGCCTTCCTCTTAACGTAGCTTCCCGTTGTAACAGCCTTCTTGAAGTAGTCCGAAGTCCACCTTCTCCACCGAGAAGAACCTTCTCCAATTCGCAGCCTCCAACCCTAGGAGTAGCAAGGAGAATACAAAAGATACAAGGGAACAAGAAGGAAAAACAGAAATTACAATACCATTTGTAGCTCAAGGCTTGATTTTTTCTATATCAAGCATATAGATCTCCTAACCAATGAATATTGGAATGTAGGTTTAGTGGATAGGATATGCTAGCTTATAGGACACGAAATTTGGAGCAAGGAAAAGAATAGCCAATGCTAGTGTTGCTCAATTGCTCAAAACAAATTGCCAATTGCAAGTGTAAGCTCAAGTATATGCACAAGTGTATTTTAGGTGTCCTATGGTTTGTCCTATTTATAGGAATGGCCTATGGATGCTAAAGGACATTCTAGATACTTTCTAGGGGGTTCCAAGTGCTCAATTAGCCGTTAGGTATCCACTAGTTGGTTTAACAACGGCTAGTTTAATTAATTTTGCAGTTGTTGTCAGAGTCCATCTCGGTCGAGGAATTGTCAATCGAGACACCTACTCGGTCGAGGTTTTGTCGACCGACAGGCTCTCTGGATCAAGTGTTTGCAACGTTCATCTTCAACGGCCAACTACCTTGTCAGCTGTGTCTAACGACTACTTGGGTCTTTCTCGGTTGAGAATTTTGTCGACCGAGAGTGTCTCGGTCGAGGAATTTGTCGACCGAGATTGACCCTGTTTCAATGTTTCAAATAAAGTGCTAAGTGTATGTATGAGTGTGCATATGTGACACTAATGGAGGGGATGAACTATCTAAGTGTAGTGATGGGATAGGGAAGATCTAACGCTTGATTTACATGAAGTCTAAGTACTTGTACATTATATATTTGTACAAGTTTACATTTGATTACATTTCATGAAATTTACAAGCATTCAAGCATATAGATTCCCTAGTGCTTTGTCATCCACCTCATTCCTGTAACACTCAAGTAGTATGTTAGATCAACAAGAATGAAATGTTTATCATCATCGAAACAAAGGGATTTATCATAATGTCAATTTATCCAACAATCTCCCCCTTTTTGAAGATGACAAACATTTCCTAAATATAAAATAAGGAAATATAAAGCATGTGAGTTTCATACCTGAAATTTACCTTTGTAGCCATCTTTGGTTTTGCAAGTGAGTGCTGGCCAAGATATTATGAAACTCATTTTAATTTTATGTTTGTGATTTTATATTATTTCTCCCCCTTTGTCATTTCAAAAAGATATCTAATATAATCATTTAGTATGACTTTGTGTCTTTCTTTTTATGATTTGCTCCCCCTTAAAGAGATATCCAATTAAAATCAAGGGATTTTATTGTTAAATTAAGCCACAATTTGTTTCTCAATCATTTGCAAAGGATGTTAAGCCTTGAAATGATATGAGTTCCTTCTAAGTTTATGGCATATGTGTATTGATTTCTCACCCATTTTACAAGGGATGTTAAGCCCTGAAAATGAAATGAGAATCCTTTAATCTTAGAGTATATAAAAATGTCTCTAACCAAATGCACGGGATGTTAAGCCCTGATTTGTTTAGAGAGTTCCTTTAAGAACAAGATATATCATTTTTATGAAATTTGTAGATTTCTTCATAACGAAGAGTAAAAATACTAAGGTCATAACAAGCTTCAAATGATGTTTACAATGTTTTTGTAATCTTCTTAATCAAATAATCAAATTTTTTTTTATGAGCTCCCCCTTAATCTTATAATTTAAAGTAATTTAAAGCTTCTAAGGTCACAAATGATTTCTAAATTTTGATTTTGACCTTTATCAAAAGTACATTTTGATACTAAGATTAAGTACAATAAAATGATGTACAAATAAGCATTTTGTCAAGCTTATTTTAGGTCGACCTTGACTACGACCATAGCGCCCCTTGGTCAAACTCGATTTCAACCAAGAGGCAATTTTGCAGATTTCCAATTTGAGCACTCATATGTGAAGTGTAATGTATGCATGAAACTTGATTAGATATCAATTTGAAGCATTTTGAGTTATACTCAATATGAAGATGTCCGTCCTTGATAAGCTTTGTTGTAGGTACATAAATATCAAATTCTATTTCTTCTTGTACCCTTATTTTCATAAAAATATATATCCTTGAAAGCACGATTAATATCTCAAGTCTTTAAAGATACAAATTAAGGAATTTGTATTAATATCTTATGTGTTATGACTATTTGTTTTAGAAGAGCAAGCATTGAAGTTCTAAGGAATATATCAACAACAAATCATTTTGCTTGCCTATGTATCATCAAGGATCATTCGTGCAATAATCATTATCTTTTTGTGCAATAGAGTTTTATTTTTATGCAACAAGCATCATCTTTATATGTAGAAAATTGAATAATGAAATGGTGAAAGCATATCCATGATGTAATGATAAAACAGTAACAACATGAAATTCAACATATGGTTTCTATGTGAATAAATCAAAGAATACTTAGAATAGACCATGAAGGCAGTAATCAACATAATTCATAATTTTTAGTTTTAACTTGAACCATTTAGAAAGTAAACCAAATTAATCTCATATAAGTTTTCAAGGATGGTTTCCAGAATTTATACTTTGTTTTGCATGTACAAACAGTCATTAACAACAAATATATAGCAATTTGATCAATTGAAAACATATTCAGCAGATTTATTGCAGACTGGAAATCAGTGACCTGCTCGGTCGACAGTTTCTCGACCGACAATGTTTCTAGAATGTTTTCAGAACTGTTAATTACTTCCAAGTAAAACAAAATTATGCAAGTTAGAGCTCGATTATGTTGAGATATGACATTTGTATATCAAGAATCAGTTTAGGTCAAATCTCAACTAGTTAAATTTAAGCTTCTAAGTTTTAGGAATCCAAGCTAAATCATCATTCTTTTTCTTATATGGGCATGAAAATGAATAATGTCCAAGACGCATGCAATAATGACAACTAATGGAGTCAACTTCATTTCTCTTTATAGGAATTGCATTCCTAGGTACAAACATAGTCTTAGTCTTGGATGCTTTAGCTCTATTGGGTTGATTTCTCTTTGGATCATATCCTAATCCTCTTCTTCCATTATAACTCGAGGAAATTTTCAGAATATTTTCAAGCATGTCATTTCCTCTTAACTCATTTATATTTCTTTGTAACTTAGCAATATCATCCATCTTCTTGTTTATATCTTTCTTTGCTTGATATAAATCAGATACTAGAGAGTTTCTTTCTTTGACAACCTCATCTAAGTGTGAACATAGAACAGGTTGTTTCTGAATATCATTCACTTGAGTTTGCAAGTTTAACTTTTCTAAGGAAAGAAGATTGCAATTAGCTTCTACAGATTTTAACTTAAGATCATAATCTTCATTTTCCTTTTTGAGATCTTCATTTTCAGATGCAAGAGCAAGAAGTTTAACGTTTAAATCATCATTCACTTTATTTGATTGCTTAAGTTTCTTTTTGCACTCAATATATTTCTCATGAGTGTCTTGAAGACTAGCAATTAGATCTTCTTTTGGTAGATCAAAAATATTTACCTCTTCTTCTTCATTTGTTGTAGCAATGAGACATTCTACTTCTTCTTTTCCATCATCACTATCATCACTTGAATCATCCCATGCAGCTTTATATGCTTTTTCTTTCTTTTTGTGAGATGATTTCTTCCCTTTCTTGAGTTTTGGACAATCACCTTTCATGTGTCCCTTCTTGCCACATTCAAAGCACCTGGAAGAAGAAACACTAGGAGTTTTATTAGTTTTAAAACTTTTATATTGCTTACCATTTACAATGAGAGTTTCTTCTTCACTATCATCTTCACTTGTGTCATGATTTTCCTTGGTTGATGCTTTGAATGCAATGTTCGTCTTTTTTCCTTGTTGAAGTTCACGTTCTCTTCTTTCTTCCTCTTCTAACGTTGCCTCATGAGCTTCTAGGTTTCCAATGAGTTGTTCCATCTTTAGTCGGGTGAGGTCATTTGCTTCTTCAATGGCCGTCACCTTGGGCTTGTATTTGGGAGGAAGTGATCTAAGAATCTTTGATACCTGATCATCCTCAAGAACAACTTTACCTAAAGTATTTAAACCATTTACAATAGAAGAGAATTTTGCATACATTTCACTAATAGATTCATTTGGATCCATACAGAAATGTTCAAACTTTTGTTTAAGCATACTAACTTTGGAATTCTTAACTTGAACTGTCCCTTCATAAGTTATAGAAAGTCTATGCCATATTTCATAGGCTGTTTCACAATTTGATATTCTATTAAATTCTCCTACTGAAATTGAACAATAAAGAATACTTACAGCCTTTGCATTCATTTGAGCTGATTTTGCCGTATTGGTGTCCCAAGATGCATATTCCATTTGAGGAAGCTCATAGGGGGTTGACACCATTCTCCATAGATCCCAGCTAATGCCTTGGAAGTAGAATTGCATCAAGGTGTAGTTTGTTCCATCAAACATAGGAGGCCTAGTCACAAGTGTTCCTTCAAGGTTGAGGTTGTTGAGTACCCCGTCACCCATTCTTCAAGACTTGGTTAGGGTTCCTTGAAGCCCGCTCTGATACCAATTGAAAAACCAATAGAGGGGGGTGAATAGGGTTTTAAAGTTAATTTTAACAATTATTTTAACTCAAACAACCAACCACAAAAATATTGGACAAGGGGAAAAGGATTTAGAGTGGTTCCAACCTTAGAAAATACTAAGGCAGTCAGTCCACTACCCGGTTGCTTACCCAACCGGGATTTTGAAAGAATTAAATTTTATTACCTTGCAAGGACTTTACATAAAATTACAATTATTTCACCAAACCCTTCGAACAGCCTTCACCTAGAAGTAGTTGCACCAACTTTGAAGCAGCCTTCTTGAAGTAACTTCAAGCTCCCCCTTGAAGTAGCCTTCCTCTTAAAGTAGCTTCCTGTTGCAACATCCTTCTTGAAGTAGTCTGAAGTCCACCTTCTCCACCGAGAAGAACCTTCTCCAATTCGCAGCCTCCAACCCTAGGAGTAGCAAGGAGAATACAAAAGATACAAGGGAACAAGAAGGAAAAATAGAAATTACAATACCACTTGTAGCTCAAGGCTTGATTTGCCTATATCAAGCATATAGATCTCCTAACCAATGAATATTGGAATGTAGGTTTAGTGGGTAGGAGATTCTAGCTTATAGGACACGAAATTTGGAGCAAGGAAAAGAATAGCCAATGCTAGTGTTGCTCAATTGCTCAAAACAGATTGCCAATTGCAAGTGTAAGCTCAAGTATATGCACAAGTGTATTTTAGGTGTCCTATGGCTTGTCATATTTATAGGAATGGCCTATGGATGCTTAAGGACATTCTAGATACTTTCTAGGGGGTTCCAAGTGCTCAATTAGCTGTTAGGTATCCACTAGTTGGTTTAACAACGGCTAGTTTAATTAATTCTACAGTTGTTGTCAGAGTCCATCTCGGTCGAGGAATTGTCGACTGAGACACCTACTTAGTTGAGGTTTTGTCGACCGGCAGGCTCTCTGGATCAAGTGTTTGCAACGTTCATCTTCAACTGCCAACTACCTTGTCAGCTGTGTCTAACGGCTACTTGGGTCTTTCTCGATCGAGAAGCTTGTCGACCGAGAGTGTCTCGGTCGAGGAATTTGTCGACCGAGATTGACCCTGTTTCAATGTTTCAAATAAAGTGCTAAGTGTATGTATGAGTGTGCATATGTGACACTAATGGAGGGGATGAACTATCTAAGTGTAGTGATTGGCTAGGGAAGATCTAACGCTTGATTTACATGAAGTCTAAGTACTTGTACATTATATATTTGTACAAGTTTACAATTGATTACATTTCATGAAATTTACAAACATTCAAGCATATAGATTCCCTAGTGCTTTGTCATCCACCTCATTCCTGCAACACTCAAGTAGTATGTTAGATCAACAAGAATGAAATGTTTGTCATCATCGAAACAAAGGGATTTATCATAATGTCAATTTATCCAACAATCTCCCCCTTTTTGAAGATGACAAACATTTCCTAAATATAAAATATGGAAATATAAAGCATGTGAGTTTCATACCTGAAATTTACCTTTGTAGCCATCTTTGGTTTTGCAAGTGACAACTGGCCAAGATATTATGAAACTCATTTTAATTTTATGTTTGTGATTTTATATTATTTCTCCCCCTTTGTCATTTCAAAAAGATATCTAATATAATCATTTAGTATGACTTTGTGTCTTTCTTTTTATGCTTTGCTCCACCTTAAAGAGATATCCAATTAAAATCAAGGGATTTTATTGTTAAATTTAGCCACAATTTGTTTCTCAATCATTTGCAAAAGATGTTGAGCCTTGAAATGATATGAGTTCCTTCTAAGTTTATGGCATATGTGTATTGATTTCTCACCCATTTTACAAGGGATGTTAAGCCCTGAAAATGAAATGAGAATCCTTTAATCTTAGAGTATATAAAAATGTCTCTAACCAAATGCACGGGATGTTAAGCCCTGATTTGTTTAGAGAGTTCCTTTAAGAACAAGATATATCATTTTTATGAAATTTGTAGATTTCATCATAACCAAGAGTAAAAATACTAAGGTCATAACAAGCTTCAAATGATGTCACTACTACAGAAACGACCTTTGGCGTCGGTCGTTTAACCCCATTTGGCATCGGTTTCTGACCGACGCCTATGTGGGTGCCGCTAAAGGTCGAACACTTCGGCGTCGGTTTTTTAACCGACGCCTATTTAATCTATTGGCGTCGGTCGTTTAGTAGATAACCGACGCCCAAAGTGTTCGCGCCACAGAAAATGGCATCATCTAGGGCACTTTCTGCGTCGGTTATTTACTAAACAACTGACGCCTATATGGAATATAGCGTCGGTCTTTTAGTAGATAATCGATGCATAAAGTGCCCTAGATGACGCCATTTTCTGTGGCGCGAACACTTTTGGCGTCCGTTATATACCAAAAGACCGAAGCCTATAGATTAAATAGGCGTCGATTTGATACGAATATCTGACGCCATTTCCAGGACTGCTTTGGTCACATCAGGCGTCGGTGTTTTGAAAAAAACCGACGCTGTAGGTCTTTGCTGACGGTTTTCTATAAATAACCGACGCCTATTTATATTTTTTTTTTCATATCAGTTTGCAGGCCTGCTGTGGCTGGTCAGCAGGATGAGAACCTGCAGTTCAGTTTTCTGAACTGCAGGTTTACGACATCCATTGATATCAGCCTACAAACAGGCCGCAAACCTGCAAAAGTCACAAGGAAAATTTCACACAAGTACATACATTCAGACATCAATTCAATTCTCACATTCACACATATAGAAACATTCAAATACATGTATTAACATTCAGAAATATTCATTTACAAAGTATCATTCATTATCTCTATCAACATCCCAATTATATCTTACAGTTGCCACTGCTTGTATGGCTTTTGCCCATTCTTCTCTTACTTCATTTAATGCTTCCATCGTATATGGAGCATGTATATTTTTTAAGCATTTACCTATAGTGTGGTCAGTTTTAAACACCTGCAAAGAGAATGATGTATATATATAAGTAATAATATAAAAATAAGATTGATATATTTCATACTAACTAATGAGACTATATATAATACCTCATGTATGGTATCGATGTCCAATGCGGCATGTTTGATAATCATCTGCATAAATCGCATCACATAGTATGTGCATGCCCAGCCATTGTCTTGTGTAGCACACTATAAATTGAAACATACAAAATAATACAACTAAGCACAATTCACATCAATAATATATATATTTGAGTCGGGAACTTACTTGTACGTTCTGCCAATTTATTGGCTGGTTCTTTTTCCTTGGGACCGTTCCTCCAACCTTTTTGAATGCATCTAAACCCCTACATGTTAATATAACACAATAAATTGCATAAGTAAATAGTAATGTAATAAAAGATGTTAACGGATATAAAAATGAAATATTTCTCACCAGAATAATGGCATTCTCATTACGTGTCCAATTTTAGTGTTCAATGTACTCCCCGCAGGATCTAGATAATAAACAGTGAATGTCCCGGGGACAATAACTAGTAACTCCCAATGTCTACCGCTAGAAGTAAGAAGTTAACAATTAATAACTCAAAATGCAAAATAAAAATGGAATTTTCTTAAGTCCAAATTATAAATAAAGTAAACTTACTTGACATTGAATGGAGCTATTATTATCGTCTTCTTTTGCTGACCAAAAATTGTAAAAGCATCTATACAGTATTGTTGAACATAATCAGGGTCTTTAGCTACCAAACTAATCAATGATGGAATCAAAAATCCGACATGATCAAATGCAAATTGTTTGCAATGATCTTCGACTAAGTAGCTGCAAAACATATAGGCGTATGCATTAATATATAAGAAACCAGATCACCAGATCTTACACAAGGTATATGGATGTATAAACAAGATCTCACCTTATCCATGTCTCTATCATTGATGTATTCAGCCAATCATACATAAACAGCTCAATAATATCTTGTATAAATAAAGAGCTATCGTATGATCGACCTGCATAATCTACATCTAAAGAAACTATTATAGGGCAATGTATATTATGTGCCCGTAGACAACATGCCATTCCCCTACAAGCAGGACCTAACGGGTATGTTAGGTCAGTTGGAACCCAAGTTGGTAATGCGGGAAGTGGAGGTGGAGGCCTAGGTGCTCCTGGTGTCTTCTTTTTAACCTGTATATATAATTTCAGATCAGTTGACATCATATATACACATTAACAGTCTAAATCAATGTAAATTTATCTTACAATTTCAGTCGTGTAGACGACATCTGCTTTGGGCCACAATATGACCCCGCCTTCTGCCTCTCCAAGTGTATCAATATCTGGGTGGGCATATGGCAACGCAACTTCCCTCCAATCGGGTAACACACGTAATGGGCCCACACGAACATAGCCCTGTGGCATTGGAGTCACGTGAAACCTTTCCCCAGGAAGGGACGGGTAAGCTTGCGCCTCTGCAACAACATAGTTTTGTATTCTTAAGTGGCATGGCTTCAATGCCTACAAATTTACGTAAAGAATGTTATACATATATACATATAATCTTGAAAACATATCATCTTGAAAAGACTAGCTACAATGTCATAAACAATACTTACAACAGACGTGCTAGGCGATGGGTCTCCAGGATTACTCGCAGTCTGTGCATCAGGAGAAGAGTGGGTCGCCATAGGCTGATTGGAAGCCTGAGATGCCTGCCACCGCAGCAATTCTTCCTTGACCTTCTAAGCAACTACATCGTTGACCTTCTTAGCAACTAAATCCTCAACTCTCTTATTCTCCTATACATGGATAAAAGAAACATTAGCTTCTTATTAATGAATTTTCTTTTGCAGTAACATTCTAAAAAAAGAATAGGTTACCTCTTCTTGAGAAAGTCCCGCTCTGGGTTTGCGCTGGGATGGCCCAAAGAATGCTTTGATGCCAACACCAGCGCCGACACCTCTAACATGTCCAGGATGCTCTGGGTTACCCAGAGCAACTGTCAATTCATCCCTTGTGCCCTAAGGGATGAACGTGCCTTGTTTCCTCTGCTCGTGCAGCTCCCGCTAATCAGCATAAACAGAAATTGGTAAGTTAACACCAAAAATAATCAATATTCAAATGATTTCTCTAATAGTTGTATTTTACCATTTTTGCAGCCGCCTCAGCAGTTACAGGATTCTTTATTTCACCGTTCTTGTTTTGCCTGCCAGCTATCCAGATATCATGGCGAGCCATGGGTGTGGCAGACTCCTGAGTAGGAGCAGATTCCTGAGTAGCAGCAGACTGCTGAGTAGCCGCAGACTCCGCCTGTAGTCTTTGGCAAACTCTTGCATAGCCTTTTGGACCCATAGTGTGGTCATGCACATTCAGTGCACGCCTTGCTTTTTGTGCGTCACTGAGGGCCTAGTTAGTATGCACATTAATGATTTGGTTAGTAGCACTAAATGTTAATCTTGAATAGGTGAATACAATGTATATTAATTAAATTGGGAGTGACGCCTAATACCTTGAATTCTTCAGATTTTCTTGAAGCAACAAAATTGTCCCAATCTTCTTTGTCCAAGAAGTTCCATTGTTCAAGGGCTGATTTCTTCTTCTTATCACCCTCTTTTATGTATTCTCTATTCAGATTTGTCCTATAATTCCTAAGCATCTTTCCAGCGCGTTGTATCACACTTTTACGATGCAACTTCTCATCCAATGCAAACAGATTCTGTAAAATAGAAATGTTATTAACTAGTATCCAAAATAGAATTGCAAATAATAGAATTTTTAATCTACAAAATAGAATTGCAAATAATAATAACTCACGCATAAATCCTTCCATATAAAGTCTTTTTTCCCTTGAGGAACTTTATGCCAATTATCATACTTAACACCACAATGGCTCCGAGTGGTACACCCAAGATAGTTTACAAAATTATTGCGGTTCACTCCAATTGCATTTCCTCCATTATCAAACTCCACCACCAATTTGAATCCACTACCACTTAGCGCTAATAACTTCTTCAACAGAGTGATGCCCCTTTTCTTGTTAAGTGTTTGCTGCTGCGCATCAAGTTGCTCCAGTGCTTCAGTGGGTACAGGTACATCATCAACCTAAAATTTGACAAAAATAAACACACTAAATTAGCCCACTATAGAAATATAGGATATATGACATAACTAGAAGATAATGAATTTTATAGAAATACAGGATATGTTTTTAGAACTTACATTGGTATCCTCGCCATGCTCGTCATGGACAACATGCTCATCATGGACTTCATGCTCATCATGGACATCATGCTCATCATGGTCAGCCATCTGAAAATGTCATTAAAAAGGCAAACATTTAGCATTTGTATTAACTAGAAAAAGGCAAACATTTAGCATTTGTATTAACTAGAAAAAGGCAAATATTTAGCATTTGTATAAACATACATGTCTCTAAAATTGTGATCTTTTATCAATTAACAATCCTTCATTGTGATCTCCGCGCACATATAAGTCATCATTAGCTTCAATATTTTGTGGAGTTGGCAACCCAACTGAGAATGGACTGGAGTCATCATACTTATCATAGTACTCTTCTTCATCTATAGGATCTTCAATGAATTGTCTTTTACCATGAAGAACAACCGACCATTTATCATTCACAGGATCATCGATATAGAATATTTGTTTCTCCTGTGATGCCAATATGAATGGTTCACCCTTCTCGCCAATCTTTTCAAAGTTCACCAAAGTGAAACTCAATTCATCCACTATAACTCCTTTGGTGTTATCAACCCCATTACATTTAAAGAGTGGAATTTTGAAATCTATGTAGTCAAACTCCCAAATGTCCTCAATGACACCGTAATATGACATTTTAGCTTCACATGGACTCTTATCCTTTGCACTTGCAAAGTACATCGTCGACGCTTGAAGAGTGACCCCACAATTTTGGACGACACTCTTATCATCTTGGCGCTTTGTGTAATATGTGAATCCATTAATGTCAAACCCTTCATAAGACATAACATTCGGTTTTGGTTTAAAGGCGAGGCATTTGATAGTTTCTGTAATATCATTTGGTGTTTGAGATAGTTGATGTAAGACTTTATCTTCAAACCACTTAGTAAAAGTCTTATTATGCTCTCTAGCAAGCCACATTGAACTTGCTCGAGGATGTTGTCTCTTTATGAAATTGGTATGTTCCTCGATATAAACACTCACTTCGTCCATATTGTGTAAAATATACAAGTGAGCTTGTTCCAACTGCTCATGGCTGATTACTTTCACCCGTGATCCCAAAATTCCTTTGCCCTCCTCAATATTCTTTTCATTATCAGGAGTGTCATTACCACTGAGAAAGTCATTGCAAAAATCCATAACCTCTCTCACCACATAACCTTCAATAATACTCCCTTCAGGCCGATAACGGTTTCGAACATCACCTTTAAAAACGCACATGTATCGTTCAAAGGGATACATCCAATGCAAGAAAACTGGTCCCAACATTTTCACTTCCCTAGTCAAGTGGACAACAAGATGTACCATGATATCAAAGAACGAAGGAGGGAAATACATCTCAAGCTGACATAGGGTAACAACCACTTCTCTTTTCAAATTATCGAGAGTATCAGGGTCAATAACTTTACTGCATAGACTGTTGAAAAAGAAACAAAGTCTGGTAATTGCAAACCTTACATGCTTCGGCAATATAGATCGAATTGCCACGGGTAATATTTGTTGCATTAGAGTGTGATAATCATGAGATTTAAGACCTATCAACTTCAGATCTTTCATTGATACCAATCTACAGATGTTGGATGAGTAACCATGTGGCACCTTAACATTTACCAAGCATTCACAAAAAGTTTTCTTCTCCTTTCTAGACAACGTGTAACAAGCGGGAGGTAAGTATGTTCTTTTACTACCCATTTCACGTAATTCTGTTAATTCTGACCTTATTCCCATTTCACGTAGGTCCAGTCTGGATTTTATCCCATCTTTAGTCTTACCTGGTATATTTAACAGAGTACCAATGATGCTATCACAGACATTTTTCTCAACGTGCATTACATCGATACAATGCCTGACTGTCAAAGAACTCCAATAAGGAAGATCCCAAAATATTGACTTCTTCTTGAATGAAGAATTGTCACTCCGTGTGGCCATACTACATTGTGATTTCTTACCAAATTCATTGACAATGTCTTTTACTCTTTCATAAACAACATCCCCTGGTATAGGTTTAGGTGCACTCCATTCATCATTCCATCCATTGAATGCTTTGCGCTTCCTACGATACGGATGGAATTTTGAAAGAAACCTTCGATGACCAAGATATATAGTCTTTCCGCCATGTTTTAGTCTTATTGAATCAGTGTTTTCTTCACATATAGGACACGCTTTAGCTCCTTTGACACTATATCCAGACAAATTCCCATATGCTGGAAAGTCATTAATAGTGCAAAACAACATAGCGTGCAAACGAAATGTCTCTCTTGCTGAAGCATCATAGGTCATCACACCTTCAGCCCAAAGTTTCTTTAAGTCATCAATCAAAGGTTCAAGATAAACATCGATATCATTTCCAGGTTGTTTAGGGCCCGATATCAACAATGACAACATAACGTACTTATTTTTCATACACATCCAGGGAGGAAGATTGTATATAACAAGCATGACTGGCCAAGTGCTATGTTGGCTGCTCAATGTCCCGTACAGATTTATCCCATCTGTACAAAGCCCAAGTCTTAGATTCCTATCTTCTTCACCAAATTTGGGGTACAATAGATCAATCTTCTTCCACTGTGGGGAATCAGACGCATGTCGCAGGATCCCATCATTATTTTTCTTAACATCTGCATGCCACCTCAAATTCTTCGCAGCTTTCGGATTTGCAAACAAGCGTTGAAACCGTGATATTATAGGTAGATACCACAACACCTTGGCAGGAGAATCAGTTTTGGACTCCCCCGAAGTCGTCAATTTATACCGTGACGCACCACATTTTGGACAATCTTTCAAATCTACATAGTCCTTTTGAAATAATACACAATCATTCGGGCATGCGTGTATCTTCTTGGCCTCCATTCCCATTGGGCACAACATTTTCTTTACCTGGTATGTTGAGATTGGCAGCTCGTTTCCTTCAGGAAGCATTTCTTTCAACAAAGTCAACAATGAAGTGAAGCTTTTGTCGCTCCATCTATTGTTAGCTTTCAACTTATACAATCTCAACACAGCGCTAAGCTTCGTAAACTTAGCACAGCCTGTGTATAACGGTATCTCAGCATCATGCACAATGTTTCTAAAGATAGGAGGTGGATCGGTGTGCTATACCCTACAACTATCCAGCATCGCATCAACGATGTCTGCTGGAACTGGTTCGTTCACATTTACGTCATCGGAGGCAATTTCTTCTTCCACCCAAGCACTGCTATCGACATCTACTAGTTTCGATTTTGAAATCTCTCCATGCCAGTGCCATTCTGTATAGCCTTGTACAATCCCGTTGCACATGACATGACTTTTGATTTCCTCACCAGTGTTGACTTTCAAGTTGTTACCGCAATGCCTACATGGACAGTAGAACCTATCTGTAGGTTTTTTCCTATGTTCCTCGGCAAATCTAATAAACTAATCAAGACCAGATATAAACTCTGGGGTGCAACGATTACGAATGGACATCCATGATCTATCCATTCTATGATTAGAGAAAACAAGTATATATTAGGAAACAAGTATATATTAGGAAAAGATTAGGGTATACACTTACATCCTAAGTGTATAATGTGATGTCATTCTTATATATAATATGTACTTAGAGAACAAACGGGGAAATGCTACCGAAATTTTCTCGAAAACCCAATATACATTATACACTTACATCCTAAGTGAGATTAGGTGTTCAAGAACAGTCCCAAACCGGGGACTATCCAAGATTTACTCCTAATGAGTCAATCTTGGACGGGTTTCTAGGCCAACAAACACATTTGATGTCATTCTTATATATAATAAATGTGTACCACCTATCCCATCCTTGAACACCTAATCTCACTAGTAAGTGTATAATGTGTATTGGGGTTTCAAGAAAATTTCGGCAGCATTTCCCCGCTGTTCTCTAAGTACATATGTACTTAGAGAACAAACGGGGAAATTCTACCAAAATTTTCTCGAAAACCCAATACACATTATACACTTACATCCTAAGTGAGATTAGGTGTTCAAGAACAGTCCCAAACCGGGGACTATCCAAGATTTACTCCTAATGAGTCAATCTTGGACGGGTTTCTAGGCCAACAAATACATGTGTTGTCATTCTTATATATAATAAATGTCTATAAAGTACAAGCAACATGGTTAATCCTAATCAACAGAGCATTATTAAATAGTAAATCAAGAAATCAATAGTTTCAAACAAAAGGTCTAGGAATCTTTACTAGACATTATATGTATCCCTAATCATCATATTTAACATACTACATTATTATGAACATCCAGATCAGATTAAGATCGTACTATGTTATAACCATTGGTTTAATAACCCTATTTCCGCATGTACATGTTTATCAACTTTAAAACCCTATAATTCATGAAATCATTCTAATTCAATTTAATATGTTGGGATCACATAATTATATAATGACATCAGAATATATAGAAGAATCATAATTAACATGATTAACAACATGCTCATCAAACTAGGGTTTTCTTGAATATCATCTAATATTTGTGTACTAGACATTATATTTATCCCTAATCATCATATTTAACATACCATTATTATGAACATCCAGATTAGATTAACTCTAATCAAATACATTACATGCATTTTTATCACAACAATTTGATCGATGAATAAAAAAGCAGAGAAGCTAGCAGCGGGAAGACCAACCTTGTCAGAGGGAAGAAGGCAGAGGCTCCGGTGGCTCTGGCTGGAGAAGTAGCTAGCAGCAACGGCGGTGGAGGAGCAGCTAGCAGCTCCGGTGGCTCTGGCGGTGGTTGCGGCGGCACGACGACGGTGGAAAAGCACTAGGCGGTGCTGAAGAGTCAGGCGTGGCGGTGGCCTCAGGCGCTTGGAGCAGCAGGGGCGGGCAGCAGGGGCGGCGGAGAAGGGGGCGTGGAGAAGGAGGAGTGGTGGCGGAGAAGGGGGTGCCGAAGAAGGGGGCGCCGGAGAAGAAATAGCCGGAGAAATGGCGCTGGAGAAGAAATCGCCGGAGAGAAATCGCCGGCAGTAGAGAAATAGGGTAATTGCTCGCAATGAAACAGAAGAAAGGGGAAGAGTCGGGCGATCGCGGAGTATAAGTTCCCAAATAGCGTCAGTTGTTTTAAACAACCGATGCCTAAACATCTTAAGCGTCGGTTGTTTGCAACAACCGACGTCCAATTGGACGATATTTTCATGAAATTGTTTGGCGGGAACCACCTTCAGCGTCGGTTATAAACGGATAACCGACGCTGAAAGTGACACTTTTTGCGCAAATTTTCATCGCACATAGGCGTCGGTTTATACCTACATGACCGACGCTGAAAATGACTATTTTTTTTATCAAAATTTGGATTTCACGGCCGACTTTCAGCGTCGGTTTGTTATAAACAACCGACGCTGAATACAAAGCGGTACCCGTGTCTGGCTGGTCTTCGAATATAGACGTCGGTTTGCTTAAACAACCGACGCCTAACATATAAGGCGTCGGTTTTCCTTAATAACCGACGCCCAGAAAAGTGACACTGAATGCTATTTCTGTAGTAGTGTGTTTACAATGTTTTTGTAATCTTCTTAATCAAATAATCAAATTTGTTTTTATGAGCTCCCCCTTAATCTTATAATTTAAAGCAATTTAAAGCTTCTAAGGTCACAAATGATTTCTAAAATTTGATTTTGACCTTTATCAAAAATACATTTTGATACTAAGATTAAGTACAATAAAATGATGTACAAATAAGCATTTTGTCAAGCTTATTTTAGGTCGACCTTGACTACGACCATAGCGACCCTTGGTCAAACTCGATTTCAACCAAGAGGCAATTTTGCAGATTTCCAATTTGAGCACTCATATGTGAAGTGTAATGTATGCATGAAACTTGATTAGATATCAATTTGAAGCATTTTGAGTTATACTCAATATGAAGATGTTCGTCCTTGATAAGCTTTGTTGTAGGTACATAAATATCAAATTCTATTTCTTCTTGTACCCTTATTTTCATAAAAATATATATCCTTGAAAGCATGATTAATATCTCAAGTCTTTAAAGATACCAATTAAGGAATTTGTATTAATATCCTATGTGTTACGACTATTTGTTTTAGAACACTACTACAGAAATAGCATTCAGTGTCTCTTTTATGGGGGTCGGTTATTAAGGAAAACCGACGCCTATAATATAAGGCGTCGGTTGTTTAGTCAAACTGACGTCTATATTCGAAGACCAGCCAGACACGGGTACCGCTTTGTATTCAGCGTCGGTTGACTATAACAAACCGACGCCTAAAAGCTCTCGTGAAATCCAGTTTTCGAGCGAAAAGAAAAAGTGTCACATACAGCGTCGGTTATTTAAATAGCCACCGATGCCTATGTGTGATGAAACTTTGTGCGGAAAGTGTCACTTTCAGCGTCGGTTATCCGTTGATAACCGACGCCGAAAGTGGTTCCCGCCAAACAATTTCGTGAAAATATCGTCCAATTGAACGTCGGTTGGTTCAAAAAACCGACGCTAAAGAGGTTTAGGCGTCGGTTGTTTGAAACAACCGACGCTATTGGTGAACTTAATATCCCACGATCACCCGACTCTTCCCCTTTCTTCTATTTCATCGCCTAAACTGTTCCCCGACCCTTTCTTCTCTACTGTCGCCCGACCCTCCACTCCGCCGCAACCACCACCATCTTCCTCCACGACAGTGTCGCCGCGCCGCCTTCTCTGCCGCCGCCTTCTCCTCCAGTGCCTCCACGTCACCTTCTCCTCCGGTGCCTCCATGCCGCCGCCAGTGCCTCCACGCCACCACCGCCAGGCCGACAACTAGCTGCTTCTCCACCGCCGTCACACCGCCGCAACCATCTTCTTTGCCTGCTCATCGATCGTCGCACACTGCCGCCACGTGCCATCGTCGTCGCCCACTCTGCGCCGCCGTCTGGTTCGACCACAACTCCTCTCCAGATCGGCTGTAACTCATCTAGCCCTAGCCCTACCTTCCAGGTTCAACCACAGCTCCTCTCCAGGTCAGATTCACACATTAATATTGCCAATAATATAGGAAATAAATGCTAGCTCCAATTATAGACATATTGTATATGGTTTTGATCAAAAAAATGCATAGATTGTGAATAAAATTTTCTCAAAAACCCTAGTTTGATGAGCATGTTGTTAATCATGTTAATTATGATTCTTCTATATATTCTGATGTCATTATATAATTATGTGATCCCAACATATTAAATTGAATTAGAATGATTTCATGAATTATAGGGTTTTAAAGTTGATAAACATGTACATGCGGAAATAGGGTTATTAAACCAATGGTTATAACATAGTATGATCTTAATCTGATCTGGATGTTCATAATAATGTAGTATGTTAAATATGATGATTAGGGATACATATAATGTCTAGTAAAGATTCCTAGACCTTTTGTTTGAAACTATTGATTTCTTGATTTATTATTTAATAATGCTCTGTTGATTAGGATTAACCATGTTGCCTGTAGTTTATAGACATTTATTATATATAAGAATGACAACACATGTATTTGTTGGCCTAGAAACCCGTCCAAGATTTACTCATTAGGAGTAAATCTTGGATAGTCCCCGGTTTGGGACTGTTCTTGAACACCTAATCTCACTTAGGATGTAAGTGTATAATGTGTATTGGGTTTTCGAGAAAATTTCAGTAGCATTTCCCCGTTTGTTCTCTAAGTATATATGTACTTAGAGAATAGCGGGGAAATGCTGCCAAAATTTTCTTGAAAACCCAATACACATTATACACTTACTAGTGAGATTAGGTGTTCAAGGATGGGATAGGTGGTACACATTTTTTATATATAAGAATGACATCAAATGTGTTTGTTGGCCTAGAAACCCGTCCAAGATTGACTCATTAGGAGTAAATCTTGGATAGTCCCCGGTTTGGGACTGTTCTTGAACACCTAATCTCACTTAGGATGTAAGTGTATAATGTGTATTGGGTTTTCGAGAAAATTTCGGTAGCATTTCCCCGTTTGTTCTCTAAGTATATATGTACTTAGAGAACAGCACAGAAATGCTGCCGAAATTTTCTTGAAAACCCAATACACATTATACACTTACTAGTGAGATTAGGTGTTCAAGGATGGGATAGGTGGTACACATTTATTATATATAAGAATGACATCACATTATACACTTAGGTAGGATGTAAGTGTATACCCTAATCTTTTCCTAATATATACTTGTTTCCTAATATATACTTGTTTTCTATGATCATAGAATGGATAGATCATGGATGTCCATTCGTAATCGTTGCACCCAGAGTTTATATCTGGTCTTGATCAGTTTATTAGATTTGTCGAGGAACATAGGAAAAAACCTACAGATAGGTTCTACTGTCCATGTAGGTATTGCGGTAACAACTTGAAAGTCAACACTGGTGAGGAAATAAAAAGTCATGTCATGTGCAATGGGATTGTACAAGGCTATACAGAATGGCACTGGCATGGAGAGATTTCAAAATCGAAACCAGTAGATGTCGATAGCAGTGCTTGGGTGGAAGAAGAAATTGCCTCCGATGACGTAAATGTGAACGAACCAGTTCCAGCAGACATCGTTGATGCGATGCTGGATAGTTGTAGGGTAGAGCACACCGATCCACCTCCTATCTTTAGAAACATTGTGCATGATGATGAGATATCGTTATACACAGGCTGTGCTAAGTTTACGAAGCTTAGCGCTGTGTTGAGATTGTATAAGTTGAAAGCTAACAATAGATGGAGCGACAAAAGCTTCACTTCATTGTTGACTTTGTTGAAAGAAATGCTTCCTGAAGGAAACGAGCTGCCAATCTCAACATACCAGGTAAAAAAAATGTTGTGCCCAATGGGAATGGAGGCCAAGAAGATACACGCATGCCCGAATGATTGTGTATTATTTCAAAAGGACTATGTAGATTTGAAAGATTGTCCAAAATGTGGTGCGTCACGATATAAATTGCTGACTTCGGGGGAGTCCAAAACTGGTTCTCCTGCCAAGGTGTTGTGGTATCTACCTATAGTATCACAGTTTCAACGCTTGTTTGCAAATCCGAAAGATGCGAAGAATTTGAGGTGGCATGCAGATGTTAAGAAAAATAATGATGGGATCCTACGACATGTGTCTGATTCCCCACAGTGGAAGAAGATTGATCTATTGTACCTCAAATTTGGTGAAGAAGATAGGAATCTAAGACTTGGGCTTTGTACAGATGGGATGAATCCGTACGGGACATTGAGCATCCAACATAGCACTTGTCCAGTCATGCTTGTTATATACAATCTTCCTCCCTGGATGTGTATGAAAAATAAGTATGTTATGTTGTCGTTGTTGATATCGCACCCTAAACAACCCGGAAATGATATCGATGTTTATCTTGAACCTTTGATTGATGACTTAAAGAAACATTGGGCTGAAGGTGTGATGACATGTGATGCTTTAGCAAGAGAGACATTTCGTTTGCACGCTATGTTGTTTTGCACTGTTAATGACTTTCCAACATATGGGAATTTGTCTGGATATAGTGTCAAAGGAGCTAAAGTGTGTCCTATATGTGAAGAAAATATTGATTCAATAAGACTAAAACATGGCGGGAAGACTGTATATCTTGGTCATCGAAGGTTTCTTTCAAAATTCCATCCGTATCGTAGGAAGCGTAAAGCATTCAATGGATGGAATGATGAACGGAGTGCACCTAAACCTATACCAGGGGATGTTGTTTATGCAAGAGTAAAAGACATTGTTAATGAATTTGGTAAGAAATCACAATGTAGTATGGCCACACGGAGTGATAATTCTTCATTCAAGAAGAAGTCAATATTTTGGGATCTTCCTTATTGGAGTTCTTTGACAGTCAGGCATTGTATCGATGTAATGCACGTTGAGAAAAATGTCTGTGATAGCATCATTGGTACTCTGTTAAATATACCAGGTAAGACTAAAGATGGGATAAAATCCAGACTGGACCTACGTGAAATGGGAATAAGGTCAGAATTAATAGAATTACGTGAAATGGGTAATAAAAGAACATACTTACCTCCCGCTTGTTACACGTTGTCTAGAAAGGAGAAGAAAACTTTTTGTGAATGCTTGGTAAATGTTAAGGTGCCACATGGTTACTCATCCAACATCCGTAGATTGGTATCAATGAAAGATCTGAAGTTGATAGGTCTTAAATCTCATGATTGTCACACTCTAATGCAACAAATATTACCCGTGGCAATTCGATCTATATTGCCGAAGCATGTAAGGTTTGCAATTACCAGACTTTATTTCTTTTTCAACAGTATATGCAGCAAAGTTATTGACCCTGATACTCTCGATAATTTGCAAAGAGAAGTGGTTGTTACCCTATGTCAGCTTGAGATGTATTTCCCTCCTTCATTCTTTGATATCATGGTACATCTTGTTGTCCACTTGACTAGGGAAGTGAAAATGTTGGGACCAGTTTTCTTGCATTGGATGTATCCCTTTGAACGATACATGAGCGTTTTTAAAGGTGATGTTCGAAACTGTTATCGGCCTGAAGGGAGTATTATTGAAGGTTATGTGGCGAGAGAGGTTATGGATTTTTGCAATGACTTTCTCAGTGGTAATAACACTCCTGATAATGACAAGAATATTGAGGAGGGAAAGGAATTTTGGGATCACGGGTGAAAGTAATCAGCCGTGAGCAGTTGGAACAAGCTCACTTGTATATTTTACACAATATGGATGAAGTGAGTGTTTATATCGAGGAACATACCAATTTCATAAAGAGACAACATCCTCGAGCAAGTTCAATGTGGCTTGCTAGAGAGCATAATAAGACTTTTACTAAGTGGTTTGAAGATAAAGTCTTACATCAACTATCTCAAACACCAAATGATATTACAGAAACTATCAAATGCCTCGCCTTTAAACCAAAACCGAATGTTATGTCTTATGAAGAGTATGAAATTAATGGATTCATATATTACACAAAGCGCCAAGATGATAAGAGTGTCATCCAAAATAGTGGGGTCACCCTTCAAGCGTCAACTATATTTGTTGCAAGTACAAAGGATAAGAGTCCACGTGAAGCTAAAATATCATATTACGGTGTCATTCAAGACATATGGGAGTTTGTCTACATAGACTTCAGAATTGCGCTCTTCAAATGTAATTGGGTTGATAACATCAAAGGAGTTATAGTGGATGAATTGAGTTTCACTTTAGTGAACTTTGAAAATATTGGCGAGAAGGGTGAACCATTCATATTGGCATCACAGGAGAAATAAATATTTTATATCGATGATCCTGTAAATGATAAATGGTCAGCTGTTCTTCATGGTAAATGAAGGGTTTGACATTAATGGATACACATATTACACAAAGCGCCAAGATGATAAGAGTGTCGTCCAAAATAGTGGGGTCACTCTTCAAGCGTCGACTATGTACTTTGCAAGTACAAAGGATAAGAGTCCACGTGAAGCTAAAATGTCATATTACGGTGTCATTGAAGACATTTGGAAGTTTGACTACATAGATTTCAAAATTCCGCTCATTAAATGTAATTGGGTTGATAACACCAAAGGAGTTATAGTGGATGAATTGGGTTTCACTTTGGTGAACTTTGAAAAGATTGGCGAGAAGGGTGAACCATTCCTATTGGCATCACAGGCGAAACAAATATTCTATATCGATGATCCTTAAAATGATAAATGGTCGGTTGTTCTTCATGGTAAAAGACAGTTCATTGAAGATCTTATAGATGAAGAAGAGTACTATGATAAGTATGATGACTCCAGTCCATTCTCAGTTGGGTTGCCAACTCCACAAAATATTGAAGCTAATGATGACTTATATGTGCACGGAGATCACAATGAAGGATTGTTAATTGATAAAAGATCACAATTTTAGAGACATGTATGTTTATACAAATGCTAAATGTTTGCCTTTTTCTAGTTTATACAAATGCTAAATGTTTGCCTTTTTCTAGTTAATACAAATGCTAAATGTTTGCCTTTTTCTAGTTAATACAAATGCTAAATGTTTGCCTTTTTAATGACATTTTCAGATGGCTGACCGTGATGAGCATGATGTCCATGATGAGCATGAAGTCAATGATGAGCATGATGTCCATGACGAGCATGGCGAGGATACCAATGTAAGTTCTAAAAACATATCCTGTATTTCTATAAAATTCATTATCTTCTAGTTATGTCATATATCCTATATTTCTATATTGGGCTAATTCAGTGTGTTTATTTTTGTCAAATTTTAGGTTGATGATGCACATGTACCCACTGAAGCACTGGAGCAACTTAATGCGCAGCACCAAACACTTAATAAGAAAAGGGGCATCACTCTATTGAAGAAGTTAATAGCGCTAAGTGGCAGTGGATCCAAATTGGTTGTGGAGTTTGATAATGGAGGAAATGCAATTGGAGTGAACCACAATAATTTTGTAAACTATCTTGGGTGTACCACTCGGAGCCATTGTGGTGTTAAGTATGATAATTGGCATAAAGTTCCTCAGGGGAAAAAAGACTTGATATGGAAGGATTTATGCATGAGTTATTATTATTTGCAATTCTATTTTGTAGATTACAAATTCTATTATTTGCAATTCTATTTTGGATACTAGTTAATAACATTTCTATTTTACAGAATCTATTTGCATTGGATGAGAAGTTGCATCGTAAAAGTGTGATGCAACGCGCTGGAAAGATTCTTAGGAATTATAGGACAAATCTGAACAGAGAATACATAAAAGAGGGTGATAAGAAGAAGAATTCAGCCCTTGAACAATGGAACTTCTTGGACAAAGAAGATTGGGACAATTTTGTTGCTTCAAGAAAATATGAAGAATTCAAGGTATTAGGCGTCACTCCCAATTTAATTAATATACATTGTATTCACCTATTCAAGATTAACATTTAGTGCTACTAACCAAATCATTAATGTGCATACTAACTAGGCCCTCAGTGACGCACAAAAAGCAAGGCGTGCACTGAATGTGCATGACCACACTATGGGTCCAAAAGGCTATGCAAGCGTTCGCCAAAGACTACAGGCGGAGTCTGCGGCTACTCAGGAGTCTGCTCCTACTCAGGAGTCTGCCACACCCATGCCTCACCATGATATCTGGATAGCTGGGAGGCAAAACAAGAAGGGTGAAATAAAGAAGCCCGTAACTGCTGAGGCGGCTGCGAAAATGGTAAAATACAACTCTTAGAGCAATCGTTTGAATATTGATTATTTGTGGTGTTAACTAACCAATTTCTATTGATGGTGATTAGCGGGAGCTGCACGAGCAGAGGAAACAAGGCACGTTCATCCCTCAGGGCACGAGGGATGAATTAACAGTTGCTCTGGGTAACCCAGAGCATCCTGGACGTGTTAGGGGTGCAGGCGCTGGTGTGGGCATCAAAGCATTCTTTGGTCCATCCCAGCGCAAACCTAGAGCGGGACTTTCTCAAGAAGAGGTAACCTATTCTTTTTTTAGAATGTTACTGCAAAAGGAAATTCAATAATAAGAAGTTAATGTTTCTTTTATCCATGTATAGGAGAATAAGAGAGTCGAGGATATAGTTGCTAAGAAGGTCAATGATGTAGTTACTGAGAAGGTCAAGGAAGAATTGCTGCGGTGGCAGGCATCTCAGGCTTCCAATCAGCCTATGGCGACCCACTCTTCTCCTGATGCACAGACTGTGAGTAATCCTGGAGACCCATCGCCTAACACGTCTGCTGTAAGTATTGTTTATGACATTGTAGCTAGTCTTTTCAAGATGATATGTTTTCAAGATGATATGTATATATGTATAACATTCTTTACGTAAATTTGTAGGCATTGAAGCCATACCGCTTAAGAATACAAGACTATGTTGTTGCAGAGGCACAGGCTTACCCGTCCCTTCCTGGGGAAAGGTTTCACGGGACTCCAATGCCACAGGGCTACATTCGTGTGGGCCCATTACGTGTGTTACCCGATTGAAGGGAAGCTACATTGCCATATCCCCACCTGGATATTGATACACTTGCTGAGGCAGAAGGCGGGGTCATATTGTGGCCCAAAGTAGATGTCGTCTACACTACTGAAATTGTAAGATAAATTTACATTGATTTAGACTGTTAATGTGTATATATGATGTCAACTGATCTGAAATTATATATACAGGTTAAAAAGAAGACACCAGGAGCACCTAGGCCTCCACCTCCACTTCCCAAATTACCAACTTGGGTTCCAACTGACCTAACATACCCGTTAGGTCCTGCTTGTAGGGGAATGGCATGTTGGCTACGGGCACATAATATACATTGCCCGATAATTGTTTCTTTAGATGCAGATTATACAGGTCAATCATACGATAGCTCTTTATTTATACAAGATATTATTGAGCTGTTTATGTATGATTGGCTGAATACATCAATGATAGAGACATGGATAAGGTGAGATCTTGTTTATACATCCATATACCTTGTGTAAGATCCGGTGATCTGGTTTCTTATATATTAATGCATACATAATACATTTTTTGCAGCTACTTAGTCGAAGATCATTGCAAACAATTTGCATTTGATCATGTGGGATTTTTTATTCCATCATTGATTAGTATGGTAGCTAAAGACCCTGATAGTGTTCAACAATACTGTATAGATGCTTTTACAATTTTTGGTCAGCAAAAGAAGACGATAATAATAGCCCTATTCAATGTCAAGTAAGTTTACTTTATTTATAATTTGGACTTAAGAAAATTCCATTTTTATTGTGCATTTTGAGTTATTAATTGTTAACTTTTTACCTCTAGCGGTAGACATTGGGAGTTACTAGTTATTGTCCCCGGGACGTTCACTGTTTATTATCTAGATCCCGCGGGAAGTACATTAAACACTAAAATTGGACACGTAATGAGAATGCCATTATTCTGGTGAGAAATATTTCATTTTTTTATCTGTTAACATCTGTTATTACATTACTATTTACTTATGTAATTTACTGTGTTATATTAACATGTAGGGGTTTAGATGCATTCAAAAAGGCTGGAGGAACGGTCCCAAGGAAAAAGAACCAGCCAATAAATTGGCAGAACGTACAAGTAAGTTCCCGACTCTAATGTATATATTATTGATGTGAATTGTGCTTAGTTGTATTATTTTGTATGTTTCAATTTATAATGCACTACACAAGACAATGGTTGGGCATGCGCATACTATGTGATGCGATTTATACAGATGATTATCAAACATGCCGCATTGGACATCGATACCATACATGAGGTATTATATATAGTCTCATTAGTTAGTATGAAATATATCAATCTTATTTTTATATTATTACTTATATATATACATCATTCTCTTTGCAGGTGTTTAAAACTGACAACACTATAGGTAAATGCTTAAAAAATATACATGCTCCATATACGATGGAAGCATTAAATGAAATAAGAGAAGAATGGGCAAAAGCCATACAAGCAGTGGCAACTGTAAGATATAATTGGGATGTTGATAGCAATAATGAATGATACTTTGTAAATGAATATTTCTTAATGTTAATACATGTATTTGAATGTTTCTATATGTGTGAATGTGAGAATTGAATTGATGTCTGAATGTATCTACTTGTGTGAAATTTTCCTTGGGACTTTTGCAGGTTTGTGGCCTGTTTGTAGGCTGATATCAATGGATGTCGTAAACCTGCAGTTCAGAAAACTGAACTGCAGGTTCTCATCCTGCTGACCAGCCACAGCAGGCCTGCAAACTGATATGAAAAAAAAATAGATATAGGCGTCGGTTATTCACAGAAAACCGTCAGCAAAGACCTACAGCGTCGGGTTTCTGAACAAAACTGACGCCTAATGTGGCAACAGCCGTACTAGAAATGGCGCCGGCTGTTCGTGTCAAACTGACGCCTATAATACATATAGGCGTCGGTCTTTTAGTAGACAACCGATGCCAAACTGGTTCGTGCCACAGAAAACAACGTCATCTAGGACAGTTTCTGTGTCGGTTACCAAGTAAACACCGACGCTATAGTCCATATAGGCGTCGGTCTTTTAGTAGATAACCGACGCAGAATGTGTCCTAGATGACGTTGTTTTCTGTGGCACGAACCCTTTTGGCATCGGTTATCTACTAAAAGACCGATGCCTATATGTTAAATAGGCGTCGGTTAAAAAACCGACGCTGAAGTGTTCGACCTTTAGCGACGCCCACATAGGCGTCGCTCAGAAACCGACGCCAAAGGGGGTTAAACAACCGACGCTAAAGGTTGTTTCTGTAGTAGTGGAAGAGCAAGCATTGAAGTTCTAAGGAATATATCAACAACAAATCATTTTGCTTGCCTATGTATCATCAAGGATCATTCATGCAATAATCATTATCTTTTTGTGCCATAGAGTTTTATTTTTATGCAACAAGCATCATCTTTATATGTAGAAAATTGAATAATGAAATGGTGAAAGCATATCCATGATGTAATGATAAAATAGTAACAACATGAAATTCAACATATGGTTTCTATGTGAATAAATAAAAGAATACTTAGAATAGACCATGAAGGCAGTAATCAACATAATTCATAATTTTCAGTTTTAACTTGAACCATTTAGAGAATAAACCAAATTAATCTCATATAAGTTTTCAAGGATGGTTTCCAGAATTTATACTTTGTTTTGCATGTACAAACAGTAATTAACAACAAATATATAGCAATTTGATCAATTGAAAACATATTCAACAGATTTATTGCAGACTAGAAATCAGTGACCTGCTCGGTCGACAGTTTCTCGACCGACAAGGTTTCTGGAATGTTTTCAGAACTGTTAATTGCTTCCAAGTAAAACAAAATTATGCAAGTTAGAGCTCGATTATGTTGAGATATGACATTTGTATATCAAGAATTAGTTTAGGTCAAATCTCAACTAGTTAAATTTAAGCTTCTAAGTTTTAGGAATCCAAGCTAAATCATCATTCTTTTTCTTATATGGGCATGAAAATGAATAATGTCCAAGACGCATGCAATAATGACAACTAATGGAGTCAACTTCATTTCTCTTTATAGGAATTGTGTTCCTAGGTACAAACATAGTCTTAGTCTTGGATGCTTTATCTCTATTGGGTTGATTTCTCTTTGGATCATATCCTAATCCTCTTCTTCCATTATAACTTGAGGAAATTTTCAGAATATTTTCAAGCATGTCATTTCCTCTTAACTCATTTATATTTCTTTGTAACTTAGCAATATCATCCATCTTCTTGTTTATATCTTTCTTTGCTTGATCTAAATCAGATACTAGAGAGTTTCTTTCTTTGACAACCTCATCTAAGTGTGAACATAGAACAGGTTGTTTCTGAAGATCATTCACTTGAGTTTGCAAGTTTAACTTTTCTAAGGAAAGAAGATTGCAATTAGCTTCTACAGATTTTAACTTAAGATCATAATCTTCATTTTCCTTTTTGAGATCTTCATTTTCAGATGCAAGAGCAAGAAGTTTAACGTTTAAATCATCATTTACTTTATTTGATTCCTTAAGTTTCTTTTTGCACTCAATATATTTCTCATGAGTGTCTTGAAGACTAGCAATTAGATCTTCTTTTGGTAGATCAAAAAGATTTACCTCTTCTTCTTCATTTGTTGTAGCAATGAGACATTCTACTTCTTCTTTTCCATCATCACTATCATCACTTGAATCATCCCATGCAGCTTTATATGCTTTTTCTTTCTTTTTGTGAGATGATTTCTTCCCTTTCTTGAGTTTTGGACAATCACCTTTCATGTGTCCCTTCTTGCCACATTCAAAGCACCTGGAAGAAGAAACACTAGGAGTTTTATTAGTTTTAAAACTTTTATATTGCTTACCATTTACAATGAGAGTTTCTTCTTCACTATCATCTTCACTTGTGTCATGATTGTCCTTGGTTGATGCTTTGAATGCAATGTTCTTCTTTTTTCCTTGTTGAAGTTCACGTTCTCTTCTTTCTTCCTCTTCTAACGTTGCCTCATGAGCTTCTAGGTTGCCAATGAGTTGTTCCATCTTTAGTCGGGTGAGGTCATTTGCTTCTTCAATGGTCGTCACCTTGGGCTTGTATTTGGGAGGAAGTGATCTAAGAATCTTTGATACCTGATCTTCCTCAAGAACAACTTTACCTAAAGTATTTAAACCATTTACAATAGAAGAGAATTTTGCATACATTTCACTAATAGATTCATTTGGATCCATACGGAAATGTTCAAACTTTTGTTTAAGCATACTAACTTTGGAATTCTTAACTTGAACTGTCCCTTCATAAGTTATAGAAAGTATATGCCATATTTCATAGGCTGTTTCACAATTTGATATTCTATTAAATTCTCCTACTGAAATTGAACAATAAAGAATACTTACAGCCTTTGCATTCATTTGAGCCGATTTTACCGTATTGGTGTCCCAAGCTGCATATTCCATTTGAGGAAGCTCATAGGGGGTTGACACCATTCTTCATAGATCCCATCTAATGCCTTGGAAGTAGAATTGCATCCTTCTCTTCCAGTAGGTGTAGTTTGTTCCATCAAACATAGGAGGCCTAGTCACAAGTGTTCCTTCAAGGTTGAGGTTGTTGAGTACCCCGTCACCCATTCTTCAAGACTTAGTTAGGGTTCCTTGAAGCCCGCTCTGATACCAATTGAAAAACCACTAGAGGGAGGATGAATAGGGTTTTAAAGTTAATTTTAACAATTATTTTAACTCAAACAACCAACCACAAAAATATTGGACAAGGGGACAAGGATTTAGAGTGGTTCCAACCTTAGCAAATACTAAGGCAGTCAGTCCACTACCCGGTTGCTTACCCAACCGGGATTTTGAAAGAATTAAATTTTATTACCTCGCAAGGACTTTACATAAAATTACAATTCTTTCACCAAACCCTTCGAACAGCCTTCACCTAGAAGTAGTTGCACCAACTTTGAAGCAGCCTTCTTGAAGTAACTTCAAGCTCCCCCTTGAAGTAGCCTTCCTCTTGAAGTAGCTTCCCATTACAACAACCTTCTTGAAGTAGTCCGAAGTTCACCTTCTCCACCGAGAAGAACCTTCTCCAATTCACAACCTCCAACCCTAGGAGTAGCAAGGAGAATACAAAAGATACAAGGGAACAAGAAGAAAAAACAGAAATTACAATACCACTTGTATCTCAAGGCTTGACTTGCCTATATCAAGCATATAGATCTCCCAACCAATGAATATTGGAATGTAGGTTTAGTGGATAGGAGATGCTAGCTTATAGGATACGAAATTTGGAGCAAGGAAAAGAATAGCCAATGCTAGTGTTGCTCAATTGCTCAAAACAGATTGCCAATTGCAAGTATAAGCTCAAGTATATACACAAGTGTATTTTAGGTGTCCTAAGGCTTGTCCTATTTATAGGAATGGCCTATGGATGCTTAAGGACATTCTAGATACTTTCTAGGGGGTTCCAAGTGCTCAATTAGCCGTTAGGTATCTACTAGTTGGTTTAACAACGACTAGTTTAATTAATTCTGCAGTTGTTGTCAGAGTCCATCTCGGTCGAGGAATTGTCGACCGAGACACCTACTCGGTCGAGGTTTTGTCGACCGACAGGCTCTCTGGATCAAGTGTTTGCAACGTTCATCTTCAACTGCCAACTACCTTGTCAGCTGTGTCTAACAGCGACCTGGGTCTTTCTCGGTCGAGAAGCTTGTCGACCGAGAGTGTCTCGGTCGAGGAATTTGTCGACCGAGATTGACCCTGTTTCAATGTTTCAAATAAAGTGCTAAGTGTATGTATGAGTGTGCATATGTGACACTAATGGATGGGATGAACTATCTAAGTGTAGTGATTGGCTAGGGAAGATCTAACGCTTGATTTACATAAAGTCTAAGTACTTGTACATTATATATTTGTACAAGTTTACAATTGATTACATTTAATAAAATTTACAAGCATTCAAGCATATAGATTCCCTAGTGCTTTTTCATCCACCTCATTCCTGCAACACTCAAGTAGTATGTTAGATCAACAAGAATGAAATGTTTGTCATCATCGAAAACAAGGGATTTATCATAATGTCAATTTATCCAACACCTGTCCCATGACCCGCCTATATATAGGGGTATTGGGGGCTTCTCAAAGTACAACTCAGTGCAACCAGTTGCTCTGCAAAGTTGTCGTTCTCTCTGATTTTGGTAACCGAGAGAGAGCCTGAGCAAGTGCTTCCCGCAAAGGGAGGTGCAGCAAGGGAAGGACAACTGCAGTTGCAACTGGAGGCAGCAGAGTGTGTTGGCGACTAGTACGCCAACAGGAGGGTGTGACTCCTTTCACTTCCTTGTGGGACAAGGAGTGTGGAGTTCCATGTGGTCCGTGTGGACTACTTCATTGGCGGGAGGTTTCTGCCGCTCAGGAGGACAATTGTCAATCCTGACAGTCCTGTGAGAGGAGTCGTTAGTCCCGGTGCGACCAGGAGCTGCACAGACACCGTCCAAGACCGGAGGTAAAGACCGCGCAAGGCGCGAGGTATTGTCGCTGAGCAAGCCTCGGGACAAGGTATGACTCCACAAACCATCCTTTACTATTATATAGACGTTGACGCGTTTCCTTATTCTGGGTTTGGGGGAGAAATTTTTGTTTTCGCTGCCTTCTCTGCCTCCCCTAAAACCCAATAATTACCACTCAGAAAGTCATTGTAAAAATCCATAACCTCTCTCGCCACATAACCCTCAATAATACTCCCTTCTGGCCGATAACGGTTTCGAGCATCACTTTTAAAAATGCTCATGTATCGTTCAAAAGGATACATCCAATGCAAGAAAATTGGTCCCAACATTTTCACTTCCCTAGTCAAGTGGACAACAAGATGTACCATGATATCAATGAACGAAAGAGGGAAATACATCTCAAGGAGGGAAATACCATGATATCAAGATTTGACGGGTATTTTTAGGCGTCAGTTGCTTACATTGGAACCGAAGCTAAATAAAAAGCAATATCCGCGTTTGGGTGGTCCTAACAAATATATGTCGGTTTGTGTTTTAAACCGACACTCTAGGTTTTAGGCGTCGGTTCTTTGTTAACAATCGACGCCTAGAAAGTGACTTTATAAGCCATTTCTGTAGTAGTGAATTGACATATTATTTCTCAAATTGAATCCTTTATGGCCAACAATATTGCTTAAGTTACCACTTACAATGGAACTACAAAACGCTCATCGTGGATTCAGACATCAAGGTTTAGAGTCGATTCTTTATTTTTCTCTTGTTCTAATGATGTACAAAATGAAAAATAAATTATTGTTTTATATTAGTGTGTGCCGAATATAATGTCATAGATGCCAACAAGTTGAGCAATATGGTAGTGTTACCTTTGTCAAGTCTTATAAATTGTACTTCAGCAAGTGTATTTCTGTTGTTTTCACACCTATCAGATTGCTTGAGACTTTCATACGAGATGTAGATATCTATCTGTTAATAAAGAAAAAGTGACAAAATCATGTCCAAACCTCCTTCGCACTAGTGGACACGCAAGTCAATCAGTTCAATAAAATATAAAAAGTACGTATAGGAATTTTAATGCATTTATATACATATTTAACTTTTCTTATTTGACGGTGTATATGATGAATAGTGGTAAATGACCTTTAAGATTATCTTTTCATTGAAGCTTATTAATTTGTGTTGAATACACTACACGACATGGTATCTTAAATGGAAAAATTGTAACCAAAAGGCCGACATGCTAGCTTGAAATCTCACCTTTATCACACAATTTTTATGGGATTCGTTTATTAGAGTATTCATTATGCCGATTTTAATTCAGACCTCATAGGTGAAGAGAATTTTGCTTTACTATATACCATTTTGTTTTTCATTTACAAACATGTTTTCTGCCATGTACACAATGTGATTGGGACTAAATGATGATATTCGTTGATTTATTGGCAATGTATCATATATTTGAATGATATTACAACCGAGGCAATGACCCAATAAAAGATATGGAACATGTGACGGGGAAGAATATACAATATTCCATAACATAATCACCTTGTTTTGTCTAAATAGTAATTACTACCAGCACGTTTTAATCCCATCATTTACAACTTAATACGAGCTGCACATTTTAATTTACTTTGTGTTTGACACCTGGATAAATATCATTGACGAATTGCCTACTTAGAGTAGACCCTGGACATAAAACCTAAAGCAAAACAGTCCGGTTTGTGAGAACTTAGGGCCCGTTTGATTGGGCCGTAAACTAAGGTATCCAGTTTGCAACTACATATTTGTTGGAAAGTTTTAACATTTGGTTAGACGTGCTTGCAGTTCGTGGTGAGGGAACCAATTGCACCGTGATCTTGGACGCCATTCGAAACTAAGAAAATGGACCGCAAGCTGATTGGGCGCGGTTTTATTTCCACAATTGGCACTGCATCAATCAGAACGCCTACTGTATGCAGTTGTGGCTGCCGCAGATACCTGCTACTGTAATTTTTATTGACCACTGTTATTTGCAACTGGGAGCCGCATCCAACCAGATGTTAACATTTCAACATTATGCATTCAAACTACTAGGTACCAGACGGATATGTTGCAGCTTCGAGTCATCTTTTATCATTTCCTGTTTTAGAACTCTTGGTGTTGGTTAGTATCACATCCAACCAAAAGTAGCCCTAAGCCGAACAAATCCACATCGGTCAAATACGGGAGGGAAATGCACGTACAAGGCAGCAAGGAAATGTAATCTACGCAGGGGAGCCAAAACAGGAAGGTCCCCACGGTGACACAGGACAGCTTCGGAAGCAGGTGGCGGGAGGACCTACACCGGATACACACCCAAAAAGGCATGCACGTGCAGCAGCAGCCTATCGCGCCTGTCTGGGTAAGGGCTAGTTTGGTTGGGCTGCAAATGAACACGTGCAGACCCAACCGGCTATGTTTTTCAACTACTAATGTTTTCTTTCACGCAGATGCAACGGACGGTGGAACTGGAACTTACAGATACAGATTGGCCCACTAGAAAAAGAAGGAAAAGAAATCGCACCTAGCGTGTGACCGGCCACGCTGCCGCCTCCGTATGGAACGGTTGCTCCGCCCCATCTGGTGTCTTCTCCGTCCCGGTTGACTGCAGCTCTCATTTTTTATATCACAATTCTACTGCTGTCCGCCACTACATGATCTCATACCGAAGGGTACCAAACAGACGAAAATAAAGTGGATGAATTGCAGACACATCCAACTAAATAGCTATTCTTGGAGTTCCATCTCATGACTTCGGATTTCCTATTTTGCAAGTATGCAACATGTGCAGCCGCAAGGAACCAAACTAGCACAGTTCCCTGTTCAATCCCCGTACAATGTGCGTACAATTGAGTTTTTTCTTTATCCAGGAGAATTTTCTCCTATATGAGAAATACTACGGGTAACAGAAGCTAGACCAGAAATGAAACCCTATTTGTTATATGTCATGTATAACAACAAAACTAAAGGAGGAAAGTAGTTACTTTTTCCTCTATTTTAGTTGTCATGCATGCAAGATGACAAATGAAGTTTTATTTTTGATTCGATTTTTGGCATGTGTAGCAAACTTCATTTTATATAGTGGCGACCTAATCATTCCATACTGGGCCTTACCACGTCGCTAGCTGAGAACTTTATATAGAGGTGAGCCACGTGATCTCATCCAGGCCGAATGTCATTATTTTCTTCCGAGAGATGATATGGCCCGCCGTTCTGTCTTAATGTCTTTACAAAACAACACGGACAAGGATCCAACAACCAAGATATGGCACACCATCAACTTTGTAAGGTGGAAACTAGGTCAAATGAGAGATAAAGATCCAACTTCTCTCTATAAACATCAACTCGAGAGATAGTATCCATTTTCTTCGAGAGCCACCACCATGCCGTACCCTAGCACTCCAACACCTGCGCGATATAAAATTTTCCACTCTCTATGAGTCACCATCCTCTCCATCAACCCCTGCATGCTACATCCCTAGGCTCTTCACCACACTGTCCTTGTTGAATGCTGGTAAACCTTGTCCGCTGAAACAACTCTGTGTTGCCAGCTTACAGAACACATCCTCCTCATTCTGGAGATTTCCTTGGGAGAAACACCACCTTTGGGAGTATCACCATTTGTACTAGTACATTACTACCATCTATTGAATGTAGGTCAATTGTCTTCCAAGACATTTTCCTCACAATTGGTAGAATTTCTATCTCGAATAAGTTTCTTGGCGTCTTGAGCCATCCTACTCTGTTTTTCATGTAACAAGAGAAGTTTCATATTCCTTAGCCATTAAGATATGTGTCCATGAAAAAGGGATTAAGTGGAACGGAATTGAATTGATCGGTTGGTAAATAATTGTCTTTTGAGCATTCTCCGCCGACTTCGACAACATCTCAGACATAGCTTCACATCCAAGGACTACAAAGACATACAGTTGTCGCTCAATAGAGAATTGACAGACTCATATCCAACATCCTCACTAAGTCACGTAGACCTCCTGAACCTACCCATTAGAATATCAACCTCACCCATATAAGGAGGAAGAGGAAGAAGAAGATTTCAAAATACCATCACACAGCTCCAACCTCAGAACCACCTATCGATGCTGAATTCCCATACATGGATTATATTCTCAACTCTGATACAATGTTATCGGTCCAACTCCTCAAAGAATGGAGATATCACCGCTATGCGATCAAACCAAGAACCAACACAATTCTCTTGGGCAACAAGACCTCCCTTGCAACTCTAGTGGAGGATAAGAACACTATTTTGATCACTAGCACCTCGCAGCATGGGTGTTTGATCTATTTCCGAAAACCCCTACGCAGTTATTCCCACTCTTCAAAATGCAAAGTGACTCCGCATTTGAGGGCTTAGACTCAGCATATCAACTTTTTGTTTCGGACAACTACCAAGCCCCGCCTCGATCTTTCACTAATCCGATTAAGATAGATACAATGATAGATACTAAGGTAGAAACATCAGAAGAAGACACGACTATATCAGCTCACTTTCCCACCATGTATGTACAATCCCTACTCTCAACTTCCCCTCCTTTCTCACTGTCATCCTCACTGGACCCTTCCCTCTACTCTATCCCTTCCTCTACCCGCTCTCCCCACTCAACCCATCCTATCTTTCCACCTTCGCACCTCTCTCTTCATCCTCTAAAGCGCTTGACTTGTCAGTCTCCTCCTTCTTGTCTTCTTCATCGTTAGCGGGTTGGACCATTGTTTCTCATCATGACAATCGATATCATAAGTGTTGCTTCTGCTCTCTCTACCTCCAAAGTGGGCCCTTAAACATCATTTCTCTTTCCCCGCCTTTTTTTTTGCTTGCCTTAGGACCCGACACCTATCCTACGACTTCCCTCACAACCTCCCCTATCCATGATCTTGTTGGTGCCCCATCACCTTACAACAACATAGGAACATGTTCCTTCTTTTCTTCCCAGTGTACGTTTTCATGCAACATATGCTTTTACAAGACGTCCCACTCTCTACTATCTCACCTCCCCTCCACCCTCATCTAACCCTTTCCCACTTTTTTATTCCTAACAACATCCCCAACCACCCACTAGGTTCCACCTCTCACTATCTTGTAGAACCCCCATCCCCCACCCCCTCCTCCTATCTTCTTCCTCCTTACCACCTTCCTTGATACCTCTCTCTTTCAAACCCCTTTCATCGTCCCATCCTTCCCCCTCTTCACCCGCTCACTCCCTTTTGCCCCCTCATTTATGGCACCACATGTTCATCCCGAGACAGAGTTTCTCATTGACCTACCCACAAACTCCATGTATGTTTTCTAGGTTTTCATCAGCGAAAGTATCATGCTCTCTATTATTAACAATCTTAACCACTCTATGAATATTCATGACGTCACTAGGACTATTTGTCTCTTCCTACCTGGACACACTGTTCTCAAACTCAAGATTCTCACACCCTCACAATGGTTGTATTCCATTCCTGAAGGATCAAACATGACCACCTCTTCGGCCAAGTCATGAAAATCCCTTATGCTATCAATTTCTTCCAAGCCTCCATCTCCAAATGGTCCCCTAAAAAGGGATAATCCCTTAGTTGATCTGGAGGTTCTTGATGGGTGTGCATTTCTAACCTCCCTCCACATCTCTTAGAAGTTGACATATTCTCTATGATTGCACATGCTATCGGTGCTACCCTTCAGTTTGTTAGTACATCAAATATTTATGTGCTTTTTCAGTTAAAAAATTCATCAAACTTTCTACATTCCATTAAGATTCACTTAGGTAATAAATATACACTATCTAGCTCGTATCTAAAAACCCTACCCACACGACTTCCACCTTCATTGATATTATAAACCATCCTCATCATCATTGTGTCCCGTTAACAATGCAAACAAAAAAATCACCATTTGCATTGTCATGGAAGAATACTGATCAAAAAATGGTCTGGTAAAGGAATGAAAAGGTCCATACTATGAGAAGAAATGTTAAAAGCAATAGTGCACACAAGATACGTCGATTATCATTTCCTTCTAAGGACAAAAAGCACCCTACATTCATGGACAACATCAAACCTTTTCCTTCCCACAACAACCCCACCCCACCTTGAATATAGATAGAGCCACAGATGAAAGACTTAAATCTTCTATTGTTAAAGAAATCAAGTCATTACATTGTCCAAAGAACAAGACCATCTCAAAGAACGCAACACCAGTCTTTGCATTCACCACTCTCATTGCTACTATGGAAGGACATTAAAAGAAAATAGTTTTCCATGAAGGAATAAGGAAATACATCTCATCATCACATTGTTTCATGCCTTAAAGCATTGCCTTTTTTAATGATTTTATAGAAGACCACAACATTTTTATACCTAATGATGATATTAACGATATGGAATCATGGCCTGACATTGAAGCCTTCACAACTTTTTCCTAAAGCTTAGGCATCAACAGTTAAGAAGATACATCCGCCAATATAGCTCTAAATGAGATTGAAAATTTCATGGAATGGAACAACCATAGACACATTCATGATGCCGATATAGAGATTCAACACCTGAAATTATTATAAACCTATCGCATAGCATCTATAGAGACCGACACACATTTAAGGATCATTGCTACCTGGAACATTTGTGGATCATCCAATGCTAAAAGCAAACAAGCTATTCTTGGATTCATTTATAGTAATAACATGAATATTATCACCATTAAAGAGACCAAAAAACATCTTACTATTTTTTCTCTTAAAACCATAGGAGGAAACACATCAAAGAATGGTATGAAATATCACCTATATGATTCAAAGGGGGTGAGTGGTTGGTATCAATAACAATCTCTTTCATATCACTAGCCATGAATATCGAGATTTTAGTATTGTGATATATATAAAAAACAACACTGATTCTCACTCATGGATCTTTAATGGAACCTATAGGGAGCCTAGTTGAGACAAACAATGTTTTATTGATGAATTATCTGATCTCTCCAATGAATATGCTGATAACTCCTGGCTCATAGGAGGGGATGTCAATCTTATTATTGACACTCATGATAGACTTAATACCAATGGTTTGTTTGTCTCGACTCATTTTTTGACAAACTTTTCCAAAGCATAATCATTCAACATCATATGATCAACCTTCTACCGTCTAATCCTAATTATAATTGGAACTATGGAACCTCATGGGATAGAATAGACCATTTCCTATCTATGCAATCATGGGAAGATCACCATCCTCACACTTTTTCGATTGTGGTTTATAGACCCATTTTGATCATTTCCCTATTATCACCAATACTACTCGGACAACGTGGGGATACAAAACCCTTTTAGAATTAAAAGCTTCTGGTTTATAGACCCAGAACTATTTGCACCCAAACTAGGCCCCACCACTATTTTATCTGAATCTGACTATTATATACTTAATAATATCAAAATCATCAAAAACACACCAAACATTTAGGACAAATAGAAGAATGGAAAAATTAGGAAAAAAATGGATGAATTAGAAGCTAAATATGAAATAGCTGACAAGGACCCATACATTTACCCAAAATATACCCTATCCGTAAAATCAGGCATTGATGATATTGAAGCTCAACTAAAGATTCTTTGGAAACAAAGGCATAAGAGAAAATGGATGAAAGAAGGAGAAAGAAACACCAAATACTTTCAAAAATGCTGCAATAGCAATGCCAGAACCAATTTTATCCATAGTCTAAATATCAATGGTTCTCTCAACACCAACAAATACCTTATAACCACTCATATTGTTTCACACTTCAACAAAATTTTCAACAGCAGACATAACCCTACCATTCATATGTATATCAACTGGTCAAAGCTATTCCCAACTCCCATTGTCCCACCATCTAGACTCATTTTTCCTTTGATTGAGATTGAAATCAAAGAAGCTAGTCTTTGGTCTTAGTGCTGACTAGTCCCCAAGACATGATGGTATTATCATAGAGTTTTACCAAGTTATGTGGGAACACATCAAAATAGACTCCCTGCAACTCCTAACTCATATACATGACCATGATTACATCCATAACCAAATCAAAGTTCTCAACCAAACTCAGACAACTTTAATCAAGAAGGTTAATCAACCTGATTATGTTAAATAGTTTAGACCCATCAGTCTCATCAACTCATCCTATAACATTATATCAAAAATTTCTCACAACAGGATGAAACAAAAACTTAACAACACTATATGCCTGCAACATTTTGTCTTTCTTAAAGATAAAAACATCCAAGATGCATACATCATGGTGAATGAAACCATTCATTCTTGCCAAAAAAATCACGCTCATATTTTCATTCTCAAATTGGATTTTGAGAAAGCCTTTGACAGCATCAATTGAAATTATAAAAAATTTCCCACAACAAGATGAAACAAAAACTTAACAACATCATATGCCTGCAACAATTTGTCTTTCTTAAAGATAAAAACATCCAAGATGCATACATCATGGTGAATGAAACCATTCATTCTTTCCAAAAAAATCACGCTCATATTTTAGTTCTCAAATTGGATTTTGAGAAAGCCTTTGACAAAATCAATTGAAATTATCTCATTTGATGTATGAATGGATATGGTTTCCAACCTAGATACATGCATGCATATCCACCAATAAATTCTCTACTATTGTCAATGGGCTCACCTTTCAGATACATTCAAAACTCAAATGGCCTTAGGCAAGGAGACCCCTTCTCACCATGTCTCTTGATTATCATCACATCGATTCTTATCCATATGATAAAGATTGGCACAAAAAATTGTCTAATATAATCACCCATAGAGTGTCATGACAAACATCATTCATTATGTTGACGACACTATGATCCTTATTAAACCTAAGGATCCATGTGCATGGAATACCATTCAAATCATTAGCATTTTGTCTTACATATAATGGCTCAATATCAAACTAAAAAAATCTTCTATCATAGGCATGCACATTCATCCTAATCAAATGTAGATATTTCAAGGTTTTCTCAAATGTAAGACTGGAACATTTCCTTTAACATATCCATGCCTTCCCGTCTCACCATATCATGTTCTAATTTTTTTTGAAATCCCATCAACTATAAACTGAACCACACACTCAACTCATGGACAAACAACGTTCTCAACCTGGTAGGTAGATTTAAATTGCTCAACAACTCCCTCTCCATGATTAAAACCTAGTCGCCATCTCCATATCTGGTTTACTTATAAGATTTATGGGTATGCCTTATATACTTCTTTTGGACAACCCTGTGAACAACTAAGAGATCCATTCAGATAAAACCAACGGCTTGGAGTAAATAAACTAAGGAAACTGTAAAAATGGGGTTGTGGGAGAGAAAATGGCATAGACACCCAATCTTGAGTAAAAAAAATCTTAGGAAAAGGATCTTTTATTTGAAAATAAAAATAAATAAATAAATAAATAAATTGATTTTTTCATTCAAATTGCAGCGGGAATTTTTCTTGTAGCTCGACTTTTTCCACTTTTCATTACCTTAGTTGCATACCACTCCTTGAAAATGTTCTCAAAACCATAGGCAAAATCCAAAAATAATTCCTTCAAAATTACAACGTACCACATTTTCATAAGAACAATGTTCAATAGATAAAATGAAACATCATATGTTCTCCCAAGAGATATGGTGAATGGGGAATCACAAACCTTAAAATTCATGCTATTTGTACGATCACCAAGATAATTCTCCTGTTTTGTATAAATAAAAAGGCATTTGGAAGATTTTCATTGCAAAAAAATATACAAGAAAAAAAAGAAACTCTAGCAGCCCATGACTAAAGGTTATGCATCCCATCTATGGAAAAATATCATAAAGAATTCCACTAACATCTTACACATGATTAAAACACCTCCCCATGTTACCAAGAACATTAGTTTTTGGTACGAACATTGGTATCATTGTTCATTGATTCTATACTCAAATTGTAATATTCAGATACCCCATAGGTTGACTACCTTAAACATTGCCTCTTTTATGACTCTCCTAGGTAGTAATAGACATAAATGTCTCAAACATTCTCTCACTAACCACTTAACATGTGACATTGTTAATGACATTTTGCATGTCATGGATACTAGCACTACAAATCATATCTTATGGGCATGAGGAAACACTAACAAACCACACCAAGATTATCTCTTTCTAACTTAAAGAGGTCACTACAACTGACATTTGGAAGCGGGACCTCTCAAAGTCAAAATCATCCTATGGATCATAAAATATAAAAAAATATTAATTGATCACAGTCCTATGAAATGTGTATTCCATGGACCATCTAGATGTTATGTGCGTCATGAAAATTTTGAAACATCCTCACACCTCTTCATCCATTTCCTCATCACTACCCAACTTAGAAATCATTTCTTTTATAATAAAATAAACAAAGATATAAACGTTTACAACTTCACCAATTACCTAAAACCAAAAAAGCATCAACACATACATAAAACCCTAATGGCTGCCAATATATGTATTGCATCGACAAAGAGAAATAAAAGAAAAACAACAATCACAAATGCACCATCAATATAATCAATAGATGTTGAACACACATATGCACTCATTTAACATAGACATTGTGGGCTCTGATCTCCAAACCATAACATAAACACGATTAAAACTTAGCGGAAGCGAATCGGTAATCAGCGGAAGACAAAACTCACGGGAAATTAAAACTTTTCGTGACAAGAGCTTGAATCCAAAAAAGCTTCTTTCATAAAGAGAGATAAACTGTTTACATCTCAGGATAATTACTTCTCGAGTAATTATATACATCAAGATACAAAATCTCAAGATCACTATACCAAAGACTCCAAGACCTGAGAGTACATAGGACACATAGGACTGACTCTAACTACACCATATGGCAGGACAATCTCCACCTGAGATTACTGCTGCCCCTGATGCTGCTGCTGAGACTGATCACCTGTAGGCTGGTTCCTTCGTCTCCGATGTCCACCTAAAAAGTTGAAGCCTACGGGGTGAGACAATTATACATAATTGTCCCAGCGAGAGTTATAACTCTTCGCCAGAAGCTTTATTATAACATCAAAGAATATCTTAAATAGTAAAGCCTTCAAAGAATTCTATAACAGTTGCAGGTATAACAAGATCTCTACAATTTAGGAGATATGGAGAATATCAACATTATTGCAATGTAACATCAACCAACTAACTTGGAGTCATCTCTAACAAGTTATACTACATGGTTGATTATGTTTTACAAACAACATTATGCCCTGTGGAGATGAGGCTTACCACTCATACTCCAACTGATCGCTGAGAAGCCGCATCAGTATCATACATAGGTCATTAAGAGAGTCGGATTCTCATGACCTTCACCTTCCTCAGTCAGTAAGAGGATCACTTGTAGGACATCTCGTGTCTCTACTACTATAGCTCACCAGGGTAAACTGGTCCTTCGCTATTCTAGAGTCACAGTGGCGTTCTGTACTCTCTTCGTCATCAGGAGGTTTCATATTTACCTACCACTGATACAGATATCTGTGCTTTCTTCGTCATCAGGAGGTTTCATGTTTACCTACCACTGAAACGGTATGGAACTATAGTGAAGTATGGATGGATTCGACATCTACATCACTTTCCTACACTAGGATGTAAGGTTCTACACATCCATGTACCCCACATACTCAAAAGTATGTGCTCCAGGAGTTCCCTAAGGAAAACCTGTTTCACCATCACTTAATTTCTGACAATGATGGATCTATGATCAGGGCTCTACATTATACTTGATTAGTTAGGTACATTCAGTATTTCTTTAACAGCATACATTGTTCTTCAAACAATAATAGTAGCATAGCAGCTATAAAAGAAGAATACTAAATGTAACAGGCCTAACTCATATCAATCATTATTTCTCATTATCCTCATCACAAGTCATCTCTAAGGCATGACCTTGATGGTATTCATGGCTCTCATAGCCCATTATCAGCATAGGATGCCACTGGCAAGGCATCAGATTACTTTACTTATTCATAAGGCTAACAACATGCCTTTAATGAATATAACATCAACATCCATACCTGGATATGATTACCTTCATATCAGAACCTGCATGGTTAATACATCTGATAAAGGTAATGCAACAATAAGGAATGTACTTCCTACTCTTGTCATAAGAGTTAAATCTTTAATTTAAATCAAATAGAGTTTATTGCTCAAAAGCATGCCATTACCCTTGAATTAGGGTTTACTATTCACATTAAGGTGAATTAAACTCATAACATCATCATGTATGAGTAACATCTTCATTGATGCACTTAGATTAGTTAAGAGTTCATCATTTATTATAATTAGTGTTTCTATGACCTCACAAGGGTGGACCATACCCTAATTATGCTCACTTATGTGCATTGGAGATACTTTACTCGAGTTTCCACTTAAAAAGGGTACTTTCTCTCTCTAGAAGTACTTTCTCTCTCTAGAAGTACTTTCTCTCTCATCATAATGTTAGGTGATGTCAACATCACTCTAAAACAGGTTAGATTGAGTCATCATAGGCTAACATAGCCAAAAGCATCACCATTATGTGATTAGAGTTACTTTCTCTCTCTAGGGTACTCTCTCTTTCATCATACTAATGGTTGATGGTAACATTAGATTAGATCAAGTTGGATAGAGTCATTATGACTAAAAACATCATTCTCATGTAATTAGGGTTTGAATTGAGCAAGGTATAACTTAATTGACCCTTCAGGGGTATTTTGGTAATTCACCCCATTGATCATCATCATGGTCCAAACCTTAGTCAATTAACCCCTTACTATCCTATATTATTATAAGGGTTTGATTTGGGCAACATTGAACCATTTACATCATCAAATGATTGAATGAGGTCAACCTTGAATCACATTGATTGATTTCAATCATTAATCATCAATTGAATTGAGATCGATTGAAAGTGTTGACCGTTTGCCCACTTTGACTTTCCAAGACCGCGAGCCTCCTTCTAACTCCAAGACCGCGAGCCATCATGCATTCAAGACCGCGAGCCTCTGCAAGGGGTTCAAGACCGCGAAGCCTTCCATTGGTTCAAGTTAATGTTGAGACCGCGAAGATCAATTTGATGTTGAGTCCGCGAAGAGGTGTTGACCGTTTAGCTAGTTTGACCTCAGGACCGTGAGGCCCTTCACGGTCTTGAGACCACGAGCCTCCTCTCGGTCTTGAGACCGCGAGCCCCCTCACGGTCTTGAGACCGCGAGCCCTCTCACGGTCTTCAGACCGCGAGGCTCTCATGGTCTCAGCCGCTTGGTCCTTCAACAAGGCTCAAAGGTGCAACCAATAATGTCAAACGACGTTGAAGCCTTCAAAAGGTCCAATCCATGTTTACCACCTATGGATTAGGTTAATCAAGATTATGCTTGACCAATTGGTCAACCAATTGACCCTCAATTGTTGACCAAGTAGGATTGAAATCGATTCAATTAGGGTCTATCAATGTTCACCCATCAACACTCAACAATGTGCATCAACACAAGGTTGAACCCTTCAATTGAGCTCCAATTGGGCCCAAACTTGGCCCAAACGGTCTTGAGGTCATGTGGGTGGACCCCAAATGGTCTTAAGACCGCTTTCCCAAGATTTCATCAAATTCTAAGGTGATTTGATAGGGGTTGAACCATGATTGAACCACAAAACAGAATTTTGATTAAATTGATAACTTATTTGCAATTGGGTCCTCAATTGGTCAAATTACTCAACCCTAGACCTTCAAACGGTCTTGGGTGATTGTCCTCTCGGTCTTGAGACCGTTTGGATGAGTTCCAAACGGTCTTGAGACCGTTTGCCCATCCAAATTTTGGATTCTAGTGCAGATTCATCAAGGTCTGACCCATTGAGTTGATGATTATATCAATATTTAATTGCAAAGTAATTTGGTGTAATTGTACCTTCAATTGGTCAACAAATCTTGACCCCAGACCTCCAAACGGTCTTGGTTGATTGCCCTCGCGGTCTTGAGACCGTTTGGTGACCCCCAAACGGTCTTGAGACCGTTTAGGTCAATCAACCCTAAAAACCCTAATTAGGTCACCATAATTTCAGTACTGATTTTATCTAGGGTTAGCCCTAGTATTCACCCTTCAACTCTTAGCCCGTTTGGAATTAGACCATCAAACTTGGTGAGTTGTTAATTAACATAACTTTGAACAGTAATCTCATACGGTCAACGCCTAGTCAACGACCTTACACGGTCTTGAGACCGTTTGCCCAAAAAGGCAATTTCAGACCGTTTGAATTTCAGGAATAAATTCAAATAAAGTTGTTACTTAAAAAGGTCATATCTCCCGATTCCTTTGGAGTTAGCCTCCCAAATTTTGAGTATAATTAGCCTATATAATTAGGAACAGATTTCTTATACGGTCCACGCTCGGTCAACGGGACCAAACGGTCTTGAGACCGTTTTCCCTGTCGCGGTCTCGAGACCGTTTGCTCACCTCGCGGTCTTGAGTCCGAGAGAGCAAACTGTTAGGACCGTTTAAGGAAAAGAAAAGCGGTGGGTTTTTCTTGGAAATCACGCCTTCATCTCCTAGCTCAAGAACAGTACGAATATCCCATGGGTGTGCTTGCAAAATAGCAGGGAAAAGTAGGGAAATACTAAGAGCTATCATTAAAACGCATATAAAGATGCACATAGTAAAGCATAGGTTTAGAGTTATAAAACCCGCCTAAAGCTTGCTTCTTGAGCTCCAAGCTTTCAAGCTCCAAGCTCTAATGGCGTCCTTGAGTTCTTACAGGTTTTCCAAGGTGAAAACTCCAAGGAAGGATGAAAAGAGACGGCTAGAAAGGTAGGGTTTCAAGAGTTAGCCATGAAGATGACCTTGAATTCGAGTTTTAACCATGGAATTAGGCAAGAAGAGGGGTTTAAACCTACCTTGCACCCCTTGGTCGTCCTCCTTAGCTCCAAGGCAGTCCTTGGTCTTCTTTGGTGAAATGAAACAGTAAGGGAACGAAGGGTGAGTTCCCTTGCAACTAAGGGAAGGAGAGCTTATATACATGGGGTAGGATTTTCAACATTAGTTCATAAGTTGTCCATAATTCCAACTAGGTCCCTCCTTCTTTACTTGATCGTTCCTTCCTATTTATTCAAAGGACAAACCTTCTCTTAAGGTTTTAGGAAAAGAAGGTAAAGGAGAGCAAGCTAATAATGAGGTACATACATAAAGAAATATTGCACATATACCCTGATTATTCAATCACAAGGCATATCTCATAACTTGATAATTCAATTGAGGCGACTCCCTCATCATTTCTTCTCTAAATGATGGAAAGAGTCTAAAAAGATACATTAGATGACATATTTCACAATTTCATCCCTTTATTTGGGTAAATTGCATTTTACCCCAAACTAGGGTTTCAAGCACCGGGATTGCTTCCACAGCTGCACCTTGGTGCCTTAGCTTGGGAAACCCCTCAAACTTTGCTAAAAAGATTTCTCATGATGTCTCAACATCAGAGGAACATCTCATCATGTGCAAATTGCAAGCTAACCTTTTTAACTGGGTAAATTGCACATAGGTCCCTGTATATCAAAACAATGCTACTACTTTAAATATAAAGGAGCAAATACTGAGATATATGTTTCTGAGAACTTAATTACATGCTCAGAGTTAATCACAAAGATTTAATTACATATTTAGGCAAAACACCTAGGGTTAACTCATAACCCAGGTCAGGGATGTTACAAATTATCCACCCCTTACAAGGATTTCGTCCCCGAAATCGATAAAACATACTAAGAGAAAAGGGCAGGATACTTCCTTCTCATCTCATCCTCTAACTCCCAAGTGGCTTCTTCAATACCACGATGGTTCCAGAGGACTTTCACAAGACTTATATCTTTCTTCTTTAACTTTTTAATTCGTTTATCAAGGATTGACATTGGTCCCTCCTCATAGGATATGTCATCATTCAATTCTACCTCCATAGGTTGTAGAACTGACTCGGTGTCTGGGTGACATTTCTTCAACATAGAAATGTGAAACACAGGATGTAACCTCTGTAATTCTGGGGGAAGCTCTAGTTCATATGCTACCTTTCCAATCCGTTCAATGATTGGATAAGGCCCCATATATCTAGGAGCTAACTTCCCTTTCCTTCCAAAACAAAGGACCCCTTTCCAAGGTGAGACCTTAAGATACACTTTGTCTCCAATTTGGAACTCTAAGGGTCTACGACGTTTGTCAGCATAAGATTTCTGCCTATCCTGAGAAGTCTTAATCTTATGTTGTATAACTTTAATCTTTTCTGTGGTTTGCTGCACCAGGTCAGGACCTAACAACTGGTGCTCACCAGTCTCAAACCAACACAAGGGTGATCTACAACGTCTACCATATAAGGCTTCATAAGGTGTCATATCAATACTATGCTGATAGCTATTGTTATAGGCAAACTCTATCAAGCTTAGGTGTAGATCCCAACTTCCGGTGAACTGGAGGACACATGCTCTAAACAAGTCTTCTAGGGTCTGTATGGTCCTTTCTGACTGTCCATCAGTCTGCGGATGAAAGGCCGTACTAAACCTTAGCTTGGTGCCTAAGGCTCTGTGTAACTGTTCCCAGAAATGACTTGTAGACTGAGGACCTTTGTCAGAAACTATTGTGACAGGAACTCCGTGCAAACGCACTATCTCTTGAACATACAACTCTGATAACCTTTCAGCAGAATAGGTTGTTTTGACAGGTAAGAAATGTGCTGTCTTAGTCAACCTATCAACAATTACCCAAATGGAATCATGTCCTTTGCTTGTCCTGGGTAGGCCAACAACAAAGTCCATGGTTACATGGTCCCACTTCCACTGTGATATGGGTAAAGGTTGCATTGTTCCTGCAGGCTTCTGGTGTTCAGCTTTAACTTGCTGACACACAGGACACCTCAGAACAAACTCTGCAACGTCCTTCTTCATCCCAGACCACCAATACAGATCTTTCAAATTCCGATACATCTTGGTGCTCCCTGGATGCATAGCATACATGGAAGAATGGGCTTCTTCCAGGACTAACTTTCTCAAATTGTCCACATCTGGCACTATCATTCTTCCATTATAACAAGCTACTTGATCTTTTGAGTCATGAAAACCATCTAGCTTCTCATTTCCATACTCAGATCTTATATGTTGAACTGCAGCATCACCTAGCTGTGCCTCTTTAATCTGATCCCTTAGAGTAGGTTTAATATGCATCTCAGCTAACAAACCGGTTAACAATGACACCTTCAACTGTACATTGTATTGCCTTAAAGAGATAAGCATATCTCTTCTAGAGCATACTAAAGAGTTTAGTTGTGCTCTATTCATGGTTGATGTTGCTGATTTCCTACTCAAGGCATCTGCAACAACATTGGCCTTGCCTGGATGGTAATCAATTGTACAGTCATAGTCCTTGATTAACTCCATCCAACGACGTTGCCTCATGTTGAGCTCATGCTGAGAGAAGATATACTTAAGGTTTTTGTGGTCTGTGAAAATCTGGAATGTCTCTCCGTAGAGATAATGTCTCCAGATCTTCAAAGCATGAACCACAGCAGCTAACTCTAGATCGTGTGTTGGATAATTTTCCTCGTGTTTCTTAAGCTGTCGGGAAGCAAAAGAAATCACTTGTTTATCCTGCATCAACACACATCCAAGTCCATTCTTAGAAGTATCACAGAAAACTATATACCCTTTTTCTTGTTCAGGTAGCACTAGCACAGGTGCACTTGTCAACCTCTCCTTCAGCAACTGGAAAGATTGTTGACACTTATCACTCCAAGAAAAAGGAACATCTTTCCGGGTTAACTTGGTCAAAGGTAAATCTATAGAACTAAAGTTCTTAATGAACCTTCGATAATAGCCAGCTAACCCCAAGAAACTTCGAATCTCCGTCGGTGTCTTTGGTTGTTCCCATTGTAGAATAGATTCTACCTTTGTAGGGTCAACACGAATTCCCGAGGCGGATATCACATGTCCAAGAAAAGATACCTCCGGCAGCCAGAACTCACATTTTCTAAACTTAGCGTACAACTTATGTTCTCTTAGTAAGGTCAAAGCTTGGCGAAGATGCTGCTCATGCTGCTGGGCATCCTTACTATAAATCAGTATGTCATCTATGAAGACGACAATACACTGATCAAGGAAAAGTCGAAAAACTCTATTCATAAGTTCCATAAATGCAGCTGGTGCATTGGTTAGTCCAAACGACATAACCGTGAACTCATAGTGACCATATCTTGTTCTAAAGGCAGACTTGGATATGTCACTATCCTTAATGCAGAGTTGATGATATCCAGACCTCAAGTATATCTTTGAGAAGACTGTTGCACCACGCAACTGGTCAAAGAGATCATCAATTCTCGGCAGAGGATACTTATTCTTTATTGTTACTTTATTGAGTTGTCTGTAGTCAATGCACAACCGCATTGACCCATCTTTCTTTTTAACAAACAAGACCGGAGCACCCCAAGGTGAAGTACTCGGTCAGATAAAACCTCTCTCAAGTAGCTCTTGAAGCTGTTTCTTGAGTTCTGCCATCTCGGCAGGCGCCATTCTATACGGAGTCTGAGCTATGGGTTTTGTATCTGGAATCAGATTGATTTCAAAGTCAATCTCCCGAGGTGGTGGCATACCAGGAAGTTCTTCAGGAAACACATCTTCGAATTCCCTAACTATAGGAACTTCGGCAGGATTGGAACTTTCCTTGGTAACATCTACCACATGGGCTAAGAATGCATAACATCCTTGCCTCAACAGCTTATCAGCAACCATAGCTGACACAAGACAGGTGGGCAGAATCTTTCTTTCACCTTGAAAGATCCATGTGTTGCTTTCATCAGCAAACACAGCCAACTTGGACTCACAATCCAAGACAACTCTATACCTTTCTAAGGTATCCATCCCAAGGATTATATCAAATCCCTGCATATCAAGTGGTATAAGATCCACTTGAATGCGATGGTCAGAAAAGAAAAGGATGCAGGAAGAACATACCTCCTGTGAAACGGCAGACCCACTCAACGGAGTCTCTAACAACAAACTATCTGCTCTATGACTAACAGTCACATTGCAGTTACGAATCACTTCACGAGTGATGAAAGAGTGCGTAGCACCCAGATCAATCAGAACGGATACAACACAGGATATAGACATATCAGAATATAAAAGTTTCATCTGACCTGTCACTACCCGTGGATTGACCACTGCCTCAGGTGGGTTCATAGCATAGAACCTCGCAGTCGCCTGGTGTTGAGGTGGTGCTGATGATCCAGCTTGAGACGCTTGTCCACGTCCTCGAGCTGCTCCTTGATGTTGTCTATTCTGAGATCCCTGTTGATTCTGTCTCGGGGTTTGTTGTGTCACTCCGACAGGCCTAGAACGGCAATCCTTCATCAAGTGTCCCACCTTACCATAGTTGTAGCAACTCTTCTCCTGTTGCTGTGGTCTGGGTGGTCCAGTAACTGACACTGATGCAGAACTGTGCGTCCCTTTGAAGCGGTTGACTCCGCCCTCTACCTCTGCTTGGTGTCCATTGAGTTTGAAAACTCGATCTGCGTGGTGGAGGGTTAGGTGCAGAGAATCTAGGTTTCTTGGAATCCCTAGATGAAGAACCCTGGAACTGTGGATATCTTTTATGGGTTTGTCTTTTCTCAACCACAGATCTCTCTATCCTTCGGACTGACTCAACAAAAGTAGAGAATCTCTCTCTGTTTTCTAAGGCAGACACAGGGGTTGACATATCAGAATTCAAACCCTTTTCGAATCTTCTGATTCTTTCCTCATTCGTAGCGGCCATGTGCGGACAGAACCGCAACAACTCCATGAACTTAGCTTCATACTCACTAATGTTCATCATACCCTGCCTTAGTTTCTCAAACTGAGAGATCTTCTCATCTAGGAAGGTCTTTGGAAAATATCTATTGATAAATTCCCGACGAAACTCTTCCCATGAGAACTCTACTCCAGGTCTCTTCTGCTCTTCCATGTTCCACCAGTGACCAGCACTGCCTTTGAGAAGATAGACAACATGTCTAACCTTCTCAGCTTCCGGAATCATAAGAATCCTGAAAGCCTTCTCCAACTCTGTCAACTATAAGTCAGCATCTGCAGGGTCGGCAGTTCCGAAGTACTCGGTAGCTCCGACACGACGAAGTCGTTCGAATGTCTTACCAATACCTTGTGCTTCAGGCTGGACAGGTGCCCTGGGTGTAGGAATGGGCATCCTATCGGTTATATGTGTCATGGCAGTCATGAACTGCCCGAACATCGTCTGTACAGCTGGATCACTCATGTCAGCTGGGTCGAACTGAGGTGGCTCTCTTGGCGACTCAGGTGCAGGTTGTTCTATTCTCGGAACTCTTGCACCACCTCGAGGTGCACTAGCACTACTCTCTGCCACGTGCTCATCACGATGTTCTGACATTCTTATGTATCTTCTTCTCCTGAGGAGCAGAAGATTCTATTAGATAAGGAAGGAGTACTAAAGGTAGACTCGACATCCTAAGTCCTATGCCTCTGTAGACTCAACTGAACCTGGAGCTCTGATACCACTAGTTGTGGGCTCTGATCTCCAAACCATAACATAAACACGATTAAAACTTAGCGGAAGCGAATCGGTAATCAGCGGAAGACAAAAATCACGGGAAATTAAAACTTTTCGTGACAAGAGCTTGAATCCATAAAAGCTTCTTTCATAAAGAGAGATAAACTGTTTACATCTCAGGATAATTACTTCTCGAGTAATTATATACATCAAGATACAAAATCTCAAGATCACTATACCAAAGACTCCAAGACCTGAGAGTACAGAGGACACATAGGACTGACTCTAACTACACCATATGGCAGGACAATCTCCACCTGAGATTACTGCTGCCCCTGATGCTGCTGCTGAGACTGATCACCTATAGGCTGGTTCCTTCGTCTCCGACGTCCACCTAAAAAGTTGAAGCCTACGGGGTGAGACAATTATACATAATTGTCCCAGCGAGAGTTATAACTCTTCGCCAGAAGCTTTATTATAACATCAAAGAATATCTTAAATAGTAAATCCTTCAAAGCATTCTATAACAGTTGCAGGTATAACAAGATCTCTACAATTTAGGAGATATGGAGAATATCAACATTATTGCAATGTAACATCAACCAACTAACTTGGAGTCATCTCTAACAAGTTATACTACATGGTTGATTATGTTTTACAAACAACATTATGCCCTGTGGAGATGAGGCTTACCACTCATACTCCAACTGATCGCTGAGAAGCCGCATCAGTATCATACATAGGTCATTAAGAGAGCCGGATTCTCATGACCTTCACCTTCCTCAGTCAGTAAGAGGGTCACTTGTAGGACATCTCGTGTCTCTACTACTATAGCTCACCAGGGTAAACTGGTCCTTCGCTATTCTAGAGTCACAGTGGCGTTCTGTACTCTCTTCGTCATCAGGAGGTTTCATATTTACCTACCACTGATACGGATATCTGTGCTTTCTGTCATCAGGAGGTTTCATGTTTACCTTCCACTGATACGGTATGGAACTATAGTGAAGTATGGATGGATTCCACATCTACATCACTTTCCTACACTAGGATGTAAGGTTCTACACATCCATGTACCCCACATACTCAAAAGTATGTGCTCCAGGAGTTCCCTAAGGAAAACCTGTTTCACCATCACTTAATTTCTGACAATGATGGATCTATGATCAGGGCTCTACATTATACTTGATTAGTTAGGTACATTCAGTATTTCTTTAACAACATACATTGTTCTTCAAACAATAACAGTAGCATAGCAGCTATAAAAGAAGAATACTATATGTAACAGGCCTAACTCATATCAATCATTATTTCTCATTATCCTCATCACAAGTCATCTCTAAGGCATGACCTTGATGGTATTCATGGCTCTCATAGCCCATTATCAGCATAGGATGCCACTGGCAAGGCATCAGATTACTTTACTTATTCATAAGGCTAACAGCATGCCTTTAATGAATATAACATCAACATCCATACCTGGATATGATTACCTTCATATCAGAACCTGCATGGTTAATACATCTGATAAAGGTAATGCAACAATAAGGAATGTACTTCCTACTCTTGTCATAAGAGTTAAATCTTTAATTTAAATCAAATAGAGTTTATTGCTCAAAAGCATGCCATTACCCTTGAATTAGGGTTTACTATTCACATTAAGGTGAATTAAACTCATAACATCATCATGTATGAGTAACATCTTCATTGATGCTCTTAGATTAGTTAAGAGTTCATCATTTATTATAATTAGGGTTTCTATGACCTCACACGGGTGGACCATACCCTAATTATGCTCACTTATGTGCATTGGAGATACTTTACTCGAGTTTCCACTTAAAAAGGGTACTTTCTCTCTCTAGAAGTACTTTCTCTCTCTATAAGTACTTTCTCTCTCATCATAATGTTAGGTGATGTCAACATCACTCTAAAACAGGTTAGATTGAGTCATCATAGGCTAACATAGCCAAAAGCATCACCATTATGTGATTAGAGTTACTTTCTCTCTCTAGGGTACTCTCTCTTTCATCATACTAATGGTTGATGGTAACATTAGATTAGATCAAGTTGGATAGAGTCATTATGACTAAAAACATCATTCTCATGTAATTAGGGTTTGAATTGAGCAAGGTATAACTTAATTGACCCTTCAGGGGTATTTTGGTAATTCACCCCATTGATCATCATCATGGTCCAAACCTTAGTCAATTAACCCCTTACTATCCTATATTATTATTAGGGTTTGATTTGGGCAACATTGAACCATTTACATCATCAAATGATTGAATGAGGTCAACCTTGAATCACATTGATTGATTTCAATCATTAATCATCAATTGAATTGAGATCGATTGAAAGTGTTGACCGTTTGCCCACTTTGACTTTCCAAGACCGCGAGCCTCCTTCTAACTCCAAGACCGCGAGCCATCATGCATTCAAGACCGTGAGCCTCTGCAAGGGGTTCAAGACCGCGAAGCCTTCCATTGGTTCAAGTTAATGTTGAGACCGCGAAGATCAATTTGATGTTGAGTCCGCGAAGAGGTGTTGACCGTTTAGCTAGTTTGACCTCAGGACCGCGAGGCCCTTCACGGTCTTGAGACCGCGAGCCTCCTCTCGGTCTTGAGACCACGAGCCCCCTCACGGTCTTGAGACCGCGAGCCCTCTCACGGTCTTGAGACCGCGAGGCTCTCATGGTCTCAGCCGCTTGGTCCTTCAACAAGGCTCAAAGGTGCAACCAATAATGTCAAATGATGTTGAAGCCTTCAAAAGGTCCAATCTATGTTTACCACCTATGGATTAGGTCAATCAATATTATGCTTGACCAATTGGTCAACCAATTGACCCTCAATTGTTGACCAAGTAGGATTGAAATCGATTCAATTAGGGTCTATCAATGTTCACCCATCAACACTCAACAATGTGCATCAACACAAGGTTGAACCCTTCAATTGAGCTCCAATTGGGCCCAAACTTGGCCCAAACGGTCTTGAGGTCATGTGGGTGGACCCCACATGGTCTTAAGACCGCTTGCCCAAGATTTCATCAAAGTCTAAGGTGATTTGATAGGGGTTGAACCATGATTGAACCACAAAACAGAATTTTGATTAAATTGATAACTTATTTGCAATTGGGTCCTCAATTGGTCAAATTACTCAACCCTAGACCTTCAAACGGTCTTGGGTGATTGTCCTCTCGGTCTTGAGACCGTTTGGATGAGTTCCAAACGGTCTTGAGACCGTTTGCCCATCCAAATTTTGGATTCTAGTGCAGATTCATCAAGGTCTGACCCATTGAGTTGATGATTATATCAATATTTAATTGCAAAGTAATTTGGTGTAATTGTACCTTCAATTGGTCAACAAATCTTGACCCCAGACCTCCAAACGGTCTTGGTTGATTGCCCTCGCGGTCTTGAGACCGTTTGGTGACCCCCAAACGGTCTTGAGACCGTTTAGGTCAATCAACCCTAAAAACCCTAATTAGGTCACCATAATTTCAGTACTGATTTTATCTAGGGTTAGCCCTAGTATTCACCCTTCAACTCTTATCCCGTTTGGAATTAGACCATCAAACTTTGTGAGTTGTTAACTAACATAATTTTTAACAGTAAACTCATACGGTCAACGCCTAGTCAACGACCTTACACGGTCTTGAGACCGTTTGCCCAAAAAGGCAATTTCAGACCGTTTGAATTTCAGGAATAAATTCAAATAAAGTTGTTACTTAAAAAGGTTATATCTCCCTATTCCTTTGGAGTTAGCCTCCCAAATTGTGAGGGTAATTAGCCTATATAATTAGGAACAGATTTCTTATACGGTCCATGCTTGGTCAATGGGGCCAAACGGTCTTGAGACCATTTTCCCTGTCGCGGTCTCGAGACCGTTTGCTCACCTCACGGTCTTGAGTCCGAGAGAGCAAACTGTTAGGACCGTTTAAGGAAAAGAAAAGCGGTGGGTTTTTCTTGGAAATCACGCCTTCATCTCCTAGATCAAGAACAGTACGAATATCCCATGGGTTTTCTTGCAAAATAGCAGGGAAAAGTAGGGAAATACTAAGAGCTATCATTAAAACGCATATAAAGATGCACATAGTAAAGCATAGGTTTAGAGTTATAAAACCCGCCTAAAGCTTGCTTCTTGAGCTCCAAGCTTTCAAGCTCCAAGCTCTAATGGCGTCCTTGAGTTCTTACAGGTTGGCCAAGGTGAAAACTCCAAGGAAGGATGAAAAGAGACGGCTAGAAAGGTAGGATTTCAAGAGTTAGCCATGAAGATGACCTTGAATTCGAGTTTTAACCATGGAATTAGGCAAGAAGAGGGGTTTAAACCTACCTTGCACCCCTTGGTCGTCCTCCTTAGCTCCAAGGCAGTCCTTGGTCGTCTTTGGTGAAATGAAACAGTAAGGGAACGAAGGGTGAGTTCCCTTGCAACTAAGGGAAGGAGAGCTTATATACATGGGGTAGGATTTTCAACATTAGTTCATAAGTTGTCCATAATTCCAACTAGGTCCCTCCTTCTTTACTTGATCGTTCCTTACTCTTTATTCTAAGGACAAACCTTCTCTTAAGGTCTTAGGAAAAGAAGGTAAAGGAGAGCAAGCTAATAATGAGGTACATACATAAAGAAATATTGCACATATACCCTGATTATTCAATCACAAGGCATATCTCATAACTTGATAATTCAATTGAGGTGACTCCCTCATCATTTCTTCTCTAAATGATGGAAAGAGTCGAAAAAGATACATCAGATGACATATTTCACAATTGGATCCCTTTATTTGGGTAAATTGCATTTTACCCCAAACTAGGGTTTCAAGCACCGGGATTGCTTCCACAGCTGCACCTTGGTGCCTTAGCTTGGGAAACCCCTCAAACTTTGCTAAAAAGATTTCTCATGATGTCTCAACATCAGAGGAACATCTCATCATGTGCAAATTGCAAGCTAACCCTTTTAACTGGGTAAATTGCACATAGGTCCCTGTATATCAAAAGAATGCTACTACTTTAAATATAAAGGAGCAAATACTGAGATATATGTTTCTGAGAACTTAATTACATTCTCAGAGTTAATCACAAAGATTTAATTACATATTTAGGCAAAACACCTAGGGTTAACTCATAACCCAGGTCAGGGATGTTACAAACATCATCACATTAATATGGAGGAGAGAAATGATGATAAAATCCATAACAACACCTTTGGAGATAGCCATATCAGTGGTATACAATTCACCTTTGAAGAAATCACGGAGGATGACAGTGGCTTCAAGAGATCATATCTAGAATTCATATCTATTACATTTGTATTATTTCATATTTCTAGAGACTCATTGTCTAAGTGGTGCCCCCCCCATGATACAACAATACTTTTACATTTCATCTTGGTCTCTATTTCTTTTCTATTTCTAAATCACTTTGAACCACCTCTGAAGAACTCAAAGCAATTTTTTTCTACCATGTACTACCGATCTGCATGTAGTTTGTGTGATGCCCCAGCATGCCATAGAGAGATATTACTAAAAAAAAAAGTGGAATTAAACTAATCAAACTTGGTTACCAGAAAGTAGATGAAATTAACACCATTTCACATATCCACCTCAAGCGGAAACATATCACATTAGAGTCCACAAAAGCCACTTGTATATATATAACACCTACCAAAAGTTTATTACATATAGTTGTTTACTGGCTCATTGGACACAACATGCACATAAGGTAACCTATTCACAAACATGCATGCTATATTTGTACAACAAAGGCATAAATACAAAACATCATCTCAATATACGTTATCTATAAAACTCTCCTAAGGACCTGAGAGTACATGTACGACACATAGGAGTCTACAACAAAACATAAGAAGCTCATCTGACCTTTACTCAAGTACTTCTCCTCTTGCTACTCAACCTCAACCACACGACCTCTATCTCCTCATGCTCGACCACCCTAAAGATGTGGAAACCCACAAGGAGAGACCAAATGTCCCAATGAGAGATATAGCTCTCCACCAATGTCTATTAAAAGCACAGATATTGAAGCAGGTAGATAACATATTTGACATGTTGAGAAGATTAAGCTAAATGATACATATCCAACATGTAATGCAAATCAAACAAACTAGGCAGTTACCACTGAGTAGTAGAAAAATTAATATTTTTGGAAGGAATATGAAGAACATGTATAACAATTGATTTCTCTTGCTGCATTATAATTCAAGAAATTAGTACAAAGATAACACAAAGAGTTCATCGAATATGGAGCCTATGACCCTAAGGAAAATATACTACACAACTGTATTATGTATATTCTTATTTCCCTAAGGATTTCAGTCGTATCACTCAAATCCAATCAACCACTACTAAGTCAAAATTAGTGCCATACAAGGTGAATGGAAGATCCAGAATCAACAATCTCTCCAACACCTCTTGGCTAATACAAGAGAAACATTGTAGAGACATATCAGTCAACTGTAAAACAACGACATATAGTCGAGCTGAAGGATTGGCTCACTCGTGGCCATCCATATATAAAGACCTAGCCCGTCTTGGTACATGTCATGGTGCTATAAGAACATGCTCACGCATGGTTGTTCTTAAAAAGAAGGATTAGCACACACATGGCCTTCCATATCACAAAGAGAGTAGCTCACACATGCCCATTTCACACAACATGTAATTATGTATGCAAGGATATACTCGACATGCACCCCCACATATTCAAAAATATGCACTCTGAGTTTCCTGTAAGAATGACTCATTTCACCATCCAACACTAAGAATGACACTAGAATCGATCTATGGATCATGGAACCTACATGATTAGTGTTCCACTTGATTAATTAAGACAATTGGGTGTCTTTAGCATCAATCAAGTTACAACGTATAAATCCATCACAAACTCTACAAAGATAAGGGAATAGTGCATATCTAGAATATATAAAACATATAAGGTGTGAACTTGTCACGTCACTACATGATACTCATAGAACTATCATTTACAAGGCCATCACCAATGTCACATCACTATAGGATATCAATCCCTCAATCATATCACTATAGGATATCACATCACAATAGGCATTAAGGCTTCACCGGGTCATAGGATCCATCACATAAATATGATCTCATTATGTCTCATCAAGGCTCATAACCATCACCATGTCTCATTTGATAACCTCCATAGAATACCCAAGATATGGCATTCATTTCACCTACAAGGTTAGGGGTTCATAAATAAGAGAGAGAAAACATCATAATGTGGTTACCACTTCAAATGAGACAAGAAGACCAACATATTTCCCATCAATAGTGTTAGCATTACATGTTTAGTCGATTAGGGTTTCATATCATAATGAAGCACCAAACCCTAATCTCATCACCTCCCACTTCCTTGGAGGATATTGGGATTGGAACATCATTAATCAAACATGCTTAGAGTATTATGTCATCAACACTAACTATCCACATCATCACAGGTGCATGTGTACCATCTCATTATGTTATACATGTGTTACGACCATGAACTCAAGTGAGTGTATCAACCACCTACCAAACATGTGTCACGACCACACCCAAAGCAAGTGTCTCGACCTCAAGCCATCTAGGAGTCTCAACCAAGAGAATAACATGTGTCTTGACCACCACAAAGTAGGTTTCTCAACCATGCATAAAACAAGCATATCGACCATGATCATAACACATGTCTCAACAATCCATAAAATAAGAGTCTCAACCGCAACAAAACCATGTGTCTCGACCATCCATAAATAAAGAGTCTCGACCACAAAAAAACCATGTATCTCTACCTCTACCCACATGGTGTCTCGACCACCATCAAGGGCATCTCTTGACTAAGATAAAACCAATAATGAAGACAAAAACCAAAACATAGGTCTCGACCATGAACAATATATATCTCTCAATAAGACAAGATCAAGGTGTAGTGACCACCAATATCAAGCTACCCTAAAAACAATTAGCCAATATCAAAATAGATATAAACCTTGTTCAAAGTAGAAGGTTAAAATCAAGGTGGGTCACCGTTAACAAGGTGGAAAAACTCCATGCAAGAAGCACATCAAAACCTTGAAAATTAAATTTCAACATAAACCTTAATGAAAGACACAAGTTGGAAGAAGACCAAGCTTCAACCTCAATAAAACCAACTCAAAACCTCAAGTGAATACAAGGTTAACCAAAGCATGGTGATAAAACCAAGAAACACGATGCATGTATGATTATCACCTCAAGCATCACTTAACAAATCAGGTACAAGAATTTAGGGTTTAAGAAAGAGTGTAATCTTCATGAGAATACTACAAAGTCTTAAACCTTAGATCATGGGAATTTCATATATAATATGAGAATCAAGTCTATAGATCAAAATAGTAGAATGCAAGTAGTATTATTATGCAAGTAATAGAAGAAGGTAGAGAGTTATATAACCCACCTTAAATAAAGAACCAAGCTCTAAGATCAAAGTCTCCAAAGAAGAAGATGAAGCTCCAACCAAAGTCAACACTTTAGCCAAAAATCAACTCCAAAGAGAAGAACACCATGGTCAAAAGGATTCTCAAGAAGAAGGGCAAGAAACCCTAGGCCAAAACAAGAAGAAAATAGAGAGATGAGAAGAAAACTTCCTCGCACTTGGGTACCACCTTGTCAAAATAGGGTCTTCGACCCTTTGTTATGAGGAGTTTTCCCTCAAAATGACCACCATGGATAATCCACATTCTATGTCCAAGAAAGGGGAAGAAGAAAAGTAGGTTTCCAAAGGAAAAATGTGATCAATGGAAAAGAACCACTTACTATGAAGAGAAAGCACCAAGAATCACCGCAAGGAAGGTGATCAAGATCCAAAGAACCATATGTAAGGTTGGTCGACCTCCAAAGAACCCAAGATTAGTCCTTCTTGCTCCACCAAGGTCCAAGGACAAACATAAGAGAAGGGAGAATTAAGAGGGACAAGAAAGATACTTTCATTAAGAAGAGAGAGGTCATATACTCAAACGAGGAGGGAAGCAATGTAGGGGTGAGGTGTCAACATAAGAGAGCACCAAAGGGACACTTATCCATAAAAGAAACTAACATGCAACCACTATATGCATGCATGTAACCTATGGTGATAAAACCTAGGTGGGGTCTCGACCACTTGGGTCACTACACCCTAGGGTTTGAAGCAAACCTCAAGATACCTTGTCTAACCACTACACAAGGTCACCAAACAAGCGTGCTCGAGACACACCACAAGGAGATAACCATCTCAACCAAAAGCACCTCAAGACCACCAAGGTCGAGAAAAAAACACTCAAGCAAGCTGTCTTGATCAAGACACACCCAAGACTCACCAACAAGGTTGAGACATAGGTCACAACACTCAACCAAGCTCAACATGACCAACACGATGCACAACAACCAAAATCCTTGAAACCCTAACATCACTACATGATGCCACCTCATCAACCAAGATCCAATAAGGTGGTCCATAGAATCATTATCTATGTCATGATGCTAGAGCACTAAGGACACACTCAACATGTGAAAAATTGCAAGATAAGGCCTCAACATGGGTAAATTGCAACTTGATCCAAAATAAGCGTACAAAGCTCAAACATCATCAGAACATGACCAAACTAGAAACATAACATTGTCACATGATGGATAAGCATCTCAAAGGGTTAGATTAATGTTCTAAGCATCTTTGTAAGAAAATCAAGCAACTCAAGAACTAAGATAGGTCAGGTGTCTTACAACCATAAACCCCTAACAAGGTTTTTGTCCCTGAAATCCTATGAGAATAGAGATAGGTACTTCCTACAAATCTCTTCCTTAAACTCCCTCACAGATTCCTCTACAACATGATGATGCCATAGAACCTTAACCAAAATAATATCCTTCTTCTTCAACTTCTTGATCCTCCTATCTAGAATCAACACAGGACCTTCCACATATGATATGTCCTCATCAAGCTTAACCTCCACTTCTACAAAACCAACTCAGTATCGAGGTGGAACTTCCTCAACAGAAACACATGGAACACTAGGTGTAACATGTGCAAATCAGGTGACAACCAGACTATAAGCCACCTTTCCAACATGTTTCACCATAGGGTAATGTTCCATATACCTGGGAGCCAACTTACCCTTCTTCCCAAACCTCAAAATACCTTCCCATGGAGAGACCTTGAGATACACTTTGTCTCCTACTTGTAACTCCAAAAGTCTATGCCGGTTATCATCATACAAATTCTACCTATCCTGGGCATATTTTAACTATTATTGAATCACTTTTATCTTCTCTCTCATCTACTATACAAGTTCAGGACCCAAAAGTTGATACTCACTAGTCTCATACCAACATAATTAAGACCTAAAACGTCTCCCATACAACACCCCATAAGGTACCATATCAATTCTCCTCTAGTAATTGTTATTATAAGCAAACTCTATCAGGATGAGGTGCACTTCACAACTTCCCAAGAACTATAAGACACGATCTCTCAACAAGTCCTCTAAGGTCTATATCATCCTCTCATATTGTCTGTCTATCTATGGGTGAAATGAAGTGTTGAACCTCAAGTGCATACCCAAATCAGTGTGCAAGCACTCCCAAAAGTGAGTGGGGAATCAAGGACCTCTATCTGACATGAGGGTAGTTGGGATACCATGCAAATACACTATCTGATCAATATATATATATATATCTATGCAAGATTCTCTTTTGTGTATGTTGTCTTTACTGACAAAAAGGGCGCTGACATGGTTAACCTGTCAATGATCACCCAAATGGAATCATGACCTTTGGCTGTCCCAGGCACACCAACAACAAAGTCCATCATAACATGATCACATTTCCATAGTGGTATAGGTAACGGTTGCAGCACTCCTACATGATTCTAATGCTCTATATTAACTTGATGACACATTACGCACTTAGCGACAAACTCCACCATGTCACGCTTCAAACTAGGCCACCGATACAAATTTTTAAGGTTATGGTACATCTTGATGCTACCTAGGAGTATAGAGTATAGCAAGGAGTGAGACTCCTCCAAAACCATCTTCCTTAGGTTGTCAACATCAGTAACCACAACTCTATTGTGGTAACACATTGTCCCATATTCTACCTCATGGAAGTCATCATGCTTCTAGCTTCCAAACTCTACTCAGATATGTTGTATCACTGTATCACTCTACTACACATCTATGATATGATTCCTCAAAGTGGGCTTCACTTGTAGTTGTGCCAGTAAACCTGCTAATAGAGAGACTTCCAACTTCACATTCATTTGATGTAAGGAGACCAACATGTCTCTTATGGAGCATCAAGGAACAAAATTGCACCTTATCTATAGATGATGACAAAGAAGACTTCCTACTCAAGGCAGTTGCCATGAGATTTGCCTTCCCTAGACGATAATCAATAGTGCAGTCATAGTCCTTGATTGACTTTATCCAATGTCTCTACTGTGTATTCATCTCTTAAAGGGGAAGTTGTACCTCAAGTTCTTGTGATATTCCAATATCTGACACTTCTCACCATAAAGATAGTGTCTCTAGATCTTTAAGCCATGAACCACTACAACAAGCTCCAGATCATGGCTGGGATAGTTTTCCTCATGCTTCTTCAACTATTGTGATGTAAAAGAAATAATATTCTTGTCTTGCATCAACACATAATCCAAACCATTTCTTGATGCATCATAGAATACGATATATCATTTCCCTTGCTTAGGAAGAACCAACACTAACACACTAGTCAACTTCTCTTTTAACAACTAAAAGGCACACTGACACTTGTCATATAAAATAAAAGGAACTTCTTTCCTTGTCAGCTTCGTTAGGGGTAATGTCACTGAGATAAAGTTCTTAATGAGCGTGATATAGTATCTTGCCAAACCCATAAAACTACAATTTTTTGTCGGCATCCTTAGCTTCTCCCACTCCATCACTGACTCAACCTTCTTGGGGTCCAAATGAACACCCTTAGTAGATATCATATGTCTAAGAAAGGACACCTCCTTCAGACAAAACTCACACTTGCTGAACTTAGCATACAACTGATGTTGCCTCAACAATGTTAATGCTTGATGTAGATAATGTTCATGTTGTTGGCTATATTGACTATATATTAAGATATCATCCATGAAGAGCACTACAAATTGACCCTGATATGGCGGAAACAACTTGTTGATCAAGTCCATGAACATTGTCGGTATGTTGGTTAGCCCAAACAGCATAACCATGAACTACTAAGGACAATACCTTGTCCAACAAGCTGACTTTGGTAGTCATCTGCCTTGATCCACAATTGGTGATATCTAGACCTCAGGTCTATCATGGAAAAGATTACAGTGCCTCATAACTAGTCAAACATATCATCAGTATGTGGTAAAGGATACTTGTTCTTGATCGTTACTTTGTTCAACTATTTATAATCTATGCACAAAATCATAGATCTGTCTTTCTCTTTCATGAATAATAGGGGAGAATCCTAAGGAGATGTGCTCAGTTTGATGAAGCCTTGCTCAAGTATCTCTTGCAACTATTTATTTAACTCTGCCATCTTAGTTGGTCCCATCCTATATGGTATTTGTGTTATCAACTACATGTTTGGAACTAGATTGATCTCAAAATCAATCTCTCAAACTAGAGGAACACCTAGAAACCCTTATGGAAACACGTCCTCAAACTCACAGACAACTGGCATCTTTTGGATACTCATACTCCTTGCATTGGTATCCACCACATGGCCTAAGAACGCATCATAGCCTTGCCTCATTAACTTCTCTACCACCATTATTGACACCAGACATGTTGGAAGAATCTTCCTATCCACTTACAATATCCACATCACACCACCATCAACAAATGTTGCCACTTTGAAACTACAGTTCAAGACCACCTGATACTTCTACAAAGTATCCATTCCAAGCATCACATTAAATCCATGCAAATCAAGTGGTATGAGGTCCACTTGAATGTTATGTCCTAGAAAAGAAAGGACACAAGAAGGACACACCTCACACAACTCAGAGGAACCAATCAATAGGTTTTTTAAACAAAGACTATCATGTCTAAGACTAACATGCAAAGAACAACTAGAAATCACTTCTTGAGTGATAAAAGAATGAGTCGCACCTGGGTCAACCAAAATAGATATAAAGTAAGAGGAAGACAAATAAGAATGAAATAACTCTGTATGACCAATCACTACTTGTGGGTTGACCACTCCTTCCGAATGGATCATGGCATAGAATTGAGCCATTGCCTATTGTTGTCCCCATCCTATGTTGTCTTGTCCAAAAGAACTGACATGTGATGCCTGTTCACATCCTTGGCTTCCACTGCTACATCTACAAGCCCTACTGCCTTTGCCTCGACTATTGGGTCACCTCCTCAACTCTTGTAGGGAAATACAGTCTCGTATGCCCAATTTGTTCACACTTGTAGCATGTCTTATTCTCATACCAAGTCTTAAATGGTCCTGTCACATACTGATGCAGCACTATGGGGTCCAACAGGCAGAAAACTATGACCTCTACCTTTGCTAGGTGACCACTAGAACTAACTTGGTGATCTCTACTATATTGGTGGCAATGAAAACCTAGGCTTCTTAAAGCCCCCAGAAGGTTGTCCTTGGTACTATTCCAATCTATTCTTAGCACTCTTCGCATACTTCTCCACCACAAATCATTCTATCTTTGGACTGACTCCACAAACATGGTGAACTTCTCACAGTTCTCCAAATCTAACACTAGTATAGTTAACTCCGTGCTCAAGCCCTTCTCAAAATGTTTGATCCACTCTTGATCTATAGTAACCATATGAGGAAAAAACCTGAACAACTCCATAAACTTGGCCTCATATTTGTTGATTGACATGGATCCCTACCAGATCCTCTCAAACTGGTTGATCTTCTTAGCTAGATAGGTTTTAGGAAAGTACTGACTCACAAAATCTTGTCAGAACCCCTCCTAGTTGATCTCAACATTGGGTTTCTTATCCTCCTAAATGGCTCACCAATGGCCAACATTCCCCTTTAAAACATACACAACATGCTTCACCTTATCTACTTCTATAGCTCCGTCAACCATAGATATGCATCCTTTGGATCTACCATATCATAATACTCCATAGCCCCAACTCGTCTCAACATTTCAATGGTCTTTCTAGAACCCAAAGATTCCACATTGAGGGTTGTTGATCTCGCTTGAGGAACGGGCATTCTGTTCGCCATATGTGTAATTGTAGCCATACACTGTCCAAACATGGACTGAAAAGCAGGATTGGCCATCACTGCAGGGTCTAATTGGGGAACCTCAGGTACAACATCCACCCTCTCATGCCTCCTTTCAACTCCTCTAGTTGCTACAACATTGCTCTCAACAACATTTTCTTCATATTCTCTAGTCATCTTTTCTTCTCTTCTACTTCTTATGCATAAGAAGAAGTAACCATTAACATACTAGAGGACTCTAGCACAGAAACAAACACTAGTCCTATGTCCATGTAGACTCAACAAACCTAAGCTCTGACACCAACCTTTAACTGTGACACCCCAACACACCACAAAATGAGATTACTTAAAAAAATGTGGAATTAAACTAATCAAACTAGATTACAAAAAAAACAAGAAATTAAAACCATTTCACATATCCCCATCAAGTGGAAAATATCACATCAAAGTCCACAAGAGCCACTTGTATATATAACACCCACCAAAAGATTATTATATATATTGTTTACTGGCTCACACAACTTGTACATAAGGTAACTTGTTCATATACATGCATGTCACATCTATACAACAAAGTCATAAAGACAAAACATCATCTCGATATACATGATCATCTATAAAACTCCCCCAAGGACCTGAGAGTACCAGAATGACACATAGGACTCTACTACAAAACACAAGCAACTCATCCAACCTTTACTCAGTTATTGCCCCTCTTTTTTCTCAATCTCAACATCATGACCTCTACCTCCTCATTCTCAACAACCTTAAAGATATGGAAACCCATAGAGTGAGACAAAACATCCTAGCAAGAGATATAACTCTCTGCCAATGTCTATTAAAAACAAAAATACTGAAGTAGGTATACAACATATTTAAAAGGTTAGGCAAATTTAGCTAAATGAAATGTATCCAAGATGTAATGAATATTAAAAAACAGGTAGTTACAACTGCGATGTAGAACAATTAATATTTTAATAAGGAATATGAAGAACATATATAACAATTGATTTCTCTTACCACATTATAATTCAAGAAATCAATACAAAGATACGACAAAGGGTTCATCCAATGTGAATCATATTTGACCCTAAGCAAAGTATACTAGACAGTTGCAATATATCTTTTTTATTGCCTTAGGGTTTGGCCGTACCACTCAAATCCAACTGACCATTTCTACATCAAAATCGTTTCTTTACAAGGTCAATGGAAGAGTCAGAATCCATGACCTCTCCAACACCTCTTGGTCAATACAAGAGAAACACTACAGAGACATATTAGTCAACAACAAAATAGTGACATATAGTCAAGATAAAGTATTGGCTCATGCATGGACATCCATATATAAACACCTAGCCTGTCTAGGTATAGGTCATAGTGCTAGAAAAATTGGATCACACATGTTCCTTCTTAAAAAGAAGGATTGTCTCATGCATGGCCATCCATATCACAAGGAGAGAAACTCACGCATGGTCATCTCACATAACCTGTAATTGTTGATGCAAGGAGATAATCGACTTGCACCCCATCATATTCAAAAATATGCACTCTGAGTTTTCCCATAGGAATGACTCGTTTTACCATCTAGTACTAAGATTGACATTAGAATGGATCTATGGAAATGGGAATCTACATGATTAGGGTTTCACTTGAATTTTAAACCAATTGGATTTATTTTAGCATCAATCATGTTACAATATAAAAATCCAAAACAAAGTCTACAAACATAAGGGAATAGTGCAAGTCCATACGATATACAATGTATAAGGTGTGAACTTGTCATATCACCACATGATACTCATAGCACTGTCATTCACAAGGCCATCACCAATGTCACATCACTGTGGGATATAAAACCCTCAATCATATCACTAGAGGATATCACCTCACAATAGACATTAATCCTTCACCAGGTCATTGGACTCATCACATCAATATGATCTCAAAATGTCTCATCAAGGCTCATAACCATTGCCCCATGTCATATGATCACCACCACAACATACCCAAGCTATGCCATTCATTTCACCTATAAGGTTAGGGGTTCATAAACCAGAGATAGAAAACATAATAATGTGGTAACCATTTCAAATGAGACAAGCAAACACATCATATTTCCCAACATTAGAGTTAGGATTACATGTTTAGCCGATTAGGATTTCATATCATAATTCAAGCACCAAACCCTAATCTCATCACCTCCCAATTTCTTGGAGAATTCTAGGATTATATCATCATTAATTAAACATGCTTAGAGTATTATGTCAACAACACTACATATCCACATCATTCACGTGTGCATGTGTACCATCTCATTATGTTATGCATGTGTTACAACCATGCACTCAAGTGAGTGTATCGACCACCCACCAAACAGGTGTCACGAAACCCAAAGAAATTGTCTTAACATCAATCCATCTATGAGTCTCAACCAAGACAAGAACATGTGTCTTGACCACCACAAAAGTAGGTGTGTCGACCATGACCATAACACATGTCTCAACAATCAATATAACAAGTTTCTCAATGGGAACAAAACCATGTGTCTCGACCATCCATAAAATAAGAGTCTCGACCGCAACAAAACCATGTGTCTCTAATGCTACCCACATGATGTCTCAAACACCAACTAACATGGTGTATTGACCACCATAAAGGGAATTTATCGACCAAGATAAAACCAAGAGTCACGACCAAAACAAAAGGATGCACCTCAACCAAAACCAAAACATAGGTCTTGACCATGAACAACACATATCTCTCGAGCAAGACAAGTTCAAGATGTATTTACCAGCAATATCAAGTTACCCTAACAAGAATTATCCAATATCAAAATAGATATAAACATTGTTCAGAAAAAAAGGTTAACATCAAGGAGGGTCACTATCAACAAGGTGGAAAAACTCCATGCAAGAAGCACACTAAAACCTTGAAAACTGAATTTCAACAGAAGCCTACATGAAAGCCACTAATTGGAAGAAGATCAAGTTTCAACCTCAAGACAACCAACTCAAAACCTCAAGAGAACACAAGGGTGAACCAAAGCATGGTGATAAAACCAAGATACATGATGCCCGTATGATTATCACCTCAATCGTCACCTAACAAACATAGTACAAGAATTTAGGGTTTAAGACGAAGTGTAATCTTCATGAGAATACTACAAATTTCTAAAACTTAGATCATGGGAACTTCATATAGAATATGAGAATAAAGTTTAGAGATCAAAATATTAGCATGAAAGAAGTATTATGGTGTAAGTAATAGAAGATGGTTGGGAGTTATATAACTCACCTTAAGGAGAGAACCAAGCTCCAAGATCAAATGATTCAAAGAAGAAGATGAAGCTCCAACCAATGTCAACACTTCGACCACAAGATTACCTACAAAGAGAAAAATACCATGGTAAAAAGAATGCTCAAGAAAGAGGGTAACAAACCCTAGGCCCAACCAAGAAGAAAGTAGTGAGAAGAGTAGAAAACTTTCTCACACTTGGGTACCACCTTGTCAAAACATAGTCTCCAACCCATTGTAATGAGGAGTTCTCTCTCAAAATGACCGCCATGTATAGTCCACAGTCTATCATCAAGAAAGGAGAAGAACAAGGTAGGATTACAATGGATAAACGTGATCAAGGGAAAAGAACCACTTACCAAGAAGAGAAACCACCAAGAATCACCACAAGGAAGGTGATCAAGCTCCAAAGCACCACATGCAAGGTTGTTGACCTCCAAAGCATCCATGATCAATGCTTCTTGCTCCACTAAGCACCAAGGATGAGCAAAAGAGAAGGAAGAAGAAAGAGTGCTGAAAAAGATACTTGCATGAATAAGAGAGAGGTCCTATACTCAAAGGAGGAGGGAAGCAAGCTAGGGATGAGGTGTCAACTTAAGAGAGCACCAAAGGGACACTTGTCCACAAAATAAACTAACATGTAACCACTCTATTCATCCATTCAACCTATGGTGATGAAACATAGGTGGGATCTCGACCACTTGGGCACCACCACCCTAGAGGCCAAAAAAAACTTCAAGATACCTTATCTTAGTCACTACACAAGGTCACCAAACAAGTCGAGACACATGATGTAGCCCTATTTTAAGGTTCGTCTTGTGCCATTTTGTACTTTATTCACATCTTAACATAGTAGAATGCAAGTTAAATCCCTCAATATCAGTATTACTGTCAAATGCACTTATAGACGTTCATTACATTATTTTTAGGTACTTGGACCATGCTTTGGATGGATGAGAGAGAAGGAAGGAGTTCTAGGTTTCCTCCACTCATGGAGGGGTTCAAAGAAGGCCCAAAAGCTCCCTTAACCTACCCCTAATGACCAAGATTCGACATCAAGAAAAGAAGTCCTTTGATGATGAAGATTAGGCTCTTTTTGCCTTTAAAGACCCTAACACGGCCGTGGTGCCAAGGAATGGCCCTACTGGCATATGCACAAGTTATAGGTGAATTCTCAATATGTACAAGCTATAGCAACTCAGCCACCACAATGATGATACCCAACACAATTTTTCTATGAAGCCCTAAAATGGTCGTGCTACTCAGCACGTACGTGCTAGCTGAAGACAGAATTGGCGTGCTTAAGGGAACAATCTCCTCTCAAACTCTACCACCACGGCTATGCTACCAGCCTCCATTCCACCACATCAACATGTGATTTTGCAACATTCTTGGAACGGCTATTCTCCACCACCACAATTGTTCCCACTACTACCCACCACGGTCGTGCTACCCACCACGACCGTTCTACCACCTAAACCCTACTATTTTCTACACTAACTTTACAACAATACCCCTACTTACCCTAGTGCTTCTACCACCACCTATGTATACATGGGTGGTGGATACAACACTAGGTTAGCTGCCATTACTCCTCTCCACCCACTCCTTGAGCATTCATTGCATTCTACTTGCATTTATACTCTCTATCCACCATTTTAGCTCATTTCCACCTTGGAAACCTATATTTCTAGGTTTTCTTCCATAATACCCCATATTCTCATGCCCATATACACCATTGGAGGAGAGAGGACGTCCCCAAGTTTCTCATAGGTGAAGAAGGAGGCTTCTACTTTGAGCTTCATGGAGTTCTACCCCCTTCTTCCCCTTTCTTTTGTTATTTCTTTGATCATGTCTAGCTAAGCCCCTAGTGGTGGGTTGTTTGTGATTAAAATGTGACTTTGATACCATGTTGGGGAAAAAATATCTTGTAATGAGCATAATTTGTATCTAAGATGAATTATTCTTGCTTCTATCACATTTCCTATTTTATCGCATGTGGTTTGTGCTTATAACATGGATTGCTTGCTTTAAGATGTTTTATGACACTTGGCTTCTAGGAGGAATTGGAGTGTATGTGGCCAATCTTAGGAATGGCTTCTAGGTCCAATTAGTGGATCCCAGGCTAGCCCCCTTTGTTCCTACATCTTTAAGTGGATAGTGTAAGATCTAAGTGAGTGTGATATCTAAGTGGATAGTGTAAGTGTGATTAGTGCAATTGCCTAGATCTTTCTAAAGACTGGATGGCTAGTGGCATGAGGTGAAAAACCCTCGTCTCTACTCCCATTTCTACCCTTAGATCTTAATTTTCCTAATACCACTTACCATAGAGACTTAGACTTGTCATGTCCAATTAGAATTACACCTAACCCTAGTTCTCCAACTAGTAGTATAGAGTGCATTCTAATTGCACTTGCCTTGTTGTTTGGTTTGGTAATCTAGATAGGTTTGTGATAATTTCTTGATATGTTGAGACCCCCCCCCAACTAATATCAAACCACATCCCCAAACGATCCACCTACTTAATCTCATTTCTTAAAACCCACTTTGCCTTCTTAGCTTTGTCATGCTAATCTAGTTTAGTTGTTTTTTACAATCTAGTTAATTACTTAGTCTTGCTCTTTAGTGTTAACTTCGGTTTTTGCTCTCTTTCTTGTAGTTAATTTAGTTCTTAGTTGCTGATTTCTCACTAGTGTAGTGTAGTTAACTTTTCCTCTTGCTTGGCTAATAGCTTAATCTAGTTCCTCAGACTTGCTTGCTTAGGATAATTTAGGGTTGTTATTACTTAGATTTCATAATTGCCTTTACTTGCGTGTTCACCTAGTTTAACAACCAAACAAACCATTTTAAAACCTTCAGCCCTAGTCTCCACATTAGGAATGTAGCCAATTCAAGCCTAGCTCTAGTGCCCCCTTTGTCCCAGAGGATCGACCCCTACACTTGCCCTTCACCTATGCTACAATAGTACCCTGTGACGCTTGTGGGTGACCTATTTGGTATTGTGATCGACTGTTTTAGCATTAATATAAATTTCAAAAGATCCACACGTGTGTTCATCCTTAGGGCTACATCTAGCCACCTCTAGTTGGCTAGTGTGTAGCCTCAGTGGGAATTGCACCAAGCTTTCTAGCGCTATTGTTGGGGACAGAAAGCGCCATAGCTACTATAACACCGCAATTATTTTCACAAAAAAAATTATAGAGTGAATTTATTAAAATAACAATAGTTGAAGGGCTTAATGTAAAAAGGTCATGGAATGATATTCCGTATAGAAAAAACATAAAGTACAAAAAATAAGAAAAAATAAAACTAAAAATACACTTTCTCTTATACATATGCCATCATGTATTGTAAATAACTTAAAATGTTGAATGAATGATTTCCTTTCTCTTTTTCTCTCTCTCATCCTTGAAAATGTTTACAAGAAATAAAATTAGAAAAATAGAAGGAGTAGAATTTGAAATGATAAACATATAGCTTGAACAAGAAGTCTACTTTCTTTTATAGCTTTTAAAATAAAAGGGATAAAACATAATTCACTATTAGTCTCTCCCCTTTGGATTACTCAAAAGAAAAATAAAAATGCAATGCAATTAATGGCTTAATTTTGGATGCATGTAAAAGAATATTCATCAATCACATGATGTGGATATTACTTGCTTTCCCTTGTTGCATACACGTAACATTATCTTCTCTTGAGTCTCTTTATTCAATAAAATTTTCTATAAAGGAATAATAGACTTAAATGTGACTAAATATTAATCATCTCATTTTTAGAGTCAAAGAAATAATTAAGGAGAATCTTTTAACATTATCTCACCATTTAATGCATGAAAATGAAGTAAATAACAAATATGGACATTGTGAATAAAAGATATTCAAAACTTGAATTATATTGACTAGGAAGGATCTAGAGTACGCAATTAATGTGTGGTCCAAATTTTGTTTTGTTTCAAATTCATTTGACCTCTCAAATAAATATAAATCACAATGTCAATCCATTTAACACATGCAATGTAAACATTAATTAATTGTTGGTCAAAATTTTTCAACATGAGACCATATATTAAAAATAGTAGAAGGGAAGCTAGAAGGAGAGTTTGATTATTTTCTTTTTTTAACATTCTATAGTTCAAATAATTGAATACAATATGAAAAGTGTATTAATTTGAGACTACAAAAATGTGGGGTTTGACCCATCACCTTTCCAGCACAACTACGAAGCTGATATGAAAATAGAAATGTCATTATGGATGATAAGAGGTTATAAAATTTATTGATGATTAAAAATAGTTTATTGTTACATAGTTATAACATTATTTTAAATATATATGAATTATATGGGAATGGCCAATTGCAGTCAACAATTTTTAATTAATACATTGAAATCATATTGTATATTCTTGCTATACAACTACTGCATATAGATGTAAATAAGTTTTCTTTCTCTTTTCTCCATTTTGTGATTTTTTATATATAATGAGATAATGTGTCTCAGCCTTAGTTACATGGAAATAAGACATTATGGTAATTATGCAAGGAATGGTACAACTCTCACATTTTCTCTCTTTCTTTGTGATTACAAATAAAATGTAATGGTAATTTAGTTAATGTAATATTTTTGATAAAAAAATAAAAGCAAATGAGAATACATTCTCTCTTAATTATCTCATACAAAAGATATGAAAGATAGACAAAAGATCGCTCGTTTAACCACAAAGTTGGACTTTAGTAATTAAAAAAGAGAAACACATTTTTCACCTATTCTTACCTTTAAATATATTGGAGTTAAGATAATGTCAATGTTTAATTAAAGGATAAAAGTTATGAAAAAATTTAAGTCCACTTCGACTAGAAAGTTCTAGACCCCTAACACCTATAAAAAGGGACCCCTATGTTCCTAGCATACCAAGGAAAAACACACTAGCCTGTGTTCTTGTAAATCACATCCAAGAACTTCCTCAAAGATTAGAGAGACCATATTAGGATCAACTTCGCTCCAAGCAGACTGGCCTATATTCTTGTAAATCACATCTAGGCTGTGGGCTCCGATCTCCAAACCACGAATTAATCTCGATTTAAACATGTGCGGAAGCATTCGGTAAACAGCGGAAGACCAAAAATCACGAGAAATTAAAACTTTTTGAGACAAGAGCTTGAAACCTCAAACCTTTTCCATAGAAAAAGGATTTAACTGTTTACATCACTGACAATTACTTCTTGAGTAATTATATACAACATGATACAAAACTTCTCAAGAATTCATACTCAAAACACTCCAGGACCTGAGAGTACAGAGGACACATAAGACTGACTCTATACTACACCATGAAGCAGGCTAGATCTCCACCTGAGATAACTACTGCTCCTGATGCTGCTGGGATTGGTCACCTGAGTTCTTGTTCCTCCGTCTTCGACGACCACCTAAAAAGTAGAAGTCTACGGGGTGAGACAATTATACATAATTGCCCCAGCGAGAGTTATAACTCTCCACTAGAAGCTTTATAAGCAAAGCAGGGAATAACTAAGCAATAAAAGCCTTCAAGGTATTCACTAGCAGTTTGATGGTAAGCAACAGTTCAACCAATAATAAAATATGAGAACATCTATGCTATTCAAGGTAACATCAATCAAATAACTCGTAGATAACTCTAACAGATATACTACGCTGTTGATTATGTTTTTAAGGGAGTGTAGGGATGCATCTCACCTTTTAGACTGTGTGGTGGGGAATGATGGACTACATGAATCTACATCAAATCCTCTCACCATTTCTCTTTTAGTGAAGGTATGATGAACTACAAGAATCTACATCAAATACCTACACTAGGATGTAAGGTTCTACACATCCATGTACCCCATATACTCAAAAGTATATGATCCAGGAGTTCCCTGGGAAAAACCTGCTTCACCATCATTTAGACTATGACAATGATGGATCTATGATCAGGACTCTACATTTCACTTGATTAGTTAGGTACATTCAGTATTCTTATCATCATACAACAACACAGCTATATATGAGAATACTAAAATGTAGCAGGCCTAACTTATCACAATCATCAGTTATTTCATCTCAAGTCATCTGTCAAGCTTGACCTTGACAACATTTATGGCTCTTACAGCCCATAAATCACAAAAGATGTCACTTAACAGTGCATCAAGATGATTCATTATTCATAAAGCTTAAGACATGCTTTTAATGAATATAACATGGCATTCTATTCCTGAATATAACCATCATCTCATAACAACCTGCATGGTTCATTAATATAACATGGCATTCCATACCTGGATATGCCCATCATCTCATAACAACCTGCATGGTTCATTAATATAACATGGAATTCCATACCTGCATATGCCCATCATCTCATAACAACCTGCATAGTACATTCAACGTATAATAGTAAACAATTCAACAATTAAGGATGCATTCTCAAATTAGGGTTTCCCTTGGAATCCCCCTCAACTAGGGATTCACATGGAATCACCCTTATCTAGGGTTTCACATGGAATCACCCTCAACTAGGGTTTCACATGGAATCACCCTCAACTAGGGTTTCACATGGAATCACCTCAACTATAGAGTCACATGGATTTATCCTCAACTAGGGTTGAATTCAATAACCCTGTCAATTAGGGTTTATAAACATGATTAGGGTTTCATGATCTCTTTTCTTAAGGATCATACCCTTAATCACCACATGAATCATATTCATGTATGAATTCATGTTAACATCATCTCAAATTGATTAGGTCATATCAACCCTTCAATCAAGAGCATACAACTCTGCTTAACGTAGTGTATCAAGTCATTGGTCCAATAAGCAATTAGGGATTCATTCCTTAATTGGTACTAGTCCCTTAGATACTGTTATGGTTTCAACCTTTGTACCTTATTTATTTATCATTACTAATCATCATTGGGTCAATGGATCATTCATCATCTTAATTCTCAAGAGATTCAATCACATTGGACCACCATTACATAAAGCATCCAATTGAATTAGGGTTTCCAATGTTGATTCCTTCAATCATTGGATTCATGGAACCAGTCATCAATTGGACCTACCCTCATACTTCAATTGAGTTAAATAGGTCAACCTTCAACTTATTTGACCCTTAATTAACCCTCAATTGGTCATCAATTAGGGTTTTATTCAATTGAAATTAGGGTTTACTATTCATCTTTCATGTCTTCACCCTAAACTTAGGGTTTACTATTCACTCCATGGTGAATTGTACTCATTACATCATCATGTAAGAGAAACATCATCATCAAGGCTCTTAATTAGGATTAAGATCCATTAGATATTATAAATAGGGTTTCCATGACCTCACATAGGTGGGTCATTCCCTAATCATGCTCATTCATGTGTATTTGAAGTATCTTACTAGAGTTTCCTCCTAAAAAGGGTACTTTCTCTCTCTAGGATACTTTCTCTCTCTAGAAATACTTTCTCTCTCCTCTCACTAGTAGATGGTGACAACACCACTCTAGATCGGGTTGAGATAAGTCTCCATTGACTAACATAAGCCAAAACATCAACATCATGTGATTAGGGTTTGATTAGAACAAGGTTTTATCCCTTTAGACCCCTCAAGGGTATTTTGGTAATTTGCTACATGATTACCATCACGGTTTAACTCACTAATCACATAGTCCCCTAATGACCTTGGTTATCATTAGGGTTTAATTTGGATCAACATTGAACTAATTACATCATCAAATGGTTAAGTACAAACCATCACCAATCTCCAAACGGTTTCAACCACCCCAAACGGTCTCGAGACCGTTTGGCCCCAAACGGTCTTGAGACCGTTTGGATCCAATCGATCTTGAGAACGTTTGGAGGTGAAGACTGTTTGGAAGGGTTGACTTCCAAACCGTTTGGAGCTTCAATCGGTTTGAGACCGTTTGATCAAACTTGCTTGAGATCGATTGGACCAAACGATCCTGAGGTCGTTTGAGCCCAAACGGTGTTGAGACCGTTTGGTCTCAAACGGTCTTGAGACCGTTTGGACCTCCAAAGGGGTTCAAAGGTCATCAATGTTCATGGATAAGTGTGTTGAAGCCCTCAATTGGTTAAAACTATGCTAACCACTTATAAATTGAGTCAATTAGGGTTAGCCTTAACCACTTAGACATCCAATTGACCCTCAATTGCAAGCCAATTAGGGTTCAATCCTCCTCAATTAGGGTTTCAAATCGATTGGTCATCAATGTTCAACAATATGAATCAATTCAAGGTTGAACCTATCAATTGACCTCCAATTGGGCTCAAACTTAGACCAAACGGTCTTGAGGTCGTTTGGACATCATCCAAACGGTCTTGAGACCGTTTGCCCAAAGTTTGACCGAAATCCAAGTCGTTTTGTCTAAGGTTGAAGTCCAATTAGGTCAAAATCAGCAATTTTCATTAATTCATCAATTTCCTACAATTGGACCCTCAAACCATTAGATTGACTCAACCCTAGACCTTCAAACGGTCTTGGGTTGTGCCCAAACGGTCTTAGGACCGTTTGGAGGAACCCCCAAACGGTCTTGAGACCGTTTGGGTCCTTCAACCCAAAACTCAACAAGATCTATACTTAGAAAACAGCAATTTGATTGTTTCAATATCCCACTATAATTGGGCCCTCAATTGATCAAATTACCTTAACCCTAGACCTCCAAACGGTCTTGGGTTGACACCAAACGGTCTTGAGACCGTTTGGATGAGTTCCAAACGGTCTTGAGACCGTTTGCCCATCCATCCTTTGGACTCTAGTGAAAATTCATCAAGGTTTGATCTATTGAGTTGATCATCACATCAATACTTAGTTGCAATATGATTTGGTACCTTTGGACCTTCAATTGATCAACTATTCTTGACCCCAGACCTCCAAACGGTCTTGGGGTGACCCCCAAACGGTCTTGAGACCGTTTGGGTGATTCCCAAACGGTCTTGAAACCGTTTGGGCTAATCAACCCAAAATCTCAACTTAACTCATTGGAGATTCAACACTAATTTCAATTAGGGTTTGCCCTATTAATCATCCTTCAACTCATGACTCGTTTGGAATTAATCCATAAAATTTGGTGAGTCGTTAATTAACATCATTATGAACAGTAATCCCAAACGGTGAACGTTTAGTCAACCATCTTAAATGGTCTTGAGACCGTTTTCCCAAAAAGGGAAAATTAAACAGATTGCAAATCAGAATTTAATTCAATTCGTTTTGCTAATTGATTTGCTCATATCTCACGATTCCTTTGGAGTTAACCTCTCAAATTTTGTGGGTGATTAACCTACATAATTATGAACAAGATTCCCAAACGGTCTTCGCTTGGTCAACGGGACCAAACGGTCTTGAAGACCGTTTTCCCTCAAACGACCCTGAAACCGTTTGCCCACCAAACGGTTTGAAACCGTTTTGAGCAATAGGTGGAGGTCGTTTGATAAAGTGAAAAACTGTGGATAAGCATAGGAATTAACGCCTTTATCTTCCACCTTAAGAACAGTAGCAGTTCTTCACGATTTTGCTTGCAAGGATGCAAGGGAAGATAGGGAAGAAGAAGATCTATCAACTATATGCATAGAAAAGATGTATAATCAAAGCATAAAGTTTAGAGTTATAAAACCCGCCTAAAGCTTGCTCCTTGAGCTCCAAGCTTTCGAGATCCAAGCCTTTAATGGCGTCCTAGAAGCTCCATAGGTCGGCCAAGGTGAATCCTCCAAGGAAGGTTGAGAAGAGATGGCTAGAAAGATGGAGCTAAGTGAGCTAGCCATGAATTTGACCTTAAATCCGAGTTTCATCCAAGAATTGAGCAAAAAGGAAGGATCCAAACCTACCTTGCACTCCCTTGGTCGTCCTCCTGAGCTCCAGAGCTATCCTTAGTCGGTTTGAGTAAGGGGAAAAGAAATGAAAGGAAGAGGATCGTTCCTTTGCTAAGTGAGGAAAGTTATACATATACTTGGGTGAATTTTCAACATAAGGACATATGTTTTCCTCCTTTCTCATCTAAGTCCTTCCTTTCTTCCTTGCACGTCCCCTCATCTTATTTCTAAGGACAAACTCCTTCTACGGTCAAGAATTGAAGGCAAAGAGGATCAACCCATCACTAAAGCATACACATAAAAGGGCTATTATACATACACCTTGATTATTCAATCACAAAGGTGTTCTTTACTATATGATTATTCAATTGAAGTAATCTTTTCATCATTTCTCTTCTAAATGATGCCAAGAGCCATAAAAGATGTTTTAGATGATGTATTTTACAAGTTGCACCCCTCAAATTGGGTAAATTGCATTTTACACCAATTTAGGGTTTTCAAGTACAGGGGTTGCTTCCACAGCTGCACCTTGGTGCTCAAGCTTGGGAAATCCCTTTAACCTCATAATATTCATTCTTATGTTGTCTCAACATTAAAGGAACATATAAACATGTGAAATTTGCAGTTTAACCCCTCTGGTTTGGCAAATTGCACATAGGTCCCCGTATTGCAACCAACACTTCAACATTGGTTTATAAGGGACAGAAAGGGAAACTTATGTTCCATAAAAGCTTTAATTACATACCAAAGGATAATTACAAACTTTTAATTTCATATTTAGGCAAAACACCTAGGGTTATCTTATAACCCAGGTCAGGGGTGTTACAAATCATAAACCCCTAACAAGGATTTCATCCCCGAAATCTCAGACAAAAGGAGAAACAGAGTATTCATTAATCATGCACTCAATTCTCCACATATTATCTTAATATCATGGAGGTATCATGAATTCTGCAATTCCACACAAGGCTCCTTTCACTAATTCAACCTTACCAATGTTTATGCAGAGCATAAACCCCTAACATATGATGTCCATATTATTGGAAAGAAGAGGCATAAAAGAACATACTTCTATCATCACCCAAGAATATTTATCAAAAGGAACATAGCTCTTCCCTTTTTGTTTGGGAATGACACATAGCTCTTCCCTTTTTGTTTGGGGATGACACATAGCTTTCCCTTTTTGTTTGTTTGGGAATGACACATAGCTCTTCCCTTTTTGTTGGGGATGACACATAGCTTTCCCTTTTTGTTTGTTTGGGAATGACACATAGCTCTTCCCTTTTTGTTGGGGATGACACATACCTTTCCCTTTTTGTTTGTTTGGGAATGACACATAGCTCTTCCCTTTTTGTTTGTTTGGTAATGACACATAGCTCTTCCCTTTTTGTTGAGGATGACACATAGCTTTCCCCTTTTTAATTGTTCGGTATCTCTTATTTCATGATACTCATTAGATTGTATCAGAATGATTGCTTGATCAGGGAAATCAAAAAGATATCAATCTAGGAGTTTCCATACTCACTTTATCATCAATAGCTGTATACCTGGCCAGGGTTTACAAATACTGAGATCAAGTAGTATGCACTTACATACTGTCTCATTCCTCACTTTTCATATCCTTATACACACAAGATTTTCCATTCCTATATTTCCTCCAGGCAACATTTCTAAATCTCATCTTTTGACATACAAATAAGAGAGATTATAAAACATTTTAAGGAACATTGAGTGAGATATAAGTTCTCATTTCCCTTGTGTCCTTATAGGACTAGACAAAATAATTTCAAAAAAAACTATTTTCATATCTTTAACACATAGAAACATGAAAATGAAATATCAGAATGACTTTATTTCCTCTGACCTGCCCGGGACGTCTGTCCACGTCCTCTATTGTTACTAGAAAACTGCCTCCTTTGTGATCCTTGCTGACTCTGCCCCTGAGGTTGAGTCATCATTGGATTCCCGTCTGGACAATCTTTTACCAGATGTCCCGGTTGTCTGCATTGATAACAGATTCTAGGTATAGTATAAGGTCGGTGAGGTCCAGACACCGATGTTGATGCTATATTGGAGGCCTGATTTGGAATATAACTAAGATCCCTATCCCTACTTGGAGACCACTCAGTCTGAGAACTAGGTCTAGATGGTGGAGGGTTAGGTGTAGAGGATCTAGACTTCTTAAAGTCCATAGATGAAGAACCCTGGAATTGTGGATATCTTTTCTGGGTTTGCCTCTTCTCAACCACAGATCAGCATCTGCGGGGTCAGCAGTCCCATGGTACTTGGTAGCTTCGACATGACGTAGTCGCTCGAACGTCTTCCCGATACCTTGCCCCTCTGGTTGGACAGGTGCCCTAGGTGCAGGCATAGGCAACCTGTCGGTTCTATGTGTTATGGCAGTCATAAACTGCCCAAACATAGTCTGGACTGCTGGGTTACCCATATCAGCTGGGTCAAACTGGGGTGGCTCTCTAAGTTGTTCTGGTATAGGCTGTTCCACCTCTGGTACTCCTGCACCGCCTTGAGGTGCACTGACACTACTTTCTCCCACATACTCATCATGCGGCTCTGACATCTTAAGTATCTTCTTCTCCTGAGGAGTAGAAGACTCTATTAGATAAGGAAGGAATACTAAAGATAGACTTGACTTCCTATGTCCTATGCCTCTGTAGACTCGGCGAACCTAGAGCTCTGATACCACTTAATTGTGGGCTCCGATCTCCAAACCACGAATTAATCTCGATTTAAACATGTGCAGAAGCATTCGGTAAACAGCGGAAGACCAAAAATCACGAGAAATTAAAACTTTTTGAGACAAGAGCTTGAAACCTCAAACCTTTTCCATAGAAAAAGGATTTAACTGTTTACATCACTGACAATTACTTCTTGAGTAATTATATACAACATGATACAAAACTTCTCAAGAATTCATACTCAAAACACTCCAGGACCTGAGAGTACAGAGGACACATAAGACTGACTCTATACTACACCATGAAGTAGGCTAGATCTCCACCTGAGATAACTACTGCTCCTGATGCTGCTGGGATTGGTCACCTGAGTTCTTGTTCCTCCGTCTTCGACGACCACCTAAAAAGTAGAAGTCTACGGGGTGAGACAATTATACATAATTTCCCCAGCGAGAGTTATAACTCTCCACTAGAAGCTTTATAAGCAAAGCAGGGAATAACTAAGCAATAAAAGCCTTCAAGGTATTCACTAGCAGTTTGATGGTAAGCAAGAGTTCAACCAATAATAAAATATGAGAACATCTATTCTATTCAAGGTAACATCAATCAAATAACTCGTAGATAACTCTAACAGATATACTACGCTGTTGATTATGTTTTTAAGGGAGTGTAGGGATGCATCTCACCTTTTAGACTGTGTGGTGGGGAATGATGGACTACATGAATCTACATCAAATCCTCTCACCATTTCTCTTTTAGTGAAGGTATGACGGACTACAAGAATCTACATCAAATACCTACACTAGGATGTAAGGTTCTACACATCCATGTACCCCATATACTCAAAAGTATATGATCCAGGAGTTCCCTGGGAAAAACCTGCTTCACCATCATTTAGACTATGACAATGATGGATCTATGATCAGGACTCTACATTTCACTTGATTAGTTAGGTACATTCAGTATTCTTATCATCATACAACAACACAGCTATATATGAGAATACTAAAATGTAGCAGGCCTAACTTATCACAATCATCAGTTATTTCATCTCAAGTCATCTGTCAAGCTTGACCTTGACAACATTTATGGCTCTTACAGCCCATAAATCACAAAAGATGTCACTTAACAGTGCATCAAGATGATTCATTATTCATAAAGCTTAAGACATGCTTTTAATGAATATAACATGGCATTCTATTCCTGAATATAACCATCATCTCATAACAACCTGCATGGTTCATTAATATAACATGGCATTCCATACCTGGATATGCCCATCATCTCATAACAACCTGCATGGTTCATTAATATAACATGGCATTCCATACCTGGATATGCCCATCATCTCATAACAACCTGCATAGTACATTCAACGTATAATAGTAAACAATTCAACAATTAAGGATGCATTCTCAAATTAGGGTTTCCCTTGGAATCCCCCTCAACTAGGGATTCACATGGAATCACCCTTATCTAGGGTTTCACATGGAATCACCCTCAACTAGGGTTTCACATGGAATCACCCTCAACTAGGGTTTCACATGGAATCACCTCAACTAGAGAGTCACATGGATTTATCCTCAACTAGGGTTGAATTCAATAACCCTGTCAATTAGGGTTTATAAACATGATTAGGGTTTCATGATCTCTTTTCTTAAGGATCATACCCTTAATCACCACATGAATCATATTCATGTATGAATTCATGTTAACATCATCTCAAATTGATTAGGTCATATCAACCCTTCAATCAAGAGCATACAACTCTGCTTAACGTAGTGTATCAAGTCATTGGTCCAATAAGCAATTAGGGATTCATTCCTTAATTGGTACTAGTCCCTTAGATACTGTTAGGGTTTCAACCTTTGTACCTTATTTATTTATCATTACTAATCATCATTGGCTCAATGGATCATTCATCATCTTAATTCTCAAGAGATTCAATCACATTGGACCACCATTACATAAAGCATCCAATTGAATTAGGGTTTCCAATGTTGATTCCTTCAATCATTGGATTCATGGAACCAGTCATCAATTGGACCTACCCTCATACTTCAATTGAGTTAAATAGGTCAACCTTCAACTGATTTGACCCTTAATTAACCCTGAATTGGTCATCAATTAGGGTTTTATTCAATTGAAATTAGGGTTTACTATTCATCTTTCATGTCTTCACCCTAAACTTAGGATTTACTATTCAATCCATGGTGAATTGTACTCATTACATCATCATGTAAGAGAAACATCATCATCAAGGCTCTTAATTAGGATTAAGATCCATTAGATATTATAAATAGGGTTTCCATGACCTCACATAGGTGGGTCATTCCCTAATCATGCTCATTCATGTGTATTTGAAGTATCTTACTAGAGTTTCCTCCTAAAAAGGGTACTTTCTCTCTCTAGGATACTTTCTCTCTCTAGAAATACTTTCTCTCTCCTCTCACTAGTAGATGGTGACAACACCACTCTAGATCGGGTTGAGATAAGTCTCCATTGACTAACATAAGCCAAAACATCAACATCATGTGATTAGGGTTTGATTAGAACAAGGTTTTATCCCTTTAGACCCCTCAAGGGTATTTTGGTAATTTTCTACATGATTACCATCATGGTTTAACTCACTAATCACATAGTCCCCTAATGACCTTGGTTATCATTAGGGTTTAATTTGGATCAACATTGAACTAATTACATCATCAAATGGTTAAGTACAAACCATCACCAATCTCCAAACGGTTTCAACCACCCCAAACGGTCTTGAGACCGTTTGGATCCAATCGGTCTTGAGACCGTTTGGAGGTGAAGACCATTTGGAAGGGTTGACTTCCAAACCGTTTGGAGCTTCAATCGGTTTGAGACCGTTTGATCAAACTTGCTTGAGATCGATTGGACCAAACGATCCTGAGGTCGTTTGAGCCCAAACGGTCTTGAGACCGTTTGGTCTCAAATGGTCTTGAGACCGTTTGGTCTCAAATGGTCTTGAGACCATTTGGATCCAAATGGTCTTGAGACCGTTTGGTCCAAATGGGCTCAAACCGTTTGGACCTCGAAAGGGGTTCAAAGGTCATCAATGTTCATGGATAAGTGTGTTGAAGCCCTCAATTGGTTAAAACTATGCTAACCACTTATAAATTATGTCAATTAGGGTTAGCGTTAAACACTTAGACATCCAATTGACCCTCAATTGCAAGCCAATTAGGGTTCAATCCTCCTCAATTAGGGTTTCAAATCGATTGGTCATCAATGTTCAACAATATGAATCAATTCAAGGTTGAACCTATCAATTGACCTCCAATTGGGCTCAAACTTGGACCAAACGGTCTTGAGGTCGTTTGGACATCATCCAAACGGTCTTGAGACCGTTTGCCCAAAGTTTGACCGAAATCCAAGTCGTTTTGACTAAGGTTGAAGTCCAATTAGGTCAAAATCAGCAATTTTCATTAATTCATCAATTTCCTACAATTGGACCCTCAAACCATTAGATTGACTCAACCCTAGACCTTAAAACGGTCTTGGGTTGTGCCCAAACGGTCTTAGGACCGTTTGGAGGAACCCCCAAACGGTCTTGAGACCGTTTGGGTCCTTCAACCCAAAACTCAACAAGATCTATACTTAGAAAACAGCAATTTGATTGTTTCAATATCCCACTGTAATTGGGCCCTCAATTGATCAAATTACCTTAACCCTAGACCTCCAAACAGTCTTGGGTTGACACCAAATGGTCTTGAGACCGTTTGGATGAGTTCCAAACGGTCTTGAGACCGTTTGCCCATCCATCCTTTGGACTCTAGTGAAAATTCATCAAGGTTTGATCTATTGAGTTGATCATCACATCAATACTTAATTGCAATATGATTTGGTACCTTTGGACCTTCAATTGATCAACTATTCTTGACCCCAGACCTCCAAACGGTCTTGGGGTGACCCCCAAACGGTCTTGAGACCGTTTGGGTGATTCCCAAACGGTCTTGAAACCGTTTGGGCTAATCAACCCAAAATCTCAACTTAACTCATTGGAGATTCAGCACTAATTTCAATTAGGGTTTGCCCTATTAATCATCCTTCAACTCATGACTCGTTTGGAATTAATCCATAAAATTTGGTGAGTCGTTAATTAACATCATTATGAACAGTAATCCCAAACGGTGAACGTTTAGTCAACCATCTTAAATGGTCTTGAGACCGTTTGCCCAAAAAGGGCAAATTAAACAGATTGCAAATCAGAATTTAATTCAATTCGTTTTGCTAATTGATTTGCTCATATCTCACGATTCCTTTGGAGTTAACCTCTCAAATTTTGTGGGTGATTAACCTACATAATTATGAATAATATTCTTAAACGGTCTTCACTTGGTCAACGGGACCAAACGGTCTTGAAGACCGTTTGCCCTCAAACGACCCTGAAACCGTTTGCCCACCAAACGGTTTGAAACCGTTTTGAGCAATAGGTGGAGGTCGTTTGATAAAGTGAAAATCTGTGGATAAGCATAGGAATTAACGCCCTTATCTTCCACCTTAAGAACAGTAGCAGTTCTTCACGATTTTGCTTGCAAGGATGCAAGGGAAGATAGGGAAGAAGAAGATCTATCAACTATATGCATAGAAAAGATGTATAATCAAAGCATAAAGTTTAGAGTTATAAAACCCGCCTAAAGCTTGCTCCTTGAGCTCCAAGCTTTCGAGCTCCAAGCCTTTAATGGCGTCCTAGAAGCTCCACAGGTCGGCCAAGGTGAATCCTCCAAGGAAGGTTGAGAAGAGATGGCTAGAAAGATGGAGCTAAGTGAGCTAGCCATGAATTTGACCTTAAATCCGAGTTTCATCCAAGAATTGAGCAAAAAGGAAGGATCCAAACCTACCTTGCACTCCCTTGGTCGTCCTCCTGAGCTCCAGAGCTCTCCTTAGTCGGTTTGAGCAAGGGGAAAAGAAATGAAAGGAAGAGGATCGTTCCTTTGCTAAGTGAGGAAAGTTATATATATACTTGGGTGAATTTTCAACATAAGGACATATGTTTTCCTCCTTTCTCATCTAAGTCCTTCCTTTCTTCCTTGCACGTCCCCTCATCTTATTTCTAAGGACAAACTCCTTCTAAGGTCAAGAATTGAAGGCAAAGAGGATCAACCCATCACTAAAGCATACACATAAAAGGGCTATTATACATACACCTTGATTATTCAATCACAAAGGTGTTCTTTACTATATGATTATTCACTTGAAGTAATCTTTTCATCATTTATCTTCTAAATGATGCCAAGAGCCATAAAAGATGTTTTAGATGATGTATTTTACAAGTTGCACCCCTCAAATTGGGTAAATTGCATTTTACACCAATTTAGGGTTTTCAAGTACAGGGGTTGCTTCCACAGCTGCACCTTGGTGCTCAAGCTTGGGAAATCCCTTAAACCTCATCATATTCATTCTTATGTTGTCTCAATATTAAAGGAACATATAAACATGTGAAATTTGCAGTTTAACCCCTCTGGTTGGGCAAATTGCACATAGGTCCCCGTATTGCAACCAACACTTCAACATTGGTTTATAAGGGACAGAAAGGGAAACTTATGTTCCATAAAAGCTTTAATTACATACCAAAGGATAATTACAAACTTTTAATTTCATATTTAGGCAAAACACCTAGGGTTATCTTATAACCCAGGTCAGGGGTGTTACATAGGCGTTGCCTCAAGGATTATACATACAATCTTAGGATCTACATTGCTCCAAGGTAAATGGGTCATGCTGCTGAGCACAAGTATTTATAGTTGTTTGCATGTTAAGTATAAAGTAGACATTACCATTTCAAGTTTAATGTTTTAATCATGTTCACTATATCACTACTTTATTATTGATATATGTTATGTCCTATGTTTATAATGTTCACTATGATTTTAGCTTATGATTAATAACTCATGAAAATCATGTAAATGATCAAGAGGGAGAAATCCCATCATGTTTAAGAGATCATGTTAATGGGGAGAAATCCCATCATGTTAAGTTCAAGAATCATGATTATGTTAATGTGAATGTCATGTTAATGATAAAGTTAATTGGAATTGCAATAATCTTTATATGCTCCCGAATCATGGACTTCAAGGGGTCGTCAAGGGATTTCCTAGCATCAAGGGCTATCCTAGCAGTCATGTGCTCCTAAGAGGGTGTCATAGAGGGATGCATACAATTTCTTTTCAATTCTTCATGTTAATAATGATTCAAGAATGCTTATTGTTAATTCATGTCAAGTTTTTTTACATGTCAAGTATACTGTATCTTGCTTATGTTATAATGTGCCAGTCCCATTTTCTTATGTGTTATTTTTCCACTTTGCATGGCTGGGGACACGATGTCCCCATGAATTGGAGCAAGTAAGGACTCAAGAGAAGCTAGCAAGGACTAGAAGACCTTCAAGATCTAACTGGTGGGGTTCCATCCATACTAGGTGATCCAATGTTATAAAGATATTTACTTTTATGTTTAGATTTCCATGTTTAGGAATGTTTGAGATGTTATAGATTCAACCATAGTTTCCTATGTAAAGAATAATGTATGAATCTCAATGGTGATTTATGTATTTATTTGCTATGATTCCTAAAATGTGACATTACCCTCCAAGATTAAAGCTTCTGCTGAGTTATGTTGAATATCATAAGGAGGGGTGTTACAACTACCTAGTAGTTGTGGTGTTGACTCTCCCATTTGGCACTGTCTTTTGCCAATTTTTTTTGTTGCGTTTGAGAAACACACCAACACGCCACAAGGAAACCACCATCTCGACCAAAAGCACCTCAAGACCATCAAGATCGAGACAACAACTCTCAATAAAGGTGTCTCGATCCAGACACACCCAAAACACACCAACATGGTCAAGACAAAGGTCGCAACACTCAACCAAGCTCAACATGGTCAACACCATGCACCACAACCAAAACCCTAGAAACCCTAGCATCAACACATGATGCCACCTCATAAACCAAGATCCATCAAGGCACCCCATAGAATCATTATCTCTCTCATGATGCTAGATCACTAAGGACACACTCAAAATGTGACAAATTGCAGGATAACCCCTCAACATGGGTCAATTGAAACTGGGTCCAAAATAAGCATACAAAGCTCAAACATCATCCGAACAAGACCAAACTGGAAACATAAGATTGTCACATGTTGGATAAGCATCTAAAAGGATTAGATTAAGATTATAAGCATCTTATTAAGAAAAGAAATATTACTCAAGAACCAAGCTTCTCCAGGGTGAAAAAGCACTAGAGGGGGGGTGAATAGGGTTTTATGATAATTTTAAAATTAATTCAATCAAGAAACCACAATTGAAATTTGGAGAATGAGACATCGAGTTTAGAGTGGTTCCACCCTTAGCAAAAACTAAGGGAGTCAGTCCACTACCCAATTGTTTCCAATTGGGATTTTGAAAGCACTTGTATTTTATTACCTCATAAGGATGTTACATACAATACAAATACCTTCGCAAACCCTTTGGACAGCCTTCACCCCGAAGTCGTCTCACCAACCTTGAAGCAACCTTCACTTGAAGTAACTTCAAGCTCCCCCTTAAAGTATCCTTCCTCCTTGAAGTAGCTTCCTGTTGAGGCCTTCTAGAAGTAGTCCAAAGTCACCCTTCTCCACCTAAAAAGATTCCACCCTCTCCCATCCACATCCTCCAACCTAGGAGTAGCAAGGAGAGTACAAAGAAATAACAAGGAACAAGAAAGGAAAAAGGAAATTACACTTTACCAATGTAGCACAAGGCTTGAATCCTATATCAAGCATTTTGATCTCCTATCCAATGTGTATGAAAGTGGAAGTATAGTGGGTAGGAGATTCTAGCCTATAAGACACGAAATGGAGGCCTATGAAAATGTTTGCATGTGAGAGCTTTTTCTAATAGCTTGCTACAATTTGATCTCAAGTGAATTGTGTATGCAAGTTGTGTTTTGAGGTGTCTTATGGCTGTCTTATTTATAGGAGTGGTTTGCTAATGCTTGGGGATGTTCTAGACACCTTCTAGGGTGTTCTTAGTGCTCAACTAGCCATTAGTTATCCACTAATTACATTTGTAATGGCAAGTTGATTAGTTCTAAAAAGTGCAGATAGAACTATTCTCGGTCGAAGTATTTGTCGACCGAGAGTCTCTCGGTCGAGGAATTTGTCGACCGCGGGTAAGTCTGGAGTAAGTGTATTGCAACGTTCAACTCAACTCCCAACTACTTTTTCTAACTCAGTCTAATATCTAGGAGGGTCTATTCTCGGTTGAGGAGTTTGTCAACTGAGAGTGTCTCGATTAAAGTTTTTGTCGACCGAGAATATCACGGATTCAATGTATTCATTTACGAAGTGTGTGTATCAATGTGCAATTGTGATACTATCTTGGGGAATGACCTATCTAAGTGTTGTGAGTGGATAGGGAGGATCTAAACGCTTGATTTACATGATATCTAGGTACTTGTATATTATAAACTTGTACAAGTTTTTACATTGATTACAATCATGAAAATAAAGCAATTTTAGCACATTGATCCTCCAAATATTTACTATCCACCACCTTATATGCTTGTTCCTGAAACACTCAAATAGAAAGTTAAAACTACAAGAAAATAAATGTTTGTCATAATCAAAACAAAGGGATTATAATAATGTCCAATTTAGCCAACAATCTCCCCCTTTTTGAATATGACAAACATTTCCAATATAAATCAAGGAATAATAAATCATATGAGTTTCATACCTAAAGTTTTACCTTTTGCAGCCATTCTCTTATTTGCAAAGTGTGTGCTAGCCAAGAGTTTATGAAACTCAATTTTCTTTATGTTATTGATTATTGATTTTATATTATTTCTCCCCCTTTGTCATTTCAAAAAGATAACCAAGACTTTTATTACTCCCCCTTAATTTGATAATTTGATGCACAATTTTTAAAGCAAGGGTAACCAACAAACCACTTTATTTTTATGTCAAATTTAGCCACATTTTGTTTCTCAATCATTTGCAAAGGATGTTAAGCCTTAAAATGATATGAGATCCTTTTAGGTTCATGGCTTATGTGTTTTGACTTCTCATCCATTTTACAAGGGATGTTAATCCCTAAAAAATGATATGAGATTTTCTTTATGGCATAGTAGGATCAATAAATATATATATCTCTAATCAATAGTGCGGGATGTTAGGCCCATATTGATATAGAGAGACCATTTTAGATCAAGATAATTTAGTAATCCTAAAGTCATAGCTAGTTTATAAAGTTTGATTTGATCAAGATTTATTATAATGGTTACAAAGTTTTGTGAGCTCCCCCTTAATCTTATAATCAAGATGATTTAAGAAATCTAAGGTCATAATAAACATTAGACTTTTATGAGAGCTTTGTACTAAAATCTTGTTTCCAACATGATGAACAAGTTTAGGACCAATATACTAAGAAATGATTTCCAATTAAGCATTTTTTCAAGCTTATTTTAGGTAGACCTTGACTTCAACCTTAGCGCCCCTTGATTGAATTCTTTCTCAACCGAGAGGCAATTGCTGTAGATTTTCAGCATTTTTCTTGATTTTTTTTGGTCGGTCAAAAATGCGTGTTACTATATTCCAAAAACTTTGGGTACAAAATAACTTGCGCCCCCTCGGCCTAGTGCCTCGCGCACTGAAAAGAAACATAAAAAGCTTCACGCAGGAAGCCCACTCCAAACAGAAAGAGAACGAAATAAGAAAACAAAATCAAACACAAGGGTCTGGATTCATGCACTTTCCTACTTGTCAGTCACCTCATTAGCATTATCCACATTCTAGAAGGTATGAGAACTGTCAAGCAGGGCAGCGTATGCATAACAAAAACCAAAACATCTGAATTGTAGACTTATACATTCAGACTTCTGTAGCTCCTCAAGCATCAAGATGCTTGAACCGAAGAGTTAGCTTAAGAAGATCATCCTGGAAAAGGATCTTCAGCTGGGACCAAGCTCCATTCCCAGCGATCAAAGAGGCATTGCCAAAATCTAGAAACTAGAACCAGGTGCCTAACATGTTCGGCTAGAGCATACCATCTATACCCCTTCCTATCACTGACAGAATTACCACACCCAGAAATTTGTGACAGAAAGAGGATATCTGGCATCCACAACCTCCCAAGCAGAACCACCTTGAGTAAGTTTCAGAAAACATGGCTACCTTTGATCTAAGCAAGGCATACACACGACCAAGATGCCCAGGTCATGTTGAATTTTCCATTCAGGAGCAGTAGACTGCTCCACACACCAAGCAAAGAGCTAAAGTCATGAAGCACAACAGATTAGATCATGGGATGTAGATCTATGTACTCAATGGCATCACATCGAACACCTGCGAAGTGTCCCAGCAAGAGCATTGTTGGGCGGCTAAACAACAGCGAAGGTGACGGTTGGAGCAAGCTGCCTACCGTGTCTTCCGTTTAGTCTACCCGCCATTGCCCACTCACTAACACAGCGAACACCTAAGGTGTCCCAGCTAGCAGCAGCAGCAAAAGCCAGAGAAGAGATGAATAAGGCGGAAAAGCGCATCTTCATCTCAGTCTACCCTCCTAAACCCCACAGCCGGAGGTGAGTCATTAGGGCGCTCATGCCTGATGATGTGCCGCCTATGGCAGGGTCGTCTGCTGCGGGGAAAGGCGGTGAGGATTGCGAGCCGACACCGAGGAACAGTAGCAGCAGCACCACCAACAGACACAGCACCATCGGTTGATTACCCCCAAAAAGTCGCGTCAACATCAATGGGGACGGATGCAGCCGCGACTATATCTGCACCAACTTCGTACGACAACGGGCTTGAGACCAGGAGGCACCGCCAAGGTGGAACCCCCGATCAAGAAGCATCGCTGTGAAGCAGAATCGTTGGATCGTCTGCCAAGACCAGTGCGGGAAGGCAGGAAATAGAGAAGGGACACGGGAGGGCGAAGCAGCCGTGCTTGAAATCGGATCCAACGGGTGGCGGCTCCTCTCCACCCGTCCCTATTAACGAGGTGGAGTCAACAACAGTTGATGCTGTCGCACGACCTAGGATCTAGCCTTGACGTAGCGCCCCGCCTCCTTCTCATTCCAAGCCGAGACCGCTCTAGACACCGACGACCAGATCTGCTCGGGGGGAACAACCGCTCCACGACGCGTGTCACAAACTTCAGGACAAACGCACCTTAACTCTAGGACTTTGCACCACACTACACTCAGACCTTGGCGAGGCTGCGTGGTAGCCAGGGGGAGGAAGAGCCAAGGGGGCGCTCCCTCCCCCCAGCTGCGGCCGCCGGGAGTCCTAGGCATTTTTCTTGATATGTTTAATCAATTCATAGATCCTTTATGTAGTTTGATTTAAATGTATATTAATTTGAAACACTTTGAGTGATACCTATTGTTGGAGAATTCACTGATTGAAAATCAATATAGGTGTCACCATGATATTTATTCTTTTGATTTTATTAGAACAAGTTATTTTTGCCATTCTAATGAAATTTTTAGGTCCTTATTGTCAAGAAGGAATTTGATTGATACCCATAGTGATTGTTCTTCTTGCAAGAAAGCGATTTCAATTATAGTTTCATAAAAACATCATCATTTTAATTTTAGTAAATATGTGGACTTTCAATCAACATTATTAGTTCTTGTAAGCAACGTTTATTACAGTAATAAAATTAACATGATGCAATCATGATGCAAAATTTTAGCCTAAGAGCAAGTTTTGTATAGAATTTTGAGCAATATATGAACTTAGTATCTTTCTCTTGATTTTCTTAGAATAGACTTTAGATACAAAGTAATTCTTTATTCTAAGCAAGGTTTCTTATTCTACTAATTTTCTTATTTAATTATCAAGTTTTGTCTTCCTTTTGATTAGGGTCATTCAAATTTTTAAAGAATAATAATATGTAAGGTTCATTACATACTTAAGTTGATTGCAATTGAAGTATTTTATTTATATTAAAAAGTTATGTCAGAGTTTCCCTCAGTCAACAAATTTCTCGATCGAGTCGGGTTTGGTCGAAGTATTTGTCAACCGGTCATTTATCAGGTATTTGTAGGCTTAAGACAGTAACCTGCTCAGTCGACTACTTCTTCGACCGACAATGTCTCGGTCGAATATTTTCTCGACCAAGAGTGTTTCTATATTGTTTTTTAGTAATCATTTGCAAACAAAAACATAAGGTCCAATTTTGCAAGAATATGAAAGTTAAATCTCAATTTTGTTGAGATAAGACATTTGAATATCAAAGTAACATTTTAGGTCAAATCTCCACAAATCAAATTCAAATCTCTAAGTTTTAGGAACCCAAAATAGATCATCATCCATGTTCTTGTATGGGCATGAAAAAGTGTAATGTCCAAGACACAAGAAATAATGACAACAAATAAAGTCAATCTCATTTCTCTTTCTAGAAGTTGAGTTGTTTTTGGGTACATACATAATCTTGGCCTTGGGTGTTTGTGTTCTTCTAGGTTTAGGTTGATAGTATTTTTCTTTTGGAACATATCCTAAACCTCTCCTTCCATTATAAACAGAAGAATTCTTTAGGATTTTATCAAGAACGTAATTATTTCTCAAACTACTAATTTCTTTTTGTAGCTTAGCAATCTCATCCATTTTCCATTTGATATCTAATTTTGCTTGATCTAGATCAGATGATAATGTATCTCTTTCTTTAACAATAGCATCATAATGTATATGAGTACATAAGATAGGTTGAGTCTGAAAATCATTTTGTTTAGCAAGTAGTTAAACCTTTTCTTGGGAAAGAAGATCATAATTAGTTTCTAGAGTAAACAAATTTACATTGCAATCATTTGAAGACGATTTCAAGGTAGAGTTTTTAGAAATAATATTTTCTTTTTCAAAACCAATATCATTCAATTTAGCATACAAATATTCATTGGTTTTTGTAACTCTTTTTAGTTTCTTTTTATAATCAATATATTTTTCATGCAATTCACCAATGCTAGCAACTAATTCTTATTTAGATAAATATCCGTTCTTTTCTCCTTTTTGTGTTCAGCTGCCAATCTTTCTTCTTCTTCAAGGGTAGCTTCATGAGCCTTCAAGTTGCCAATGAGTTGTTCCATCCTTAATGTAGTGAGATCATTAGCTTCTTCAATGGCCGTAACTTTTGGTTTGTACTTTGGAGGCAAGCACCTAAGAATGTTTGATACTTGATCCTCTTCACTAATGTCTTTACCTAATGCATTCAACCCATTAACAATAGAAGAAAACTTTACATACATTTCACTAATAGACTCATATGGTTCCATACGAAACTGTTCAAACTTTTGTTTAAGCATACCAATTTTGGAATTTTTTACTTGAACAGTTCCTTCATAAGTAATAGAGAGTCTATGCAATATTTCATATGCAGTTTCACAATTTGAAATTCTATTAAACTCACCTACATAAATTGAACAATAGAGGATACTTATAGCTTTTGCATTCATTTGGGCTAATCTTATCGTATTTGCATCCCATGTTGCATATTCAGTTTGAGGAAGTTCATAGGCATTTGGGACCATTCTCCAAAGATCCCAGCTTATTCCTTGGAAGTAGAATTGCATCCTCCTCTTCCAATAGGTGTAGTTGGTTCCATCAAATGGTGGAGGCTGAGCCACAAGTGTTCCTTCCAAGTTGAGGTTGTTTAGTACCCCATCACCCATTTTCTTCAAGACTTTGTTAAAGTTCCTTGAAGCCTACTCTGATACCAATTAAAAAACCACTAGAGGGGGGGTGAATACGGTTTTATGATAATTTTAAAATTAATTCAACCAAGCAACCACAATTGAAATTTGGATAAGGAGACACAGCGTTTAGAGTGGTTCCACCCTCACCAAAAACTAAGTGAGTCAGTCTACTACCCAGTTGTTTCCAATTGGGATTTTGATAGCACTTGTATTTTATTACATCACAAGGATGTTACATAAGAAAAAAATACCTTCCCAAACCCTTTGGACAACCTTCCCAAACACTTGAATTTTATTAGCCACGTTCATCTTATTGAGACCTCATTTCTTCACCGCCCAACATTAACTCCCATAGAGCATGGCTAGCCAAAAGCAATTTTATAGAACTTGCTTTTTAATTTCAAAGGGATCTTTTGGTCACAAAATACTCCAGTTTCACTCCTCCATTTCAACCATCTTGCAATGATCCTTTGACAAACGTCATTTTGGACATCCTGATATATTTGAAAAATAGAACCTAAGTGATTAAGTTTATCACATTTTGGTATGTCTACTCTGTCCAACTTGGCTCCACCATTCACATTATGAGATCAACTAAAATTGCAATGCATATACTCAATTTTGCTCCTACTAATCATCAATCCATTTGATTCCAATGCCTTTCTCTAAAGTTCTTACATTATCATTCTAACCATCTTTAGTTTCATCAATCAATACAATATCATCAACAAATAACAAACACCAAGGAATATCATCTTGAACATTCTTTGTGAACTCATCCATAACAATAACAAACAAATAGGGTCAAATGTGGATCCTTGGTGTACCCCAACTATGATAGGAAATTTATATTAAATATATATAATAAATTTAGCATATTTTAAATACATAATAATGTTAAGATTATGTAATGGATACATAATTTTTTTTAACTAAAGACAGAAACATTTTGATATCTAGACAAAAGTCTTAAGATCTAAATCTAATATCAGAAAGACAAATACAATCACTAGATGTTGCTCTCTAGATTAATTTTTTTGATATGAATCCAATATGCAAATTTCAAATATCTATTTAAATGTCCATATTGCACGTTGTCAAAATTTTAACCGTACCTTCTTTTGAGATGAATAGTTCTAAACTGACTAGGTGTATTTTTTGACCAGTAATTAATGTTTAAAATTCTTTTCACATACACAACCTCAATATTCAAATTACATGTCAATTGCTTGCCTTATAGGAGTTTTATGCGTTTTCACAATAAAGAAGATCAATGTTATTACCACTCTCAATCTTTATTTTCTATTTCAATTGTCGTTGGGAAAGGCCATTAGTGATCCAATCCGATAGCATATATCTTTGAAATTCCACCCACTCATTCTAGATTTATCTAAGAAGAGCAATATACTGACATGCACAATGGGCAACGATTCTAAGAAATCAATCTCAGTTGGAGTCAAATTGAAGAATATTCACCGAGGCAACATCAACCATCCAAGATTTACCTAAAATTTAACCATATTTGACAAATATCTTGTGGTTTAAGATTTACTTTAAAGGATAAATTTATAATCTAATTTATAAATATGATAACAATAAAATGTTATTTGTTAGTATACAATGACATATAACAATAATCATATTGTTTGATGTTTCTAAAGAATACAACATACTAAAGTTGTTATGTAGAAGATAATTATAGTAATTTACTAGAAAAATAAATAAAATAGAGTGGGTATTGATAACTAAAGATAAGAAAGATGAATTTACATGTCATTGGAAATGTGAGGAGTGTTTTGAGAAAAAAATTGAAGTGTAGAGTTTTTTTTCAAAACACTATGTTTTCTAAAATTCCAAAAATTGCTTCCAATTTTAGCTAATCCTAAAACACCTCAAGGTCATCAACCCATTAATTAGTCATCACACTTGACAGTTGTACTTGTTTACATAAAAAAATCAATTGAATTGGTATTTTCTAAATCTCTTTCCTTCTATTTTTATAGGAATTATATTTAATGTTATATATATAATAGAAAATAACGTGGTTCAGTTATTCATTTTGGCTAATAAAAAACCACATCAAATCAGTAACTAGACCTAGTGCAACCCTATAAAATAAGTATAAGTGTGGATCTTATTAATCTAGATTTTTTGTTGGCACAAATTGATGAATGCATAATCATCTTAGTTTTAGTCGCCATTTTTTGCCCAATTTTGCACCGAAAGCTCACATTCACCCCTTGAATATGCTTATATACAATTTTCCTCAGTTCTGTATTATCATCTAGAGTTTTGATCAAAACTATTACCCTCCATTACAGGATTGAACACCACTTTGTGTGTGCCAGTGTAGGTGGTGTAGGGGACGGTGGTCCAAGAAATTTTTGATAATTTTTACCCTTTTTTGATGGCTAGATCTTTCATCAAAATGCACCCTCATTAGTCAGAGGATGCCTTAGCATAGGCCATTCAACCCTCAACAATAGTGCCCCCCATGCAGGGGTGGGTTTGATTCACGATGACCGCGACCACGATCTCAACGAAGGACCGCTACCGCGATATCAAAGAGGACCTTGACCTGAAGCACCACGAGCTAAAGCACACCTCGACCTGATGAAGATCGCAACCTCACATAGAATCGTGACCTGGTTGCACCTTGACTTGAGGTTGGACCGTGACCTCAGAAGATCACAACCTGCGTAGGAGACCTCGACCTCCATACTGTGAGCCACGCAAAAGCCATGATCGTTGCTAGATCGCGACCACAATCTTACCCCTCTACAACCTAACTTTGACCGTGATCGGTACCACACCATGACTGCGGCCAAGCAAATAAGCACCGTGACCGTGGTATACAACATCGATCGCGGCCAGCACCTCGACCGTTGTGACATCCCGCCATCACAAAGATAGTGAGACGCCACACAAAAATGTGTGGAACCATTATAAACATCATATTACCAAAAAGATGGGTTAATTAAAACCGATTGCAGAATATGTTATAATAGAAGAAATATTACAACTAGATCCATATCCTGCAAGAAAACATGTTATGTAAATATATTCCTGATCATGACATATTTCCATCACCTTATAGGATCCAGCTGTCCCATAAGTACAAAGTTCCCCACTTGTTTATGTACATATCATGCCATACCAGGCCAATAGTAGGATAAGAAAGCCATAACAACTATACATCGTGAAACTTCATCAAAACACCTCCAAGGACCTGAGAGTACATGGATGACTCTAGGACTCTACTATGAAACAACCAAAATAGCAGCATATCCAACTCTTGCCTTCTACTGCTCTTCTTGCTGCTCGGCTACAATGCCACAATCACCACCACGTCTAACACGTCCACCTAAAAAGGGTTTTAAACCAACGGGGTGAGACACATAGTCCCAGCGAGAAACATAACTCCCTGTCGAACTATAAAATCTTGTAAGAGCTAAAATAGATAAAGTAGGTAACTTATATAGGCAGATCATGTATGCAGCGTACTGAGCAAAACTAACTCTATAACATCATATTAGAGTATCTAAGAAGCATATCAACAGATAATATATGGAACATGATTGACAAGACAAGTTATATAAGAACTTATCATAACATCTAAGGAACATGTAATTAACTACAAGATATAACTAGGACAAATATACAAAAAAGGCCTCAACTAATGTTCTGTGTTTGTCCTAAGCAAATACACTATATGACTGGATTATGATTTATTATGCCCTGAGGAAGTGAGTCATACCACTCAGATCCAAACCGACCACTGCTTGGTCACAATCGGTTTCCATATAAGGTCAAAGGAAGAGCCAGACTCCCCGACCTCTTACCCTTGTGGGAAGTACACAAGAACCAACAAGCATGACTACAGTCTCATGCTTAAGTGGCCTCAGCTATATAGGGTCAGGCTACCCTCAACCTAGGCCACCTTGGTATAGGTATCAGCACTAGAAAATTGAGCCACATGCCTATTTCACCGTGATCCATCATCACGGAGTCATGGGCCTGTTTTACCATGCTCTAACCATACTAAGCCATGGGCCTGAAACCGTGCTCTAATCCGAAGCCATGGGCCTGTTTCACCATGCTCTTACACATCTTGAGTCTAGAACCAAAGTTGCACTCTAATCCTCCTATTTTCAACTAGGAGAAACCTCACATGTTCAACAATATGCGCTCCAGATTAACCCGCAGGAGAACCCATTTCACCATCACCAGCTACTGATGATGATGGATCTATGGCCAGGGAAAACTTCATGAAAGGTTCATCTGTCATTAATTAACATATTTTAAGTGGATTGCAAGATTCAACCAAGTTATGTAACATGCAAACTATAAGTAAAAGAAAACAACATAGATTCCATTATCTTGTGTTATATTGTCACTATTATTCTCAATGCCATCAACATCAACCTGATTCATCACAAAGATCCAACATTACATGTTACCACTTGGCCTCTTTCCAATCATCAAGATCCATCTCAAGGATCAACATCACAGGGATTCAATCCCACTATCAAGGTACACATTGTCATACCATGGGTAACACCCATCATATATCACTGGGTTCATCATAACCCTTGATGTTCTACATCATATCACTATCATGCCCTCATCATGGCCTCATCATACAAATGGTACCTGCATGGATAGCATAAGCATAGAGGAACAACTGTACTATCATCAGGAACATCAATAGCTTATTACATGTATCCAGAGAGATATGACTATTCTATTGGATGAGCAAATCTATACATGATATTATCATATATAAATTTCAATCAAGAATTAGGGTTACCAACTAAACACAAGGTACAACCCTCACTATAGGCATCACAACCCTCATAAGAGGTAGATTGGGTAAGGGATAACCCTCACCAAAAGCACAACGTCCCTCACTATAGATTTATCAGGAAAGGGACAACCTTCACCAAAGGTATCACAACCCTTACCAAAACATAACGTGCCTCGCTATAGGTGTAACATTCATCACTATATTAGTTAACACTCAATAACGAGCTACTCTGGCTATTGGCCAACATCATGTATCAGGATAACACATATCTCAGGCTAACATCCAGCACTCTTATAACATCAGTATCGGGCAGTGCCCAAGAACATCACATAACAGGGTAACAACTAACATTTTTTCCGAGTTATCATCCAGAATGGGCTAACACCCAAGTACATTGCTCGCAGCAGGCCAATACCGGGCAAGCACATAGCAGGCCGATATCACCCATGTACACAAGCAAGGTAGATATCATGTATGGGTAACTAGGTGCATGACACCCCATAATGACTAACCATAATGTACACAACATAACGACTAACAAGGGTCATAGCTGTTAACACCCCCAAACCGATATCGCCCAAGGCACTTGGCCAAGCCGCTATCGCCCAAGCTCACACACAGCTAGGTCAAAACTGCACAAGGGGTAACAAGGTGCATAACACCCATAACGAGCTAACCATGTGATAGGTCGATATCACTCAAAGGACAAAGCCAATGCAACATCACCTTACTATCCAGATAACGACCAACAGGCATATCGTCAAGTCAAGTCTAGCATGCAGGGCATCATCTCAAGTATAGACTCATATCGGTCAAAGGGGTTAAAAAGACACCCATCTAACATATACTCCAAACTCAACCCTAGGAGCGGGATATCGGGAACCACCTTACACAAAATGATATCGGGCATCAAGGGATATAGGGTAAAGCCCTATATTGGGTAAGGCACCATCTCTCGGGTTGGTAATCTTCAACCTCAAGACAACAACCAAACCCTAAAGATCAAGAGAGTTGGGTCACCTCTCAACAACTAAGTGAGAGGGGTCTTGCACAACCTCTATCACACATTGGGCAACAAGGTAGGTCATCACCATATTTGCCAACCACCCAAAAACTAGGTCAACGTCCAACCAAACGCTCACCCTTTCAAATATATGGTGAGAGAGAGGGGTGTTGCCTAAGCAACTAGAGTGTAGACTGACCTATCAACAACTAAGAGAAAGGGATTTTTCCCACATGACTATAGCTTAAGCTCACCTCTTAACGCCAAATAGAGAAAGGGGTTTTTCCCCAAGAACACACCACATATCGGGCAAAAAGATCCATGGTACATCTAAGGCAACAACATGACTATTAAAGAAAGAAACATATCTAACAAGATAACATGGCTGGTCAAGATAGCATATAGCAAAGCAACATATAAAGAAGGTAGTACAGTTAGGGTTAGGAGTTATGTAACCCCTCCTCAAGAACACTCCTCAAGCTCTAAAGATCCAAGCACCAAGCTCCAAGCTCAAAGGCACCACCTTCGGCCACCTCAAGAAGAGAAGAACAAATCATAACCAACATGGCCAAAAGACAAGCAAGAAGGAGAAGGTGCCAAGGAAAGAGAGACAAAGATACTCAGCATAAGAGAAGATGGAGCAAGGACACTCTAGGGTTTTGGCCACCACTAGAGGAAGAAGAAGACTAGAGCTATGGCTGTTAAGGGTGTCGCCCTCCAAGCTCCACCAAGGATATCGGATACCAAGCTCCACCACAGGGGGTATCGGCCACCAAGGGAGAAGGGAAGCAAATAAGGAATCTAAAAGGTTACAAGCTATCAAAGAAGAAGGTAAATATACAAGGGGGTTAAGTGGGTGTGCACTAGAGGAATTCTCCACATGTTCTCGCCCAAACCACCACTTGTCCAAGCTATGCCACCCTGCTAACAAAGAGAACCAAGTGTCACCAAGGGTGACACAAACAAAGCTAGGTTGGAGGGGGTGTGTATCGCCCAACATGGAGCCATGGCCGATACACCACTGCCCGACACACCCTTGTCGGATAGACCAAGCAAGGAGGTGGCACCAAGCTCAAACAAGGCCTAAGAAAGCCCAACAACAAGCCTAAGCTTCAACAAGCTCAAATGAGGCCCAAAAAAAACTCAAGCAAGGTGCCCAACCCATCCTCTCAACCGTAGAGGATGCAACGAGGGAGAAAGAAATCTCTCAAGGTGACAAACTTGCACACCGACCCAATATCTTGGGTAAATTGCAAGTTTCACCTCAACTTCTCAACAAAGCACAAACAAAACACTAATCACAACCTCCGGTGATTAGAAAACATCTAAACACAAGGTTTAGGCAAAGAAAACACGGTAAGCCCAAAACAAAGGTCAGGGTCCTTACAACTGAGGAGTTAAGTTGGTGAAGTATGCCTATAAATAGGCCACCCACCTGAGTTGACTAACCATCTTTTCCACGATGTCGAGAGGTTGTCGTTCTATGCCCAGCCCTCAGGGAGACGATCTCCACCACCAAGGACTACCTCTTTGGGGTTCTTACTACTCCTCCATCCCCAATCCATCCAGATCTATCTTCCAGCCACAACAATGGTTGGGCTTGTGATCTGTAGATCTACTCCGCCACTAGCCATCTACTGCTTCTTCTGCTGCAAGTAAGTGCACATGAAGAGAAGGAAGAAGGAGAGAGAAGATTTTCCTCGCCTACCTTGGTGTTCTCTCCCACCTCATTTCAGATCTTCCCCGACATCATGTAGAAGACCGTCTCTCCATTGAGCTCCAGCCACCTTCTTTAGCATGACCATGGTAGAATCTTCCCTCTCTCTTATTTTTCTTATTTTTTCATGAGGAGCGACTAGTCCTTTTCCCTAGGGTGTTGAGACTAGCCCCACTATCCATGCTTACATGTTCATCTTAAAACATTCCATGGCTTGTATATAACTTTTCGTACCATGTTAATCGTTAACGGCGTGCTCTATGGATTGATCACCTGCCTTGCATGCTCTTTATTTTACTTTGCTGCAAGATCTCTAAAACATGATTTTAGAGTAGTAAGTGCGTGATTCTTAGGTGACGTGACATCTGATGCCAAAGGGGATGCTTACGCGAACCTAACTCCCACACGGGGGGGTTCAATATTTCATTCAATGCTTAGGCTTTTAATATCAGTTAACATGATAGATGCCCGGAAGAGACATCTGAAGCATATTTTTGGAATAGTAAGGGTGTGATCTGTAGGAAATGAGACATATGATGCCAAAGGGGATGCTGACGTGAACCTAACTTCAATATAGAGGGTTCATAATTTCATTTGGATGCCTTTATCTTGCCTGGATGCTTTTTGGACATGTTTGCATGTGTAGTGGTGGTGAAACCCGATACCACCCCAATGATTCCCATCATTAATCTAGACTCTATTTTAATCCTACTCTTTACTTTCATTGCATTTAGTTTAACTAAACCTAGTCAACTCCTTGTTCTAAATATTAGTCTTAGTCGAGCTACACCTGACTAGCAAGATTCTTAAAATCATTGTCCCTTGGGATTCTATCCATAACTATACTGCGATAAGATCTGTCTTCTTGCAGGTGGTAATATTGCACAAGGTTTTGGTAAAAACTTAGGGTTATCAGCCAAGTGAGTTTGTTAGTGTAGTAAAACCCACATTACAAATGCTTGCAATGGGTGGTCAAATTCATATTTGAATTTTGTGAACAAGGGCCATTTACATATTAGTATGAATACACATATTACTTTAGTTTTTTTTTTGACACCATATTATGTAGAAAAATCAATTCAAATCCAGTTTTATTTTGTAAATTTAAAATCTACAATTATTATATCCTATATAAATACAGTTTTGCATTCACACAATATCAAAAACTAAACTATCATAAGTAGAAAATCATAGAACGAACCATATCATGTATAAAGTCCTTAGTATTTTTTAATATTGGGTAATGTATTATTGATGAATGACCTACTAAGAATGTTCCCTAAACTTAAAGCCCAAACACAAGATTGTCTGATTTGTCAGAATAAAGCTTAACTATCCGACACCTCTCAAACAGTGGAGAAAAATGCTCGCCAAGGGTAGTACAAAAATGATCCATGCAGGTGAGCCAAAATAGGAAGGTCCCATATACGATTGATGCATAAGGAGAGGGTATGATGGGCTACACATGATGCACAACCAAAAAGGCATGCATGTGTTGCAATAACCCATCACTTTGGTTTGGGTAAGCATGGTTCAATTAGGTAATCAATGTACATGTGGCATCATATAAGTGAGTAGTACAAAAATCTCTACTACCAAGGCAACTCGTCATGCTATCATGAACCTATTCTTGGCATAGTTTGTTACTCTCTTCCATATTTTGTAGCATACCTTGCATGATTTATATTTGTTATAAATATGCCTCCTACTATGTATATTACCAATTGCTTAGAGTCCCACATTACATAAACTAACCTACATTTTAATTATTTGAAGAAAAATCAACTTCTAAACTTATATTATATAAATCTCTATGAATTAGTTGGATGTATGTCTCTTATTTAGACGACCTCATATGTTTTGTGGTGACACTACAACATGCTTTAACAATTTTATATAATATAGAATCTGACACCCATGCCTTCCTACTATCTCCTCATTTTCTCCTACATTCAAACTCCCACAAGTCACCCCATTTCCTATTTCAAGTTATCTCCCCCATTCTCCCTACTCATGGTTTCCTTATATTTCAATGTTTCTCTTATCCCTACTTCCTCAATCCACCTTGTCTGAGGTGTAAATTAGTCCAACTTAGATGATTTTAGGGTTTACTTTGGTCAAATCAATTCTAACTGAATTCAAATAAGGTATGATTGGTTCAATGTATTTTAATCTAATAAAAATCTATATAACACCTAGTCCCTATAACCTAGGTGCATATGTAACTACACTTTCCTTTTGTTGAGGGCACTACCAAGTTGCCTATACAACTTTGGTTCATTTAGCTAGAAAGACTGGTTGAGCATTTTCTCATAAAAATGTCTTTTATCATAAAAAATATGATACTAGTTTAGACCTAATGTGATAAAGTGGTTTTTTTTACATTATAATGAGATCATTACTCTTTTGCCCTCATTATATTCCCTCATGATCTTGAATAATTTTTATTATCTTCATAATCAATGTTGAGACTCGATTACAAAATTTGGTGACCAATGTGATGGATTTACACTTTATAACATTTTAATTAGGTTTAACAATCACTTTAATCAAAGAAATATATTCGTTCCTCAAACTTCATTATATTGTCCTCAAACTTTTTCTATACGTTCTATAGATTTTTTTGAAGCTATGGTCCAAATTTCACTCAAATTGGACACTCCTTCGAATTTCTATGATTTTCTGAAGTTTAATCATGAAATTCCCCTTGTTTTGCTTTTATCTTCGCCCTTTTATGGGCCTGCGATCCTCTGAGGTGGGCGGGAGCGATCCCTGGCCCTTGGATCGAGCACCCGCAGATTGGGGCCCTGATTAGACGGTCACAGGGTCGTCCCCTACCTCCCGCAATCAACGGGAGGAGACCAAGGGAGGGATCGAGACCCCGGTTCCACTTATCTTGACCAATTTCAAAAATTGAATGAACCAGGATGTTTTCCCCCACCAATCTGGATGCAATCACATCCTTTTTCCCCTTCAAATCTCCACGTAGCTAGGGCAAGTGTGAGCCACCTCTCTAGGCCGCCGCCATGGGAGCAGACTCCCCGATAACCCTAACCCTAGGCCCTTTAGGCTATAAAAACTAGACTCTCACCTTCCGCGAACCCTGACGACTCCAGTCGGCACTTCACCTCTCCCAATCTCTCCCTCACTCGCGTTGCCCTAACTCCTCCGGCCGCTGCACCTCCGCGGAGCAAGCCTGCTCGCAGGTGAGTTCTTATGCTTGGAAATCACCCAAACTTCTCATGGAAACAAAAAACTAACAAGGGGCAAGGGAATCCAAGGCAATACCAAGGGCCCAAGTACAACTCCAAGTTTGAGGAAGAAGTTCTAGGAAGGCTAAGGAACCTTGATAAATGAAGAAAGAGGTGTCCTATCAAGGACAAAACATTTGCATCCTTGAATAAAGGCTTGATCAAATCTCCCTTTCACTTGCCCATCGTGAAGAGGGGAGGCTCCCGTCTCAACCCATGGCCAAACCAAACAATGATGGAAGTAATGTGAGCACTACTCAAGGTGCTTATCATCCACTATAAGGCAAAGCACCCCCACACCAGTACTAGGGACCACCACATCCATATGATCCTCCACCTCAACAACCCCTTACAACTATCAATATTATCCACCTCACTCATACCAGTAGCCCCCTCCACAATATCACCCCCATCCACCACAACAACCACAACCACAACCCCATCCATAATGTATTCTCCAAAACCTGAATCCACCATACTTAAGGCCTCCACCACCAACTCAATAGCCACAACCACCTCCATAAGCTTCATCTTACACTATCGATGAGCATGTTAAGGCAATGAAAGTTTTGAGGAGTGGTAGGACCTTAGAGTAGCCACATGGTACTTTGGTTGATAGCAGAGCCAGTGATGATAGGGTTGATATTGTGATCAGGGATGTTGATACTAACATTTAGGTTGATGATATTGTGATACTAAGAGTTAATATCGTGATACTGAGATATGATAACATGATTACAGTGATACTTCTTGATGATACTATTTACTGGAGTCAGTTGGGAGCACAACTCCATCCATTCCCCAATGCTGATGAAATTCCATCCACCGAAAAAAGGAAGAAGAAACATAATGAGGACATCTTGGAGACCTTTAAGCAGGTCAAGATCAACATTCATTTGCTTTATGTGATCAAACAAATTCCATCTTATGCTAAGTTATCAAAATACATGTGCACGTTCAAGAGTAGAAAGGACAAGAAGGTCATCGAGGAAGGTCAAGCTCACTAAGCAAGTGAGCTTAATTATGCAACACACCATGCCAAGGAAGAGAAAAGATCATGGTGCCCCCATCATCTCATGCTACATTGGAGCACATCACATAGACCATGTTCTTCTTGAATTGGGTTCTAGCGTAAACTTGATGCCTTATGATGTGTTTGGTGAACTAAAAATGGAACAACTGGGTCCCGCTCACTGTACTTTGTAGTTGGCTAATAGAACTATGAAATTTCCTAGAGGATGTGTTGATGATGTGTTGGTTAGACTTGATGATAATAACTCAACATTCTTTCCTACTGATTTTATTATCTTGGACATGGAAAAAGACTCGAGGAAAGTGCCTATCATCTTGGGGAGACCCTTCTCACCACAACTGAAGTAGTGATCCATGTGAGGATCGACACCATGTATGTGACTTTAATTTACATGAAGATCTGGTTGAACATTTTCAAGTCTTTTGCTAAATCCGAGGTGATAGGTTGTACATAAGAGGATTGTTATCTGATTGAGTGTCTTGATGAGATAGTATAAGACTGTCTACCTACATGGATTCAAACTACCACACAAGGTAGAGGTCTAGAGCCCATTGTGAAATTTCCCGATGATGATATGAGGATGAGGAACAAGAGCTGGCCTTAGTGGCTGCAAGTGAAGACCTCCCGTCCATTTCTAAACCGTTGACGAATTTTCTAGAAGAGCCTCCTGTTCTTGACTCAAGTCTCTTCCCGAAGGGTTGAAATATGCTTTCTTAGGCTCCAATGACACTCTCCCAATGATCATTTCTTCAATTCTTTCTTTGTGTTAAGAAGATGCATTGATGGTAGTTTTGAAGAAGAACATTCAGGCCATCAGATAGTCCATAGCTGATTTGAGAGGTATTGACCCTTCTATTTGTGTCCATAGAATCTACCTTGAGGATGATTCTAGACCAACCCATAAAATGCAAAGACGATTGAATCCCAAGTTGTAAGGGGTTGTAGCAAAAGCAGTTGTCAAGATACTTGATGTCAGAATGATATATCCCATTTCTGATAGCCCATGGGTGAGTTCCATCCAAGTTGTACCCAAGAAGGGTAGAATTACAGTCACCAAGAATGAAGATGTGAAATTGATGCCCACTAGAGAAAAATCCAGGTGGAGGATGTGTGTGGATTACAAAAAAATGAATGAAAAGACCAAGAAAGATCATTACCCTCTCCCATTCCTTGATCAGATCTTGGAGAGATTAACTGGATAAAGTTTTTATTGTTTTCTTGATGGGTACTCCAGTTATTTCCAAATAGCAGTTCACCCCACTAATCAGGAGAAGACAAGGATCACTTATCCAAGTGGTACTTTTTCTTACAAGAGCATGCCATTTGGGTTATGCAATGGGCCTTCGACATTTCAAAGATGTATAACATCCATCTTTGCTGATATGCTGTATTCATCACTTTTTTTGGGGTAATAAGAGCTTAATTATTATTCATCACATGATCTTGGACAGGAAGTAGAGTAGACATGTTTATGTTTACATCTAAGGCAAGCCAGGGCAACTTGGTAGTAGAAAAAGAACATGAAGAAGAAGAATGAAGGCAGTGTTTTCCAATGAGGTCTGAAAGCTGGTTCAACCTCTAGGGTATATATGCCATAAGGGGTATGTGAGCAACACTCTTGGAAACTTGGTACTTTCTCCAGAAGGGACGAAGCATGGCAACAGGTTCTGTATTGGCCTTTAAAATGACCACTACTTGTTTAGCATCTGAGAGAATGACTACATTTCTCCAATTATGCTCCAGTATAAGCGCCACTGCAGTAAGGATGGCATGAATTTCTTCTTCAAGTGATGAGCGGGCTGTGAATCAGTTGCCCATGCTGAGGATACACTCTCCCGTGGATGAAATCACATGGATTACTAGGCTTGCTCACTTCGATCTAGTAGGAACGCAACATCAGTAAAGTTGTAAACACTACCGGTAGGTATGCAACACTATGTCTCATGCAATGGGCATTCTACAACGATATAGAGTTGCGGTAGAGAGTTGATCATTTGGGCCCTTTCCTAGATAAATGCAAGTCTCGCATCCAAGGAGTGACACTGATTGCTATGTATGCGCTCATTCTGTGCCTGCCAGGTGTGCCAACATGCGATGAGGAGGAGGAAGCTCAGGTTGCACGTAGCAATGGCTTTCAAGATGGATGTTATCCATTCATTTTTAGTTAGGGTAAACCAGACCTCACTAATTGGTAACTTGTTCCAGATAGGAGCATTGCATGGATAGTCCCAAAAGCAATGGAGGATGGTGTCATTTTCGTTGCCACAAATAGGCCACAAAGGGATAACGTCAATATGTCTTCTAATGTAACATACGAAATTATGAAATTTTTTCTTTAACCCTCTTTTCCATCTTTTCTTTTCAATTCTATCCTTATTGGCCTTTCTATTTAATTAGTGGAATTTATAGTGGTTTAGTGAACATTTATTCACTAATTGTACCAATATAAGGGTTTATGAACAAATACCTCAATGAAATCTTAATTACCATAATTAAGTGATCTAAACCTTAATCTAACTTTTTCATGTGATTTGAAAGCATACAATATGCCACATAACTCATTTTAGTGGTCATATGAAGATAAGAAACTTAATTGGATGAACAATTTAGATAATGGGACATCAATGGTCCATATGACATATGTCATAAAAAGAAGTCTCAAAAGAGGAAACAAACTTCAAATTCGAAATCTACATATCAAAATTAGCCTACATATCAAATTTCATCTAATTTGGACAACCTTGAAATATAAGGATAAGTTTAGGAGAGAGAAAATGAGTAAAAGGCATAAGTTATGAATAATGTGATTATGTAACTTCAAAATATGGAAGTAATATAAAATTAATATTCTACATATCAAAGATAACTCATGGATGAAGTTTAAACCAATTTGGATGTTGTTTGTGCAGGTTATGCAATTATATGCGCAAATTGGACTTTTATGCAATTTACCCAATTGGGAGGTTTTCTTTGCAAATTATCACCTAATTTTTAATCCTTTTATATTCCCTTACCATTCTCAATATTTTGAACCATGGGGCACCTGGTTGCACCTTGGTTTGAAGGTGTTACTTTCCAAGGGCATTATAGGGATTACCCTCTTTATAAATGTGCTAATCTTTAAAAGCTGTCAACCAATGGGGTTATTTCTTTGTTTGAAGGATGGTGGGGATGGCCTAGAAGGCTCCAGGAGATCTTAGGGCCGACCTTTGGTATACATGAAGAGTCTATGAGCTGTCCTTTGGCATGGCCATGAAGCCCTAGACTAAGGACACATGGAAAGTCACATAGACACCTCATTCTTGCCCCCTTCTTTATAAAACCATACCTACCCCTTCCCACCTCCCAATCCAAGAAGCAATCCTCTCCTTCTCTTTCCCACAGATTATATCATAGTCCTCTCTATGTTTGGCCATGAAATTTCTGTCCCAAGGTAAAATAGGTTACCCACCTTGGTGAAGAAGTCTCCTAGGGTTCCAAATTTCTCTATTTAGGATTCCTTAAGCTCCTCCTTGGTGATTTTTACCAAAAATAGTAAGAATCCTCCTTTAATTCTCTATTTTCATGTTGTTAGTATTCCTCTCACCATCTTCCAGGTAGGAACCATGACCTTCCATGGTAAAACTCCATCGAGAACGCTAAAACATCTCATCTCCATGCTCTTTTGCTAGGGTTTTTACATCTAAAGTGGAGAAGGTGATCATTGCTCAAGAAAGGAGCTTGGCTTGGAGCAACCAGACCTTATAATCTCGAAATACTTTCTGTTTTAACCTTATTACCTTCCTAGAGACAATTTTTGTTAACCCCCTTCTCATATATTTCTTAGTACATGCTTAAAACTCATGCTTCTATGTTGAAAATCGATGATTTCCATCTCTTTTTACCATGTTCTTCTAGGGTTTTGGTTTCCTACTATTTTACTTCTCTAGAAGCTCTAGTTTGGTTAAATATGCAACTTCAAACCTAGTCTTGGGTCTAATGGTGTTTCCTCCCTCTCCCTCTCCCTTGAATTATCTCAATCAATTTGATGATGTGGCAATTTCCTATTAGCCTGTATGGAAAAATTCATATCTTCTAAGCCACTTATCCAAATTTGACAAATAAATATGTTTTAAAATTGGAAAATTAATATCCATGTAATAAAAATATTTTTAAGGTCTGATTTCATGGTTTGAGGAAGAGTGATTTTTGTAAAACAAATTTAATGCATAAAATCCATTAAAAAATACATCTTAATCATCATAACTCTAAAATTAACATAAAAATATGTTTTGTTGATCAAGAGAACTTAATAAGTTTATTGATGATGTTTTAAGAGTCAAAATCTGAGTTTTTTCTAAAAATGTCTAAAATTAGGGTTTCTATACATTAATGTACACTATGTACTCTAATACATGCTAATACATTGAAAATAGGCAAAGTGGAACTTGGACTCAATTAAAGTGGTGAAAGTTAGTAATTGATAACAGTAATAGAGGTATGTGCAATCCCTCTTTATGTATGTGCAACCCCTCTTCATGTATGTGCAATCCCTCTTTATGTATGCGCATTTACACCTTAAGTTGGGAATAATTGTGCCTTAACCTATTTTTCTATAATCAGGCTTTATTAAACCCTATTTCATATACTCTTGAATCCTTTGCTATACTTGCCGCATAAATCGGTTTTGGAACATTATTCTTGGGTCTTGGTACCCCACTACCATGCTTATTGATTCATATGATTATTCTTGCAATGAATACTTTTTCTAGCATGTGGATTTATGTTCTATTTAAAATAAAGTAGCAGTACTTATGTACAACCACCCACAGAGGGCAAGTAAATAATTGCCCTGGGGAATGTCTTATTCTCCCCATAATATTGTAGGTGACTGGGAATCTTATTCTCCCCTCACCTAAGGTTAGAGGTCCGGTAGGTGCCTCAACCCTACTTATTTATGTAGACATAATTATCTTACATGCAAATCCTTTTTGATATAATTGTTAATGGCAAGTTTCTTTTGAATACATCCTCATACTCTTGTTATCTTTATATTATGATGAACCTATCCTATTCTTATTTTCTTTACTTATCTTATTATGCTATACTATTTTTGTGACACATACCTTATTTTCTTTCCCCTTTTGTCGGGTGCTTTCCCAACCACCTAGGTGTTGGTGCTGAGCAAGGTGATGGATAAGACAAGGAAAATCTTAGCTTTTGGCTTGGACTCGGTTGATGGAGATGTTACTTGGAGACAAGATTGTAGTAGTCTAGACTTCCCTCTATCTAGATCCTGATTGTGTGACTTGATGTGAACCCTAATGGGAGAATTTGATGTATTTTTGTAAACCTTTTATCAAATTGAATATGTCAGTTATTTTTTACTCTGCTGCTTTTTAATGGTCTTTTGTATACTAATTTTTAATAAATTTGGAAAATTTATTCCCATTCCATCATACCTCTGAGAGTGTTTGGAATGGATGTCAATTATTCAAAAAAATTTAGGAAGGGGGTGATCCCATCTCCTTGCAACATGGTATCAGAGCCCATGGTAGTCAGAATCTTACTATTTCAATTTTGTCTCCCTAATTAGAATCCCTGACTTACATAGTTACTTTAGGTGACATGGTTTCCCTATAGTTAATCTATAAATGATGAAAGGTTCATTTAGGACCCTATAGTTTCACATTAGTATCATGATGAATAAAACTCTAAAATACTCATAACGAAAATATGCATAACTTAATGTTGTTTAGGTTTTCCTTGAGGCAACTATTAGGGCATGAAGTTGAAGCAAATGTGTCTAGAAAGGATTAGGTTCTGGTGGCTGGAAATATTTTCCTCCACGCCACTTTCTTGGTTTATGAGGTCTCCCAGATCCATATGATACCGGCCTAGCCTAAGCTGAAATGGATTGTCTGAAATAGTTTGCTTTTAGGAAATAGTAATCTTAGACATATATTTTGTATACCTTTAGAAACCCTAACCCCATGCTTAGGAGGTTGTTGTGCTTGAAACCTTAGTGGGGTCCAAACAAGTTATATTTATAGCCTAACATGCTTGTTTACATATTAATGAAATTCTAATGATCATCTGAGGAATAATTTATATGTTCAAACCCTAATGAATACCTAATGCACATAATATGAGTAACTCACATATTAATCCTAATGGATATGCATGGTGTTTCCCATGTCATAAACCAGTAAACCCTAACGAAATAACAAGTAAGATAATTGTAACCTAATCTTGGACTTAATACATGCTAAGTAAAATATAGTGATCATATTAACCTGAACCCTAAGTTGTAATCATGTAACCTTAACATGTACATCCTTAATTCCTTTCATGATATATTAATGACATTAGGTGCCATAATCAGTTAACATACTTTGATACACATAAATGATATACATAATCATCTAATCGCATATTAATCAAGTCATCAATATGAAATGCATGGTACATTATCTTGTTATCTAATACACACACGATTAGTCACTTAATGTGAATTAGTTCATAACATGCCTCACCTTGATCATTAAAATACATGGAATGGCTTCAATATGAATATGAAGTTATTCGATTCACATAAATTTGCAAATCAATAATATAAATATATATGAGAAAATGATTAATGATGAAATTAATGTGAGAAATAAATATAATGTGGTAATGAGATAACATTTATTATACATTTATGTAATTGATGTGACATTATTTGGATTGAATGAAGACATAAAGACAAATTTAATATTTCACGCAAAATAATTCGTTATAACATATTGTGGTGATAGTATAAGGATAATCTAGGCGAAGTTCAAAATATGAAGGATATCAAGTATATTGAGGGAATTAAGTAACCCATAATTTTGCTAAAATTCTTACTAAGATAAATGAGAAATATATATATATATACAATGTTTCATGGATGATAATGAAATATAACTGACTTGGTAATAAAGTGATTATGACATGACGTAATTAAAATAATGGTGATAATGTGATATCATAATGAATATAATGTTAATGAGCCAAAAATGTAAATAATGTTAAATCTCTTAAAAAGAATATATAAATAATGGAACCAAGGTGATCCTTGAGAACCTGACCTATGTTGAGATGCTTGTGGAGTATATGTTGATGACTTGTTTGGTAGAAGTTAAGGTTGGAGAAATAACCTAAAGTTTTGTGATGAGATGTTGCACACTCACCCTTCCCTTCTTGCTTGTGATTTTGGGGACGAAATCCCCTTCACGGGGTGGAGTGTTGTAACATACTGAATTTTGAAATTTTGTCTTTTAACCCTCTTTTCCATATTTTCTTTACATTTCTATCCTTATTCGCCTTTCTATTTAATTAGAGGAATTTATAGTGGTTTAGTGAACATTTATTCACTAATTGTACCAATGTAATGGTTTATGCACAAATACCTCAGTAAAAGCTTAATTATCATAATTAAGTGCTCTAAACCTTAATCGAACTTTTTCATGTGATTGGAAAACATAAAATATGCCACATAACTCATTTTCATGGTGATATGAAGATAAGAAACTTAATTGGATGAACAATTTAGATAATGGGACATTAATGGGCCATATGACCTATCTCATAAAAAGAAGTCTCAATAGAGGAAACAAACTTTAAATTTAAAATCTACATATCAAAATTAGCCTACACGTCAAATTTCATCTAATTTGGACAAGATTGAAATATTAGGATAAGTTTAAGAGAGAGAAAATGAGTAAAAGGAATAAGTAATGAATAATGTGATTATGTAACTTCAAAATATGGAATCATATAAAATTCATATTCTACATATCAAAGATAACTCTTGGATGAAGTTTGAACCAATTTGGATGTTGTTTGTGCAGGTCATGCAATTATATGCGCAAATTGGACTTTTATGCAATTTACCCAATTGGGAGGTTTTCTTTGCAAATTATCACCTAATTTTAATAATTGGATATTTCCTTACCATTATCGAGATTTTGAACCATGGGGAACCTAGTTGCACCTTGGTTTGAAGGTATTACTTTCCAAAGGCATTATAAGCATTACCCTCTTTATAAATGTGCTTATCTTTAAAAGCTATCAACCAATGGGGTTATTTCTTTGTTTGAAGGACGGTGGGGATGGCCTAGAAGGGTATAGGAGCTCTTAGGGCCGACATTTGGTATACATGAAGAGTCTATGAGATGTTGATAACACCCATTTTAGGGGTAATTATAGCCTATATTTTGTTGTCAAAACTTCCCTTTTAAACTATTGTCCTCTCTATTTTGTAATGATATTGTATAAATAAACCATACTATGCTCTTAACTCATTTTTATCATATGTTACAGAGTTTTGCCCACTTTTTCACTCGAAAGTAGCAAGACGGCTCATCCCGACCCACTTACAAGTAATCAACTCTTTCTTTGGCTGCACGACACCACTATTTACCCGTCGCGGTCGTTGCCCGACATGGCAGCAACCTGACACTGGCATATCACGCGGCAAGGAATATGATGAGCAACAAACTACTACCCGACAGAGAGTCGTTATCATGCCATGACCAGTCAACCCGACATGGACATATCACGCGACACGAGCCACTCACCGGAAATGTCTGTCTGTCACAGCCGTCTGATACCACCGCAACCCGACACGCGATAGCCAAGCCATGTCAGGCAATACCTAGGTGTCGTCCATCCCCAAAGCCACATAAAGGGAGTCGATGAAGGAGGTGTGGCACCCGGAGATCCGCAACTTCTTCCAACCGTTGTCTATAAATAGCAGCGACAGGACTCTGATGGGACGGGTGGGAATCTCGTGTGAGCTAACTTTGGAAAGCATCTGGAGCTGGTGTGTCACATCCCAGAGGCGTGCTGGGTGGTACTAGGTGAGCACTTCCCCAACCAAAGAGGGGCAGGAGTGGTTCACTTAGAACTCGTCTCGGTAGCCATAGCAGCCTGATATCAACCAAGAAGGCCACCGGACATGCCGGGTACCTAGATGGGCTCCTGCGCGAGACGGCTCACTCACTACACCCGATACAAGGAACCCGAGAACCTAAGACCTCTCTAACCCGACATGATACTGAACCCGATATAGATTCCCCATCATGATGTGTCACCTGAGAGGGTGGCATCCCGATACAACCGTATTGGGCAGAGATGCCATGGCTGATACACCTGCCCATCAAGGCCTATCGCCCGACAGGGGGTTGCCACGCGACACAGGCATATCGGGCAGAGCTACCTCCCAGTATCGGGTTAGAGACACCTTAGGGGTCTGTTGTTGTATGTCGACCTCCTACATCAAGGAGGTCGATACCTATCTTCCCTCTTACTACAATTTACTTTCATTTATTATGCATTGTAATTGAACCCCTACATATCTATGCTTATGGAATTGGTGGAGTTTAATATCAGATGTTCTGTGTATGGTTCCTTTTTGTTGGATGAATTCTTTATAGCATATAACTCTAGCTTGCATGTTTGGATCATGTTTTGACTAGCTATCGAATCGTGTTTCCCTTTCAACTCCCTTGAGAGGGGGATGTTGTAACTCTAGAGTTTAGTCCAATCAGGGAGTACGAGAGTACCCAGGATTGGGGTTGTTCTGTCTTTCTTCCACTCCAACTAATAGCCTTTACCCTTGAGAGAGGGTATTGAAACATAGTTAGAGGTACTCACTTTGAGAGAAGAGAGTACGGGATGTTTTCTGCGGTCGCCTGTTATGCCTAAGTCTTCTTCCTTCGTGCTTTACCATAACAATGATTTTACCTCCCCTGATTCTATTTCACAAAATCTTTATAAAAATCTCTTAACACAATAATTTAAATCTTCCTTGTAACTCCAGTTGGAGATAGTCTTTTAGTTTATTTCCTTTCTTGTGATAATTTCTTTTCTTTTTTTTTCTTTTTTTTGTGGTGCTTGTTCCAGAGCTATTGTTCCCTTGGGAACAATCCTTATCCTCATTCATATTCAGAGTATAGAGTGTTGATTTTGTGTTCTTATCACGACCACCCTTGTCCCTGTGTTCGACCCCGATCGCTACATCGGACCCCATTTATCGTTGTGGAGGCCTCAGAGTCGGGTTATCTGATTAAAAGTTTGACTACTCTAATCTGCTTCCTTTTGGGACGTGCGATTTAGGCCAGTCAACTTTTTGGCGTCGTTGTCGGGGACAAGGCAAAACGGTACTGTTAAGAACCTGAGTCCACTTACTATACTCCTGTTCCTCAAGCTTAGCAATAAGCTTGACACCATAATAACTTTTAGCTATCTAACCTGAGTTTGTGCAAAATTGTTTGTTTTACCAAATCGGGTTCACTAACTAGACTAAAACAATCTATGCATGTACCCAGGATAAGGCAACTTAACCAACCAAACTCTCCCTCACCATGCCTCCTCGCGTTGAAGTAACGTTCTCGGAAGACGAGAGGAACGCCAGGAATAACAACGACCCACCTCCGTCAGGAACAGACGAAGACAGGAATGGTCATTATAACAACAACCATGTCGACGAAGAATCAGAGATTCCAGAAAAATAGCAACCCAAAGTTGATCATCATCGTCATGGGGAACGTCGTCGTCACCGTAGGCACATAAGAAACCATCACGACAATGAATGATATTGCAGTGGGAGTGCAAGTGAAAGTGATGATGAAGAAGAAAAGACTCTTCGGGAGCTGGTAGCTACGAAGGCCAACAACTCAAGATGCCCTGTGATACTCCCAAGATTTGACGTTGTGAACTTCGAGCTGAAGCCCGTTGTCATCTTGATGATCCAGAACAAAGGCTTTTGAGGGAGTTCGCAAAATGATAACCCTTATCATCACCTCGATGCTTTTAAGATCATTTGTGACACCATCAAGATGCGGGGAGTCCCACAAGAAGTTATCTATTGTAAGGGATTTATCTTTTCTTTGGAGGACAAGGCACTGTCGTGGTACCTTGGACTGCCACACCATTCTTTGAATGGTTGGAGCGCATTGGCAGATGCTTTTGTGAACAAGTTTTACCCTACTGAGAAAACTGTTCGGAACAGGCTGAGGATCACATCTTTCACGCAGAAACCAGGCGAGAATTTGCATGAAGCCTGGGAAAGATTCCAGGAGTATCAGAGAGAGTGCCCCCACCATAATTACAAGAAGAGTTTCATGATATCAACTTTCTGTAATGGTATCACTCCTGAAGAGAGAGTCTCTCTAAATGCAGCAGTAGGAAATGACTTTCTTGATAAAAAGCCAAGCAAATCCAAGAAGATCATAGAAAACATGGCTGAGTTGCAGGCTGGAACTGACTACGATAGAACAGATTGAGGGTGTGCTAAGAAGGCCGCTAATGAATGACCGTCGGTCGAATCCAAGGCTCTTGAAGCAATCACCACTCAAATCCAAAACATAGCCACCGATGTCAGGCAGTTAAAAGAATCAGGAGGGAAAGGAAAGAAATAGATTGAGAAGGTGATGAAGTGTGTCACTTGCGGAGAAGGAGGACACAGTGTTGATAACTACGTTTACACCCGAAGTGATGAGTCAAGTGAAAGTGAATCTGAGGAAGAAGGAGCAGAGAACGTTTATTTTGTCAACTTCAAAAGGCCGGACCACCCTGGTTTTAGTTATGGAAACAAGGATGTTGTAGAAAACCCACATCAGTTGAATAATCCACCAAAGCAACCGCAAGGTTTCGAAAAAAGAGGCGGATAGGGTCAATACACCAGAACAACCAATTTTCAAAAGAACAAGGAAAACTTTCAAGGGAAAGGGAAGTACCAAAACCGCCAAGATGCTAACCCTATCCAAGGCCAGGGACAAGCTAAGGATCAGAGTCAAGGAAGGAACATTGGTCAACCGGACTTAGTGGGCCAACTGTTTGACTTTATCAAGAGAGAAGATACTATAAACAATCAGCTGGCGCAAAGCGTGCTATCCAACTCAAGCGTTCTAAATACTATGCAGGTCCAAATGGAAGATATGCAAACACATCAACACCAGATAGACCAACAACTTGCTCAGATGGTCGAGTTAATGAAGAATCATGTTGGTAAGATACCATCCAACAAAGAGTCTGCCAAAATGGCAGTACTCAGGTCAGGAAAGACAGTAGAACGTCCTCAAGCAGCCAGGCCCGAAGAACTTGAACCTGAGGTTGCTGCAGAAAACCCATCTGAAGGAGAAAACCAACGAGCTCATGTCCGGGAGCCAGAACCAAAATCTGTGGAGGAGTTGTTCGGTAAAAGAAGTCATTTCTCTCCAAGATTGCCTTTCCCATACAAGCTCATAAAGGCACATCTTAAAAAGAGATATGAAAGGTTTATGGAGTCGGTGAAAAAGATTCACCTCGAAGTGACATTTCTGGATGCTTTGGAAGAAATACCAACCTACGCCAAGTTTTTCAAGGATATGATCACCAAGAAAAGAAGAGGAGGAAGAACTGATACGGTACACCTAGACAGTATCTCTTCCTCCTTCGTGAAGGCAGAATTACCTACCAAGAAGAAGGATCATGGAGCCTTCACTATCCCTTTTGTTGTTGGAGATAACGTCGAGCGAAAAGGTCTTGCTGATTTAGGGGCTAGTATAATCCTTATGCCCTTAAGCCTCACACAACGTTTAGGTTTAACTGATATGGTCAGGACCAACATGAGGATCGATCTAGAGGACCATACCTTCAGAAGGCATGTGGGAGTGGTTGAACATGTTCCGATCTGTGTAGGGAGGTTCTTCATTCCTTGTGACATTGTTGTCATTGACACTGTTGAAGACCCTAAGTGCCCTATCATCTTTGGGCGCCCTTTCTTGGCTATAGGGAGAGCGCTGATTGATGTCGCTAAAGGTATCATCACTCTGAGGGTCGGAAATTACCACATTGATTTCAAGGTGAAGGACGCCATGAAGGGGCCTTCCCTTTTAGAGTCTGCTTACTTTATAGACAGCTATTACCAATATTGTGAAGAAGTAGAAGACGATATCATAGTGGTAGACCCTCTTATGAGGGCATTGAACAATCATGACTCTGATTCCAAAGATCCTAAGGTTGTCGAGATCCTCGACTACATAAATCAAATAATGAAGATCTAAGCGATGAGGAGGAAGTTATAGAGACAGTCAAGTTTGCTTCGCTGGAAATGACACCAGAAGAAGAGAAGGCACCTAAGCCCAAGCCAGAGCTGAAAAAGATGCCGAAAGGCTTGAAGTATGAATTTCTAGATCAAGAAGGAAGAAATCCAGTCATAGTTAATGCCTGTCTGACGGAAGATCAATTGGAAAGACTTCTCTAGGAGTTGAGGCTCCATAAGAAAGCTATAGGCTATTCGGTAGAGAATATCAAGGGGCTTAGCCCTGCTCTATGCATGCACTGCATAAATTTAGAAGAATCCTCTAGACCCCTTGTCCAACCCTAGAGAAAGATGAACCATATGTTAAAAGAGGTTGTGAATAAGGATGTGATCAAGCTGAGAGATGCATGAATTATCTACCCAATCAGCGATAGCAACTGGGTAAGTCACATCCATGTTGTACCAAAGAAAGGGGGAATGACTGTTGTGAAAGGTGACAAAGGCGATGAAGTAGCAGTCCAGACTATCACCGGATGGAGAATGTGTATAGATTACCGGAAGCTAAATCAAGCCACGAAGAATGGTGATTACCCCCTACCCTTCATCGACCAAGTTCTAGAGAGATTAGCGCATCATGATTATTTCTACTTTCTAGATGGTTATTCCGGATTTTATCAAGTCTCTATTTTACCGAACGACCAGGAAAAGAAAACTTTCACGTGTCTTTACGGTACTTATTCTTTTTGAAGGATGCCATTTGGATTATGCAATGCTCCAGCAACATTCCAACGTTGTACGATCTCGATGTTTTCGGATTTTCTAGAGGACATCATAGAAGTTTTTATGGATGATTTTTCTGTCTATGAGAAGGACTTCGATGCTTGTCTGAAAAACCTATCTTTAGTGTTGCAACGCTGTGAAGAGAAGAATTTGGTCCTCAACTGGGAGAAGTTCCACTTCATGGTATAAGAGGGCATCGTTCTAGGCCATAAAGTCTCAAAATGAGGTATCGACGTAGATGTGAGCAAGGTTGAAGCTATCTCTAGACTAACTCCACCTAAGTCTGTAACTGGAGTGTGAAGTTTCCTTGGACACGCTGGTTATTATCGAAGATTCATAAAAGATTTTTCAAAGATCTCGAAACCTTTGTCAAATCTTCTGGTTAAGGATGCTGAATTCGATTTCACTAATGATTTCCTAAGTGCTTTTCAGACTTTGAAAGATGCACTTGTTTCTCCACCTATCCTTCAAGCTCTGGATTGGGAGCTACCTTTTGAGCTAATGTGTGATGCCAACGACTTTGCCGTAGGGGAAGTCTTGGGATAGAAGAAGAACAAGAGGCACTATGTCATTTGCTATGTCAGGCATACTCTTGATGAAGCATAAGTAAATTATACAACAACAGAGAAGGAAATGCTTGTGATTGTTTTCTCCTTCGACAAGTTCAGATCTTATCTGATTGGAACAAAAGTAAAGGTCTACACCGACCATGGAGCGATATGATACCTTATGCAGAAGAAGGACACCAAGCCCAGGCTGCTAAGGTGGGCTCTACTACTCCAAGAGTTCGATCATGAAATTATTGATAAGATAGGTGCGGAAAATGTAGTCGCCGACCACTTGTCAAGAACTAAAGTCAAAGACAAGAAGGAGCCACCTATCAATGATAACTATGCAGATGAGGCCTTGCTTATGGTAGAAGTCAAAGATCAGAGTTTGCCTTAGTTTGCGGATATTTGTAATTACCTTACATGTGGGGAGTTACCTCCGGAAATAACATACAATCAAAAGAAGAAGCTCTTTTCTGATATAAAGAATTACTACTGGGATGATCCTCTGCTTTTCAGAAGATGCTCAGATAATCTGCATAGAAGGTGTATTCCTGAGGAAGAGGTGCCAACCATTCTGAGGGAATGTCATGCCTCACCCTATGGAGGACATCTAGGGAGTGAGAGGACATCTATTAAAGTGTTGCAATCAGGATTTTACTGGCCTTCGTTGTTCAAGGATGCTGCTAATTATGTAAAAGTTTGTAAAGAATGCCAATCAACTAGAAATATTGGAAGAAGGAACGAGATGCCTATGGCCAAATGGGTTGAAGTTGAGATCTTTGACGTCTGGGGAATAGACTACATGGGTCCATTTCCCCCATCTAAAGGGTATCAATACATTTTAGTCGTGGTGGATTACATGTCTAAATGGGTAGAAGTTGTTGCCACCCAAACTTGTGACTCCAAGCCTGTGATCAAGCTATTTGAGAAAACTATATTCCCTCACTTTGGAGTACCCCGTACTGTGATAAGCGATGGTGGATCGCATTTTGGGGAAAAATAGTTTGAAACACTTCTGAGGAAGTATGGGGTCAAGCACAAGGTAGCTACACCCTATCACCCTCAAACCTCAGGGCGGGTGGAAGTATCTAATAGGAAGATTAAGCAAATCTTGGAAAAGACTATCAGCCCCATGCGGAAAGACTGGTCGATGAAGCTCGACGATGCTCTTTGGGCCTATAAAACTGCATACAAGTCACCCATTGGCACTACAAGGCAGATTAAGCAAATCTTGGAAATCCTATCATCTATCCTTAGAACTTGAACACAAGGCTCTTTGGGAAATTAAGTTTCTAAATATGGACCTGGAGAAGGCAGGGGAAAAGAGATATCTGTAGCTATAGGAGCTCGAAGAGCTGAGAATACATGCTTACAAAAATGCAAAGATTTACAAGCAGAGTACCATGGTGTGGCATGATACCCACCTGAAGAAGAAGGATGTGAGTGAAGGTGATAAAGTTTTTTTATTTAAATCCTCTATCCATCTTTTTCCAGATAAGGGTTTTCCCAGTGAATGGGCATAGGGTCAAGAGGTACTATGACGATCAAGCATTCGTGAGAAGATCAGACATAAGTTTGCAGGATGTTGAAACAACCAAGGAAGTGAGTGAAAGGATCTAAAGCTGTCGAGCTGACGATGCTAACTACAACACTCTCCGGGAGGCAACCCGAGTCTTTACTTTTCTTAGAATAGGATGCTATTTCCTTTCCTGTAAGAAAAACATTACGAACATTATCATTGTAATAATGCCCGAGTCAGAGCATGCGCCACAGGCTCAGACTCTCTCGTTTTGTGGGCCACCGCCTTAGTTTTATAAGCATTGATGAGTAATACTATCTGAGGCTGGAAGTTTCACTTTAGGCCGATGATGTTTTACCCACCAATTGCTTTTTCCTTCTTCAGTTTTAGTTTTTCATCTCTTATTTTGTTTTCCTTTGAAGCCTGTATCAGGCACGCAAAGTTTCCATGACCGATACCAAGTTCTTTTGCCACATCGGGCATCTAGCTTTACATTGTCCGCGACACAGCAAGAGTGTCGGGTAAGCATGGGTTGCGCGGGTCGCATTCTATCGGGACGAAGTGTCGCCCAAGTGGGTATCGGGCATGGAAAAGTTGGTTACCCAACACCCCTCTATCAGGCATCGAACTTTAGCTTCTAGGCCCGTGTCACGTGATACACCAATCTTGTGCGTCACATGTTATGAGGCAGCACCACTGTATCGTGCGGCAGAATTTAGCCATGTCGGGCAGCGTTTGTTAACGATCAAAATGTGTCACGGGACATACCGAGCCGCGCGATATGCCTTGCCGTACTGATCAAGTCATACTTAGGAAGACTAAACGACTTTTGACATGATGGATTAGACTGATTTTACTGCTCGTTGCGCGACACGTGCCCCTATTTTACCCATTTACCCCATCTCTTGATTGCTATATATAGTAACTTTGGTTTACTGTGTCAGGCACTGACATTTACTTTTCACCAGCTCTCGTATCGTGCATTAAACTCTCACTTTAGCTCTCGTATCGGGCATCTTTGCTTCTGCTTCCATGTCGCGCAGCAACCTTCAGAAGATAAAGGTATAACCTGATACACTTATCGTGTTGGTTACACGACACGCCTATCATGTCATACATCACGTGTCGAGCATTTCGTATCGTGTGGCTTTGTTTTATCAAGCATGAAACTGATAATTTAGTATCACCCGAAACGCCTTTTACTTTAGCTATGGCGGGTAAAAGACCTTAGTTCTTATATATCGCGTGATACAGGCTTGCGTCGGGCATCACCCCGTATTGGGTTTTGCCTGTCGGGTTTCCTATCTTTTGACCATGTGGCGCGACACTCCTTTTTCGAGAGATCGTATCGGGTACTGAACTTTGCTGGACGATATGTGTATCGCGCGATATTTCCATCATAGCACACAAATCAGGCAAGTCTGCATATCAACTGATATCATTTGACCGATGCCGGTGACGGGCGCCCATGTCGAGCTATCCTTGTTTTATGCCCGATATCAGCTAACAGTTCCTATCGGGTGACCTAAGTGTTAAACCCCAACCGATATCGATTTGACTCTATCGGGTTTTACTAATTTTCATCGAAGTCAATTTTAAAAAAAATATCACCTATCCATTATCGGGCGACACAACTCTGACGCCCGATATCGGGCAAGGTGAATAATTTAGTAAGATTAACGATTACTAACTTTTGTTTGATAAAATTATAGAAATGGCCCGCACCAAGAAAATCGTCATCCGAGTAGACAAACAAGGATGGAGAATCAACCCCGAGGCCACTGTAGAAGCCTCAACAGCTGGGCAGAAGTGCCCAAACCCAGACACTGCAAAAACATCTGGGGTAGAGAAACAGGACAGGATAGAAGAGGCCACAACCATAGCAATAGTCTCAACCACGCCGGACAAACCAGCACCACTGGACCATTCATTGGGCCGGTTCGTGCCAAGAGACGATGAACACAAACATCAGTACATTGAATTGGCGGCCAAAGTCTACAGGCCAAGCCGCTTCTGCCACCAGCAATCCTTCCGACAAATAGGAATTTTTGATAGGGTGGAAAATGTCCTAGAAGCAGCAGGGATGAGGAATATATGCTTCAGCTTCACCTCATCCTATACTGAACTCACCAAGGAGTTCATGTCGTCCCTACGTCGGGTACAGAATAAGCCAGAGGAAATCGAGAGATTCGACGGGGTGGACAGACTCCAAGGACGATTGTACAACTCTGAGCACGAGATATCGGAGAAGCTTCTCAATGAGATGTTCTCCTCCTCAGAAGTCGAGAATGAGATTCTGAATAATGGAGCCAAGATAGGCAAAAGCAACTAGTTCAACCCAATTGATGTCTGGAAGAGGTTGACCGGTGAGTCAACATTCAAGCCGGGAAGCAAGGTGGTGACATTACACTCCTGTTTCTGGAGGATAGTGCACAGGATTGTGGCATGCCTGCTCTTCAGTAAGTATGAGTCCAGCAACCTCTACACTGAAGAGCTCCACTTAATGTAGCACATGATGGAGGGGCGCACGATCAACCTGGGGCGATTCCTAATCAACTGACTACATCCATTCAAGGATGCCACCAAGGACTACAACATGGCAGGGATCGTAAATCTTATAGAGGTAGGGTTAGGCTATCCCAGGGAGCCGCGTAGTCTGTCAAGGATGAGGGGTGACGACATAATAGATCTGAAGTTCCTCGCAAGGGCAAACATAATAAAGAAGGAGAGCATACAGAGTTCAACTAGATCTCATCTTGGGACACTATCTATGAGATTTGGGACAAGTTGTGCATCACCAATGAAGGCACAAAGAAAGTCAAGTAGGAAAATATCTACTTGTTGAACAACCTTATAGAGAACTTCAAGATGGGTAAGAAAGAAGGGATTGCGGAGATGTACTCAAGAATCAACGTCATCATCAATGGACTGGCTGCATTGGGCAACACTTTGGATAGAGGTGTTGTCATCTCAAAGATATTGAGGACTCTCCCAAAGAGATGGGAGTCAAAGGTCACCTCCATTGAAGAAGTGAGGAGCCTTGGTGACATCCCAACTGAAGAACTCATTGGCAATCTTCAAGCTCATGAGCCTCGGCTTAACAAGCAAGAAGAAGAAGCCAAGCAAGAAGAAAAGTAAGCCAAGAAGATAAGAGATAGTGCTTTCAAAGCACAAGTGGAGGTTGTCATTTATTGCCGGATTTATCCCACCTCCTCTAGTGAAGACGAAGGCCCTAGTGAGCATGAAGCCAACTACATCAAGAGCAAACACTTCAAGGGAAAGCAAGCCTCCTCCTCTTCTACCCCGAGATGCTACAAGTGTGGTCAAAAGGGGCACTACAATAGTGAATGCCCCAAGTCAAGAAAGTCACACCATAAGGGAAGCTCAAAGAAGGAAGAGGAATACAAGAAGGAGAGAAAATTCAAGAGGAAGGACAAGAAGGAGAAGAGGCACAAGAATGCAGCTCATGCAGCTTAGGAAGCTTCATCTTCAAACAACTCAAGATCCAAATAAGATGAAGAGTGACACCTTGCTATCATGGCCTCTACTAGTGAATATATTGGTGAGGTAAGCAAGGTAAGCGTGGTAAGCTTGCATGAATTATCTAAGGAAGTTGTTATTGACATGCTTATTTCTAACTGTTCATCTTTTGCTAAATGTAAATCTAAAAGAAAATAGTTAGGAAAAATAAGCTTGAAATTCTTGAATTGAATGAGAAAACCAACCTTGAGAGTATTGATAATTTTCAAGGGCAATACATTGATCTTCAACTCCAATACAATGGGGTTGAAGTTGAGAATTGTATCTACCTTTAGAACATTGAGAATCTTAAGGAAGCAAACCAAAATTGCCTTAAGGAGCTTGAATTGCTTAAAACTGAAAATGTTGAATTTAAGATCCTTATTGATGCTCACAGAGAAGAGAGAGATTTCTATCTCAAAGAAATCTAAATGCTAAAATCTAAAAATGGTAGGTTGCTTAGTCAAGTAATTTATCTATCTTCTAGACCTTTATTGCCTAGTGTTAATGTTGCTTCTATCTCTCTTGAAAAAGATTCATATTTAACTAAAGCTTTATGTCTTGAGGCTGATCTTGTGCATGCTAGGGATGAAATATCTAGTTTATCTTCTACCATTATTTCTTTAAATGAAGATAACCATAGATTGAAAGTATCCCTACTGAAATTCCTCAAAGGGAAGAACTGCCTAGATGAAATCATTGACCATTCTACCAAACAAAGTGGTACTAGTGCTTTGGGATTTGTAGGGGGAGCATCAAAGGGCAAGAGCAAAGACAAAGGTAAGAAATGGAGCAAGGAAACCTCCTTCTTTATAGGAGAGTTTTCCAGAACTAAGAATCATATGGTTTGTTCTTATTAAAAATGTGATGATCATTACTCTACTTATTGTCCTTACAAGCCTAAGGGGACCAACCCAAATATGAAATGGGTCCCCAAGCTAACTCTGGATCCCAAAGTTTGAGTTGGGAATCGACATTCTCCTTTCTTGTAGGAAAAGGGTAGATGGATTGTTGATAGTGGCTGAACAAAGCACATGACCGGTGACATAAGCCACTTCAACAATTTCACCAAAAAGAAAGTAGGATCGGTCACCTTTGGGGACAACAAGAAAGGTAAAGTCAAAGGTGAAGAAATTCCTCTCCTTGAAGAGCATAACATCACCAAAAAGGGAAAAGAGGTGGTCACTCAAGAAGAAGACAAAGATGATGAAAAGAAGGATCCAACTCCCTGATTTGCAATGAATCATCCAAAGGAGTTGATTTTAGGTGATCCATTTGAAAGAGTGAAGATGCGGGCTGCATTCAACAAAAAATAAGACAACAACACCTTCACATCACAACTTGTGCCTAAGAATGTCAAAGAAGCTCTTGGGGATGAAGAATGGATCCTAGCTATGGAAGAGGAGTTGGAGAAATTTGAGAAGAACAAAGTTTGGACCCTTGTTCTAAGACCATGTGATAGAAAGATCATTGGCACCAAATGTGTCTATCACAACAAGCTTGATGAAAATGGAAAAATGCTAAGGAATAAAGCAAGATTAGTGGCACAAGGATACAATCAACAAGAAGGTATAGACTTTGATGAGACATATACACATGTAGCTAGACTTGAGTCCATTCGTATGTTGCTTGCCTTTTCTAGTTATAAAAACTTTCTTTTTTATCAAATGGATGTTAATAGTGCATTTTTGAATGGTACAATTGAGGAGGAAGTATATGTTACATAACCTCCGGGCTTTGAGCATGATAGTTTACCTAACCATGTTTATTTATTGCAAAACACTCTCTATGGAATCAAACAAGCACCAAGGGTTTGGTATGAGAAGTTAAAGAACTTTTTGTTAGATCATGGGCAAAGTCAATTCTACTTTATTTCTAAAACACACTTCTAATAATTTTCTTATCATACAAATATATGTTGATGATATCATTTTTGGTGGACTAACCTTGATCTTTGCAAATAATTTAGTGATCTTATACATAGTGAATTTGAAATGAGTATGACGGGGGAACTCACATTCTTCCTTGGCTCTCAAATCAAACAAACAAAAGATGGGAACTTCATCAACCAAGGCAAGTACACAAGTGAACTACTTAAGCACTTTGGGATGGAGAACACCAAGTCGATGGACACACCCATGTCAAACACTGCCAAACTTGATAAATATGAACACGGTGAGAAGGTAGATGAGAAGCTCTATGGAGGTGTTATTGGATGTTTACTTTACTTAACTACCTCTCAACCTGATATAATGTTTAGTGTTGGCTTGTGTGCTTGATTTCAATCAAATCCTAAGAAATCACATCTTATAATTGTTAAGAGGATTTTAAGGTACTTAGTCAAAACCCCAAATTTTGTACTATGGTATCCCAAGTCAAGGGACTTTACTCTTACTACTTATAGTGATATGGATTATGAAAGGTGCTTGATTAATAAAAAGTGAACAAGTGGCACTTGTTTCCTCCTAGGACCATGTTTGGTGTCTTGGTTGTCCATGAAACAGAGCACAATGGCATTATCAACCATCGAGGTTGTGTACATTCCAGCCGAGAGTTGTTGTGCCTAGGTCTTATGGATGAAGAAAATGCTCCAAGACTTTAACATTCATTTTGATGCTTCTCCTATCTATTGTGATAATACTAGTGCAATTAACTTGTCATACAATCCTATCTTGCATAGTAGATCTAAACATATAGAGGTTCACCATCATTTTCTCTATGATCACATTTCCAAGAAGGATATCTATATCATGCATATGGATACGGAAAATCTGTTGGCAGATATTTTCACTAAACCTCTAGAGAGAGAGCAATTCAATTTTATTAGATCAAAATTTCTTATAACTACCTCGAATGAATCTGATATGCGTTCTAGCTAGTTCTCATCTATCCTATATGTCTAGCTTTCAATTTGATCATCTTTGCTTGCTAATTTGCTAAATAAACACTTTTCATTTTCATTTTGCCGTGTTTTTCTCTTTTTTTGGATATTTTTTGCAAACACGTGTTTTATCACAAAATTGAAACATCACATCTGGAAAAAAAACACAATTACATACTAACTAGCGGATTACCGAAAATCATAGGAAATTAAAACCGATTTACAATAAGCACAATAAGATGAGACATGTTGCATCTGAGCCAACACTTTCTTTTCATAACATATTTTCAAGGTGCTAAAACATAATTTCCCATCATCTCGTTACATGAAAGAACTGTTCCACATGTTGATTTATTACATCAATGTACAGAAGCCAAAAACCAAATATCGATCATCTTATCAGAAACATCAAAAAACCCTCATGAAGACCTGAGTGTACATGGATGACACACAGGACTCTACTGTTAGACACTATCTATTCCACTACCTATGCATATCATATGAGCCACATGATCTTCATCTTGCCAGGCACGTCCACCTATAAAGGGTTATTAACCAGTGGGGTGAGACACACAGTCCCAGTGAGAAACATAACCCTCTACCAACTTTATTATTATCACAGATGACTGAGCAGATAGATCAAACTAAACAATAGGTAATAGCTAACCAGCTATGCAAGAAGGAATATGAAGAACTTGTATATGAAAACTTATACAAAGATCATAGAAGAACATTACAAGGCCTCATGCAATGTTTCGTATTTGCCCTAAGCAAAGATACTATACGACGTGATTATGAATTATTATGCCCTGTGGAAGTGAGATGTACCGCTCAAATCCAACCTTCAGTTGCGAAACCCAAAGTCGGTGCCATACAAGGTCAATGGAAGAGCCAGAATCCACGACCTCTACCCTCATGGTCAGTGCACGAGAACCAAAGTAGGACCGTCGTCTCTTGCATAAGTGACCTCAGTCACAGGGTCAGCTCCACAGGCTACCCTTTCTCTAGCCCACCTTGGTATAGGTTATGACGCTAGTATATCTTGAGCCACGGGTTTGTTCACTGTGCTCCCAAGCCATGAATGCATTCATGCTCTATCACACTGAGCCATGGGTCTGTTCACCATGCTCTTATATACATCTTGAGTCTACATCTGCAGTTGCACTCTAATCCTCCTATTTTCGGCTAGGAGAGACCCCACATATTCAACAATATACTCTCCAGGTTAACCCACAGAAGAACCTGTTTCACCATCACCAGCTCCTGACGATGATGGATCTATGGCCAGGACAAACTATATGAAAGTTCATCTATATTTAGTTAATGCATTTTAAGTGGATTTTTGGGGCAACCAAGTTGTATTAAACAACCATATAGAAAACATAGACAACATTAAATTCCATTATCTTGTATCACATTGTTACTATTATTCTCAGTTCCCTTAACAATCATCATATTGCCATGGGATATCAATCCCTTAGTTCATCACATAAGGCTACTGCCTCTGAAGGCTTCATCATCATACATCATCATGGGATAGAAATCCCTCATATCACAACTAGAGGATAACACCTCAAACATGCACTTCAGCCTTTATCAAGTCACCAGACCTTTCTCATCATATGGTGATACTTGTTATCTCATCAACAAGGCACATCATCATTACTCAAATATTGCTGCCTCTCAAGGCTTCATCATCATACATCATCATGGGATAGAAATCCCTCATATCACAACTAGAGGATAACACCTCAAACAGGCACTTCAACCTTTATCAGGTCACCAGACCTTTCTCATCATATGGTGATACTTGTCATCTCATCAACAAGGCACATCATCATTACTCAGATATTGTGCATATACCAAGTGCTACATAAAGCACATAATCATATAACCATCATAGCTCTTACCTGGCTATGAGCTCGATTGATAATACCTGCATGGTTAGGATTTATGGAAAAAGAGATAACTTGATCACCAAAAACAAATATTTTAAAGAGCATAACATGATTAACTCATCATTAAGATTAAGGTTTATAGGATTGGAACAACATACTTTATTATGAACTCATGAATCATAAAGTCTTCGACGGTATATTAAACAATATGCATTACTGTTACCATACCAAGGGTATCCCATCATACCCTACATCTCATGTCACCATGAACGCCATCCCTAAGGATTCATCTTTAAGGATCATATATCTATGACCTATCATCAAGATTTATCAAAGGTTCAACCATCACCAACCATAGGTAACCATCATAGTGAGGCTCACAACCTATTCGTCACACCTCAACATCATGATCAAAGATATGGGCCCATGGTCACAAGATAAGCATACAAACATCTAGGGATCAAGATAACACTTAGGGTTATCAGGTTAGGGTACAACCCTCACCAAAGGTGTTGCCTATCCTCATCAAAACTAGGCAGTGACCAAACAAACCCTCACTATCAACCAGCAAACACTATTGATGTTGACCTTCAACCAAGCAACAACACAACCTGCCGTATCGGTTAACACTCATATCAGGGAGAGCACTAAGCAAGTTGATATCGGGCAACTCATGTATCCAACACATCTCACTTCATATCGGGTTAGGCAACCTTGTAACTATTTCGTCCAAGAACCACATAACCTTATAACAACTAAGGTATTCTCAGGGTCAACCCTAGCATGGTCAACTCCCTTTTTCCTCATCCATGATCATTGTTATTATGCATACTATCTAAGCCAATAAACTTCAAACCCTAGGCTTGCATATTTACATAAGGATGAGTATATGGATCTCATATTTAATTTCATACCATCAAATCTCTCAACATGTGTCATCCTAGACACCATATCGCCCAACCTTAGAGATATAACAACATATAACTCCCAACCAAACATGTACCGGGAAAAGGCATCATAACTTCATATAGGGTATCAGCCAAACACTCAACCCTTGTGTCACCCAAGCTATCATGTACACAACATGCTTATATTGGGTTAGTGTTGATGATATCGGCCAAGACCTCTATAGGTGTGTGTGTCGGGTAAGCAAGGTTGTCGGGTTAGGACCTTCACCAAGGCATATCGGGAAGGGATACTTAGTATCACCCAAAAGCTTACTCATGGGTAGGGCTCTCATCCAATGTATCGTGCAAAGCACATCAAATCCATATCACCCAACACATCATAATGTGCAACACATCATATCGGGCAACGCCTAACAAACCCAACTATCAATCACCATATCGAGTAAGGGATCAGTAAGGCATCTACCATTTAATGCCCAAGCCTCATGCTACTGTATCACCCAAGCTATGACTCAAGGAAGGAGAGGGATATCGGGTTGCACTACCTCTAAGGGTATCACCCTCACCAAGGATTAGCCTATTGGGTTCCCTATACCAAACCAAGGATACCCATCACCAAGGCATAACCACCCCATACCGCCGAAGGTACCGACTAGATGTCAACCAACCATAAACTCCAAACCCTAAACCTAGGATAGGAAAAAGGATATCAGCCACCACACCATATCACCCAAGGATACCAAGAGTTTTGGATCACCTCTCAACAACCAAGTGAGAGGGGTTTTGCACAACCTCTAGCATATCGGGCAACAAGTGTAACGACCCCACCTTTCGGTAACCCCCAATTAAGGGAGACCGAGAGGTCGGTACCGTTATCCAATTTTCATATCAAGGTTCAGCAATTAATTGATAACAATTATTAAATTCTACTAGACTTTAATTCATGTATTTCACAATATGATGATTTACTTATTGTCCTTTTTGTTTTCTACCTAAAATGCCGACAAACAAAACGCCGGTCAGCCAAAGCTGGTATGTGGGGGATTCACTAATCATGCAATTATCCATAACAATGTATTGCATTCAATTATCAATTAACAAACAATTTTGCGTTTTAAGTATAACGACACGATCCATGTGTACCCTATCCGCTGCGTTGCCCCTACAGTGGACCTGGATACTACCCCCCATAAGGTAGATTCCCATTATACCCCTCATGACTTCACGTAATAGGTGAATCAATTTCTAGGGCTGAGTCACATGGCACTACCCATAGGTAGCCCACTCCTTAAGTCATGGTATGCTAAGAGTCTCATGGCACTACACATGTATAGCCCAGTTTCTAACTCATGATACCCTAGACCTTGCTCAAGGTTATCCTTAGCCTTTGCATAGCCACAGGGGTAGACTCGGATCTAGCCAGTTACACATGTATACTCATAGTGATAGTCATAGTCACTCTATAGTTGCATGAATTAAAACATCCAAGAGTTATTTCAAGCCATGAGGGAAACACTGATAAAATCCTCGAAATACTAATCGGGATAATCATAAGCATAACGGAATACTTCTTATTGTAGATTCAGTTACAGAATTAACTTTGTAGAGAGAGAAAATCCAAACAATCAAGAAATTGCACAGAAACCCTGAAACAAAAGTACAAGTTTACTTTTATTAATCTTTATCCAATTTCATCATATTCCTTAGGGTTTCTATCCCAATTTTAGGGTTTCTTGGAAACTAGAGTTTTGCCTTCATTCTTGATTGTCATGAACCGTAATTCCTCAAAATCACTTAAAACCTTTAAATTCTCTCCTTTTAATATTCCTAACAGTCTTAGGATCATTATTTAGTAATTTATCGAAATAAAAAGGTTTTCTTCTTCTTTTACCCTAAATTAGGGTTTTCATGTACATTATCTTTCATTCATAGAAATAAACCCTAAATTAACCATCTTTGTATTCACAATGGATGAAAACTCCATGTTATCAATTAACAAGTTGATAATCCTCACTTTAACCTATTAAGTTACAAAGAATCATCCTTTATATGCAATTAAGGTTTCTAATTACTTTTCAATACCCTTTTCTTTCAAATTAGAGTACTGTTGTAAAACAAAATAGAATCAGGTTCTTAAATCATTTTTACCAGGTTCCTTGCATTTTTCTACCCAACTTTCATATATAAAGTTCCTTTATACGAGATTCTGAACTATTTCTATGATTTTAGCAAGGAAAAGCTATTTTCTGGATTATTTGATTAGAGAGGATATTTTACCGAATTTCTTGGGCCGTTCGATCGATGCACCGATGGATCACGCCTTGATCTGACACTCTACGTCAGAGATCTCCACTAATGCTAAGACATGCACAGTTGTGGACTGTCGCTCGTTGGATGGCGTTCGGGTCCACGATGGACTCTGATCCAGCGACTCATGTCGAAGCGCTCCACTCAGCGAGCTAAAGACGCGCCCTTCTCCTGAGATTGTTAGATCTCGAGTCGGCCCACTGTGCTCCCCGATCTGACGACTCCTGCTCGTCTTCCCCTTCTTGTTCTTTCTAATTAGGATGTGTGGTGGCGCCGCGACTGGGGCTCGTCGGAGCAAGGGTAATCGAGCAAGGAAGAGGGCTATGAGGTGTAATAGATGGACGCTCGAGATCGCTAGGGTACAAGGACTCAAGTGGTGGCCTATTTATAGGACGTGGAGGGTCCCCTCTAGGGTTTCTGATCCCGCTGCCAAAGCTTGCTTCAGCCCAATTGGGCGTTTCTCGAAGACACGCTAAAAACCCATCAAAATAGGGTCTGGAAGATTCATCTCCTTATCCTGAACTCGATGGGACTCTTCCCCCGTGTGCACATGCATTGCAGTGATCGGAAAAATGAGGGGAAAAATCCCCTATCATCTCTGAGTCTGCATCCCTCTAGGACTCTTGATGATGAGTGGCGCGTGTTGGATCAAGATCTAATGGCCCTCATCGCGCCCGTTCTTGCAAAAAGGAAAACGATTTCCAAATATTCGAATTACCTTCCCAATTTAATGATAACTTGGAAAAATCATAACTCCCAATTCTTAACTCCATTTTTATTCAAATTTTGAGGAAAGCTCATTCATATTTTTATCTCTAATCATAAAAAATTGAAGTCATTATCTTAATCAAATGGTTCCTTTTCTTTAGTTGCAAGAAAACACCCTTTTATTCATATTTTCCTCATATTCTTTATTTCCCTTGCTATTATATAATTATCCTGAGTTCCTTAAACCCCAAGGAACCTTTATAATGTGAAATTCTATTTTTGGGAAAATATCTTCTAGCCTTTTAATCATCCTTTATCCATTTTCTTATATTTCCATTATCCCATTGAATTCCTTTTTCATTTCTTTTTCTTTTTCTTTCAATTGGACTTAATGGCCAATAAGGCCCATCAAGAAAGCATGCAAGGCTATTATTAACGAAATTCATTCAAATCAAACATTGGTCTTATTTATCTTTTAAAGGAGATTCACAAATCTCATTACATGTTTTTGAAAACGAGGTTATAACATCCTCCCCTCCTTATAGGAATTTTGCCCTCAAAATTCAACAATCAAGAAAACAAATCAGGATATGCTTTTTCCATGTTAGTCGTCAGCTCCCATGTGGCCTCATCCTCTCCATGGTGCTTACAAAGATCCTTTACCAGCTCAATATTCTTATTTCTGAGCTCTTTTACCTTGGTATCTAGAATCTACAAAGGCAACTCAGGATAAGACAGCTTTCCTTGAAGCTCAATAGGTCCAATGCTCAGCAAATGGCTTGGATCTTGCACATATCACTTTAGATTGGACACGTGAAACACGTCATGCATCATACTGTATTGAGGGGGTAACACCAAACGATATGTGGCCTCACCAATCCATTTTAACACTTCAAATGGACCCACGTATCGGGGACTCAACTTTCCTCTGTTCTTAGCTATAGCTCGGAGCGGTCGGATTTTAAAAAAACATGTTCTCCCACAACAAAATGCACATCAGTCCGCTTCACATCAGCATACGACTTTTGTCGGTCCTGGGCTTTCTTTATCCTTTGCCTGATTAAAGTGACTTTATCAGCATACACTTGGAGTTCATCTGACCTCAATAAGGTCCTTTCACCAACATCATCCCAGTAAAATGGTGACCGACACGGTCTCCCATATAGAGATTCATATGGAGGCATCTCGATACTAACTTGGTAACTATTGTTGTAAGCAAACTCGGCTAAAGGTAGGTACTGCTCCCATGATCCACCCCAATCGAGCACGCAAGCTCTCTGCAGATCTTCTAAGGTCTGAATTGTCCTTTTTGACTGACCATCTGTCTGGGGGTGATAAGCGGTACTGAACTTCAACCTTGTACCTAGTTCCTCTTGAACCTACTTCCACAACTTGGAAGTAAACTTTGGATCTCTGTCCGAGATGATGGAACCGGGTACACCATGCAAGCGTACTATCTCTCTGATATACAGCTCAGCTAAGTCTGACACTTTGGTAGTGGTTTTCAGGGCAAGGAAGTGTGCTGACTTGGTAAGGTGATCTACCACAACCCATATCACATCATGACCTTTCTTGGTCCGAGGTAGACCCACCATGAAATCCATGGTGATCTGCTCCCATTTCCACTCTGGGATCTCTATAGACTGTAAAAGTTCGTCGGGTCATTGGTGTTCAACCTTCACCATTTGGCACATAAGACAACTGGCTACATAAGCTGCAATGTCTCTCTTCATTCTTGGCCACCAGAAAAACCTCTGCATATCCTTAAACATCTTGGTAGTTCCCGGGTGCACCGTGTATTTAGAACCATGAGCCTCTTGTAGGATACGTTCCTTCAACGGTGAATCTTCCGGAACCCATACGTGATTCTCAAAATGGATTCCTCCGTCTATTCCCAAAGAAATATGGGTCTGAGGCTTCTGCATCAAGCATTTCATCTTGTCAAGTCCTCCACTGGCCAACTGTGTTGCGACAATCTCACTCAACAATTCAGCCTATATTTGGATGTTGGCTAAACAAACTCGATCATCTAATGGTTGAGGTGACCATTCCACCAGCTCTTCTAAGCTCTTCCACTGACTGGACAACACCGCTGCACACCTGAGCAGTTTCTGACTCAAAGCATCGGCTACGACATTTGCCTTCCCTGGATGATAGGCAATGGTGAAGTCGTAATCCTTCATGTACTCCATCCATCATCGTTGTCATAGGTTCAAGTCTTTTTGCTTCAGTAGATACTTCAGGCTCTTATGGTCAGTGAAGATTTCAAAAGTAGCACCATAAAGGTAATGCCGCCAAATTTTCATGGCATGGATGATAGTAGCTAACTTCAGGTCGTGTGTAGGGTAATTCACCTCATTGGGCTTGAGTTGTCGGGAGGCATATGCAACCACATGTTGATTCTATTCTAACACACAGCCAAGTCCCATCTTTGATGCATCGGTGAAAATTATGAAACCCTCATTGCCTGATGGTAGAGTCAAAACTGGTGCAGTGGTCAACTTCTCTTTCAGCTACTGGAAACGAGCCTCACAAACATCAGACCACATAAACTTCACATCTTTCTGAGTCAACATGGTCAAAGGAAAGACGGTCTTTGAGAAATCTACGATGAAGCGCCGATAATATCTTGCTAACCCCAAGAAGCTTCAAATCTCGGAGGGGTTCTTCGGTGTTGGCCAGTCTCGAACTGCCGACACTTTAGCTGGATCTATGGCGATTGTTCCTCCTGAGATGATGTGTCCAAGGAACATGACTCAGTCTATCCAAAACTCACATTTAGAGAACTTCCCATAGAACTTCTGCTTTCTTAAGATATCAAGGACTTTACTTAGGTGGTCTCGGTGTTGATCTAAGTCATCCAAATAAACCAGTATGTCATCTATGAACACTATGACAAACGAGTCAAGGAAGGGTTGAGACACACTATTCATAAGGTTCATGAACACATTGGGTGCATTGGACAACCCAAAAGGCATAACCACAAACTCATAGTGGCCATACCAGGTCCTGAAAGCTATTTTCCGGATGTCCTCACTCTTGACCCTCAACTGGTGGTAACCCGATCTCAAGTCGATCTTGGAAAAGACTCGAGCTGACTTCAACTGGTCAAACAAGTCATCTATCTGGGGTAAAGGGTATTTGTTCTTAATGGTAGCCTGGTTGATCATCTGGTAGTCTATGCACATTCGGAGTGAACCATCCTTTTTCTTTACAAAAAGAACCGGTGCTCCCCATGGTGATGTGCTAGGGCGGATAAAACCCTTATCTAACAATTCTTGCAATTGCTTCTTTAACTCAAGCAACTCAGCAGAAGCCATTCGATAAGGTGCTCGGGAAATAGGGTTTGTACCAAGGGCTATCTCTATGGAGAAATCTACCTCTCTTTCGGGAGGAATCCCAGGTAGATCATCTGGGAAAACATCTGCATAGCCCCTAACTACCTCTATTTCTTCTAAGGGTTGCACCTTAGGTTTAGGCTCGGTAACCACTACTCGGAAAGCTCGACACCCTTTACTCATCATCCACTCTACTTTCACGGCTGACACATACGGGCTGGTAGTGGAATCCTTCCTACCCCTATTGACAAAAGGTGGTTGACCTGGTCTCTTAATGATCACTTTCTTCTCTCTACAGTCGATATTGGCCCTATACGTATAAAGCCAATCCATGCCAATGATTACGTCAAAATCATTCATGTCAAGAAGGATAAAGTCTGTAGGAAACTCATGATCTCGATATTTCACAGGTATCACCGAAGTTTTCAAAAGGGAAGTAAAGATTCCACCACTCGGGGTTGTAACATCTAAGACATACCCTAAATCCTTGATATCCAAACAAAGCACAGTTGCAAGGTTTTTCGAAATGAAAGTATTAGTAGATCTGGAGTCAAACAAAGCTTTTACATTATGTCCCATGACTTCAAGCATGCCTACATTATTGTTCACCATGCATTATACCATTACATGCTTAACCTAAAACATAAAAGAAAACTCTAAGGGTTATTACCCTCAATCAATCGATTGGCATTAGCTTTATCCTCCTCATTGTCATTGGCAAACACCTGAGCTTGTCTTCTCTCTCCAGTAGGTGGGGCTACGGCTATAGGTGGGGCTGCTACAGGTGGGGTTGCCACTTGTCCTGGTCCTCTAGGATCTGGCATAGGACAGATGGATTGCAGATGTCCTTCTTGGTGGCATCGAAAGCATGTCTTCTTCTTGTAGCAGCATTCACCGGCGTGCCCCTTTCCGCAAGTGTGGCAAGGAGGTCAGTTGTTCTCTTGACGGGGTTTTCCTTTTCCTCCATGTTTTCCTTTAGCTTGATGACGTCCTGGACCCTTCTTGTGATTGTTTCTCGGGCCTTGGGCTCCTTCAGTGAAACCCAAGTACCCCTTGGGTGGAAACTGGGTGGGCATCACAGTCCTCTCCATGTCTAAAGTAGTGTTGTAGGCTTCGGTGAAAGTTTTAGGCTTGCTCGCCATCACATGGGGTCTGATGGCAGGGTGAAGATGCTCTATGAAGTGATCCACCCTTCTTTCTTCATCCATCATGTACCCAAAGCGTTCCAGGATTTGGAACTTGTGCCCGAAGTTTGCCACCGAAGAGTTTCCTTGGGTCATGTTGGTGAACTCCCTTTCCTTTTCCTTCTTAGTTGAGTCTGGGACAAATCTGGATGTGAAGATCATCTTGAAATCAGCCCATGCCATGGGTTCCTCTGTCAAATCTCTGCCTATGATGTGGGTCTCCCACCATATATTAGTTGCTCCTTCTAGGAGGTGAGCAGCAAAGAGGACCTTCTTGCTCGGTTGTACCTCAAGCATGTGGAATCCATTCTCGACTGCAAGCAGCCAAACTTTTGCTTTGTCGACTACCTCAGTCTTATCTTCTCCCCATAAATTCTCGATGTTCAGCTTGACGAAGTCCAGGATGGTGGCCCCTTAGGACAAACCGGAAGTAGCTCACCATTCTCAGCTCGGGTTAGGTCTCGGAGGGCCAACGCATTAATGGCCTCAGTCAGCTTCCTCTGCTGCTCCATCCACAAAGCTTCAGGGGTGTGGATCATCATGGTCGGTTCTGGACTTCCAGCTTGGTCTTCTTCCATCTGGTCTACCTCCTCGTACACATGTTGCTCTTCATACCCTTGGTCTTGCTCTTGATCAAGGTTGTTGAAGGGTATCGGGTCAGGGTTAGGGACCTCATGAGTGGTCTCTTCAGGCCTCTTTCTCTTCTTAGAGGATTCACCATCATCGTTCTTCTTCCTCTTCTCTAAAGACTCCTTTCCCTCGTGGGAAGGCCAAGCACTCCTAGATGGGTTCCCAGTACCCTCGGGGATCACAGCTGTCTTTGTACGAGCCATCTACATAAGCATAACAAACAGACCTTTAGTTTATCATTAAACTAATTATACTTATGTCAGTGACGTCTCATTGTGTATCTTTTATTAATTTGATGGAGGATTCCTTAATCCTTAACTTACTTGCCCATACCACATGAGGGTGAGGAAGAGAGAGAGAAAACCCTAACTCTTAAAGTCCTTAATAGATTATGTGATGAGAAGGGATGAATAAGATGAGAAAGTCCTAAAGGTATCCTATTTCGATTCAATTCCTAGGACATCGGCCAGGCAGTCACACAATCCAAGAGTCCTCATATTCCGACTAGCGGTGCGGAGGAAAATTTTGCCAGCCCCCGGAAGTGATCCTTTTCTAGACACCTTAGTCTTTCAAAAAATCCTCTCATAAATCCCTTAGGTTTTATAGAGTTTGTAAAATTTAATAATTATTAACAATTAAGTGGAGAACCTTGGCTCTGATACCAAATGTAATGACCCCGCCTTCCGGTAACCCCCAATTAAGGGAGACTGAGAGGTCGGTGCCGTTATCTAATTTCCGGATCAAGGTTCAGCAATTAATTTATAACAATTATTAAATTCTACTAGACTATACTGAAAAGATGTAATAAATAAAATTTTGCATACCTTTGAAATTTTTTGATTTCTAAACTTCTATCCAAGACTGGGACTAATTAATCCTCCTTGGACTTTAATTCGTGTATTTCACAATATGAAGATTTACTATTTGTCCTTTTTGTTTTGTACCTAAAACGCCGAAAAACAAAACGTCGGTCAGCCAAAGCTGGTATGTGGGGGATTCACTAATCATGCAATTATCCATAACAATGTATTATATTCATTTATCAATTAACAAACAATTTTATGTTTTAAGTATAACTACACGATCCATGTGTACCCTATCCCCTGTGCTGTCCCTGCAGTGGACTTGGATACTACCTCCCTTATGGTAGATTCCCATTATACCCCTCATGACTTCACCTAATAGGTGAGTCAATTTCTAGGGCTGAGTCACATGGCACTACCCGTAGGTAGACCACTCCTTAACTCATGGTATGCTAAGAGTCTCATGGCACTACACATGTGTAGCCCAGTTTCTAACTCATTATACGCTAGACCTTGCTCTAGGTTATCCTTAGCCTTTGCATAGCCACAGGGGTAGACTCGGATCTAGCCAGTTATACATGTATACTCATAGCGATAGTCATAGTCACTCTATAGTTGCATGAATTAAAACATCCAACAGTTATTTCAAGCCATGAGGAAAACGTCGATGAAATCCTCGGAAAAATAATCGGGATAATCATAAGAGTAACCACATACCTCTTATTGCAGATTCGGTTACAAAATTAACTTTGTAGAGAGAGAAAATCCAAACAATCAAGCAATTGCACAGAAACCCTGAAATAAATGTACAATTTTACTTTTATTAATATTTGTCCAATTTCATCATATTCCTTAGGGTTTCTATCCCAATTTTAGGGTTTCTTGGAAACTAGGGTTTTTCCTTCATTCTTAATTGTCATGAACCCTAATTCCTCAAAATCACTTAAAAATGTTAAATTCTCACCTTTTAATATTCCTAACTGTCTTAGGATCATTATTTAGTAATTTATCAAAATAACAAGGTTTTCTTCTTCTTTTACCCTAAATTAGGGTTTTCATGTACATTATCTTTCATTCATAGATATAAACCCTAAATTAACCATCTTTGTACTCAAAACGGATGAAAACTCCATGTTATCAATTAAGATGTTGATAATCCTCACTTTAACCTATTAAGTTACAAAGAATCATCCTTTATATGCAATTAAGGTTTCTAATTACTTTTCAATACCCTTTTCTTTCAAATTAGAATACTTTTGTAAAATGAAATAGAATCAGGTTCTTAAATCATTTTTATCAGGTTCCTTGCATTTTTCTACCCAACTTTCATATATAAAGTTCCTTTATACGAGATTCCGAACTATTTCTATGATTTTAGCAAGGAAAAGCTATTTTCTGGATTATTTGATCAGAGAGGATATTTTACCAAATTTCATGGGTCGTTCGATCGGTGCGTCGATGGATCGCACCTTGACCTGATGCTCTACGTCAGAGGTCTCCACTAACACTGAGATGTGCATGGCTATGGACTGTCACCCGTTGGATGGCGTACGGATCCACGATGGACTCTGATCCAGCGAATCACGTCGAAGCGCTCCACTCAGCGAGCTAAAGACGCGCGCTTCTCCTGAGATCATTAGATCTCGAGTCGGCCCACTGTGATCCCCGATCCGATGACTCCTGCTCATCTTCCCTTCTTCTTCTTTCTAATTAGGACGTGCGGCGGTGCCGCGACTGGGGCTCGTCGGAGCAAGGGTAATCGAGTAAGGAAGAGGGCGCTGAGGTGTAATAGGTGGCCGCTCGATATCGCTAGGGCACAAGGACTCGAGCGGTGGCCTATTTATAGGACATGGAGGGTCCCCTCTAGGGTTTCTGATCCCGCCGCCAAAGCTTGCTTCAGCCCAATTGGGCGTTTCTCGAAGACACGCTAAAAACCCATCAAAATAGGGTCTGGAAGATTCGTCTCCTTATCCCGAACTCGATGGGACTCTTCTCCCGTGTGCACATGCATTGCAGTGATCAGAAAAACGAGGGGAAAAATCCCCTGTGAGCTCTGAGTCCGCGTCCCTCTTGGACTCTTGACGATGAGTGGCGCGCCTTGGATCAAGATCCAACGGCCCTCATCGCGCCCTTTCTTGCAAAAAGGAAAATGATTTCCTAATATTCGAATTACCTTCCCAATTTAATGATAACTTGGAAAAATCATACTCCCAATTCTTAACTCCGTTTTTATTCAAATTTTGAGGAAAGCTCGTTCATATTTTTATCTCTCATCATACAAAAATTGAAGTCATTGTCTTAATCAAACGGTTCCTTTTCTTTAGTTGCATGAAAATATCCTTTTATTCATATTTTCCTCATATTCTTTATTTCCCTTGCTATTATATAATTATCCTGAGTTCCCTGAACCCCAAGGAACCTTTATGACACGAAATTCTATATTTGGGAAAATATATTCCAGCCTTTAATCATCCTTTATCCATTTTCTTATATTTCCATTATCCCATTGAATTCCTTTTTCATTTCTTTTTCTTTTTCTTTCAATTGGGCATAATGGCCAATAAGGCCCATCAAGAAAGCATGCAAGGCAATTATTAACAAAATTCATTCAAATAAAACCATGAAATCAAACATTGGTCTTATTTATCTTTTAAAGGAGATTCAAAAATCTCATTACATGTTTTGGAAAATGAGGTTATAACAACAAGGGTAGAGCAACACCCTATCAGCCAACCAACTCAACATATCGCCCCAACATCTAGGCCATAGGCTCACCTTTGAACAACCAAGGAGAGAGAGGAGTTTTGCCCAAGATACTAGAGCATAGACTCACCTCTCAAGTCAAAGGAGAGAAAGGGGTATTTCTCATGATCCATCACCCAAAGCACGACCTATCGGGCAAAGCACTATATCGTGAAAACACTATATCGGGCAAACACTATATCGGGCAAACTATGCATATCGGGTTGGTCATCTTCAACCTCAAGACACCCTTCACCAACTTGCACAAGGAAAACAAGATAAGGAAAGTAATACAACGTGACCATTTCCATTAGAATAGATCTCAAGTTCCACATACACAACTATCATAGAGAAGGGTATCGATTTAAAGACAAGAATCAATGTATGCACATATGGAGAGTGAACATAATAGAGATGGTTAAGAGTTATGTAAACCGCCTTTAAGAGGATCTCCATGAAAGGCATCAAGCTTCCTGATCCAAGAAGAAAACCCACGTTCCTCACCATGAAGATCATCCATCCCAAGCTCCAAACTTGCCTTCGGCTCCATCATCATCACCTCAAGAAACAAAAGATGAAGAAGAAGAAGAAGCCATGGTTATGCTTAGCTCAAGAAGAAGTAAAGAGGGAGAGAACCATGGCCTTACCTACTCTCATCAAGGGTCTATCCATCACCGAGAGGGGAGGAAAGAGGTGAAGAAGAATGCATAAGGAAAAGCTAGTAAAGAAGCATGACTCACCAAGGTCGGATCTTGAGCAAGAAATCTCCATGGGCAAGGAGTTCAGCCTCCCAAGCTCCATGGGGGCTTTCTCTTTAACTTAGAGGAAGGGGAAAGAGGTGGCCGAAAAGAGTGACTTGGGTAAGGAAGAAGGGAGTTATATACACCAAGGAAGAGAGAGGTAGCAAAGGAAGGGTGTCATAACCACATAAACTTAGATGCCACTTGCTCATGCTCTTAACACCACTTGTTTCCACCCAAGATCCACATGCAAGGCCTGGTGATACACTCTAGGCTGTGTATCGTGTAGCTGGGCACCCCTGATGGGTGACACACCCCCTAAACCGATACATACTCCAAGCTTCTACCTGATACACTAAAGGACAAGATAGCACATGTGACATATAAGGCATAAAAACTATGCAGAGATGTCACTCCTTAAATATCTTCCAAAAAAGGAACCCCAAATTACATCCACGTCCTATATGATGCCAAACAGAAGGGAGGAGACTCTAGAGCTGATAAATTGCATATTAACCCTTCAATTTGGGAAATTTGCAATTTACACCAAAACTAGCACTTAAAGAACAAACATCATCTAACCAAGCTCAAACTTTGAACTTAGGCACTCCACAAGGTGCCCCACAACATCATTATCTTTCCAATGAAGCTAGAGAACAATCGACATGCTCTAAATGTGACATATTGCAATATAACCCCTTATTTTGGGTAAATTGCACTTTGGTCCAAAATAAGAAAACATTGCTCAAACATCATCCAAACGAGACCGAACTGGAAACATAAGTTTTTCACATTATATCAAAACTTCTTGAGGGATTAGATTGAGGTTCTAAGCACCTTTCTTAAGCAAAGAAAATAGAGTTATCCCAAAACATGGGTCAGGGTCCTTACAAGTCATAAACCCCTAACAAGGATTTTGTCCCCGAAATCCCAAGAAAAAAGAAGACGAGTGTTACTCACACATCACATCATACAAATCCATTAAAGCTCATGGGTGTCATAGATCTATGACCAACATAATTGCTCTTCCTCCAAAGCCATCACAGGGTTTTTTGTACTGGTCACAAGCTCAACCCTCCATCTCATCATCCTTTGTCCGGTAACACTCTTTAGATACTGGAACATCTCATGCAACTTGTATCATTTAGGTATCAGTTCCTTTACTGATATATCGCCTTCCTTGTTACGCTTTTGTTGTGCTACTCTGATCTTACAATCTCAACACTTAAGCTTCACATAACTTGTATCACTATCCTTCTGCTATATACATTCCAACAGTTCCTTCTCCTTCCACAAAGGATGTCTCTAATCCAAGGGAGATCTAACTCAAAAGGGATTGTCATAAGATAAACACATGCATACACATAACAAAACTCATAAAGCACTTCACTATGTCTTTCTTAAGATGTAACATAAAGGAGCTATCGAGTAACCAAGGAACTAAAACTCTCGATTAGCAACAACAGAGAAAAATACAGTATATCATCTTGGATGCAAGGCTGCCACAACTTCATATTAGTTCCCAAGGGTACAACATGTGTCAACACGGATGTAACATATATGCATTATTCTCAACTGGTCTGGATAGGGATTATAAACCTTGTTCATCTATTTCTAACTGATGCACATCTTTCCTGGACCTTCCCTTACTCGAGACTTAGCTAGGAGTATTCTAAGGAATCAGGCTTGACTTGATGAATTTTTCCAAAGATGATCTTATTGCAGTTATTTTCCTTGGGTGCATACCTTCCGATGTCATGTTTATTCAAAGCATAAACTCCTAACATGTGATAACCATACTATAAGCACTTAGCCAGGTCAAACCAAAGCCAACTTCTCCATCTGAGACCACTTCACACCTTTCCAAGGATATCCATTCCCAGGGTTATCTTGATCCTTGATATGTCAAGTGGAAAGAGATTTGCTTGACTTTCATGTCTAGGAAAAGAAAGGATACAACAAGGATATACTTCATCTAACACAATTAGGTCAAGGATGATCTGTCAAGACGGTTCACCACCATACCTTCACGATCTAGGTATCTTGACTCTTAATTCTCTGACCAGATGACATGTTTTCATCTGTTCATATTCTTGGATTCCTTATTTTGGTATCCATCTCTTGAGCCAAAACATATCACTTCCGGTATCACATCCATAATCTACCATCGTCACCAGATCAAAACATGTCAGGAGGATCCAACACCATCATCTATCACAAGCATCTCCATCTTGGAACTAAAGTCCAAGATCAACTGATACTTTTCAAAGTATCCAACTAGAGATCGCTCCAAAAGCATACATATCAAGTGACACAAGGTCCACTTGACTGCCATTCCCTCGGAAGGAAGGAACACAAGGGAACAAACTCCTCCTATCACCCTATCAACATCTATGGTTTCATATCAAGGGGAGGAAATTATCGCTTTCTTTGATCCTTACATGAATTTGCAATTGTTTATGCATCATTAAACTTTGTTCCATTTGGTTTTATCTTGCTTCTTCTTGGTTTCCTTATAATCAACACAGGAATCATCAAGACCATTACATGTCATTACACTTTTTCCCTTATTGTTGTTTTATCATTTTCATGATCCTTTCCTGATTATATCACATTTTTGTTTTCTCTTTGTGAAAAAGATCGTTACTCTTCACATATTCTTTATTGAACAGGGATCATCTCCCTTGTTCCCTTTCACTCATCATGAATTTTACACTTTATACTTTCCCACTTTTGCTTATGTTCATTGGTTGGTCTGAGATTATCTCAGGTTCCATCTTATTTACTCATCACTTGTTCTGTCTTTCTTCCAACCTTATCTTTGCTTTCAGGCATTTTCTTCATCTTGTGTAAGTTTTATATTTTAAGTCACCTTGTTATCACAGGTTAATCTATCTTTTGCCATGTATATCTCTTGAGATTACGGTTTCAAGAACTTATCTCATCATATTCTCATATGGTTTTAGGTTTCACAGAACCGTTACTTCCTCTTTTTATTACCAAACATCCAGGTATTAAGGGGTTATGGTGCATTCATTTACCTCTTTTTATAACATGATGAAGGTATTAACGTCATATTTCCAGGTTTCTTATGCTCTTTAGATTGCTCCAGAATGACTACTTGATCAGAGTAATCAAGGAGGAAACAATCTAATGCTCCATACTTACCTTTGTCTTCAATATTTGACTACCTGACCAGGGCATCAAGTGTTGAGATTAGGCAGTATGCACCATATATTATGTCACGGTCCAACCTTAGACACCATCCTAATCCTAATCCTAGTGTCCTTGTAGACTCAACAAACCTAGAGCTTTGATACCAACCACTTGAAACATCCCATCTCGAACAAAACACGATTACATACTAACCAGCGGATTACCGAAAATCATGGGAAATTAAAACCAATTTACAATAAACACCATAAGATGAGACATATTGCATCTGAGCCAACACTTTCTTTTCATAACATATTTTCGAGGTGCTACAACATAATTTCCCATCATCTCGTTACATGAAAGAACTGTTCTACATGTTGATTTATTACATCAATGTACATAAGCCAAAAAACACATATCGATCATCTTATCAGAAACATCAAAAAACCCTCCCAAAGACCTGAGCGTACAGGGACGACACATTGGACTCTACTACTAGACACTATCTATTCCACTAGGTATGATACCACTACATATCATCTCAGTCATTTATCTTCGCCTCACTAGGCACATCCACCTAAAAAGGGTTATTAACCAGCGGGGTGAGACACACAGTCCCAGCGAGAAACATAACCTTCTACCAACTTTATTATTATCACAGATGACTGAGCAGGTAGATCAAACTAAACAACAGGTAATTGAAAAACCAGTTATGCAAGAAGGAATATGAAGAACATGTATATGAAAACTTATACAAAGATCACAGAATAACATTACAAGGCCTCATCCAATGTTTTGTATTTGCCCTAAGCAAAGATATTATATGGCTTGATTACGAATTATTATGCCCTGTGGAAGTGAGTCATACCGCTCAAATCCAACCTTCGTTTGTGAAACCCAAAGTCAGTGCCATACAATGTCAATGGAAGGGTCGGAATCCACGACCTCTACCCTCATGGTCAGTGCACAAGAACCAAAGGAGGACAGCAGTCTCTTCCTTAAGTGACCTCAGTCATAGGGTTAGCTCTGCAGGATACCCTCTCTCTAGCCCACCTCCGTACATGTTACATCGCTAGTATATCTTGAGCCACAAGCCTGTTCACCGTGATCCCGAACCATGAACTCATTCATGCTCTATCACACTGAGCCAGAGGCCTGTTTACCATGCTCTTATACACATCTTGAGTCTACAACTACAGTTGCACTCTAATCCTCCTATTTTTGGCTAGGAGAAACCCCACATATTCAACAATATGTGCTCTAGGTTAACCCACAGGAGAACCCATTTCACCATCACCAGATCCCGAAGATGATGGATCTATGGCCAAGGCAAACTACATGAAAATTCATCTATATTTAGTTAATGAATTTTAAGTGGATTGTTGGGGAAACCAAGTTGTATTAAACAACCATATAGAAAACATAGACAACATTAAATTCCATTATCTTGTATCACACTGTTAGTGTTATTCTCAATGCCCTCAATAATCATCATATTGCCATGGGATATCAATCCCTCAGTTCATCACATAATGCTACTACCTCTCAAGGCTTCATCATCATACATCATCATGGGATAGCAATCCCTCATATCACCACTAGAGGATAACACCTCAAACATGCACTTCAGCCTTTATCAGGTCACCAGACCTTTCTCATCATAAGGTGGTACTTTTTATCTCATCAACAAGGCACCCCTCATGGGTGACACACCCCCTAAACCAATATATACTCCAAGCTTCTACCTGATACACTAAAGGACAAGATAGCACATGTGACATATAAGGCATAAAAACTATATAGAGATGTCACTCCTTAACTATCATCCAAACAAGGCACCCCAACTTACATCCACGTCCTATATGATGCCAAATAGAAGAGAGGAGACTCTAGAGCTGATAAATTGTATATTGGCCCTTCAATTTGGGTAATTTGCAATTTACACCACAACTAGCACTTAAAGCACAAACATCATCCAACCAAGCTCAAACTTGGAACTTAGACACTCCACAAGGTGCCCCATAGCATCATTCTCTTTCCAATGATGCTATAGAACTAAAGGCATGCTCTACATGTGACATATTGAAATATAACCTCTTACTTTGGGTAAATTGCACTTTGGCCCAAAACAAGCAAACATTGCTCAAACAACATCCAAACGGGACCAAAATAGAAACATAAGTTTGTCACTGATATCAAAACTTCTTGAGGAATTAGATTGAGGTTCTAACCACCATTATTAAGCAAAGAAAACAGGGTTAGCCCAAAACATGGGTCATGGTCCTTACAAAAATAGTACCCAATGCTAAGTGATATGTGCCTAACTGTGTTTAATATACATAATACATTTGAAAAATAAATTTAATTAGCACTCAAATGGATAAATATTGAGTTTGTTGGTTTTAGGTCAGGTTGACCATTGGTCGAGTTGACAACTCGACCGATAGATAGCTGAGACCTTTTTTAAAAAGCCAATCAGTCGAGTTTCCAAGTTCACAGAACTCGACCGATAGCTGGGCTGGAGCAAACTTAAGTTGGGTTCGGCTGACTATTCTCCCACTCAACTAGATAAAATTCGACCGATTACACATCCCTTGCCACTAAGCTCTCAACCCTTGACCTCCCCTTCCTCACCCTAGCCCTAATCTGACCTAGGTAGACCATCCATGACCTTCCCCCTTGCTAAACCTAGGTGTTTGAACAATTTTGGAGGTGTGTTTTGTGCTTTTGCTTTCTCCTTCCTCTCTATTCCTTCTCCATGGCTTCAAATAGAAGGAAGAGAGACGCCCCTAGCAATGCACCATCCTCCTCTTTGTCTTCCCACTTGATCCCCTTTGATGAGACTCTATTTGTTTCAAATGAGGTTGTTTATAGGTATAAGGACCTCCTCCCACATAATCATTTTCCTTTTTGCACCCTCTTTGATCCTATCCCTAGATGCCAACAGGTCATCAATCAAGGGGAAAGGTTGCTACATGTTCACCATCTCTCAGCTCTGGGTGTTGAACGTGCATGCTACAACAATTCCATGACTAGCACGAAGCGATTCACAAATTCTACACAAACTTACATTATAATTACGACACCCTTGTAACCCCTCCTAATACTCAAGTTATACTAATGTCCATGATAGCTAGGAATAAATTCCAAGTCTTGGTGGATACCTTGAACATCTTTTTCACAGGTAACGATGAGACTGACACCCGACGTAAGGATATTTTGACCTTCTTGACCTTGAGGCTTTCTACAAGCAATATGATATCACTCTTCCTGACATCCATCGTTACTTGAAGAAACCTCAGTTCCCCTATAAGAAGAAGATCACCCTTCCCTCCTCTACATTGGATCTCAAGAGGCAAATCCTTGCCCTAGTGGTCAACTGCAACATCCATCTGAAGAAAAATCTAATAGATTTTGTAGAGAGCACTGCGATGATCATGTACTTCCTCTTAGATAATGGCAGAGTCAAGTGGTCTAGATACATCCTCCACCATATGACTTGCTTCGAATCAAGAAAGAATACCCATGGCACCCACCCTCCCTACCCTTCCCTGATATGTGGTCTTTTTCAGTTCGCCACTGAGAAATCTCTCTTCCATGACTTTCACTACCAACTTGCCCAGAAGGGAGTATGTATCAGTGAGACCACCATTCAAAAGTCTATTCCTACCCTTTCATCCACCACTCCTAGTTCCTCACCATCTGCCTCTACTTCTGCTCCTGCCTCTACCTCCACCTGAGCACTTCCACCTCCTCAGCCTACCTGGCCTACCTGTGCCTCGTTTCATGTGTCCAATGAAGCCCTCATGGGTTACATGATACATCAATAGGTATACAATCTCTAGGTCTAAGAGCACCTATATCAGGATTTATGTTCAATCGTGTCAAACATGAACATGTCCAATGCACATCCCTACCCAGCCTACCAACCCCACCCGAGAAGTGATTATGCATCCTATGCATACAATCACTTTTACCCTTCCCCTCCACCTACACCTTCCACTTCTTCTCCCACACCTTGTACTGTTGGTGGACCTACTCCCATTATCCTACCTCTACCTACTAGCCCCTTGGCCACTCTGCTTGCCAGTCTTGGAAATTATGCTCCTTCCTTCCCACAGGCCAATAAGCTCTATGCTCTTGGTATGTCTTGGGATGAGCAGAATGATCATTGGCCCGGTCGTCTCTTCGGACGCTATGTTGATGAAGATATGTCAGAGCATGCTGACAAGGAGACTGCTTATGCTAACGAGGATGTTGGTGATGATGAGGACGATGGTGTTGCATCTGATTATGATGATGGCTCTGGTGGATCTGCTAGAGACTCTAGTGATGAAGGCGATGTTGCTACACCTTCAAACAGAGATGATGACTACGAGCCTGATGCTGAGTATGATGATGTTGTTAATATAGATAGATTAGACATCTAGATGTTCTTAGTTTTTAGCCTTGTTTGCTGATCATATATATCTTTCAAGGCTATTTTGTATTAGAAACATCTAGGCACATGATCTAAGTTGTACAATCTTATCATCTTAGTTTTTCATCACTTTCGCTTATAGTTTCTCTATGAGAACTTACATTATGGGTTTTAATCTATATTCTATACACTCTTACTCTTTGATATGTTATATCTTATGAGTTGGTTCCATATTTCACCATATTTTGATTATGACTTAGCTTGTCTATTTCTCTCATCTCTGTTTGGTATTTGTTTTGAGATTGCATGTTTTGGATATATGCTAGGTTGTTCTTGGAGAAGACCTATTTTTCTGCTCTTCTACCCCCCTTCCTTTTTGATAATGTCAAAAGTAGGAGATAAATTTAATGTTTTGAAACTCAACCATATTGTTCTTATTGTCTATGTGATCCTTTTCTTATTCATTATATGCTTTATCATGTGACTTGATAAAGGACCATATAGTACATGTATGTTATATTTCTTTGTGTAGATAGACTAACTATGTAGGTTAAAGTAAGCATTGATTGAGGGGCAGCAATTCACATTGTTCAAATCTTGAATCCCTTTACATTTCAAAAGGCAAAGGTATAATCTCAATATCCTTTCCAATATGATTGAGGAATGGTTTGTCATTGTCAAAAAGGGGGAGAATGTTGACCTAAAGGTTATTCATTGTCCATATTTTGATAATGACTCAACCATTACATTCCTATGTATCTAGTATGTTTGTTCAAGATTGATTTTGGGCTTTAGGTACATGAAAAGGATCATATCACACAAGCCCAAGCTTGTCCAAGTTCAAGTCAAATGCAATACAAGTGTGCTAATTAGGAAATCACTTCAAACGACCTTAGAAGAATTTTGTAATCCCTTATATGGATGATATGACTTGTAACTAAGATGAGAAAAATATGTGGGATAGTTAATACCAAGGTTTAATCACCCAAAAGTCAATTTAGAAAATTGTTCACAGGCTGTTCATCTGTCGAGTTGGAAACTCAGCCAATCCTATGATGGATTTTTTGAAGATGACCCATCGATCGAGTTGTGCATTCGCAGAACTCGACCAACTGACTCACTAAGCAAATTCAATTTTAGCTCATCGATCGAGTTTCCCAGAACAAACTCGACTGATAGTTTGAAAATTGGCTTTCTCTTTTAGATGATCGGTCGAGTTACCTTTACTGAAACTCAATCAAATGCATTGTACGAAAAATGTAGAATAAGTGATTATAACTATTGAAGACTTATTTTGGATGAAAAAAGATCCATTTCCTTGAGGCAAATGACTATATTTCAGTCCTAAGTGTTCCCCAACTCAAGGGATCACCCCAAGCTATAAACAAAACCCCTTGGAGTTCATTCCAAGTTTGATCATTCAAGATATTCAAATCATTTCTATAGTTGAGTGTGCTACCCCTCCTTGAGCCCCTTTCTCTCTCTAGTTTACACTTCATTTCATGATTTGTGAGTGAGTTAGGCATATTGTAAGAGAGATCCACCCTTGTGCATGTAAAGCTTTCATCTTTTACTACTTCCATATCCCCTTCCTACATGAAGAAAAGGTGAAGCAAGCTATATCGAGTGAAGAAGGAGTTGTAGATGGCCCTCTTAAAGTTTGATGAAAAGGTGGTGATCTTATCCATGTGAAGGAGAAGGCAAAGGCTCAAGATCTAAGAGGAGAAGCAAAGTCCTTCAAGGCTAAAGACTTGAGATTGAGTGGGTAAGACCTTGGTCAAGGATGAAGACTCAAGAAAAGTGGGTAAGCCCTTTGGTAAGGTGGATATCTCCTTGTTGTTGGATGGGTAAGTCCTTTGGTTGTCTTGTTCTATAACTCGTATTGGTGATAATATAGAGAAAATCAGTTGCAAAGTCCTAGAGGTTGACCTCTCTAGGTAGTGTACTGACTCACTTCTAGTTTGAAGTGTGGAACCACTCTACATCCCTTTATCAAGTGCTTGATATCTATCTCTCTCACCCTTACTATGCTTGTTAGATATGACTTCAAATTGCACTTAAGTTATTTCTCTAAAATTGATATAATTTGAAGGCCTAATTTATTTTGTGTGAAATTTTGTAGCTCTATTCACTCCCCTCTAGAGCCCTTAGATCCAACAGAAAAACCATTAACTTGAGCACTAAGTCTAGCATTTTCAAATTTAAGAAATTGAATTTCTTTCAAATAAACATCTCTCTCATCTTTACGAGCATCACAGACTAGCCTAATTTCATCATTTTCAATTTTAAGTAGGTCGAGCTCATTGAGGCACATTTGGTGGTTATCTTGCTTATGTGATGCAATATTCTTAAGATAGACACCATTTTCTACTTCAAATCCATTGTATTGGAGCTCAAGATCAAGAAATTGGACTTGCAAGGAATCAATGCTCTCAAGATGAATTTTCTTATTTTGCTCAAGAATTTCAAGTTTAGCATACAAGCCATCAATGATTTCTCCCAACCTCCTCTTTTTGGATTTACATTCAGAATAAGAAGAACGGGTAGTAACAAGCATGTCAATAAAAGTTTCTTTATCTAACTCATGTAAACTAACCTCATTTACCTCACTTACCTCACCAATATCTTCAGTTGTGGAGACAATGAGTGCAATATGTCATTCTCCATCTTCATTGGAGCCTGATCCACTAGAGGATGATCCTTCCTAAGATGAATGAGATGCTTCTTTGTGCCTCCTCTCCTTCTTGTCCTTCCTCTTGTATTTCCAATCTTTCTTATACTCTTCCTCTTTCTTAGAGATTCTCTTGTGGTGTGACTTTCTAACCTTAGGACATTCACTCTTGTAGTGTCTTTTTCTACCACACTTGTAGCACCATGGAGTAGATGAAGAAGATTGCTTTCCTTTATGGTGCTTTCCCTTGGATAAGTTGGCTTCATGCTCACTAGGGCCATCATTTTCACTAGAGGAGGAGGGATAGGTCCAGAAAGCAAGTTGTTGAAGGATGAGAGCCTCCACTTGAGCTTTGAAAGCACTATCTTTGATCTTCCTTGATTCTTTTTCTTCTTGCTTTGCTTCCTCCTCTTGCTTGTCAAGTCTTGGCTCATGAGCTTGTAGATTTCCAATAAGCTCCTTGGTTGGAAGATCACCAAGTCTTCTTACTTGTTCTATGGAGGTCACCTTTGACTCCCATCTCTTTGGAAGAGACCTTAGGATATTTGAGTTGATTGATCCTCTATCCAAAGTGTGTCCCAATGCAGCTAGGTTGTTGATGATGATGTTGAGTCTTGAGTACATCTCGAAAACTCTCTCTTTCTTCCCCATCTTAAAGTTATCTACGAGGTTGTTCACATGTAAATCTTTGTCTCCTTCACGTGCTTTGTGCCTTCATAGGTGATGCATAACTTGTCCCATATCTCATATGTAGTATCCCATGAGGAGATGTGGTTGCACGTGTATGGAGTGAGGGCTGCACAGAGGATGTTAATTGCTTTGACATTGACATGTGCATTCTGTAGAGCTACTTCATTCCAACTTGATACCACTCCAGTTACATCCTTGTAGGGTGCAATCATCACTTTCCACATATCAAAGTTCATTCCTTGAATATAAAATTGCATCTACCTCTTCCAATAAGGGAAGTTGGTGACATAAAATTATGGATGCACGCGGAGAAGCCTCCTTCTACGTTGAAGGAACCAAGTAGGTTCTCACCCATCCACTCGCCTCGTATGAGATTTATTGGAGAACATCCTTGCTCTGATACCACTTGTTGGATATAGGGCTCTAGAGGGGGATGAATAGAGATTCAAAACTTGCACAAGAATAGTTAGACCTTCCAATTATATCCATTTAAACCAAATGCTAAAACCAAATTTGAGGTCCCATCTAAACAAGCATAGCAAGGATGAGAGAAATTGAAACAAACACTTGGATAAGTTGTTTAGAGTGGTCCCAATCTCTAAACTAGGACACCGTCAGTCTATTATCTAGAGAGGTCAACCTCTAGGACTTTGCAACCCATGCATACTTATATTCCATTATAAGACATACAAAAAGACCACATTACATCCAAGGGCTTACCTATCCAAGAGGTAGTCTTCCACCTCACAACAGGTGTTACCCACTCTTGCAAACATCTTGATTCCTTCTCCTAGGACGTCTCCTCCTTGAAAAGAGTCTTCACCCTTGAGGATTTACCCACCAAGATCCTTGGATCTTTTGCCTTTTCCTTCTCGTTCACTTTAAGAAGATCTTCTCACCTTCTTCAGCCTTATAGAAGAGGAACAAATCCTCCTTCACTCAGAGAAGATCATTTCAGCCTTTGCTCTTTGAGAAAGGGGACTGGGAGGTGAGAAGATGGAGAGATTTACAAGGTAACGATGAGGTATATCTCTTACAACATGTCTAACTCAATCATAATCACAAAATTGTTTGTAAATAATAGAGAGAAAGGTGCTCAACGGGTTGTAGCACACTCAACTATAGCAAGGACCAAGGATAGCATGAATGAACAACCTCAGAATGAACTCCAAGAGGTCCTATTTATAGTGTGGGATCACTTAAGAACAAAAAATATCCATTTTACAACTTGGAAAAGATCTAATTTCATTTCTAACAACTCTCCAACGGTTGGAATTATTTTTTCTACATTTTATGTACCCTACTGGTTGAGTTTCAATAAAGGTAACTAGACTAATGCACTATCAAAAAAAATTAATCTTCAAACTGTCGATCGAGTTTGGCCTAGGGTAACACGAATGATCAGCTAAAATCAACTTTGGTCAAAAAGTTGGTTGACTGAGTTCTGTGAGTGGCCAACTTGACCGATGCAACCATTTCCAAAAATCATTCACATATCGGTCAAGATCAAACTCAACCGATAAAGTTGTTGTTGTAATTCCAAAATGATTTTTAAGTGACAAAATGATGAAATTAAGTATTCCTAATTTTTTTCTCATCTTAGTTACAAGTCATATCATGAATACAAATGATTACAATGATATTCAAAGGTGATTTTGAGTGTTTTCCCAAAATGTACATTTGCATTGCTTTTGAATTGAACTTGGACAAGCTAGGGCTTGGTGAATTTGATCCTTTTTATGTACCTAATACCTAAAATCAATCTTAAAAAAGCTTATTAGATACATATGAATGGAATGGTTAAGTTATTATTAACATATTGATAATGTATAATTCTCTAGTCAATAATATGCATCACTCAAATATGGATTGTCCTTTCTTTTGTAGAGGAAATCATCTCCATCCCCCAGATCTAGATCGTCATCTCTTTTGTTGTGGAAGACATCTCTATCATCAGGATCCTTATCTTTCTTATTTGGATCATCTTTCCTTCCTCCTCTATATCAATTAAGTTTATTTTGAGAAGAGGTGGATCATTCTTGAAGCTAGGGTTAAATATTTCTAGACATTTCTTTCAATGATCTACCTTGGACGCACTGAATGTGATGTATTCCTGTCCCACACATAGTGTGCCTTCATCAACAAACACATGTGTCTATCCAGACATCATGTTATATGATGTTTTGCATTAAGACACGCCATGTTATCAGAAGGTGAGTTTACTCCTATGAGCCATGTCACATTTGGATACACCATGTTGTTGGAAGTTGACTTTATGCATATGCTCTATGTCACATTGAATGTGTTGCGTATCTCACCTATACATGGTGTAAATACTATATTGTAATCATGTCCAATGAAGATGTGAAGGTATAATGTCCCCTCTCCTTTTTGTGATCACTCAATGGAGTCTCTTAGTCAAGATTTGGTTCAACGGATAAGGGAAGTACAAACATCTCAAGGAGGGTCCTCCTAAAGATGATACTTTTGATCAATGGGAGCAAATAGTTGCAAATATTCTATCTATTACATGGAATTCCATGGAGTCACATGTTGCCAATCTCACCAACAATTTTTAAGAAATGCAAGGATGTCTCGAATCATCTCAAACTCATGTATGAATCAAATATCTCATGTATGTATCAAATGACTATGAAGACGAATAATATTCATTTGGATGATAATTCTCAAACCCAATACTTTGGGAAGTAGCTTGAATCACTGATGATCCTCGTTCTTTACTTGCATTGATTGTGTATCTCAAAGAACTCTAGAAACCCTATGATTAGATGATAATATCAGATTCCTAGTTGTTCTCTGATGTGAATACAAAGGAGTGTGTAATCAATTCCTTGTTGATTCTAAACTTCCTATATTAGTTGAACCTTATCAGTGAGTCTCATGTTCTTTTGTACATTATGCTCCACACACCTCTTTGGATAAATTTATAATGGAATTTTCTACAAATAGTCATAGCAATCCTGGTTTCACTGGTCGAGGACTAGGATAAGGAGGATGAGGAGGATTTGGAGGAAGACCTCCTCGAGGTTGAGGTTGGCCAGAATATACCCATTGTTGAAAGATGGGTCATGACAAAGAAATGTGCTATGAATCCATGGGTATCATCCAAGAACTCCATCTACAAATGTTGCATTTGTTGAAGATACTCTAGGAGACACCACTCACCAAATTAAAGTATCTAATGATGAGTATAATCATTTATTCCAATACAAGGCTTCCCAAAAGCTTCATAATTTTTTGTAGCTATGGCCTCCTCACCTAGCATTCAGGTTATCACACTGCATGAATATCTCAAGCTTCTTATACAAGTTTGACTTCTACAGGGTTCTTGATTTGGGTGCAACATATCACATTATATGTACACAAAACCTTATTTCTAACCTATCCCCCAGTAGATCTTCTCTTCCACCTATCACCATTGCCAATAGTTCAAATGTGCAAGTACAAGGAACATTATTGTTAACCTTACTTATGCATGAGTTCCCCTTAAATTTACTTTTCATAGGAAAGTTAAGTCATTCTCTTCAAGCATCAGCTATACTTAACCATGATGATTGTTTAATACAGGACCTTCGGGTGCAACAGGTGATTGGTCGAGGGTAAGAATTTGTAGGTCTCTACTATCTTCATATGACTTCAAAAGCATGTGTAGCATTCACTCCGCTTCATATTCATAGTCGTCTTGGACACATGTCTCTGGATAAACTCAAGATTCTTCATCCTCATCTATCTAGTCTTAGTAAATTAGGATCTAAGTCATGTCAATAAGGAAAGAACCATGGATTTAACTTTAGGGATAAGGATTAAATGAGTGCTAAGTCACGATTTTAGATTTTTCACTTCAAGATATAAGTATTTTTCCTTTATTTATGAATTTTCTAGAGTCAGATGGTTATACTTAATGAGAGATTGTTCAGAGATTTTAGCTATAGTTCAAAGTTTTTATAATGAGATTGAAACACAATTTTCTCAGTTTATTTGAATTCTTCAACCCAATATTGCCAAAGAATATTTTAATCATGCTCTTAACCAGTTTTTTTCTTCAAAAAGGATTATCCATCAGCCCTCTTCTATACACACACCTCAACAAAATGGGATGGTTGAACGAAAGAAATGTCATATTATTGAAATAGTTCATACTCTTCTTTTACACATGAAAATCCCAAAAGAGTACTAGGTTGAGGCTATTCTTACCTCTAGATATCTCATTTGACCACATGACATCATCCATATTAAACAACCACATACCATTCCATCTCATCTTTCCAAACCATCCCATATATAGAATTTCTTCTAAAAAATGGATGTATTTATTTTATTCACAATCGCAGACCTGATAGGGATAAACTCAATTCAAAAGCTTCCAAATGTATGTTCCTTATTATTCCAAGAATCAGTAGGGATACAAATGTTACAAACTGGTTGAACACAAATTTATGCTGTTTGTTGACTTCACCTTTTTTAAATAAACTCCATTTGTTAGAGAGTCTCATTCTGGCGGTGAATTTGAGAAGATCTCATCCAACCCATGTTTATTAAAATCTTCTCATATGATCTTTCCATACAAGTTGAATCATGTGTGGAGGAAAATAGTCTTGAACAAGTATTAGACAGTGCAGATGGCAACCTTCCATCAATCACCACTCAGTTTGGAGATCCTATCAACAACAATATCTTTCTTGATCTACCTTTTGCACTTCAGAAAGGGAAACAATCATGTACTCCTCACCCTATTCCCAATATTGTTTCCTATGACTTTTTATCTCCTTACTATAAAATATTTATCTCAAGGACATCAGATGTTGGTGTACCTAGTTTTGTATCTGTTTTTATGGGTCACTTAGGATGGTGTCTTGCTATGCAAGATGAGATGAATGTTCTCTAACAAAATGACACTTATAGTCTTGTCACTACTCCAAAAGTCAAGGCTATAGTTGGTTGTAGGTGGGTATTATCTCTAAAAGTAGGGCCTACGGGTGTTATTGATCGTCTAAAGGCTTGACTAATATCTAAGGGATATACTCAAGTATATGGAGAAGACTACTCGAGACCTTTTCTCTAGTAGCTAACATGTCACATGTTCAACTTTTTTTTCTCCTTGGATTCTCATCTTTCTTGGCCCCAACACTAGTTGGATATTAAAAATGCTTTTCTCCGAGGTAATTTTTCATAGGAAATCTATATGGAGAAACCTCTTGGGTTATTTTCTCAGGTGGAGTTTCATCTTGTTTGTCGGTTTCATAAGTCACTCTATGGGCTCAAACAATATCCATGAGTGTGGTTTGGCAAGTTTAGAAATGCACTCCTGGTGTTTGGTCTTCTATAGTTTGATCATCATCATTCAATACTCTATCAACGAGGGTCCCCAAGTGCTATATCACTAGTAAATATATTACCTTTAATATTAGTGAAAATGGACTTTTTACATCAATTTCCAAGCGACACCCAAGTGGTTGACAGTAAAGGTAAAAACATATGGCATCGGCTCCAAAATCGATGACACAGAGCTGGCTCAAATTGCAACAAAAAAAGAACCAACATCGGTAGGATCCATAGTCATCTGTTATGTAAAGAAAATTGACGCCTATCTCCATACCCAAAAAAATCTACATTGTCATTGGATATTTATGTAAAAACTAACAATTAACTCCCTTTTCAAAAAAAATAGATTGGTTCATAATCATCGTATAGTGTAAAACCAACAATACAACTACAAATTGTCATACTCAAAAACAATTGGCCCAAGTTAGGACATAATCATCAATTTGTTACAAAAAAAATTATGACATATACCTTCATTGAAGGTTCTTATATATAATCGATGACTAAGTGTTGTTTTTTTTAATACCAACTCACAGGCCAACTGTCCGGATGGTCAACAAGATGCAAAACCTACAGTTACATTCTAAATAGTAGGTTTACAACATCCTATGATTCAGTCTAACAACAGGCCACAAACCTGCAATAACAAGATCATCAAGACTATATATACATCATGTGATTCACACACATGTAGAAACACAATTAGTTCATTCACATGATTCACACACATGTAGATACCTGGAGTTCCATTCATTGATCCATTTTCACATTCACATGATTCACACACATGTAGATACCTGGAGTTCCAAACTATCTCTTTCTTTCTCTTATCCATGTTTCCTCCAACATTTTTGAATACATTAATAAATACATAGAATTGCATTTGTAAATAGCCATTTAAAATATATGTTAGCAGATATAAATATAAAATTTTTCTCACGTGTATAATGGCATTTTCAAATCGTGTCCCAAATTGTCTAATTTGTTCCCTTAAGAATCTAGATAATAAACAACCAATGTCTCGGGGACAACAACCAGTAACTGCTAATATTTCACCTCTAGTGGTAAGAAATTAAAAAATGTATAACTACAAATCCACAATGAAATGTAATTTTCTTAGGTCAAAAATATAAGCAAACTTACCCAACATTATATGGAGATATTATCATGCATTTTTTTATTTTCACCAAAATATTTAAAAGTAATGGAGCAGTATAAGGTAACTGATGTAGGGTCTTCATTTACAGGAATGATCAAGGAAGGAACTAGAATTCCCACATAAGTCATTGAAAAATCTTTACAGAACCTATGTAAGTGGATGCAAAACATATATTATGTATGCATTAATATATAAGAAAATAGATCACTATATATAAATGAGGTATATAGATATATAAATAAGATCTCACCATATCCATAGTTCTATCATAGATGAATTCAGCTAAGCATAATGAAACAACTCCAAAATATCTTGTAGAAATATATTATTATCATATGATTAGCCTATAGCATCCTCCTCCATAGAAACAATAATAGGTGAAGTTTCAGAATGTTCACCTATCCATATTGACATACCCCTACATTGAGGACCTATCGAGTCGTATAGGTCCTTTGCAAGCCAACCAAGTACTTGAAAAAGAGGTGGAGGTGGAGGAGGATGAGCTATAGAAAGTTTCTTCCTTTTTTCCTGTATATACATTTTCATGTCAATTGTCATGCATATACATATACAAATTAACGCAATGTAAATTTACCATACATGATCAATATAGATGACTCCCGCTTCAGACCACAAGACCACTTCACCTTCTGCTTCACCAAGCATGTTAGCATTTAGGTGGGCATATGGTGATGGATGTTGCCTCCAAGTGGGGAAGACAAGCCTCAGGCTCACATGAACTACACCATTGGGTACTGGAGTTCCATTAATTGTGTGTGTTAGAAGGCGTGGGTAAGCCTCACCCTCTGCAATGATGAATTCTTTCAATTTTGAACAGCATGGCCTCAACCCTACAAATTTAAATAGAGTATGTTATATATATACCTAAGCATATCATCTTGAAAAGACTAGCTACTATGTCATATAACTACTTACAACAGACATGCTAAGTGGTGGGTCTACAAGATTACTCCCTACCACCTCTACAGGATCACTCCCAACGACCTCTATCGTAGGGGAAGAGCGGCATGACATAGGTAATGTCTTAGTGGCAGCCTAAGATGCCTGCCACTTTCTCATTTCTTCCTAGACTCTCTTATCAATTAACTCATCTACCTATACATGCCCAAAAGAAACTCATTTTGATTCCTGAATTCCCTTTACAATAACATTCTTAAAAATGAATAAGTTACCTCAAATTTTGAAAATCTCTCTTTTTGGACATGTTTGCATTGTGATGGCCCAAAGAACGCTCTTAGGCCAACACCAACATCCGCAACCCTAACATGTCCAAGATGCTTTGGGTTATGGAGAGAAACTATTAAGTCATCACTTGTGCCCTCAGGGATGAATGAGCCTTGCTTCCTCTACTCGTGAAGCTCACATAGCCATCATCAATAAAAATTGGTAAGTAAACATAACAATCATCAATACAAATTGCTCTGAGAGTTGAATTTTACCATTTTTTTCATCTGCCTCAACAGTTGCAGGGTTGGTTATATCTCCTTCTTTTTTTCCTCCCAACTATCCACACACCATGGTGATGCAGAGGTGTGGCATTAGTAGAGGACTCAACAGTCTCAGTAGTAGGATTAGTAAGATGTTGAATGGAAGGTGTCTGTCATTTTTGGCGAAGGGCTTCATAGCCACCTGGATCCATCAGGTGGTCATGCACATCCAGTTTACGCCTTGGTCATTGAGCATTGTTGATACCTTGTTAGTAAGAACATTAAATTGGTTAGTAACAATCAAGGTAAATCATAAATAGGTGAATTCATAAGAATGTATACTAATTAAATTGGGCATGATACTTGATACCTTGAATTCATCAATATTTCTCTTGGCAACAAACACCTCCCATTCTGTTGGATCCATATAGTTCCATTACTCAAGGGCTGACTTCTTCCACTTATTAACATCTCGTATGTATTGTCGGTTGAGAGTTTTCCTATAGTTCCTTAGGACCCTCCCACAGTGTTGCATCACCTTTTTACGATGTAGGCTTTCATCCAGTTCAAATATACTCTACAAATTTCATATATTTAATAGAGTATACAACTGATTCACCATACCATTTGTCAACCTCGCTCTTCTTTCTCACTCCTGGACAGGCGACGACATGGCGGGCGGGGGGGGACCACCCACCCCCTGAGGGACTTCCGGTGGGAGTTGAAAGTCGGAGATGGTTTGCACCAGAAGCTGACGTTATGGTGGCTGGAGCTTGGGTCCAAGCGGTTGAGGGTCTACCTCCGACGATCAAAGGAGCAATTGCTACAAACCCGAAGACCCCCTTCAGATGAGAAGGGGACCAGGGGACATGAACCCGGATGACTAAATCAATCCTAGGGGAGATTGAAGACTACCACAAATACTCAGCCATTTTCTAGATCCTAGGGAGGAAATGCCACCCATCACAACTGCGGGGGGTGGATGATCTGTAACTAGAGGCCGCCAGGAAAACTCAAAATTTTCACCTTAGATGGAGGCATGTTCCTCGTGCATTTCTCGTCAGAGGCAGATCAAAGGAAGGCTATGTAGAGAGGTCCATGGTTCTTTGATGACAAATTGGTCCTGGTCAGGAAATGGACTCGCGAAGCTGCCACTCGGAGGGCTGTGTTCACAACAGACCCAGTATGGGTGTCTCTACCAGAGGTGGGACTGCACTGGATCCAAAGAGCCATTGCGGTCATTGCACATGCCATAGGAGAGTCGAGGGCCATTGACAGAATGGCGGATGGTTCTATAATGGGATGTGCATGCTTTTGCGTCGACATCTCTGCTGAGGTGACTCCCCCATTTGAAGTCATGGTGGAACTCCCAAATGGAGAGGAATGGGAGGTCAAGGTGAGGTATGAAGCCATGCCTGATCGTTGCCCATGATGTAAGGTGTTTGGCCATGTAGTGGGGCAATGCCCAAGGGAATGATGCGTTGCTAACCCATCCCCTCCCATTATGCCCAAACCACTGAGAGGCCGACCTAGGAGATTTTGAAAGTAAAGGCCACCTCCTCAGCAGAGAAAAGAAAAGGAGAAGGTGACAGACGCGGAAGGAGTTACCAGCGACAACAACAACAACACTGAGACAATTTCCCAAGCTTGCACTACAACTAGTAGGAATACAGGACAGGAAGCAGGTGACTTGCTTGCGGAAATTCCAAACCAAGAAGAAGGGGCTACTATCCATATAATTGTGAACTATGGAGTTGAGAACTCAGGGGTTGTTACCCACTCAGCTGTTGATTCTGGAGTAAAGGACTCAACTGCTGAAATGGGTGTGGACAAAAAACCCTTCGCGGCTCTAGAAGAAAAAGAAGATGACGATAGTGTGGAGAATGAAGGTCCTTCCAGGAGTAGAAGCCTGAGGTGCACCCAAAGTACAAACAAGAAGAAGAACAACAAGAGCGGTTCTGGTGAGGGGAGTGTCTCCACAAAGGTATAGGATGTCAATCCTCACATGGAATGTGCGAGGAGCCTCGCTTGCTGAGAAGCAAAGAAGGTTGCGAGCTATAGAGGAAGAAGAAGGAGCAACCCTCATTTTCTGTTGTGAAGTGAGAATAATAAGAATGGTAAAGGACAGAATAAACACCATGTTTCCCAATGGGTGCCCTGCAATATCAAATATTGATTGGAAGGATGGGGCTCGCATTGCTGTAGGCTAGAACCCAGAGATATGGGATGTGGAACCCATCACTACAAATGACCAAATCATCACTGCTAGTTGTTGTAATAGAGGTGGAATGGCATTTATTGCTTCAAGGATATATGGGGAGAACATGGAAGGTGATAGAACAAGACTTTGGGAGAGCATTAAATGCACAACATAGGAAGAGGTGCCCCGGTTAACTTGGGGTGACTTCAATAACATTAGAAGGTCAAATGAAAAGCATGGAGGAAGACTGGTCCCTCATCGGCTGATGGAGAACTTTAACAATACGATGGATGCAACTGGGTTGATGGAACTGAACGCCATTGGTGGCAAGGTCTCTTGGTCCAACAAGCAAGGAAATGGTAGAAGAATTTCTAGCATCTTGGATAGGTGACTTGTCAATTAAGCATGGTTAAAAGTGTGGCCAAACACTATGATCAAGCATGGGGTTGATCCCATGAGTGACCATAGCTGGATGAAGATGGATCTTATGTTGGTATGTATGCCCTGAGAGCCAATCATGAGATAATTGGTGGGATACATTAAGATTGATTTGATAAACATCAAAGGCAAGCTTCCAATTCTTTCTGGTTCAGTCATATGAGATAGTGATAGAACAGATTGAATGTCTTGAGAATGACAATACTCAATGACGTATGCCTTCAGGTTCATGACCTGAACGATGAGATCATACAGATGTTAAGAGTTTGTACATTCTTGTTATGTCCCTAGTCGGATGTCATTGTGGAAGGTAGATAGACAACAATGACACACAAGACTAGATTGTGGTGTTGGTTGATGACAGAATCTCATTAGTCATGATATAGAGATATCAAACCAAACACATAGGTACTTGTTAGAGAACAAGTGTACCGGACAGACCCACTGTGAGTTTGACACATGGAACCATGACATGGTAGTCACAGTCAGTACTCACATTGATGGTGGTGAGTGTGATTCTTTGACCTGAAATCACTACACTCAACACATGTCGTTGGGCACACTTTGACATCATCAAACGCAGTCCTGAAACATGGGTTGTTATAAAGGTGATGATTGGGTGGCTTTGACACATGGGGCTTTTGAGGGGTGAGTGATAGATATGGGATTTGTCCCTCCTGAGGGAGTTTGATATCCAAGGCCACTTGATGAGTAGGATTGAGATAGGCATGCGCACGCATGTGTGAATCAGTATGTGATATTGATGTCATACATATCTCGTTCAATCTACTCTGAGATCAAGAAAGTGAATGAACGTTGACAGGATGACTGTTCCATGCCTCGAGTTCATTCGGGATATCAGTGACAAAGGAATTATACATTCGTTGTGACACCATTCACAGATTGTAGGATGAAAGTTGTTCTCCAACTTTCTACTTTCACTTGGGTAGCACTGATGTGTGACTAGGCACCGCTCTTTGCTTGTGAAGTCATAAGTGTTATGGACTTTCACTGCCAACATGAAATGGACCTGCAGGGTCACACACATAGGATTTAACCTGGAAGAGGAGTTTTGTCCACAAAGCAATGTTTAGATTGATTACTAAAAGAGTTTCGTAGTTCAATTAAACACTCAATCAGTCGATGGCTCAATATCATATGGTTCAAGGTGTTGGACGCATTGATTGGAGTATCGGATTGATTGAAATCGCAATTGACTGATTTTGCCCAACCTGTGCTCCCAACCGATCGGCTCATGTGATGAACCGGTCAGCTGAGGTTGCTGAACCGGTCGGCTGGAGTGTCCAGGCCCATCGGCTCATGCCCAGGTTGAAATGACCGGTTCAAGGGTTGAACCGATCGGCTCAACTAGTGCAACCGACCAGTTGGGAAAAGTCATGTCGGCAAGAATTTTCCTTTGGTTTCAAATTGCCCAATTCGATTGGGAATAACATTGGTATTCGATACCAATTGGGAACGAAACAAGGAAAGTCTTTTTGAGCCGGATTAGGACCATGAACCGATCGGTTCAGGGCACCAACTGATCGGTTCATGGTCCTAATCCGGCTCAAAAAGACTTTCCTTATTTCGTTTCCAATTGGTATCGAATACCAATGTTATTCCCAATCGAATTGGGCAATTTGAAACCAAAGGAAAATTCTTGTCGACATGACTTTTCCCAACTGGTCGGTTGCACTAGTTGAGCCGATCAGTTCGACCCTTGAACCGGTCATTTCAACCTGGGCATGAGCCGATCGGCCTGGACACTCCAGCCGACCGGTTCTGCAACCTCAGCCGACCGATTCAGCACATGAGTCGATCGGTTGGGAGCACAGGTTGGGCAAAATTGAGCAATTTGAAACCAAAGGAAAATTCTTGCCGACATGACTTTTCCCAACTGGTCGGTTGCACTAGTTGAGGCGATCGGTTCAACCCTTGAACCGATCATTTCAACCTGGGCATGAGCCGATCGGCCTGGACACTCCAGCCGACCGATTCAGCAACCTCAGCCGACCGGTTCATCACATGAGCCGATCGGTTGGAGTGCCCCAAACGATCGGCTCAGGTCCAACCGATCGGCTCAATGGCCAAACCGATCAGTTCAGTTGTGAATCGATCGTTTCAAGTTGCAAACCGGTTGCTTTTTGTGGAAAATTCTTGAACCCTTCGACTCCTGCGTTTAGTCCCGTATTGCCGGGGCATGAGAACCCTGTCCCATGACCCTCCTATATATATAGGGGTATTGGGGGCTTCTCATGGTACACTTTAGTGCAACCAGTTGCTCTGTAAAGTTGTCCATCTCTCTGGTTTTGGTAACCGAGAGAGATCCCGAGCAAGTGCTTCCCGCAAAGGGAGGTGCAGCAAGGGAAAGACAACTGCAGTTGCAACTGGAGGCAGGAGAGTGTGTTGGCGACTAGTACGTCAACAAGAGGGTGTGACTCCTTCCACTTCCTTGTGGGACAAGGATTGTGGAGTCCAGGTGGTCCGTGTGGACTACTTCAGAGGCGGGAGGTCACTGCCACTTAGGAGGACAACTGTCATCCGACAGTCCGGTAGGAGGAGGAGTCGTCAGTCCCGGTGCGACCAGGAGCTGCACAGACGCCGTCCAAGACCGGAGTTGAAGACCGCACATTGCGCGAGGTATTGTCTCCGAGCAAGCCTCGGGACAAGGTATGATTCCACAAACCATCCTTTCCTATTATATAGACGTTGACGTGTTTCCTTGTTCCGGGTTTGGGGGAGAAAATTTTTGTTTCCGCTGCCTTCTCTGCCTCCCCTAAAACCCAACATCTTATTCATAGACCCAATGTGATCAGGCCTTTCAGGTTTTGCAATTGGTGATGTGAATGGAGAATCTTCAAAGACATTACTCAGGAGGCGTGGGATACGGCAATCACTGGGAATCCACTATACATAGTTATCAAGAAGCTACATATCTCTAAGAAGGAGATTAGGAAGTGGTCAAAGGAGGTGGTAAACCTGAAGAATATGACAATATATGCAAGAGAGCAATACAAGGAAGCAGCAACAAAAGCTAGAGAAAATCTAAAAGATGATGATATTGCAGAGGAGTGGTTAAGAGCGGAAGAGAAACATAGAAAAATCTTAAAAGCTGAAGAAATGCTAATGTGGCAGAGAAGTAGGATCAAGTGGATAAAAGATGGGGAAGTGGAAGAAAGTAGAGAGGAGCTAAAATAGATGAAGGAAATAGTTCATCAACTCATTAATGAGAGGGGAGAAGTGGCAGAAAGTAGATAGGAGCTAACCATGACCACTATAAAATACTTTAAAGATCTATACAACCAACAGATGGAGACCATACGAAGCATTGAAAGCTCCATATACCCCATGCTCAAAGTAATAGCTAAAATGAATGAAGACATATGCAGAGAAGCAAATGAGGAGGAAATCAAAGTAGCTTTGTTCTCGATTAATACATCTAAGGAACCAGGGCCATATGGCTTCAATAGTAAGTACTTCTAGTACATGTGGGATTACATTAAGCAAGATATCATCAAGGCGATCAGATGGCTGCTTCAGGGTGGCAATATGGTGTGGGCTGCAAACCACACATTCATCAAACTGATACCCAAAAAGAAAGATATGAGATGCATGAATGATTATAGGTCGATATCCTGTTGCTCTACTATCTACAAAATATGGGCAAAGCTACTTGCTGGGAGGTTAAAGAAATGGTTTTTGAGCATAATATCTGAGGAACAATGTGTGTTCATAAAGGGATAGAAGATAGCTGATTGTACCCTCTTGGTAGCTGAATTGTTCACTAGTTTCAACACTAAGAACTCTAACTCTAAGGCATCCATCAAGATAGACCTCACGAAGGCCTATGATCACATACGTTGGGACATAATGTGGGACATAATGGTGGCTTTGGGTTTCTCTAGCAGATGGATAAGCCTCATCAAATTGTGTATAACTACTACTTCCTTTTCTATGCTGCTGAATGGGGGACATGTGGGCATGTTTAGGGCTTTTAACGGGCTTCAACAAGGAGACCCCTAATCCCCCCTTCTCTTCACCTTGGTTATGGAGGGGCTGACCATGATGATCAGGGAAGTAGAGTAAAGAAATGTCATCAAAACGTTCAAGATCAAAGGTACTAAAGTCAAAAGCCATATAATCTTTGCAGATGACATCATGTTGTTCTCCACATGCATGCTAAGAGACTAACTAAATTCAATAGACTACTAGAACGTTTTAGAAGAGCCACCGGCCTATATATCAGTGATATCAATTCAAGGGTATACCTACCAAAATCGTGTGAAAGTAGAAGAGGAAGACTAAGAAGGGCGACGGGCCTACGATGTGGACGCTTTCCTACAAGATACCTTGGTGTACCTATTATGGGGGGGAGAGGTGTCTCTGGTGACTACATAATGTGCCTAGAAAAAGTCATAATTAATATTGAAGGGTGGATGGGTATCCATATGTCTATGGTGGGGAGAATCATGCTGACCCGCTCATTGATACAGATGATGGTATGTTTCTAGAGTGAGATGTGCATACTTCCTAATCTAACAACAGATAGGCTCACTAGGATGATAACAAACTTCATATGGGGAGGTAAAATGCATAATGTAGAATGGTAGACGATCGCTAAAAGGTATGAGCAGGGTGGCTTGAACTTGAGCAAGGTGGAAGATATCATCACGGCAGGCAACCAGCACAGATTAGACAGATTCCTCGCGAAGGGAGATGGTGTATGGGTCAGATGGATGAGAAGGTGATATGGGAGTACCCCACATCCTAGCGCTGGCTCTTCCTGGATTCGGGAAGCCTTATACTCCAAATGGTGACAGAGCGGTCATATGTACTTTGTGGATAGCAATGGTCTCTTTAGGTTCAATGGACAACAAAAACCATGGATCCATAGAAATACAGGGGAGTAGGTTTCTTGGTAAAAACTACTATGGGGCAGAGGGTACATCCCAAAATGGAGCATGACTTACATCAAAGCCATCCTTGGTAAACTCCTCATAAAAGATAGGATGGCTAGATGGGGCATCAACACTAATGAGAGATGTTCTTTCTGCTCGGAAGACGAAAACCATGATCACCTTTTTCATGAATGTAACATATTCAAATATGTGTTGTCTTTGATGTGGCTCAAAAATGGATGGGGCACGTTCAGGTCTGAATGTCTGAGGGATACCATGGAGCAGATAAAGTTGAAGTGTAGGAATGATAGAGAGCTGGATTTTGGTGGTCTTTGCTTCACTAGTGTCTGCTTTAATGTTTGGAAAGTCAGGAACCGGGTGGTGCACAACAGATCAACGGACCTTGACATCTTTCATTTTTTAGCTAGAGATTTAGGGTCGGTGTTAAAGGCCAAAAAAGGCCTTGATAAAGAGGTTATTGGGAAATTTTGTAGAGTCAGCTCACATATACTTTTGTAGGTGGTCTTGTATAGTATAGCCCTGCTATACCACTATTTTCGCAATATATTTACCTATTTCCAAAATAAAAAGAGTATAAAATTGTAAATAACATTAAAAATATAATTGCAAATTATAATATCTCAACATACTTCTTTATACTAAGAATTTCTTCCCTTTAGGAATTGTATGCCAAAATTCTACATTTAGACTACAATGGCTACGAGTAAGAACTCCAAGATATGAAAGAAATGAGCTATGGTTCTTTCCAATTGTGTAAAGACCAAGTCTCTACAATTAAACATGATAAACAAAATCATCAAAAGTATGGCAGCGGAAGAATTAAATCTTGACTTAATTCAAAATGTATAAAGAGTACATTATAAAATTTCCATAAAGGAAGTACAACTTTATACAAGAACAAGGATCTAGGTAGAGGAAGACTTAACTAAAACAACATTGTCTCCAAACAAACTACTTCAAACATAAAAGCAACTATGATCATATACTATATGTTCTTCATCTTTCTTGTCCTATCCTTAGCCTTGGGTTCACCAAGCTTCCATGCCCACTCTGATTCCTATTCTGGATGGTTGGGGTCATCCAGAAAGAGAAAGATAAAACAAGGTATGTGTTAAAAAGAAAGTATAGGACAAGGAATAATCAACAACATTGCATAATAAAGGATTCTCCATGTTACAAGAGTTGAGAGAATAAGATAGATATTCAAATAAGAATAAGAGAACTGCCATATACAATCACCACAATAATAAATCACAAGCATGAATATATTAAGACACAAACTCATCTCAATGTAGGGTGAGGCACCTACCGGACCTCAACCAGGAGGAGAGGGGAAATAACATCCCAAACCTCAAAAATATATAAATTGGCAGGGGGACTAAAACCCCAGTGCCTGGCAGGGGGACTAAAACCCCAGTGCCTGGCAGGGGGACTAAAACCCCAGTGCCCTGTGGGTGGTTTGTACTCATGTACACTACATTGTCATTTGGCCTAAAATACATCATGCTTAAATAGTCACTTGGCAGTATAGTGAAAAGTAACAAGATAGCAAAGGGAATAAAACCCAAATAAACAAATAACAAGACCATCATAGGTCACAACCATATCCAAGAGTTCCAAGAATTAAGAGAGTCAACAAGCATCAACATTATACAATGCTCCAAATATTTCAAAAGGATAAGCCAACATAGGCAACAACAAGATTAAAGCATTTCCAAATAAAGAAGGAATCACATGTAGAGGCATGATTCCAGTGAATGAGCCACAATGGCATAAAATAAGTAAAGAGCCAATAAATGTAATTAGAAGGTTTACAAGGCTAGCACAATAATGATTGGGGTTGGATAAAAGCCCAACTGAGAGTAGGTGTATTGCACATTATCATCACATTTAAATTCCACAATTAAAATAGGATCCACATACCAAAAAATAGGCATCACATACAAAATAGGGCTCACATACCTTAGATTAAAAAAATTACCATCATATCCACCAAACAGATAGCAAACCATCCATATATCCTAGTTATAAACATAACAAATGTATTAATATATGTAAAAACATAATTCATAGGAAAGACCCTAATTTTAAAAAACTACGATTTAGGGTTCAAAACCAAGTCCAAACGATTACTCATAATCTCCTGATTATTAAAACATATTTTATTATATAAAACAGAGTTAAAATGAATTAATTATGTATTTTAAAACATTTACATACTAAAAATGCCAATCAAAGCAAACTTCGGAAAACCCTTGAGAATCAGGTCTCAAAAATCATAAAATCAGATTCTACGTTAAAAATCCTTTCCATCGACTATTTATTCGTATTTTTCTGACCAACGGTTGATTTACTATGAATTAAATAAATTGGACCAATCAGATTGCAAGGAATTGCCATGTGTAAATCTAACCCGGAGATGCTGGGCCCGGTCACTACCTCCTTGGCCCAATGGAAATGCACCAAGCCGGCATACATGCTTCAAAATCTAGTCGATAGCGTGAAGGTCCAAAAGACTGAAATGCCCAAACTCATAAAATCAAACCAATTAATGTAACAAGGGTAGCGAGGCCAATAGATCATATCAATTCATCGCACTGGAAAATAAAACGAGATCTGAAATAGCAATATTGCCCTGTCAAATAAAGTAGTCAATTGTAATGGTCAGACTAGAGAAAGCACAGCGTGGCTTCTTCCAGCCAACAATGGCGCGATCGACTATCGGAACTTGTAATCTATTGCTCCAGGTTGCAACCGAAGCAAACGAATATTGGGAAGTGGGAACAGGGTCCTTAGGATCTCACGATCATAGGAAGCTACTGTGCATCCTCTCGCATTCCCAAGGCCACCGGCACGAGGCCAGAATAGGGAAGCAAACCAGATACTCCAACCAAGAACTGGAACGATCGAAAAGTGAAAGAGTCTGAAAACGTCCGCGGGTGAATTGCTAGTCCAAAGCGGGTCCTTCCGCAGCTGGAGGATCACCGGATGGTAGAAACAATAAAACGCTGGCAAGGGTCAAACACCGACCTATAGGTCTCGGTGCTCGGGACAACCTGACGACGAACGGATACATACAGAGCAAAGGCGAGGTGGTGGGGGTGCTTACCGGTGCACTGATTGAACCCGAAGTGCAACAGCTGGCGGTGCTAGCCGGGAAACTCGCCGGAGAAGAAAGGCAGGTAGGTCGGGTATTGTGGGACTGCGGAGAAGCAATTGGAAGATGAGTAAGTAGGTGCGGGGAATAAGGATAGTCGAGGGGACTTTATATAGCTGGAACGAAGGGCCTGGACCCCTCTGCACGAAATCGACGGGGAAGAAGAGAGGGGCCGGTTTAGGCGTTTTGCGCAAGGTGAGGGTGCGGCGGTGAGTAAATTCTCATTCGAACCGGCTCGTCGAGACGAAGACAACGGAATTGAAATCGTGTGAAACGATTAACTACAGAGAGAGAGAACATGATCGGGTAGTCGATGGGGCTGGGCTAAACACTGCCTCGCGCGCTGCTGGAGGTAGAAGGAGATGTCGTGGTTGTTGGATTTGGGTGAGTGAGATACATGTCGTCGGATCAGGGAGCCGGACACGCAAGACAACGAAATGAAACAGACATTAGGCGTTACGCTGTCATTTAAATCAAATGAATGATATAAATTTAATTACTATGGTTACACTAGGTTAAAACTTATAAAAACGATTTGGGGGGTCAAAAGAATCCCAAATGGCCCCAAATTTGGACCATAGGCGAGAATTGAAGTCTAGATTAATGCTATATATTTATATTTTCGTTTTTCACAATATTTTCCCCTTAAACACTCCATAGCCCATTAATGTACATTTTTAATGCATTTTAAAACACCAACTTAATTTCTATTTTATTCCTTTTATAAAATTCGAGGTAAAATGCCTTTAAGTCAATTAGAAGTCCTGTCTCACCTTTAATTCTCTATTTCATTACTTTAATAGCAATTTGGAGGGGAGAGAGAGAAATGTGGGTGATTAATACATGAATCATTTATATTTCTCATTAATGTGTATATTAACATATTAAAATGAATGAATTATATGAAAAGACTTCTTTTTATTAAAAAAGTGAGTAAATTCAAGATATTAAACACATTAAGATTCAAATAATCATTTCTCAATTAAATAACATATTAATATGAATTAAAATCATATTTTGATGAGAGAGAAACAATAAAGGTTAATATACCCATATATGAACTCAAATATACATTATTAATAATATATTTATCCAAAAAGCTCCAAATAAATATTATCTACTATATTATCCCATTAATGACAAAACTACATTATTAACCCTAACTTATCTCCTTAAGTGGGCTATTTGTGCAAACACCCCTCCATTTACATAAATGAGGGTAAATAGTGATTTCAACATCAAATTATGCCCAAATTTCACATCGAGTCCAAAAATGATTCAAAAGGATGGAAAATTATGGAAAAGGTCCAAATGGACTATAAGGCCAAGAAAAGCTCAAAAGTGGGTAAATTGCAGGAAAGACCCTGAGATTCAGTATGTTACAAATTGGATTTCCTGCATGATCAAAATTCACAACCAATTTTGGTCCATTACCCCTTTGTTGCAGTAACTTGTTCATCAATTGATGCCCCTGATTTTTCATTTTTTTATGCTTCTCGTGAAGTGGCACAAGGTTTTTAGGGGGTATGTCCTCAACCTAAAAATTGACAAAAAAACACATATAGGATATAACTTATATTTATACATATAGCTATATATATTGTAAAACTTTCATTGTGACGCGGCACCTCACCCTCATGGTAATCATCATCATGGTCATCACACTCATGGTCATCCATCTGAAAAAGTGTCATATAAAAACAATCAAACAATTAACATTTAATGAAATTAATATAACATTATAAAGTTTACATCGATCTAACATTAAAAAAATAAAAAAATAAATAAAAAAACCTCTAATATTGAGACATACATTCCTCAGTGTGATCTCTACACAAATATAAGACATGGTTAGCTTCAATATTTGGTGTTGGTAAGCCAACTAAGAATGGACTGGAGTCATCATACTTATCATAGTACTCTTCTTCATCTATAGGATCTTTTTTTTTGGAAATAGGTAAGTATATTTACAAAGAGAGGTGGTAGGAAACTACCATGTACAAACAGATCGTAGATCAGTAAGTAAGATGTAATGACCCCACCTCCCGGTAACCCCCAATTAAGAGAGACTGAAAGGTCAGAGTTTTTAACCAATAACCCGGATCAATGGTTTGACAAATAATCAATAACAATTAATAAACTTTACCAACTAAACTAAAAACTGGTATAAAATAAAACTTTTCTTACCTTGGAAAAACTAGGATTTCTAAACTTCTATCCATGAAGATGCTAAACAAACTAATCCTCCTGTGCATGTTATTTTTCATTTAATTCCACATCTGCCACTTTACTGTTTGTTCTTTTCATTTGTACCTAAAACGTCGACAAACAAAACGTCGGTCAGCAAGAAGCCGGTATGTGGGGGAACCAATAATCATGCAACTACAATAACAAAGTAATCAGCCAATTATCATTTAACAGCCAAGATTACATTTTAAACCATACTACTCAATCCTTGCCTATCCCCTATCTCTGTAACTTCCCTACAGTGGACATGGATACTACCTCTCAGATATGGTAGATCCTTACCCCCATGGTCCTACCACACAGGTAGCCAATTCTTAGGGTTATGGAGTTGCATGGTCCTACCCAAAGGTAGCCCAATCCCTAACTCATGATGACTTGATGGACCTACCCCATTGGTAGCCATTTACTAAGTCATTTAATGACATGTTGGACCTACCCCATTGGTAGTCATTTACTAGGTCAATCTATAAAGCTGTAGAGGGGACTAGGATCTGAGATAGTATGCACTTATCTTAGGTGATAGTCATATCCACATTATGATTTGCAAGAATTAAATGTATCCAACAGTTTAATTCGAGTCATTGATAAAACCTCGAAAATCCTCGGGAACTAATTTGGGATATTCATAGGCGTAACCACATACCTGTCAAGCTGATGTGAGACAGAAATAATCCAATCAATAATTGGCAAGCAAGCATTCAATAAGATCCTGAAACAATCATACAATTTCCTTTTATTACTCAGGTCATCATGATCTATTAAATCTAGCTCGCTTCCTAGGGTTTCTAGTCCACTTTTAGGGTTCCCATTGCAATTAGGGTTTCCTTTCATCTTTTACTATTTTAAACCCTAATTTAACGCAATTGATTACAAAGCCTAATTATCTCAACATCTAATCCTTAGTTTCAGATTAAAGGCATAATTATCCATTAATTAAGCCCCTTAAACCTCTTTTACATTAAAGCTACTATTTTTATCCTTGTAATCCAAGACAAGATCATTATGTTCATTTATCATAAATTCAAAGTTCATTATAGTTTAATTCGCATATGAAATTGATTTACCATTAATTCTATCTTTTATTCATTAGAAAACCCTAATTATCACATTCGGGGTATTTATCCAGAATTAGGAACTTTAATGCTCGAAATATCTTAATATTATCATATTTCGACTTTAATCATAATTTTCGACAAAACTATTTAAAAGTCACCATTATCATCATTAGGGTTTCAAGGCCCATTAAAGCATACAGAACCCTAAATTAATCAATTATGTGCAAAATTCATCTTTTTCGACCTTAATGTATCCCTTTACGATTAGCAGGTTAATATCAACTTTAATCATCAATTAAACCCTATTAATCACATTACTCATATCAAAATAGGGTTTCTCAATCATTATTACATCTAAAGTTAATAACTTCCATTACTTTTCGAATTTCAAGAGAAATTAGCTCCTAACAATACTTTTATTGGATTCCTCTCGTTTTTCTGAGCAACATTCATGTATTATGCGCATCTATCTGAGCTACGGTTGAGGAGATACGAATTTAACAAAACTTACTTACTCTGGCCAATGAGAAGGCACCACGAAGCCTTTGTCCCCATGCAATTGCTCACTTGACTTGTTTGGAAAACAAAGTTGATTGACTCTTTTACCCTCGATAAGTGGATTGCTTGTTCAACTCACAGAAGGCTAATTTCGTCCGACGCGTAGGTGCATATACTTCCTCGCGCTAACCTAGCGTTGTTCCTCTGGTTGTGTGAGGCACAGCTTCCTCACCCCTTCCCCGACTTCGTTGGTTCCCAAGGAGGGTTCTCCTCCCTCTGAGGATCCTCCTTGCAGCTGAAGAAGCTCTCCTCCCATAGCCAGGGTGGCTGGCCCATGCTGGCCGGACCTGCAACACGCAGTGGCCCTGCAGCCAGGCAATGGCCGTGTGCAAGCTCCAGCTCCTCATCCTCGACCTCGTCGACCTCCAGGGTAGTTCTTCTACCTCCGTCGTGCCTCTGCGCACGTGTGGATGTCGTTTGGGTCGTCGTCAAGCTAGCCACTCAACCGTGGGATCAGTTCTTGATTGTTGTTGCAATCTCCGCGTTTGTAGACATATGGTGGGAGGTGCGTGAAGACAACAGGGTTGGGTTGGTAGTCGATCGTTCTTAGGTTGTCATGGAAGCTCCCTGCCTCCACCAAGACTACAAAACCATCCTTCGTTGCTCTATGGTTTAAACTGCGCCCTCGTTAGGGTTTTACGTGCAAGAAACAAGAAGAAGGGAGAGACGGGTGTGTGGGATTTCTCTAGACTCGACCCATGCTCTCTCTCTTCTTTTATATATAAGGGTAACCATACCCTATGATGCTTGCTCACGAAGAAATAAGGTCCTTTCCTACTAGGAATTCGATTCCTTCATGAAAAAGCAAGCTTTTCTCTCTTAATCATCCTTTTGATATTCCCTATTATATGGATATTAGGAATTCGAAATTCCTCTTTCATTTTCTTTATACTTTCCCTTTTTAATTCATTGTACATGGATTTTTATATTTCCTTGAGTAGAAAATACCACTCCTTTAACAAAACCACAAAAACCATTAATAATGTATTACATTATTCTCTTATTTTGTTTTATCGGTATTTTCTCTTTCCTATTTCTTCATTGGGACTCCTTGGATCCCAAGAAACTCTATGATTTCGAAATTCTTTCATAAGGATACTTATTATCCTTCTAGATGCATCTAAATGCATTATTTCTCATTATTATGTTGGTTTCTTACTAAAATATCCCTTTTTGAAGATTTCTCTTTATTTCTCTTTTATTTTCCTCATTGGTATTCCTTTTAACATTATAAATGCTTGGGATACGAAATCCCACTAAGGATAACTCAATTATATCTCCTTATCACTTATTTCCCATATTTTCATTATTTTCAATTTCTTTCTTAATAAAGAAATACTTAGTTGATCTTTTTCTTTTCTTTTTGCATTATCTTGCAACTTTGGACTCCTTGGAACTCAAGGAACCCATGTGGTACGAAATCCACCTTTAGATTAAGCTCTTTTGCCTTCTAGAGGTTTCCACATCTCTCTTTACTCCAAAAACTCAATTATTCATTTATTAATTGAATTTCCTTGTTATTGGGCCCAATAGCCAATAAAGCCCACAACACAATCATCAAGGCTATTGTGAATGAAATCCATTTATTCAAAACAAATTATATCATTATTTGCTTCAATATCTTTAATATGAGAAATTACGTTTCTCAACAAATGAACCCAAAATTGGGGTTGTAACATCCTTCCCCTCTTATAAGAATTTTGCCCTCAAAATTCCATCAAGCAAGCAAACAAACATGATAAGCCTTTCATATGTCCATCATGCCTCCCATGTGGCTTAACCCTTTCCATGGTGCTTCCCAAGAACCTTCATCATCTCATATTCTTCCATCTGAGTTCTTTCTTACCTTGGTATATTGTACCCTCATAGGTGACTCAGGACATTTAAGCCTCTCAAAAGTTGAATAGGTTCAGGGCTCAACACATGGCTTGGGTACCTCACATAGTGATCTAGATCGGACTCATGGAACACATGATTTTATCCAGAGGGTTAGGTTAAACACAACCATCTCCACCAATCCATCTCAAATGGACCCATATATCGGGGACTCAGCTTTCTCAACTGTAGCTTAGAGGGGTCGGATTTTCACATCACATATTCTCCCACAGTGAACTACATATCAGTCTTCTTTGCATCAGCTCATGACTCATGTCACCCTTGGGCTCTCTCTCAACCATTTCTCGATCAAGCAACTTTATCTGCACACATTGTGGTTCTTTTCTGACCTTCGCGAGGCCTCCTTCACCAACATCATCATAATGAAGTGGTGACCGACACAACCTCCCTTACAGAGCTTCTTTACATCCCGATAAAGGCTGTGGTGGTTAACGTCACATTTTAAGAACTGTCTCTTTCTATCACCCTGAACAACATACTTGCTCTCATCAGACCCCCTAGTCTGGATCATACTAACCATTAGTTAGGGGTGATAAGCGATACTAAAAACGAGTTCTTCATGCACCTACTTCCACCACATGGAAGTAAACCTTCTAATCATGCTCAAGAACTTTTGAACTTGCATCATGGTGTAGTTGAACCATTTCCCTCTCTATTATAAGTAGTTCAACCCGATCTGTCCCTTGACAGTACTCTTCTTTTTCTTGTCATCTAGGTAAGGTGATCTACCATAACCCATACTGATCTTCCTTGGGTAAGGGGAGATTTTCCACATCATCCATAGTGATGAACTCCCATTCCCTCTCAGGGACTCTTTTATCCTCTATATCGATACACTGGGTTACTGGTGTCCGTCCTTCACCTCTATCATGCATGGCCACAAGCCACATGCATCATCATCTTAAGCATCCAAAGTGCTACTATCTCTTACTATCTCAATAATACCATGGTATATGGTGATTATCTCTAGTGTGTCATGATTCCTGAAGCTTGATTCCTCAAAAACCCTACACCACTCTAATCAGGGTTTCATCACCTTCCCTTTCAGAGGAGTGCTTCTGAGGTTCTACAACCATCTTTTCATTATATCATGGACTAGGCTGGCTAACCAAACAACCTTTAACTTGATCAATCGATATTGTTACATCTGTGTGTTAACCAAACTTACCTCGTTTCCAACTGAGGGTTAACCTAACAACCTCTTCTAGCCTCCATCTAACTAGGTAGTTATATCTCAACCAGAGCATTTATTACCACTTCTTATCCTTAAGTGTTAGGTAAAGTTGAAGACATACTCTTCCATGTATTTCACTTATCATCTCAAACTCAAATTCTAAGTCTATCTTCATTGAGAATACTTTGAGCTCATCTCCTTGATGATCAACCTCAACTTTGTATAACTTGCAAATTCCACCTAGCTCATGATAAAATATCCTCACAAGATGATTTCCTTAATACTCTTATCGTTTGTACCTATCCATGTATCATTCACTCCACCATGGCACGTTATCATCTCTATCCTCATTCCTTATAGAAATGTTCCAACTCACATCATCTTTACCCTTGGTGTGTGGCATGCGTACTGGCCTATCTCTCACTCCCATAACAAGAACAAATAAGCATTTGGCGGTCGTCCAAATATAGAGTTCTTCCCATTCCAAGAGTAGAGATGGTACAACCCACCTTGCCAGTACACCTTCAAATCTAAATTGAAACGTGCAACTCATGTCTCCACATCACAAACATCATGATATCAAAAAAAATACTTTCATGGAAAACTAGTCTCGAATCTACTGGGGTTTACACACAATCCTTGGTCATCTCCTCTGGGTCTATAGGGTGCCGGCACTTTTGGGGTCATCCCTCTTCCCTCATGCATCAGAGAGTGCCCTACTCATCTGCCCTTTGGGTCCCATGAGTTCATGAAGGTGATCAATCTCCTAACCCATGGCCCTCAGACAACAATAGTTGTTACCTCTCGACCCTATGGTCATGTGCAACTAGGGAATTAGGCAACTCCTACTTCCATCGATCTTATCCCTACCTGACCCCAGGATAGATTTAGGATTCTATTATAGTACATGTCCAACTTAGAACCTTACCCAATCCTTCATCATCTCTCTTTGCATTCATGATTGACTTTCATCCCTTCATAAGGGGGTCATGGCAACCTACCTACCTTGGTCAGGCCCCATACCGGTTACCTCCATGCACTTTAGAGATGGCTATATATGGGTCTACAGGTTCATTTTCATACCATGTACTTTTCACTTAGCTTCTCAAGATCCTCTGAAACCTCTTTAGGTTACCTCAAAACCAACAAAACTGGTATACACCCTACAAAAGGGTCATTCTCCCAGGACGGGAGGAAACTACACCCTGATAACAGCAGTCACAAATGCCCTTATGTTAGGGTATGCATCCACATGAGCATGCTTAACCCTAGCAAGCAATTAAGGAATAAAAAGACCACCTACTAAACCATACTAGGTCACACTTGTTCTCATCCTCAACATTAGTCCAACTTAGTTGTGAGGGTTTCGTCAAACATACCCTTAACTTAAGGGGTTTCTTCTAATCATGAAGGGTTCCATACTCGATTCCCAAATCTCATCATGAGCACTAAGTACACTACTTCCCCTCTTAGGTCTAGGAACCCTAGGTTCACCTTTGGGGTGTCCACTGTATGCTCAAACTCTTAACCACGAATCAAGCATGTATAAGGCATGACATGAACTCCCTATCATCCTTCTACTCGAGCAACACATCAGGGTCGATTCCTCCTCAAGGACAACCAACTAGGTATAAAGCCTCACAACTGGTTATTTAAACCTCCTCAGGGTCTAAGGCACTCTTTATCTCATCCAGTAGGTCATCACTTATACCATGGGTACCGGAAGCATCATCCTCTCTCTAGGGTTTGGTTCCTCTAAAGGCAACCAAGATATCATCATCCTCCAGGGGTCAAGCATAAAGCAACCCCTATCATCCACTTAGGTCGCATCATCCTCAATCCTCTATTGTTCCTCATGTCTCAAAATCTAAGCTTCCAACCCTCTTGCTTGGTTCCTTCTTTCTCTTTCTACAGCTAACTCCACATCCAGCCATACTACTAGAGGTTCTCTCTCCATGAAGGATCAAGCTCACAGGCATGCCTCTACGTGGGTGAAGTCTAGGTTCAAACTTATGTTTGTTCAAGATCATCCACAGCCCCTTATGCTTATCTCATAAGCCATCCATTCTGTCCTTCTGGCCTCAATTTAACTTTACTTCTCGTATTGTTGATGTACTCTGGGTGTGAGCTATATCCTAATTGCAACAGCCCATAAGGTTTCTATAGGTTCTTCTCTAACCTCATCCATGAAGGAGCTATCTTTCGCTCAAACATGCGCGACCCTTCCCAGGGTTGGGTTGCTAAAGATACTCAGTCATCAACTTCTCATGGCTCATATGGCATCCAAGGCATGTTTATCCAAACACCTAGTCTACCATGAAATCTAACTCTTTATGTCATCTCTCTCACTAACCTTCACTTAGGGTTAGGGTTAACATCATCCTCAGATGATGTTCTAGGTCTCTACTTTTAATGGAGGTTTCTACCTCCAAGACTAACTCTCTCTACTCATCCTCCTGCCAAGGAGGTCTATCCTCAGGCCTCTCCTGAGAACAATGACAACTCGTGTCATACGACCAAAGCATGTATCTATTCCTTTACACTTACTCTATTAAGCTTATGTCCATGACATCTTATTTACATGCTTTTTATTAATTTGGTGGAGGATTCCTTAATCCTTATCAACCTTACCCATACCTCAAGAGGGTGAGGAGAAGAGAGAAAACCCTAATCCTTAAGGTCCTTAATAGAATTTGAGTTGAGAAGGGATGAACAAGATGAGTCCTAAAGGTATCTTATTTCGAATCATATCCTAAGACTTTGGCCAGGTAGTCACACAGATCTGGGAGTCCTCATATTCTGACAAGCGGTGCGGAGGAAAATATTGACATCCCCCGATCGTGATCATTTTCTAGACACCTATGTCCTTCGGATAATCCTCTAATAACTCCCTTGGGTTCTACAGAATTTGTAAAATTTAATAATTATTAAAGATTAAGTGAGGAACCTTCACTCTGATACCAATTGTAACGACCTTACCTCCCGGTAACCCCCAATTAAGGGAGACCGAAAGGTCAGAGATGTTAACCAATAGCCCGGATCAAAGGTTTGACAAATAATCAATAACAATTAATAAACTTTACCAACTAAACTGAAAATTGGTATAAAATAAAACTTTTCTTACCTTGGAAAAACTAGGATTTCTAAACTTCTATCCATGAAGATGCAAAACTAACTAATCCTCCTGTGCACGTTATTTCTCATTTAATTCCACATCTACCACTTTACTATTTGTTCTTTTCATTTGTACCTAAAACGCCGACAGACAAAACGTCGGTCAGCAAGAAGCTGGTATGTGGGGGAACCAATAATCATGCAACTACAATAACAAAGTAATCAACCAATTATCATTTAACAGCCAAGATTATGTTTTAAACCATACTACTCAATCCTTGCCTATCCCCTATCTCTGTAACGTCCCTGCAAAGGACATGGATACTACCTCTCATGTATGGTAGATCCTTACCCCCATGGTCCTACCACACAGGTAGCCAATTCTTAGGGTTATGGAGTCGCATGGTCCTACCCAAAGGTAGCCCAATCCCTGACTCATGATGACTTGATGGACCTACCCCATCGGTAGCCATTTACTAAGCCATTTAATGACCTGATGGACCTACCCCATTGGTAGCCATTTACTAGGTCAATCTATAAAGCTACAAAGGGGACTAGGATCTGAGCTAGTAGGCACTTATCTTAGGTGATAGTCATATCCACATTATGATTTGCAAGAATTAAATGCATCCAACAGTTTAATTCGAGTCATCGATAAAACCTCAAAAATCCTCGAGAACTAATTCGGGATATTCATAGGCGTTAACACATTCCTTTCAACCTGATGTGAGACAGAAATAATCCAATCAACAATAGGCAAGCAAGCATTCAATAAGATCCTGAAACAATCATAAAATTTCCTTTTATTACTCATGTCATCATGATCTATTAAATCTAGCTCTCTTCCTAGGGTTCCTAGTCCACTTTTAGGGTTCCCATTGCAATTAGGGTTTCCCTTCATATTTTACTATTTTAAACCCTAATTTAACACAATTGATTACTAACCCTAATTATCTCAACATCTAATCCTCAGTTTAAGATTAAAAGCATAATTATCCATTAATTAAGCCCCTTAAACCTCTTTTACATTAAAGCTACTATTTTTATCCTTTTAATCCATGACAAGATCATTATGTTCATTTATCATCAATTCAAAGTTCATTATAGTTTAATTTGCGTATGAACTTGATTTACCATTAAGTCTATCTTTTATTCATTAGAAAACCCTAATTATCACATTCAGGGTATTTATCCAGAATTAGGAACTTTAATGCTCGAAATAGCTTAAAATTATCATATTTCGACTTTAATCATAATTTTCGACAAAGCTATTTAAAAGTCACCATTATCATCATTAGGGTTTCAAGGCCCATTAAAGCATACAGAACCCTAAATTAATCAATTACGTGCAAAATTCATCTTTTTCGGCCTTAATGTATCCCTTTACGATTAACAGGTTAATATCAACTTTAATCATCAATTAAACCCTACTAATCACATTACTCATATCAAAATAGGGTTTCTCAATCATTATTACATCTAAAGTTAATAACTTCCATTACTTTTTGAATTGCAAGCGAAATTAGCTCCTAACAATATTTTTATTGGATTCCTCTCATTTTTCGAAGCAACATTCATGTATTATGTGCATCTATCTGAGCTACGGTTGAGGATATACAAATTTAACAAAACTTACTTACTCTGGCCAATGAGAAGGTTCCACGTAGCCTTTGTCCCCATGCAATTGCTCGCTTGACTTGTTTGGAAAACAAAGCTGATTGACTCTTTTACCCTCGATAAGTGGATTGCGTGTTCAACTCACGGAAGGGTAATTTCGTCTGACGTGCAGGTGCATCTTCTTCCTCGCGCTAACCTAGTGTTGTTCCTTTGGTTGCATGAGGCACATCTTCCTCACCCCTTCCCCGACTCCGTTGGTTGCCAAGGAGGGTTCTCCTCCCTCCGAGGATCCTCCTCGCAGCTGAAGAAGCTCCACTCCCGTAGCCAGGGTGGCTGGACCATGCTGGACGGGACTGCAACACGCAGCGGCCCTACATCCAGGCAACGGTCATGCGCAAGCTCTGGCTCCTCATCCTCGACCTCGTCGACCTCCAGGGTAGTTATTCTGCCTCCGTCGTGCCTCTGCGCACGTGTGGACGTCGTTTGGGTCGTCGTCAAGCTAGCCACTCAAGCACGGGATTGGTTCTTGACTGTTGCTGCAATCTCCGCGTTTGTAGACATATGGTGGGAGGTGCGCGAAGACAATGGGGATGGGTTGGAAGTCGATCGTTCCTAGGTTGTCATGGAAGCTCCTTGCCTCCACCAAGACTACAAAACCATCCTTCGTTGCTCTATGGTTTAAACTACGACCTCGTTAGGGTTTTACGTGCAAGAAACAAGAAGAAGGGAGAGACGGGTGTGTGGGATTTCTCTGGACTCGACCCATGCTCTCTCTCCTTTTATAGATAAGGGTAACCACGCCCTATGATGCTTGCTCACGAAGAAATAAGGTCCTTTCCTACTAGGAATTTGATTCCTTCATGAAAAAGCAAGCTTCTCTCTCTTAATCATCCTTTTGATATTCCCTATTATATGGATATTAGGAATTTGAAATTCCTCTTTCATTTTCTTTATACTTTCCCTTTTTAATTCATTGGCCACGGATTTTTATATTTCCTTAAGTAGAAAATACCACTCCTTTAACAAAACCACAAAAGCCATTAATAATGTATTACATTATTCTCTTATTTTGTTTTATCGGTATTTTCTCTTTCCTCTTTCTTCATTGGGACTCCTTGGATCCCAAGAAACTCTATGATTTCGAAATTCTTTCATAAGGATACTGATTATCCTTCTAGATGCATCTAAATGCATTATTTCTCATTCCTTTTTGAGGATTTCTCTTTATTTCTCTTTTATTTTCCTCATTGGTATTCATTTTAACATTATAAATGCTTGGGATACGAAATCCCACTAAGGATAACTCAATTATATCTCCTTATCACTTATTGCCCATATTTTCATTATTTTCAATTTCTTTCTTAATAAAGAAATACTTAATTGATCGTTTTCTTTTCTTTTTTCATTATCTTGCAACTTTGGACTCCTTGGAACTCAAGGAACCCATGTGGTACGAAATCCACCTTTGGATTAAGCTCTTTTGCCTTCTAGAGGTTTCCACATCTCTCTTTTCTCCAAAAACTCAATTATTCATTTATTAATTGAATTTCCTTGTTTTTGGGCCCAATAGCTAATAAAGCCCACAACACAATCATCAAGGCTATTGTGAACGAAATCCATTTATTCAAAACAAATTATATCATTATTTGCTTCAATATCTTTAATATGAGAAATTACGTTTCTCAGCAAATGAACCCAAAATTGGGGTTGTAACATAAGATCTATGTGGATGGGAGTAGACAAAATCCCATCGTATCTCATCTAGGTATATACATAGTTACAAACAAAATCCCTAGTATATTTTGGCACACGTGGACACACCCTTCAGAATGCCCTTCCTAGAACTGGCTAAATTGCAAAGGTCAGAGTTCATCTTTTTTAGCAGATCCATTTCGGATCGGCTGCCTTTAGAGTGGACTCTTCTATTTCTTTCTTCCCAATCATAGTAGCAAAAAATGGATAAGTAGATGCCCCCGAAAGCCATGTGGTGCCTATATTTATGATGTTGAAGTATCCCATCCACCATCTCTGAGATGTTATTGCTCTGATTTTGACCCCATTCATTTTTTAGGTAGATAGTAGACCAGACGAGCCTGGTGTAGATACATTCAAGAAATAGATGGTGGTGGCTTTCTTTGGCTATCCTACACAGGGTGCATTGGGCGTCAACTTGAATGCCCCACTTCAGCAGATGGTCCTTGGTGGGTAGCTTTTCCAGAATGGCCCTGTAAGTTGTAGTGCTCCATTTCAGATAGTGGAGAGGGCCCCGAAGGATCTTGGATCACAAGGAATCAGTCGATGTGCCACGGTTGATCCATGGGATGGTTTGCTGGTTGGTCAAACACACCAACTCATGATCATCAACAATGTACACTCTGTTGGATCTTCAATGAACTGTCTTTTACCATTAAGAACAACTGATCATTTTTCATTTAAAGGATAATCGATATAAAATACTTGTTTCTCCTGTGATGCCAATATGAATGATTCACCCTTCTCATCAATCTTTTCAAAATATACTACTCTAAAATCCAATTCATCCACCATAACTCCTTTAGAGTTATCAACCCAATTACACTTAAAGCATGGAATTCTGAAATCTACGTAGTCAAACTCCCATATGTCTTCAATGACATTGTAATATGACATTTTAGCTTCACGTGAACTCTTATATTTGTACTAGAAAGAAATAATGAAGATGCTTGAAGGGTGACCCCACTGCTTTGGATGACACTCTTATCATCTTGATGTTTTATGTATTATGAGAACCCACTTTTATGTCACAACCATCATAAGACATCAAATTCAATTTTGGTTTAAAGGCAAGGCATTTAATATTTTGAGCAATATTATTTGTTATTTGAGATAGTCATTTCTCAAGCGATCTTTTCAGGAACAGCTATACGACCAGCCATGCTCTATGGGAGTGAATGTTGGGCGGTGAGGAAACAAGGTCTCAACTAGATGAAAGTGGCTGAAATGCGTATGCTAAGATGGATGTGTGGGAAGACAAGAAAAGATCGCTTGAGAAAGGACTATATTAGGAATAAAGTGGGGTAGGCGAGCATGGAGGACAAGTTGCGTGAGGGTCGACTCAGATGGTATAGACATGTGCAACACAGACGAACTAGTGCACCTATACGAAGCAATGCTATTGAGCCAAATACTATAAATAGAAGAAGAGGAAGGCCTAAATTAACATGGGATGAGCTTGCAAAGAGAGATTTTGAATCTCTACATCTCAACCAGAATATGGCCCATGATTGAGTTGAATGGAAATGAAGGATCCATGTAGCCGACCCCAACATAGTTGGGACTGAGGCTTAGATGATGATGATGATGATGATGATGATGATGATTTGAGATAGTTTATGTAAAACTTTATCTTCAAACTACTCAATAAATGTCTTATTATGCTCTCTAGCAAGCAACATTGAATTGGCTCGAGGATACTGTTTCATGATGAAATTGGTATGTTCAATAATATAAACACTCTTTTCATCGATGTTGTGTAAAATATTCAAGTGAGCTTGTTCCTAAAGATCACGAATGATTACTTTCATTCATGCTCCTAAAGTGCCTTTCCAGAATAATCCTCAATATTCTTGTCATTTACAGGAGCTTCATCACCACTCATAAAGTCAATGCAAAACTCCATAACCTCTCTCGCTGCATAACCCTCAATAATACTCCCTTCAATCTTATAATAGTTTTGAACATCACCTTTAAAAATTCTCATGTATCATTCAAAAGGACACATCCAATGCAAGAAAATCGGTCCATATATTTTCACTTCCCTAGTCAAGTGGTCAACAAGATGTACTATGATATCAAAGAATGAAGGAGGAAAATACATCTCAAGCTAGCATAGGGTAACAACCACTTCTGTTTGCAACTTATGGAGATTCTTAGGATAAATAACTTTGCTACATAGACTGTTGAATAAGAAATAAACTTTGGTGATTGCATACCTTACATGTTGGGGCAGTATGGATCACGTTTCCACGTGTAATATTTGTTGCATTAGAGTGTGACAATCATGATATGTAAGACCTATCAACTTTAGATCTTTCATTGATACCAATCTACATATGTTGGACGAGTAACGTTTTGATACCTTAACATTAAATAAGAACTCACAAAAAGCTTTCTTCTCCTTTCTAGACAACATGTAACAAGGATGAGGTAAATATATTCTCCTATCACTACTCACTACTTCTGTTAATTTTTTCATATTCCCATTTCATGCAGGTCCATTTTAGATTTGATGCCATATTTAGTCTTACCTGGTATATTCAACAGAGTACCAATGACGCTATCACATACATTTTTCTCAACATGCATGACATCGATACAATGCCTAACTTCCAAAGTACTCTAATAAGGAAGATTCCAAAATATAGACTTCTTCTTGAATAAATATTTGTCACTTTGTGTGGGAATGGTACATTGTGATCTCTTACCAAATTCATTGAAAAAGTCTTTTACACTTTCATAAGCAACCTCCCTTCGTATAGGTTTAGGGGCACTCCGTTCCTCATTCCATCCAATGAATGCTTTGAGCAACCTTCAATACGGATGGAATTTTGTAATAAACCTTTGATGACCAAGATATACAATTTTGTGGCCATGTTTTAGTCATATTGAATCAGTGTTCTCTTCACATATAGGGCATACTTTAGATCCTTCTACACTGTATCCAGATAAATTCCCATATGTTGGAATGTCATTAATAGTGCAAAACAACATAGCATGTTAATGAAATGTCTCTCTGTGTGAAGAATCATAGGTCATCACACATTCACCCTAGAGTTTCTTTAAGTCATCAATTAGAGGTTCAAGATAAACATCAATATCATTTCCAGGTTGTTTAAGGCCCGATTTCAACAATGATAACATAATGAACTATTTTTCATACACAATTAGGGAGGAAGATTGTATATAAGAAGCATAATAGGACAAGTGATATGTTGGATGCTCAATGTGTCATATGGATTTATCCAATCTCTACAAAGCCCAAGTCTTAGATTTCTGACTTCTTCACCAAATTTAGAGTACAATAAATGAATCTTCTTCCATTATGGAGAATCATACGCATGTCGTAGGATCCCATCATTATTTTTATTAACTTTTGTATGCCACCTGAAATTCTCGGCATCTATTGAATTGGAAAACAAGCATCAAAACTGTGGTATTATTGGTACATACCATGTCACCTTGGCAGGAGAGCAAGTTTTGGACTTCCTCAAAGTATTCATTTATACCTTGATGCCCTACAGTTTTGACAATATTTCAAATCCACATAGTCCTATTGAAATGATACATAATCATTTGGGCATGCATGTATCTTCTTAGCCTTCATTCCCATTGGGCATAATATTTTCTTTAACTAGTATGTTGATCTTGGAAACTCATTTCCTTCAGGAAGAATTTCTTTCAATAAAGACAACAATGACATGAAGCTTTTGTCGCTCCATCTATTGTTAGCCTTCATATAATACAATCTCAACACAATGCTTAACTTCGTAAACTTAGTATGACCTATGTATAACGGTCTCTCAGCATCATGCTCAATGTTCCTAAATAAGGAAGGTGGATCAGTGTGCTCTAGCACACAAATTATCCAACATCACATTCACGATGTCTATCAGAATCAGTTTGTTCACATCTACGTCATCAACGATAATTTTTTGTTCAAAAAAAGTACTTCTATTTACATCTATTGATCTCAAATTTGAAATCTCTCCATGCCAGTATCATTCTATATAGCCTTGTACCATCCCATTGCACATGACATGATTTTTTATTTCGTCACCAGTGCTGACTTTAAAGTTGTTACCACAATGCATGCATGGATAATAGAACCTATCTCCAGGTTGTTTCCTATGTTCCTCTGCAAATCTAATAAAATGATCAAGACCAACAATAAACTCTGGGGTACATCAATTTGGAATGGACATCCATGATCAATCCATTCTATGATCAAAGAGAAAATAAGTATTAGGGTTTAGGATTTACATATTAAGTTAAGGATTTATAGATAGTGTGGCGACTGAATCACCAAAATGGGATAGAAGAATGCGGAAGCGATTAACTAGAAGCGGAATTATTAAAAATCACTAAAAATTGAAACTTTTTAGAAAGAGATTTTTAAACCATAAAACTCTTTTATAAGAAAACAAAATAGATTGTTTACAACATGATTCATAATTACATCTTGAGGCACTAAGCCAAAATCCTCAGACCTACTAACTCCTAGGACCTGAGAGTAAAGAGACAACATAAGACATACTATCTACAAGACTCGACAGTCAGTATCTCCACCTAAGATTCACTGTTGCCCCTGGTGTTATTGCTGCTGCTGATACTACTCACCCACTGATGGGTTTCTTTGTCCTCGGCGTCCACCTAAAAAGTTGAACCCCACGGGAGTGAGAAAATTGAATAATTATCCCAGCGAGAGTTATAACTCTCCACCAGAAACTTTTTTATTGCAATAAAGGAATAACATAAGCAAAATAATCTTTAAGACATTCAACAGCAGGTTTGGTATTAAGTAAAGCAACATTTACTTAAGCAATCATTTCAATAAGAAATATGAAAAGCATGTATACTAGTTACTTGACTAGAATATTATAAACAATGTAACATCAATCATTGTTTTCTCGTAGTTCAATCTAAGAAGTTATGCTACGTGTCTAATTATGTTTTTCAAACATTATTATGCCCTGCAGAGATGAGGTATACCGCTCATACTCCAACCGACCATTACGAAATTGTATCGTTATCATACATAGGTCATAAAAAGAGTCGGATTCTTATGACCTCATCTTCCTCAGTTAGTGTGAGGATCAACATGCAGGACATCTCGTGTCTCTGCTATAATAGCTTTCCAGGGTATTCTGGAAACTTTTCTATTAGAGTCATAGTGGCGTTCTGTACTCTCTTCGCCATCGAGGGATTTCTTGTTTATCTCTCATCGATGCGGCATTAAAGGTTTCCTCGGGAGATTAGTGAAATATTATCCCGGCATAAACACATAATGAAGGGATGAGAGATTAAGGTACATCTCACATCAATCCCTACATTAGGACGTAAGGATATTCGCGTCCATAACCCCAACATACTCAAAAGTATGTTCTCCAGGAGTTCCCTTAGGAAAACCTGTTTCACCATCATTAAACTACTGACAATGATGGATCTATGATCAGGGCTCTACATGATATCATTATACTTGATTATTTAAGTACATTATAGTATTCTTTTATCATCAGGCATGTTTTCAGACATAGATCATTAAAACAACTGCTATAAAGAAGATTACTAAATGTATCAAGTTCATTTCACATTAATTATCATTATAAGTCATCTATCAACATGACTTTGACTACCATAATGTAGCTATCGTTCATGGCTCTTACAGTTCATCCATTTCATATGTTACCTCTTAAACCAGGCAGCATAATATATCATCATTCATAAAGCTTTAAGGAATACTTTCAATGAATGTAGCATCATAACCCTTACCTAGCTATGATTACCCCTTGATAACAACATGCATGACTAATATAATTGAGGACATGCATATATGACAGTATCAACACAATACTAATTCTATTCAATTTATATATATGATACCACGGCCGTGCTATCTTGCACGGTCATGCAAGAGTAAGCCACCACGGTCGTGCAACAAAGGATTCACCACGACCGTGTCATATTACCACGGATGGTTTCTAGGGTTAGGGTTTATTCAACTCAATTAGGGTTATTGGACCCCTCTCACTTACAAGGCATAAGGATTCCCCATATATTAATTCATTCATAGAGTTTCATACTTAAAGGTATAACCCAGAATTGAGGTTTACTGTTCATTTCATTATATCACCCTAAATTAGGGTTTACTATTCACATTACATGTTATACCCTAGAATTAGGGTTTACTATTCACATTAAATGTGAATTGAGCTCATACCATCATCATGTGTGAAGATTCCTATCATTAATGCCTTCATTTTAGGTTAAGATCCATTAATCACCATAATTAGGGTTTCCATGATCTCACTATGAAGGATCATACCCTAATCATGTGTATTCATACCTATTGAAGGTATTTTACTTGGTTCTCATTCATACTAGGAGTATTCTCTCTCCTCTTACTATTAGATGATGTTTACATCACTATAGATTAGGTTAGTTCAAATCAACCTTGATTACATGAGTTATGTCATCACCATTATGGTCATTAGGGTTTACATGATCAAGGGGTGTTATCTACTTGAACCCTTTCAAGGGTACTTTAGTAATCTTCTCTGATACCCATAACATGTGTTAATCTACTGATTACTTAACCCCTTAATAACTTTGGGTATCTATAGGGTTTAGGTTAAACAACTACTAAACCATCTTAACTTTCAAACCATCAAACGATCTTAACATAGTTGAACCCCAAACGGTCTTGCATTTCAACCTCCAAACGGTTTTGAAACCGTATGGAGTCGTTGACCGTTTGACCCCTTTGAATTTCAAAACCGCATGGTCATCAAGACCATTTTCCCTAATTGAGGTGAAGACCATTTGGTCCCGTTGACCATTTGGCCAACTTTGACCTTCAAACCGCATGGGCAAATCAACCTTAAAACCACATGGTCATTGAAACTGCATGGTCACCAAATGGTTTTGAAACCATTTGACTCCAAACGGTCTTGAGACCGTTTGGCCCTAAACGGTCTTGAGACCGATTGGACTCAAACGGTCTTGAGACTGTTTGTTCCAAACACCTCAAAACCGCATGGACCAAAAAGTGTATCAACACTTCCGATTGAGTTAGGGTTTTCAATGTTGAACCCCTCAATTGATCATGCAAAGGTTAGCCACTCATCAATTGAGTTAATTAGGTTAATCCTTACTGATTTGATCCTCAATTGAACCTCAATTGGTCACCAATTAGGGTTTGGATCGCTTGATTTAGGGTTTGGGATCAATCAACCTTCAACATACATCAACATGAGTCTAATTGATGTTGAACCCATTGAACCATCACTCAATTAGGTCATGACTTGACCCCAAACAGTCTTGGGATCATTTGGACATTCTCCAAACGGTCTTGATACCATTTGCCCATAAATTCATCAAAAACTAAGTCAATTACTTAAGGGTTGAACCCTAATTAGATCATTAAATCAACACTTTAATTGTTTCAACATCTTAATGTGATTGGACCCTCATTTGATCAATCCTACTTAACCCTAGACCTACAAATGGTCTTGGGTGATCACCAAACGTCTTTTAAACCATTTGAGTGATCTCCAAACGGTTTTGAAACCGTTTGGGCCACTCAACCCAAACTTCAGCATGATTGGTCCATTGAAATCAGCAATGAATCTGATTAGGGTTTAGGTGACTTAAGTGCCTTCAACTTGAGATTTACTTGGAATTAATTAATGATTCTTGGTGGGTGATTATTTCATAATATTAACAACAGGTTTCTCAAACGGTCAACCATGGTCAATGCACCTCAAATGGTTTTGAAACCGTTTGCTTTCATGCGGTTTGGTTGAAACCGTTTGCACTCAAATGGTTTTGAAACAGTTTGCTTCCAAACAGTTTGCAAACCGTTTAGGAAAGAGGTGGAGGACCGTTTGATAAAGTAACTTTGGAATTCACACCCCTTTCTTCTACCTCAAGATCATGGTCTATTCTTCATGGTTTTAGTTGCAAGAATGCATAGAAGGATGGAAGAAAGAAGAACCAGCAACGTTTAAAAGAAAAGGAGATGCATAAACAAAGCTTTTAAGGTTTAGAGTTATAAAACCTGCCTTAGAGTCGGATCTAGAGCTCCAATCTTCAAAGATTTAATGGTGGCTTGAGCTCCAGAGGTCGTCCAAGGTTCCTTCTTCAAGAATTGGTTGGAAAGGATGGCTAGAAAGAAGAACTAAGTAAGAAAAACTAGCAAACCAACCTTGTATCATGATTTCCTCCATGAATCCGAGAAAGATAGTGGTTAAAGCTTACCCAACTCTACTTGTCCGTTCTCCTCTGCTCCTGATCTCCTTCCTTAGTTGGCCACAGCAAGAGATAAGTTAAGAGAGAAAGGGAAATGATCCCTTGATTGTAAAAGAAAGGTGTATATATACTTTGGGCATGTTTTCAAGATAAGGACAACCTTTTCTTCTATTTCTCATATGGGTCCTTCTATCCTTCTTGGCCACGCCCCTCCCTTATATACTTAATAAAAACTCATTTCTTAACCAAAGTCTGGAGGAAAGGAAGACAAACATCCTACTAAGTTGCACACATAAAAGGGTCCTTTCGCTTACAACTTGGTTATTTAATTACAAGGGTTTTCCTTTTTATTTGATTATTCAAATGAAGCGCCCTCTTCATTACTTTTACTCTAATTGATGCCAAGATTCATAAAAGATACTCTAGAAGCCATATTTTACATGTTGCACCCCAGGTTTTGGGTAAATTGTAATTTACACCAAAACTACGGTTTCAAGCACAAGGATTGCTCTACAAGCTGCATCTTGGAGCCCAAGCTTGGAGAATCCATAACACTACATCACATTCATTCGTATGATGTCTCAACACCAGAGGAACATCTTAACATTTACAATATGCAAGTTAACCCCTCTAACTGGGTAATTTGCACATAAGTCCATTTTTAACAAAACAATATTATAACATTGTTTAAAAAGGACAAAAATGAAAATACATGTTCCTCAGAAGCTTTTAATTACATACCAAAAGATAATCACAAGAATCTAATCACATAATTAAGCAAAACACCTAGGGTTAGTTCATAACCCAGGTCAGGGATGTTACATATAGATTAGGGTTTATTGTTTTAGATTTAGGGATAAGGATTCAAAGATTATGGCTTAGGGTTAAAAGATTAGGGTTTAGGGTTAAAATATTAGGGTTTCAGGTCTAATAATTAATGTATGTACCACTTATCCCATTCTCGAACACCTAATCTCACTAGTAAGTGTATAATGTGTATTCTATTTTCAAGAAAATTTCAGCAACATTTCCCCGCAGCTCTCCAAGTACACCAATGTACATAGGCAAATGCCCACCAACATATGTACTTAGAGAACAAACGGGGAAATGCTAACAAAACATCATGAAAATCAAAGACACATTATACACTCACATCCTAAGTGAGATTAAGTGTTCAAGAACAGTCTCAAACCGGGGACAATCAAAGATTTACTCCTAATGAGCAAATCTCAGATGGGTTTCTAGGCTAGGAAAATACATGTATATTGTCCTTCCTATGCCTACGATACTAGTTTCATCGTTCATAACCTAAGTTTTATGTAACATCATTTAATTCAATTCATTCTTCCATTTGGATTAGTTGATCAAGAGAGAAAGCAAACATTAATATTAATTAAGAGAACTAGATTAGGCACCTTGATTTGAGATTCTTGACTAGATATTTCTAAAGTGTCCCTCAAAGAGGTCCTAAGATTAAAAACAATGTATGAGTTGATTTACAACAACAACATATGGTAATCTTAATCATACCCATATCTAGGTACAATATTCTACAACATTGATTTCAACATCTCCAATGTACACGCTTGTTCATCATCAAGGCATAAATTATTCATGACCTTGGGAGGGAGAGATGACCTAAGGTAAACCAGAAATTCATGTTAACATACTAAGGAAAGAAGGCAAATTACACTAACTAAGAGATAGAAATCCTAATTAACACTAATCAATTCAAAAGCAATAAGTAACTAACCATAAAAAAGTGATTCACTTTCAACAAGGTAACTGCAATATTGGGTTGTTTGGGGGATATGTAACCTTAACCATGTTTAAGAGATATATTCATGAACATACATCCAACAATTAAGCTATGAAACAAACAATAAGGAGTAATGTAGAATATGAATCACATATTATTAGTTGGGCATGGGTGACATGGTGGCATAAGGGAGCTCTCTTACCTAGTAATAGGAGAATCAGGTGTCGAATCTCACTAGTAGAAGCTCCGACCCAAGCTCACTAAGTTTGGAGTCCTCAAGGTCTAAGGTCTATGATCCAAGGTTTGACGCCTAATCTCTTTCCTAGAAGTAGGGAAGTAGGCGACAGATAGATCAAGCCGAAGGTTCAACATCCTCCTAAGCCCATGTCCTCCCAAACTAGTAATAACAACTTCTGTGATGGCTAGCAATAGTAGTTCCTCAAGGCAAGAATAGAGAGAGTAGAGGTAGCAAGCATATCCTTCTAGCGGTGAGTAATTCCTAAGGCGAGCACAGAGAGAGCGGTGGCGGTTGGAGGAAGAGTGGAGGTGGTGGATGGAGGAAGAGTGGATGTGGCGGCTATAGAAATCATGATGAAACAGAGAACGGAAAAAATTTATTTTGTACGGGTGCTATTAAACCCTTAGTCGCCAGTTGTTCTGAAAAACCGACGAATAACTATTGTAGTCATCAGTTACTTATGAAAAACTAACAACCAAGACCAAATCTAAACAAAAAAAACACCCTCAACTAGGGTCTATGTGTTGGTTTCTTGAGATAGACCGATGACTAACTCCTAAATAAAAAAAATAGTCTGACATAGTCGTCAGTTACCAAAGAAAAAATTGACGTCTATATACATATCAAAATAAAAGATTTTGTTCTATTGTTAGGCCATAGTTGTCGGTTGTCCAATAAAAACCAACGAAAAAGGAGGAAATTGGGGGGGGGGGTATTTGTATGGGAGCAAGCTGTGAAATCACCTAGTCCTCGATTTCTAGTAAACAACCGACACACCCATCCCCTTAAAAAATTTTATCTCGCGAAGAGTGATTCATCATTGGTTAGTTGACAGAGTCGAGGACTGATGAGGTGATAAATTTTTCTACGGGCACATGGCGCAAAACATGTGTCATCGATTTTAGCAAAAATGGATGCCGTATTGAAAATTTTGGAGGCAACTTTTTTCCTCAGAAAAATTATATTTCGTGGGTAATTTTAGACGTCGATTACTTTAAAAAGAAATCGACGTCAAAGTAAAAGTGGTACCCGTGTCTTTTCTAAATTTCTAGGACTTCATATATGGTGACGATTGTCTTATATAACCGATATCATTATTATTTGAAGTGGATTTTTGTGAGTAACCGACACCATCAAAGGTGACCTTATATGTCATTTATGTACTAGTATAGAAATCAGATGACCAAAGGATGTAGAAATAATGGAGGATCAATTAATGAGAATAAGTGATGAACCCATCTTACTACTATTGATATGTTGCTACTACATATTATTTTGATGAATAAACTAATATCTTCTTAGAAATGGAAATTGAACGCCCATTGATCTTTATGTGTTAATCCATTAATCTTGTGAATTCAATCCCTCTCTTTTTTCTTTTACATTCATATGATTTGTGTGGTTCCTTTACATATATGGGAACAAAGACAGAACCTTCAAGATATACACATTGAAACATCGAATACAATAAAGCTAAACAAAAATAGGACCATCTTTAGAACTATCCAAGATGCCCCAAACAATATTAGAAATTCTGAAAGAAACATAGACTTTTCAAAAAATATGGAAACATTTGGTCAAGAATTACTATATAGCTACTCCCATTCAAAAAATTATAAATATTTTTGTCTTTGAGACTTTGAATCTAACACTAAAAATTCCAAAGGATGTCAACTTCAGCTATAGAAATTCAAGATATTGAAGACAAAACTTTAGTAACCTATCATATCAGAACAACCTATAAAGAGTCTAATCATAGGTCAAAAAGAACTCTTACAATGAATTAATGGAGACAAACCTATCAAAATCTGTAGACAATAACTTTTTGTTGTACAAATGTTCTATGAGTTTTAAAGTAAAAGGCTCAAAAGATGTCAAACAGATAACTATAAGGAAGGGAAGGACATCCAAATTGGTTCTAACTTCCAAAAATAAAAGCATAAAATAATATTGAAATATAATCAGCTAAAATCATCCCTGTATGACTCTAGACTAGACAATAAACCTTATTAGATGAAAAGGATAAGCATGAAGAAGAAAAGGCTCCAAGTATGTATCCATAGATTTAATTGAATAGAGACGAAATCATCATGGAATCCTTAATGTATGCATGATATATGGAATGTGTAGCTTTTTGTCCTATATATCTTAGTAGAGTAGATGGAATCTGGAACATCATTTTTGCACAAGTAACATATAGAGAAACATGTGATTCATGTTTGTTTTATATAATTTGTGTTGGGAACTTGTTGTAAGAAAATACTACAAGCATGAACATGGAACCTATCCCAAACAATGAATTCATAAATTGAAGAATCTTCTTGTAGAATTTAGGTGTACTCTCATCCACACAAAGTATAGAGTCCAAGGAAATTTTAGAGGGTGTTCACTTCATGTCGTGGTTACCTATTAAATAGAGTTGGAGGTAATTTTTCTCTAGTGTACCATGAGAGGACAAAACAAGATTATGAACAACTCTAGATCTCATAACTTCAAACGTTAAACATTTAAATTGAAACGGTGAGCCACCTTGAGCAGATAAAATAGTCTAATATCGGTTTATATATCTGAACGACTAGAAAAATGGATGTATCAACAAACAAAAGGGGGCCTTATTATCGACATTACACAGAGAACATTTTTTGCATCTTTATTCATGAACTCATCAAGCTAAGAGCATGTCACTTTTAGTACTAGCTTCTTCAGCTTTGCCAACACCCTTGATAGGATAGGACAATGAAAGTTTACGAATATTATCAAAAAAAAAATTAGAGCACTCAAATTATGTAATATAACGGTCAAGATGTGATATTCATTTCTACTACAAACATTGTCACTTCCCTTATAAGACAGGATAGGCAATAATTAAGGTCACATACATAGAACAACAAAAGCAAAAAAGATTTTTTATGACACTTCACTTTGATCTTAAAAATTAAATCATGTAGATCACACTAAATTTTAAGAAACAAAAACATATGCCCTGAAATAAAACTGATTGAATTTTGATCAGGATAGGAGGAAGAAAACTATATATGAAATCATTGCTAGAAAATGTCTAACTTTTATTGCAACCTTACATAATCTGAGTGTTGTTTTATCATTCGAAGATTTCCTCCAAGAAACAACCAACATTGGTAAGTTGGAAGTCAGTCAGTCAGTACTATGTATTTCTAGGAAAAACCAATGTGTGAATCAAGTAATGAATTGCAGTTACAACAAAGAAACTTGAATCGTTACTGTACGACGTTGCTTGACTCCAGGTTTGGTATTATACAATCCAGTCAGTAATATGCAGGTGCTTGTAATGCATGGTATGAGAAACATGTTCCAAGCTAGACAAAGTCCCAGTGGCGGATGTAGAAAATGATTTTTAAGGGGGGTTGAGCTAATATAGGTTGCGTCTAATTTGATCTATATACATTATATATATATATATATATATATATATATATATATAGTATTTGGACAAAATTAAAAATACAACCAATATAATTTCTCATTAACTCACACATATAAAATATCATATTTATATATTTAAAAATATGAAATTCATAAATATTTGTATCAAAGTAATATATATGTTTTAGATGTATAAATTATTCAACATTTTAAATTGAATAATATGCAAATCGACAACATAGCCATTTAACATCGTCATAAAATATGTATAGTATTACTAATACATAGAATAAATATTAATTTTATAAAAATAAAATAACTCAACTTATTAGTGGAGCACAACACCCAAATATAATATGACCCCCTTTTGTGGATGGTATCCCACTAAAGATCTAGATAATTTTTTATATCGTTGTAATCTTCTATTATAGAGGATACATGTATAATATTTACTAAATGGTATTTTATTCCCGACATTATATTTTGTATAAAGGAAACTTCAAGAGGAAATAGAAGAATAGCATATATTGAGTTGGTATAAATGAAAAGTGTTAGAATAGGGAAGGTAAGAAATGAAAATTTAAGTGGATGAAGTGAAAAGATATATCCATGTACAAAAAAATTTAATAGTCGGGGAAGAGATGACAGTAAATAAACAATGTTGTGTTATCTTTTTATTTTCATTTCTTTAACATTTATCTATTTTTTGTTCTCCATTGATTTAAATCATATATACAAGTTGATTTGTATTTTTGTTTCTTCTCTTTCTTATCTCACACTTCAGCTCTTTTTCATTCCTCTATTTTAATCTTATGATAACAATACACTTAGTTTAAATCAATATTTTCATTTTTATATACATTTTAAGATTGACATTGTGTTCCCAACTACAAATAAAGTGGTATTTAGCTAAATTTAGATTTTTATATACTATGTTATTAAGGATGTGTAAGATTCCATGAACCAACAAATATTATTTGCATTCATCTTTATTTAGATACATGAATCTTTTGTAATTCATAAGTGAGGATAAAAGTAATTTTGAAAGGAAACAAATTTAAATAGAAGGTGATTGTTTGTGCAAATGTGGTTGTGACGATTTCCGTTAGATCATAATTACAATTGAGTGCACTAACTCAAATTTTATTATTTTCTATTTACTATCACATATCAATAAATAATGTATTAAATTCTAATTAATTTATCAATTTATTTTTATGAAATTCTTACATCCTTTAATGGATAAAAAACTTTGATTATGAGTGTGGAAGTGAGTTGTATAAGAAGCCAAAAATTGATATAATATTTGTAAGCTAAATTTTGTAAGAGACAAATGATACCAAATGTGGTAATCTAATTATTTTAAATAACAACTCATGACATTAACATTACTAATATAACGTAAGTGTTGACCAAGCTATTCTACACATAAAGGTGATCATGGAAGGGAATGGAGAGTACATGATTGCCAATCTGGGTCTCCTGGAGTATGCCAAATGGAAGGCTTCGGCAGAATTAGGAATGAAACAGAAATAACGAGTAAAATTGTCAATCTGTTGCTTGTGATTCCAGATGTGTGATTTGATCTATGCTATGGGTCTTCGCAAGGGCGGCGACAAGGGGGGGGGTGGGGGGGTGGGGGGGCTTCCGGGGCTGGAGCTCCCCCACAATCCAATAAATATATAGACTATGATACCATGTTTCTATTTAATTTTTGTAAACATGTCTTATTACAAAATACAAACTAAAAGTTTTACTTTGTAGTTCTAATTAATTTTATTATTTTTCTTTGTACATACAACTAAGAAGTTGAACTAACAGATCTACTACCATATATCTTATTTCCATTACAACTACATACAATCGTGAATCATGAACTTGAAGCTATGCGAATATCATGTCCACAACTCCGAATCTTATACAAATAATTGCAACAGCGATGGAACAATATAGATTGTCAGCCCTCTTACACTTCCTGACGTGGATCTACTTGGCTGAACGTGGGAACATAACAAAATCCATTTGTTTTATGACAGAAACTTAACCGAATTTACCGTGAAATAATTTCTGAGTACTATGTCCTGCTATAGCACATCTAGTGGAAAGTTGTCGAGTGAGAGCGCCAATCCAACTGAAAAGTTCCAAAGGATTCACTTTGAGCTCGGGGTGATGTATGGACACTTTGTAAGCAATGTTTGGCGGCTCTAGACCTAGGAATATTAGTTGCATCCGGAGCAAGTGTGTCTCAACGAAGCGATTGCTCGAAAATGATCTCTGCATAGTGATGTCTTAGCGAGACCAATGCCTGAGGTAAGCAAATGCGTGAGCAACAGGTATCTGATGGTCCAAACAGGAAGAATCAAGAAACCCCCACACACAATGTCGAACATATGAAGTTATAAAAAGAGTTATGCTAACCACACCTTCACACCCACCTGGTCACCCACTTGGTGGTTGGGTGGAGTGATGATGCTGATGTGGTAGAAAAAGTAGGCTCACAAAGAAAAGAAAAAAAATAGGAGAGAGAAAAATGTTTTGTTCGTAATTTTTAAACTGTAAAGACTTTTTGTCGAAATAAAAGACACTAAGTTTACCACAAAAAATACTTTCTAACAAGACTGTATTGACATACTTTGGAGAAAAAAATATACGAAAGGTATAACAAGAGAGGAGAGAAGAATAAAAAAGTACAATACCCAAAAAATTTGATATTGTATACCTCTAAAATGAAAAAATTATACTCAAAATATAGATATCGTACCCTAAGCATTATATTATACGTGGATTGATCATCGAGTAAAATATACCTCAAAGTATAGAACTTGTGATTCGAGGTCCAGTACGTCAACGAGTACATTTGTATTGTACATACAAAAATGAGAGTAATATACCTCAAAATAAGTACACATATCCCAAAATATTAGACAATATAGATACAGTTCCCCAAACATTATACTATACACAAATGGGTGATCAAGTAAAATATACCTCAAAGTATAGTACTTGTGATTCCATGTACAGTACGTCAAGGAGTACATTAGTATTGTACGGGTACAATACCTCGAAATAAGTGCAAATTTTCTAAAATATTAGTAAATATAGATACAATATCCCAAGTATTATACTACATAGAGATTGATCATCACGTAAAATATACCTCTCAAAGTATAGTACTTGTGATTCGAGGTACAATATGTCAACGAGTACATTAGTACTCTACCTACAAAAATGAGAGTAATGTACCTCAAACTAAGTGCACATATCCAAAATATTGGTGATATACTTAGGTAGATAAATTAAAGGGGTATAGTACATGTGATTCAGGGTCATTACTCCTGTTTTGAGATACATTACGAAGGTCTACTTGCTGGTGTATTGTACTCAAAATATAGGTATTGTACCCAGAACATGTAAACACGGGTACTATACCAAGAACATGTAAACGGAAGTATTGTACCTAGAATATGTGTTTGGTACACCAAAACACAAATATTATATTTCTCTCACATTATCATTTTTTCAAAATATGTTAACACTAGTCTTATTGAAATAATTTTTTATAATGAATCAAATACTTTTAATTTCAACAAAAAATAATTGATAGTTATGGACAAAAATATTTTCTCTCTTTTCTATTTTCTTTAATTTAATTACTACTGGTTATATGGGACAACATGTGCACCCAATTCTTAAAAATTGGGTGAGTGGACGAGTGTAAAGTTGACTATGTTTAAAATTATTCTTATAAGAACCTGAACCCCTGTTGGGCATGTACACAGCCGCTATTCTATTCTGAGAGAGGCACGCTCTGCTATATATTAGTAGCCACTCTCCACCAAGCACATCAGCCTGCATAGTAAAAGAGAGCCACACATCGGCCATTGCTAGCTGAAGCTCGATACGACCATGGGTGTACCAGCTGCGACAGTTGGGAACAAGAAGGTTCTGCTCCGGCACTACGTGACAGGGCTCCCCAAGGAGGATGACATGGAACTGGTCACCGGTGAAACCTTCGAGTTAAAGCTGCCAGAAGGCTCATCGGACGGAATGGTGCTTGTGAAGAACTTTTACCTGTCTTGTGACCCGTACATGCGCAACAGGATGACCAAGCACGACGAACCCAGCTATGTGGAAGACTTCGTGCTGGGACAGGTAAGGATGTATCAGTTCTTACTTATCTTTCAGAATAACCAGCAAAAAGCGCTACGCAACCGTCGGCCTGCCTCCGTTTGATCACTTTTTTACGCTTCGTTTCTGTTGTAATGTGTCACAGCCCATTATTGGGAGCGGCGTGTCTAAAGTCGTGGACTCCGGTTACCCCGGCTCGAAACCCGGCGATCTGGTGTGGGGAATGACTGGGTGGGAGGAGTACTCCATTATCTCCCAACCCGAGTCGCTGTTCAAGATCCAGTACTCCGACCTTCCACTCTCCAACTACACGGGGATAACTTGGTATATCAAAGTGATTATTCTAGCCTTAATTACCTATTACTTAAATCGGATATGGATTAGGTTAACATCCGTCTATATGCATATATTGCAGGCATGCCAGGGTTGACGGCCTACGTTGGTTTCCACGAGATCTGCGACCCGAAGCCCGGCGAGGCTGTTTACGTCTCTGCGGCGTCCGGCGCTGTTGGGCAGCTCGTGGGACAGCTCGCCAAGGCAGCGGGGTGTTATGTGGTCGGCAGCGCTGGATCAGACGAGAAGGTAAGGTGATATCCATCTAACATAGTCTGGCCCAGGACCACTGTCGGGTCGGTTTTCAGACTGCTGCACTTCCGTATCTTAGCCGTTCTAAAGTGTGGCGTCGAGAATCTACACATATTTTATTTCACACAAAGAAACCGAGTGACTTTCTTGGACATAGGGTAAGATGATACGTCAGTTTTAACTTACAACCGACCATGACCGAATTCAATTTCATGTTAGCGCATTATCTCCAAAATTGTGGGATAACGTGCCACTAATCTTAGACTTCTCTAGTATATTACAATATAATTACAAAAAATGCTTAAAAATAATTAGAAAAAACAAGATAATTGATGATATTATATAGCCTCACCTCACGTAACCCCAGAAATACAAAATGGCATGGCATGTGCACATGAAAATAGAACATGCACAGATCTAATGTTTATTATCCGAAATGCTTTCTACACGCCAAGAATTATAAAGTTGGTGATTAATTAGACGCTCATACAATCTGTCTTCCTACTTTATATAAAAGAGAGATTGTCTAGGCTTTTAACCTCTGATTCCATTATTCCTAACTCCATATCAAAAACTCCATTGTTTTTAGGATAGTACCCCCGAACAAGTATTGGACTATTATTTTTATCAAAGCGACAAAAGTTTGCACAAATTTTCCATTTCTTATATCGTTCATAATCACTATACTATTGTTGGATATATGGTAGGAGTTGATTTTACACATTGCCATATTGAACTAAAATTATCCACAATCTTAATTTCATTATTGAATTGTTTTTTATGATTCATTGCTATTTTGAAGGGTCGACACAATATTAATAAAATTGCTTATTTTAAATTATGTTATTTGTTCATATGTAATAAGTTTACTGAAAATGAAACTTATTTCTATAAAATTGTTAAACTAGATGGCATGCTGAAGTCCGCCATTTCAAACACCAACAACGCTCGAATGAATATGATAGTTTCACAAATATTTCTAGAACACATGATTGTAATTCATAAAACGTTATCATCTATTCAAATGTTCATGTAGCCATTCGTTTGGCCCAAAATCGTCGTCGTGTGCGTCCAATGTGAGGAAGGCAATAAAACGTGTGGTTTGCTTATGCTAGTGGGGTCGGGTTGTTGAACTTGATAATGTGGTCAATAAATATGGAACACTAATTAAAATAAGGAGAAAAAAATAATATAGCAGACTTTTATAAAAAGAATTCCTACTATAGTACCTTTTGCAAAATATTTTTGATAATAGCACACTTTATTTAGAACTCGTCACTTTTATACAGCTCTCTATCAAAAGCACCACGTGCACTAGATTTTTTTTAATTTTTATTTATAAAAATAAAAAAATGTAAAAATGTATATGGGTGTTGTTTTCAACTTGACGTTTCAAGTAGAAAGCAACACACAAAATGGCATTTTTACTTTTTATTTTATTTTTTAATTAAAATAAGTTTAAAATAAAAAAATGTAAAATGCCTATGGGTGTTGTTTTCAACTTGACGTTTCAAGTCGAAAGCAACATACAAAGTGGCATTTTTACTTTTTATTTTAGTTTTTATTAAAAATAAAAAAATACTAATGTATATGGCGCTTTTGACTAAAGATGTATAAAGACGCCAAATGAAGTGGCTGGTTTAGACTAAATTGTGATATTTTAAAAATATTTTTCAAAGTTGCTACAATTATAATTTTTAATAGAAGTGTGCTATATTGATTTTTTTAAAGAAACATGTGTACTTGTCGATCAGTTTTCATGGGGATAAAATGTTGATGTGAGTCCAAGAAACTTGCACATAGCAAACCACCATTGGATCAGCGGAGTGTTAGTTTGCTTGAGTCTAGTAGTGTGTGGTTGTGTGAGTTTGCAATGTAAAAATGTACATCGACATCACACTTGGTCATCCGACCACCTGCCAAACGAGCCCCGAGCACCGTTGAATGAAAATTCTATAGCTTGATAATGTGACAGATGATGATCGTAAGAGTTAAGTGGGCGGGCCTCACTTGTGGGAGTAACACTTGTATGTTTACATTTTAGAACATAAAAAGTTTATCTTGTCAGTCACATTGATTGCAGTTTGTATTCTTTGGCTGGCATATTATTGTACCCATTGTTATCTCTCATCGGTTGGCTCATGCAGGTTGCTCTGCTGAAGAACAAACTAGGATTTGATGACGCCTTCAACTACAAAAAAGAAACTGACCTGTACGGTGCTTTGAAGAGGTGAGTGACTTTGTTTAAAACTTATTATGTGAATATTCATTTATCCTTATTGTATCGACGCTTCACATGTGCTTTCCCAAGGGCATCGATATCTATTTTGACAACGTGGGCGGCGAGACCCTTAGCGCATCGATTCGTTCGATGAACACACACGGCCGCGTTGCAGCGTGCGGGATGATATCCGAATACAACCAGGAGGAGCCTGGGGGAGTGCGGAGTCTTTTCCAGATTGTCACTAAAAGTATCCGGATGCAGGGGTTTCTCATCTTCAGTTACTACCATAGGTACAGTAATTTTGAGGAACTGATGGCCGGGCTCATCAGGGAAGGGAAGGTGGTTTATGTGGAGGACGTTGTTGAGGGATTGGAGAATGCGCCAGCAGCAATGATCAGAATGCTTGAAGGGAAGAATGTTGGGAAGCAACTTGTCGTCGTATCACAAGAGTAATAGAACGTGAGCAGAATAAATCATGGTATATCATATGTAGTGTTTCTTCTCTGTGTATCATGTTTCAAGAGTTGGGGGTGACCTGTAGGTGGTTGCCGCCTTGGCATATATGTTTTTTTTTGTATTGATTCAAGATGTGTAATGAAAAAAGAAGTGACTTTGTGATGTAAATGGCTACATAATGATTACATTAGCATAAATGAGCTGACAAAGTTGAAAAGGCCTTAGCCCTTGAAATGATTATAAAATGATAGAATGATCTTCGACATGTATAAAAATCATTAATACTATTGCAGGTAATGATAAAATGTCGGTTGACCCCTACATTTGTCTTCGTTCCTAAATACCGAGGATAGCCACACACATGGATAGACACCTGTAAAATTAAGGAATTAACCCCTCGCAAATTTTTAGAAAAAACATTTTATTAGGAACTGAGTTGGTATGTGATAATACTCTGTAAAATTGAAGGTTGAGATTATCGTGATAAAATATTTCCCAAGACGAGAAGAGAACACTTGCATGTACAACTCACACTCTCCATAAATGTGGATAGTCATATACTCAAAGACAAAGACAAGGAAGTAAAATCACACTCAACGTGTTCAAAATCATCTACTAAATTTATACTCCTCATGATACCACTGTCATTGTAGAGGATCAGATACATGCATGTGTCCCAACTAGTTTCTATTGTAACTGCTGACTAGGCTACCTTTGCTCATAATGAGTTGGTCTACCTTGCTATTGTTGTGGTATTCATTCTAGTGGGTTCCCCTAACTAAAAATTTGGTGTGCTTCTTCCAACCAGAATATCTCTCAACTAGATTATAATAAATAACTTATAAAACCTAAAAAATTCAGACAAAGGTGTTGTTTACAAGAATATGGAAGACAAGATTCCTCTAAGGATTTACATAATTTTCAGAATTGAGAAACTACTTATGGTTCTGAAAATAAACTATATAATCTCCTTAGTAATGTCAATTTTATGCTTTATGGATTATTCCTTTTGCAATCTATTTGTTTGTACTTCAGATATGCAACTCACTAAAAGCTCCATCAAATAAAATGCATGCCAACATAAAACTATATTGTGTACATTGGTGCAATCAAGAAGTGTGATTGTGAATTAGCAACATATATAATAGCAAAGTTCTAATATTAACAAGTAATGAACTTTTATTTTCAGTTTATATTTCTAATCTATGATCATTCGGTCTTATTGGGTGTAACAGTCTTTGCTCCATCCATGGACTTTATAGTGTTCGTCCTAACAATGGACTCCATGGCGGTGGTTCCATTAATGGACTCAATGGTGATATTTCCAGGACATGTATCACCTTATCATGCTAGTTTTTAGTCACTCTCTTAATGATGGTTAGGAGTGACCACAATTAATTAAATCATTCACCTTTTTAAGAGTAAATATGATTTCCAATCAACTAAAGATTCATGCACAAACATGATTTAATTTTTAAATCTGCGTTCAACATGAAAGTGGTATTAACCTCTCAGAAGTCCATGACTAGAGTTTTGAAGTAAGACACAAATCTTAGATTTTAGGGTTGGTCTAATTTAGGGCTATGTTTAACAGTGGGGGTTTTCTTTCCAGAAACCTTAATTTGGGGTAGTAAACCTAACAATCTTCTTGTACCCTAAATTTCCTCATTCAATATTAAAAATTACTTTTTATTACAAAATAGTGAGAAATAAAAAATATTAGCAAGGATCGTCTATTTAGATCTAGCATTGGCATTAGCTGTTAGATTATCTCACTAAAATATCCACACATTAAGAAATATTAATTAAACATATCATTGATCTTAATATGTCATTATATAACATCTACATCTTTCACTAATGATCAATCCTCTTATTATAAATCAATACATTTCTCGATTAGACTTCTAACATTGTGTAACAATCTACAAGGTCTGACAACTCATAATATCAAGATTTAGGGTTTCATATTGAATTCGCATAATTAAGGGCATGGATATACACTTTTTTAATTAGATCCAAAACCAAACCGTAGAACTATTTTTTTAAAGAAATTTTTATCATTTGATTATTCAAATTCTATTTTTGAACATCAAGTCTACTTATTACAACTAAAAAAGATTTGACTATTTTTTCTATTTTGTAATCAAAGTGGAGTTCAATACCTTTGAATGGTAAAAATGTCAGTTGTTTCTTCAAGAATCGTGATGATCCTTCGTGCATCACACGACTGTTATGAGGCACTCCTACTAGCTGGGTCAGGGGAGGGGTTTGGCAATGTGGCACAAAGTGTATCATAGGATGGTGGTCAAGCTTTGATTAGCTAATCTTGTGGCCAGGAGACATAGCTTCCACTAAAAGCATTTGGATATAGGTCTTCCTCATCTTCAGTTACTACCATAGGTACTACCATTTCAAGGAGCCCATGGCCAGTATCATCAAAGAAGGAAAGGTGGTGTATCCCCAGGATGTGGTAGAGGGACTAGAGAACGTGCTAGCAGCAATGATCATGATGCTTGAAGGGAAGAATGTCGTAAATCAACTCGTGGTTGTATTAAAAGAGTAACAAAATGTGATAAAAACTAATTATGATATATTATATATAGTTTTTCTTCTCCATGTGCATTATGTTATGAGAGTTGGGGGGCTTACCGGTAGATGGTTGTCTCCTTGGAATTTGTGAGTTTTTATACTAATTCAAGATGTGTAATAAAAAGGGAGCTACTTTAAATGTAGAAGCACATATCATAACTTTAGTAGAGATCATCCAACCAAGTTGATAGAGCCCTCACCTTTTATTGATTATCAAATGAAAGAATGATATTTGTCATGAAAAATAATTAAAAAAAAATTTACAAGTAATGATAGAATGTTTGTTGACCCGAATTTCATTTATCATAATTCCTAAATATGAAGAAATTCAACTACATGGATAGACACATTTATAATTAGAGATTAACCCCTCAAAATTTTTAGAATAAACTATTTTTTTAGTAATTGAGTTGGAAGGTGACAATGTTCAATTAATTTAAGGGTAAAAGAATTAATATGATAACCTCTCCCAAAGATAAGAAAAAAGAAACTACTGATCAATATTATTTTACAGACAATATGTAATCACAGTTACAACCCACACTATCCAAATTTAGTTATCCATAAATTTGGATAGTTGTACCACTCAAAGACAAGGATAGGGAAGCAAAAAATACACTCAACATATACAAAATCGTTGACTAAACATTTTCTCGTCATGACACCACTATCATGGTAGAGGATTGGACAACACATGTGCCCTTGCTAGTTTTTATTGCAACTCCTGGCTAAACTGCCTCTACTCATAATGAGTTCATCTACCTTGATATTTCCTATAGTACTCATTCGTGTTAGTTCCTTCAACAAGAACCTTTTGGGAAATTATGGTAAATATATTTCCCAACCCCAAAAGGGGTCAAAATTACAAACTACATATGAACCTGTAGTTTACAAGACATGATGAAGAGACATCACATAGTGAATCATGGGGAAATAAGAGATTACATAAGTCCCAATTTATAACAATGACACTATTGATTCTACTAAACTTGTTCTTAAAAGTATTAAAGGTAGTCCCAACTCTTTCTCCAGTCTATCAAAGATAGCTAGGGGGTCTTTGTCTCCTCCTCCATGAATCCTACTATTCCTCTCCATCCAGATGTTGTGTAGGCAACCAATTATTTCCCAAAGTTCAATAATGTTGTTATGGCTTGAAAGGATGCCTATGTTTTTTAGATAATCACGAAGAGAATAGGATCTTCTTATGTTTACTTCAGTTGAGCTCATTCTCATGGGTATTTGTGTTTGGTTTTGTGGGTCAGAAATAGGCAGCAGAAAACAAAAATTTTACATGTCTACAAAACCCAAACCAGTAGATCGCATCAACAACTATGAATTAGCAAGGATGGTTTAGCTAGTTATACCTAGTCATGAGGCTTGCTCAGTGACTATACCTCACTGCAACCTACAACCACCTAGTCTTCGACGGTGTCTGTGCAGCTCCTAGTGTAGACTCGGACTGTAGTTGAACGTCACCCTCCTAAGCGGTAGAAACCTCCCGCCTCTATAGGTAGTCCACACGGACCACCGGGAACTCTAGTCGTCCTCTGGGACAAGACTAGAAGGAGATGTCCCCATCTTCCGGCATACTAGTCACCAATACACTCTCCCACTAGACTACTGATTGATGCTTTGTAGTTGTCTTTCCCTCGTTGTTCCTCCCTAGTTGGGTAGAACTTGCTTGGGCTCTCTTAGTTTCCAGAACCAAAGAAGACAACAACTTTTGTAGATCAACTCTCTCTTAGAACTACTTCTGAGATGTTTTCTTTGTTGTGTGTCTCTACGAAGCCCCATGTACCCCTCTATTTATAGTAGAGGGTAGGGTCAGGGTTCCCAGACGTTGCGGGAGTAGAAGGGGTCAGAAATCCAAAACTGTTCACACAGTCGGCAGTCGAATTGGTCGTTTGGCACACCAATCAGTCGGTTGGGTCCTTGAACCAGTCGGTTGGGACCTCCAACCTGACGGTTAGAGTTAGCACTGCTGTAATTTACTTTCCTATTTTATCCCAAATTAATCTAAAGATTCTTTACCTGTCCCACAAGTATTGGGATTGCGAAACTAGGATTTTTCTCACTAATCGGGCAACTATCGATGTGCTCGTTTGGACCCTCATTTGGACCCCATCAGTTGATCGGTTCACTGGAGTGAATCAACCGTCTCACTGATCCTAAGCCGATCGGTTCACTCAGTAAGCCGATATGTTGGTGGTCCAGATGGTTTAGAAATCAGTCAATACAGTTCTCAATCAATCTGACACTTGAATCAATTGGTTCAACACTTGAACTTGATGATTCAAAGTCAAGTCTATTGATTGAATGTTTAATTGAGTGCATGAACACTTGAGTAATCAATCTAAACATATTTTATGGATATTCTCCTATTCCAACTAAAGTCCTATGTGTGTGATCCTATAGGTTCCATTTCACGTTGGTAGTGAATGTCCATAACAGCTTATGACATCACAAGCAAAGATTGGTACCTAGTCGCATGTCAATGCTACCCAAGTGAAAAGGAAAGTTGGAGAACAACTTTCAACCTACAATTTATGATTGGTGTTGTAGTGAATGTATAGTCCCTTTGTCACTGATATCCAAATTGAACTAGAGGCATGGACATGTCAAACTATTTATACGTTCAATCCATGTTCCTTGATTCAGAGTAGACTGTCTGAGATAGATGTAAGCTCAATATCACATATTGACTCATAAGTACATGGCCATCTATTTCTCAATCTCACTCCTCAAGTGGCTAGGATATCACACTCCCTTTGGAGGGGCAAATTCCATATCTATCGCTCACAGTCAAAAGTCCCATGTGTCAAAGTCGCCCAATCATCACTTTATAACAACCCATATTTCAGGACTACATTTAATGATGTCAAAGTGTACACAATCACATGCATTGAGTGCAGTGATTTTAGGTCTAAGAACCACAATCACCACCAATCCTATAAGAGCTGATCTTGACTAACCAAGTATGGTTTCCATGCATCACTCTTATGGTGGGTCTGTCTGATACACTATTTACTAACATGTATCTGTATGCTTGGTTTGATATCACATATCATGACTAATGAGACTTTGTCATCAACCAACACACACTCTACTCTTATGTGTTATTGATGTCTATGGATATTTCCACAACAACAACTGACTAGGGACATAACAAGAATACATATACTCTTAGCATCTGTATAATCTCATTGTTCAGGTCCTCAACCCGAAGACATTCGTCATTGAGTAGTATGATTCTTTAGACATCTATCATGTAATACTATTATCTCAAAACAGTTAAATCATATAGATTGTAAATTGCCTTTTATTATTATTCAAATCATTTATAAAGTATGCCATTACAATCATCATATGATTGGCTCTACGAGCATAAATACCAACAGACTTCCACTTGCACTTAGAGCCAATCACCCATGAACCTCAGTCCTTGTGATCTAGCATGACTGTCATGCTTTTTCTATGAAAGTGGCTTAGTCAACGGATCAACAATATTGTCTTCAGTTGGTACTCTACAAATCTTCACATCACCTTGTTGTACGATCTCTCATATGAGATGGAAGCATAGATGTATGTGCTTGGACCGCTGATGTGATCTGGGTTCTTTAGCTTGTGCAATAGCTCCATTGTTGTCAAAATAAAGCTCAATTACATCACAAGCACTTGGAACCACTCCAAGTTTAGAGATGAACTTCTTGATCCATACAACCTCCTTTGCTACATGAGATGCATCAATATACTTGGCCTCTGTAGTAGAATCTGCAACTGTCTCCTTCTTGGAACTCTTCCATCTTACAGCTTCGTTGTTGAGGCAAAATACAAATCCTAACTATGATTTGTAATCATCTTTATCAGTTTGGAAGCTCGCATCAGTGTAACCCTTTACCACCAATTCTTCCTCACCACCGTAGATGAGGAACTGATCCTTAGTTCTTCTCAAGTACTTCACGATGTTCTTCACAGATGTCTAGTGAGAATCTCTAGGATATGATTGGTATTTGCTCGTCACGCTAAGTGCATACTTGACATCGGGACGTGTGCACAACATTGCATACATGATGGATCCAATTGCTGAAGCATATGGAATCCCATTCATGCATTTCCTATCTTCATAAGATTTGGGACATTGAGCTCTAGAGAAGGGAACTCCTTGTAACATGGGTACGTTTCTTCTCTTTGAGTTCTCCTTGCTGAACCGCTTCAACACTTTGTCAATGTACGTTCTATGACTTAGTCCAAGAAGCTTTCTAGATCTATCTCTATAGATCTTAATCCCCAAGATATAGGATGCTTCTCCCAAGTCTTTCATTTAGAATGTATTTCCAAGCCATTTCTTTACCTTGTGTAAAGCAGGGATGTCATTCCCCATCAATAATATGTCATCTACATACAATATGAGGAATGTAGTCATGCTCTCACTAACCTTCATGTACACACAAGTCTCATCTTCATTTTGACAAAAGCCAAACTCTTTTATTGCTTCGTTAAATCAAAGATTCTAGCTCCGATATGCTTGCTTCAATCCATAGATTGATCTTTGTATTTTACAGACCTTATTTGCATTCTTTGGATCTATAAAACCTTCAGGCTATGTCATGTACACATCCTCTACTATATTCCTGTTATGGAATGTGGTTTTAACATCCATTTTCCAAATCTCATAGTCAAAGTAAGATGCAATAGCAAGCATGATAATTATGGACTTAATCATGGAAACTAGAGAAAAGCTTTCTTCTTGGTCAATAGCTTGAACTTGTCTAAAACCCTTTGCAACCAATTTGCCTTTATAACTTTGCACATTGCCATCCATGTCGGTTTTCTTCTTCAAGACCCACTTGCACCCTATGGGTTTTTCCCCTTCAGGTGGTTCCACCACGGTCCATACCTTATTGGTATACATGGATTCCATCTCAGATCTCATGTCCTCAAGCCATTTCTTAGAATCTGGTCCCTCTGTAGCTTCTATATAGATAGCTGGCTCATCATCGATGACCCACTCACCACCTTCTTGAGTCACAAGATATCCAAATCTTTCAGAATCAAGGCGTATCCTACTAGATCTATGAGATTCATGCGTTACATGAGGAATTTGAGATTCCACAACAACTTGTGATTCTCTGTGTTCCTCTAGTGCATCTATTGGTTCAATGTTTTCTTGTTGGTTTCAAACCTCTTTGAGCTCTACTTTCCTCCCACTACTTCCTTTGAAAATAAATTCCTTTTCTAGGAACACATCATCCCTGGCAACAAACACTTTGTTGTCAGTTGGGTTGTATATGTAGTATCCCTTAGTTTCCTTAGGATATCGAACAAAATGACATTTATCAGATCCAAGGCCCAGCTTGTCAGAAAACATTTTCTTGACATAAGCCTCACATCCCCAAATCTTCATAAAAGACAATTTGGGGTGCTTCCTAGTCCATATCTCATATGATGTCTTTTAAACCGATTTAGATGGTACGTAGTTAAGTGTAAACACGCTAGTTTCAATAGCATGACCCCAAAAGGAAGTTGGAAGATCAGAAAAACTCATCATAGATCACACCATATCCACTAATGTGCAATTCCTTCTTTCTGATACACCATTTTGTTGTGGTGTTCCAGGTGGAGTCTATTGTGATACAATACCATGGGCTCTCAGAAGGTCCTCAAACTCTTGACTCAAGTATTCTCCACCTCGATCAGATCCAAGTTCCTTAATACTTTTTCCAAGTTGGTTATGTACTTCATTCATGAAATCCTTGAATCTTTTAAGGGCTTCTAATTTATGTTTCATCAAGTAAACATAGCCATACCTACCAAAGTCATCAGTAAAGGTAATGAAGTACTAAAACCCACCTCTACCTAGTGTTCTAAATGGGCCCCACGCATCAGTATGTATGAGTCCTAATATATCACTCGCTCTCTCTCCCTTTCCAGAAAAGGGAGTTTTGGTCATCTTCCCTAGTAAACAAGACTCACATGTTTCTAATGATTCAAAATCAAAAGAGTCTAGATAACCATCCTTATGGAGTCTAGATATGCAATTCTCATTTATGTGCCCTAGATGACAATGCCAAAGGTATGTTTCGTTTGAGATATTGAGTTTTTGTCTTTTGGTGTTTACGTTGTACACATTTGTCTACAGATCTATCAAGTATAGACCATAAGACATAGGGACACTGCCATAAAAGATCCCATCTTTAGAAATGGAACATTTTCTATTCTTAATAAGAAATTCAAATTCATTCTTGTCTAAACAAGATATAGAAATGATATTCCTATTTATGGCAGGTACGTAATAGCAGTTCTCTAACTCTATTATCAGCCCACTTGGTAGAGATAACTCATAGGTTCCTATTGCACTGGTAATAGCTCTTGCTCCATTAGCAACACATAGTTCAATCTCGCCTTTCGCTAAAGGCCTACTTCTTTTAAGATCTTTCACATTTGAACAAATGTGTGATCCACATTCAGTATCAAGTACCCATGACAAAGAAGTAGTAAAGTTAATCTCAATAATGTATACACCGGAAGTAGAGATCTCTATCCCTTGCTTCATCTTCCTTGATTCCCTTAATCCTCTCCAAGTTTTGAGTGTTGAAGATTTCGACCTTAGCTTGGCCTGAGAACACTTCTCTGTCTTGCCTATGTCCTTAGATTCCATTCCATTGATCATCATCATGGAACTGTCCTTCTTCATTTGAACATTGACATTTGTCAAGATGTCGAGAAACTCAGACAATGGCTTAGCCATGTTACACAAGTAGTAATACTTGATAAACATGCTATATGATTTAGGCAACGATTGCAAAATCATATCTCTGGCCAACTCTTGACCCAAAGGAATTCCCAGTTTCTCTAGACGTTCTATGTGCCCGATCATATTGAGCACATGGGGTGTAATTGGATTTCCTTCTGTCAGTTTGCACTCAGCCAATGCCTTATAGACATTATCCCTTTCTTGCTTGTCATGCGACTCAAAGTTCATATAGGATAGTGTAGGATTCTCAATGTCTATAGCATCATTGGCATGCTTCAAGTAAGCATCCATTTCTGTTGTAGGCGTACTTAGAGCGGTTCTACAAGCATTGGTATCTTAGGAATATGCAAAACACTTCTCATAGTCCTTAACCAGTTACGGAAATATTTCTCAATTAAATTGTCCGATTTGATTGATGATTTCTTTTCCATTTGATTCTATAAGAGAAAACATTTGCACTTTGTCAAAACTGATTTTGATTTGATTTGATTTGAATACAATTTTACGATATTAATTTGGTCTTTAATTAATTATCGCTCCTACTATTTTTGATCAAATTAATAACCCTCAAGTATCAATTTGGAAGATTGTAGCGTACATCCTTCTAGTGACCCAAGATCCATATTTCATCTAATCATGAGTCAGCTTTGGTTGATCACCCACAACCAAATTATTTAGGTAGGCAACCTTTTCCAATTGCTTCTGTATGCGACTCTATGATAGATGGTGTGCACAAATCTTTGTCACTATCCGTCTTTATGCTTCCAGGTACTTAATCTCATTAAGATCACCTAGTTAAGTCTGACCCAAAAGCCAACATGATAGACTATGTACCGTGCTTTGGCAGATCTACATATGTACCATCACACTTCTACAAGATGGACCGCGCACCACACTTTGGCGTAACCTACACTTGGTCGATCAAGCTTTCATGTGTGTTGCTTATGGAAAGCATCTAAGACTTAATATTGTAATTGACGAGTTTGGTATTTATGCATATACATATCCAATCACCACATATAAGTATGTATCATATATATTCTATATCCCACAAGAAAACATGTGAATGGATAAAAGCAATGATTATGGCCATCCTATTTGTAATTCCTTGAGCCACAAGTAATTACGGTCATCTAGGTCTACATCACATGCAGCAACATGTTCCTAATGATGCTCTGCGCTTAAGCGAATCCGGGTTGATCAGGTCATCCTATGAGTGATCGTTTCGCCTCCTGGCCAGTCAGTTGGTTGTCACCAACCGATCATCTAGCTCCTCTAGACAGTCAGTTTGTTAGGTCATCATGATCCTCGTCAGGCCACCATCCGATGATCTCGTACCGCCATCCGGTCATCTCGATCCTTCAACTGTTCATCGGGCATCCATCAGTATTTGACATAATAAGAAATTAAACTATCCTATTTTATATTTTGCATTGGGAAACCCCAAGTTACATTCGTGGGGGCAAAGGTAGAAGAAGAAAGCTCGATTTATCTTGAGTTACATCATAATAAAGAGAAGGATCAGTTCACAAACTGAGAGCAAACAACCACAACCACAACTAGGCACATATAGGGTTTATTGGCCTTAACCACGCTACACATCCACCATCAAAACCATTTCAAGGGAGACGCGTATCAATTGCATTTATATGCCATATCATATATGTATATAGGGATTGTGGTATTTAATCTGATATGCACATTAGCAGATAATTATTCACATTTTATGCAATAAATAAAAGGTGGAAAACCAAACTCGATCATATTGATTAATCCTAAAACATAGTATGTTGACGTGGCTCTGATACCACTGTTGGGATTTGTGGGTCAAAAACAGGCAGCAGAAAACAAAAATTTTAAATTGTCCACAAAACCCAAACCAGCAGATCGCATCAACAACTATGAATTAGGAAGGATGGTTTAGTGAGTTATACCTGGTCCTGAGGCTTGCTCATCAACTATACCTTGATGCTAGTGTGGTCTTCAACCACCTAGTCTTCGACGGTGTCTATGCAACTCCTGGCATAGCCCGGACTGTGGCTGAACGTCACCCTCCTGAGCGGCAGAAACATCCCGCCTCTATAGGTAGTCCACAGGGACCACCAGGAACTCTAGTCATCCTCTGGGACAAGACTAGAAGGTAATGTACCCTTGTACCAATGTACTAGTCACTAGCACACTCTCCCACTAGATAACTGATTGCTGCTCTACAGTTGTCTTTCCCTTATTCCTCCCTAGTGGGGTAGAACTTGCTTGGGCTCTCTTGGTTTCCAGATCCAGAGAAGACAACAACTTTTGCAGATCAACTCTCTCTCAAGACTACTTCTGAGATGTTGTCTTTGTTGTGTGTCTCTGAGAAACCCCTGTACCCCTCTATTTATAGTAGAGGATAGGATCAGGGTTCCCAGACGTAGCGGGAGTAGAAGGGGTCAGAAATTCAAAACTGTTCACACAGTCGGCGACCAAATCGGTCGTTTGGCACACCAATTGGTCGGTTGGGTCCTTGAACCAGTCAGTTGGAGTCCCAGTACTGCTGCAATTGACTTTCCTATTTCATCCCAAATTAATATGAAGATTCTTTACTTGTCCCACAAGTATTGGAATTGCAAAACTAAGATTTTTATCACCAACCGGGAAACTATCAACTTGCTCATTTGGATCCCATGAACCGATCGGTTCACTGGAGTGAACCGCCATCTCACTGATCCTGAGTTGATCAGTTCACTCAGTGAGCCGATTGGTTCACTCAGTGAGCCGATCGGTTGGTGGTCCATATGGTGCAGAAATTAGTCAATGCAATTCTCAATCAATCTGGTACTTGAATCAATTGGTTCAACACTTGAACTTGATTATTCTAAGTCAAGTATATTGATTGAATGTTTAATTGAGTACCTGAACACTTCAATAATCAATCTAAACACAATTTATGGATATTCTCCTACTCTGGGTTAAGTCCTATGTGTTTGATCCTATGGGTTCCATTTCACGTTGGTAGTGAATGTCCATAACAGCTTATGAAATCACAAGCAAAGATTGGTGCCTAGTCACACATCAATGCTACCCAAGTGAAAAGGAAAGTTGGGGAACAACTTTCAACCTACAATCTATGATTGGTGTTGCAGTGAATGTATAGTCCCTTTATCACTGATATCTGAATTGAACTCGAGTAATCGACATGTCATCCTCTTGATACGTTCAATCCATGTTCCTTGATTCAGTGTAGACTGTCTGAGATAGATGTAAGCTCAATATCACATATTGTCTCACAAGTACATGGCCATGTATTTCTCTGTCTCACTCCTCAAGTGGCCAGGATATCACACTCCTTTAGGAGGGACAAATTCTATATGTATCGCTCACAGTCAAAAGCCCCGTGTGTCAAAGTCACCCAATCATCACCTTTATAACAACCCATGTTTCAAGACTGCATTTGATGATGTCTAAGTGTACCCAATCACATGTGTTGAGTGCAGTGATTTCAGGTCTACATACCACAGTCACCACCAATCCTATAAGAGTTGATCCTGACTAACCAAGTATGGTTTCCATGCATCACTCTTATGGTGGGTCTGTCCAATACACTATTCTCTAACATGTATCTGTGTGTTTGGTTTGATATCACATATCATGACTAATGAGACTCTGTCATCAACCAACACACACTCTAGTCTTATGTGTTATTGATGTCTATGGATATTTCCATAACAACAACCAACTAGGGACATAATAATAATACATATACTCTTAGCATCCGTATGATCTCATTGTTGAGGTCCTAAACCCGAAGACATACGTCATTGAGTAGTATGATTCTTTATACATCTATGATGTAATACTATTATCTCAAAATAGTTAAAACATATAAATTGGAAATTGCCTTTTATTATTATCCAAATCATTTACAAAGTTTGTCATTATAATCATCATATGACTGGCTCTACGGGCATACATACCAACAATTTCCAGAAGCAACAGTTCCCGAATAGGTCTTTATTTGACTCTGTGTCAGATTGACAAAGAAAGCATATGTAGTTAACAGTCAGGCTCCATCTATTCATCCTTTCCATCATAGGTAGAAAATTGTTGAGAGATCTAAGAGTAGTAAGCCTCCAATGAGGTCGATGCATGTTGAACCATAGATTCAAGCATGCTTTATCTTCAAGTTGTTTTCTCTAGATCTGAACCATAAGCTAGCAACATCAATGTGAGTGAATGAATGCCATAGATTCACCATCCTACGCTAGTTTGATGAGATACAACCATTGAGATAGGAATTAAGATTATTTTTACTTTACTTATCATCCAAGAACTCCATAGAGAAGTCGCATGTAGCCGTTTCTTGATTCTTTTAAGTGTATATAACTTTTCCATTTCATTCAAGAGACATAGATTCAGTCTGCCTTCATTAGAAGGATAAGCCATTTTATCCCAACTAGCAGAGTGTTTGGGGCTACCCCATATAAAGTCGGATAGGAGGATCTACATTATTGACAAGGCGGAGGATGGAATTTCTATTTGTCTCATCCAATAATTAATAAGGCCCATAGCACAATTTTTCAACAAAATAATATGACCAAACATTGATATTTTTGAACTGACCACCTGCTTATCATATCCCTAAGTTGATACACACATTCATTAAAGTGTTTCCTTCTTAAGTTCCCCCAGCCATAGGAAAACCTAGATATTCAGTAGGCCATACACCTAACTAGAATATCTCTCCGCCATATGGAATAGATGTACATCCTCCACTAAGTGAACACAAAAATGTCGTGTCTGTAACACCAACAATGTGTCACCATATAATGTGTGTTATCTATTGATTGGATCCTTTGTTGTTTTTGATGCACCAGATGTACCAATAACTAATGTGCATCCTCTACTAATCAGATAGCCCACTATCTTTGTTTATACACCCCAAACTGTGTCGTTGACTGAGATATTCACATACTCCATTGGATGAATAGGTTTTTGTCAATTCTTATACACCCATTGTACCACCAAACTCATGCGCGACCATGGTCGTAACCTTTGTATTACAACAATCTCCCCCTCTATCCGTGAAGGCAACATTGTCTTCTATAGTCATTAGAGTAGACTTTAGACTCCATCGCCACATGTAATGGAGCTTAATAGGTGGACATTCTCCTCAAACCTTTTTGCATCCTTTTCTTCTCATACATCTTCTAGAAGTGTCACCTTGACTTCACATTTCACCTAGAAAACAAAGAAAAATAATCCTAATAGTTTTTCTTTTCTCTCCATGTTTGCACCTAGAACTTTGTAAGCTCCCTTGGCCAACCAGTCCAGCAATCCTGGAAGAAAAATATGTTCATGGAATACTATAACAAGGCTTCTATTTTCTACTATGATGCTTCCTTCATCTATTTAACTATTTTTTGGGATCTCAATTCTCCACTATGGATATAACAACTAAATATCCAATATGCTTCTCTTCTACTTCACACACATTTTTTGTCCTCAAGAAGGTTGTAACATGCCCATCCTCATTATATCCCACTTAAATGTGGAACAGAGAGGTAAGGGTCATTGTCTAATATTTCTAAGATATAGATTAGGATTAACTACTTATAGCAATTACTAATTTCAGTCAAAGATATTGTTTACAATAGTAAGAAATTTAAGATCTCCTTAACGGGTTACATAATTTTCAAAATTGAGAAACTAGTAATTGTTCTGAAACTACACTATACGATACTCCAAGTATCATTACCTTTATGCTTTATAGATTATTCCTCCTATATATTAATTCTTTATATTTTAGAAAGATTACATGCATGCAACACTACTAGTACATGAAGTTGATGACTAAGTCGGGTGTTCCCAACCCATTTAAGTTTTCATAATCCTATTGCTTTCATGTGATTTACCTATCACAAGTATCATTACGTGCTAGTATGGATTCATTTAGCCATGCTAGAATGACCAATCACATTTTTATATTTTTATGTTGGTCTTTCCAAGTCCTTTTCTAGATTGACCCTCGTTGGGCTCTAGGTATTCATTGCCTAGGTACAATCTATCTCAGCCATAAAACATCACAAGGTTGTTCCAAAAACTTATTGTTACATAAGTATTTCTATTCTTTATACATTTATTATGCATAATTGACCGTATTGATTCCCTTAGGTTCCATTTGGGTATGGATACTTATGGAGTTATCTTCTCCTAACCCATCGGGTCTCATATACCTATGGGGTGAAATATTTCTCTTGGTCCATTGGGCCTCATGTACTTATGGAGGGAAATTTTCTACAGATCCCTCAGATCTCATTTACCTCTATATCTTCCCTACTTGACATCAGGGTTTACTTACAGTTCTACCATGCATTAGGCTACCTGAGATGTTATAGGATTTACTTTGTATCTATCATGATTCATCCATTATTTTGAAATAAGGGTTTCTTATGTTGTCATATTCCATGTATCATTGATTCATCCTCGACTAGGCATCCCTTAAGCTCACATGTATTGTTAAATAATATCAATTAATCTGTAATAGATATATTTACCAAATTCATCCATTAAAGATTCACATCTATATATTGAAGTCACATGTTCAAAGCATCAAAATAGAAAAAAAAATTAATTTCTATTTGTTATTAGGTGGTGTAAGGACTTACATGACTCATATACTATATCATGATATCATAATGTATCTCATCGTTTGGATTTAGATCCTTCTAGGAATTCTTGAGAAATTAAAACCAAAAACGAGGTGGTTCAACTCATCTTTAAAGTAGGAGTCTAGTCTAGGGTGCCCTTTTATGTATAATTAGGATTTTAGGCTCTATAACCACATATCCTAGCCCCATGGACTTTGACCTATTCTTCCTTCATATGGTCCTTCCCTTTATTTAAATAATCACCCACATGCTTAAGCACCACTCCTTACAAGAGAGTCTAAGTCTCACATAATTCCTTATATATCAATTGGTCTATTGTGTTTTGTATACTATAATAACCACTATGTGTACCTTATGTACTTACATGGTTGACCCTACCTTCTGTACTTGTATGACTTCCTACACCTTACATGCTTGCATGCATGCAATTCTATTGGTACATAAAATTGGTGACCAAGTTGGGTACCCAACCCTTTCAAGTTTTCATAATCCGAATGCTTTCATGTGATTCACTTATAAAAAACATCATCACATGTTGCCATGGATTTATCTAGCCATGGTAGAATGACCAATCACACTCTTAGATTTTACTATTTGTCTCTTCAAGTCTTTTCTTAACTCAACCTTCATTAGGCTCTAGGTATATGTTACCTAGGCATTATCTGTTTCAAACAACATAACATCACAAGGTTGACTTATCAAGTAGCTTTATAACTTATGCGTAAGTATGTGATTTTTCTTTCAGGATAGACACCTTATCCTTAGGGTTCTTTTCGATCAATTTTTGTGATATATTCCCCTTCTAGAATTGAAGCATTTTGGTTTTTCATATTGACTTGTACCAAAGGATGACATACATAGCCCTAAAACTATATTATTCTCTATTTTTCCTTATTTCCTTACTTTCCTAAATAGGGTTCTTTTAGCACGGTGTGACCATGAAAATAATTGGAAACCTTCAATTTCTTATTCAAGACATTAACAAACCTGAATTATCCCCACTACAAAAAATAAGAGCTTTAGTGAAGGAAAATTGTGAGGGATGAGAGGTCTGCAAAATAAACATCTATTATTGAGGGATCTACCCTAACCAATAAGGGTTTGTCCCTCAACTGTGTCATTAACAAGATGCCAATTTTTTTGTGGCCTCTATTCCTTCATTAATAAATTACCAACTACAATAATCCTCATAATAAAATTAGGGGGGCTCCCTCCCATTTTTCCCTCCAAAACCCGCTTCTGTATTCCCTCTAAAATCTACTTAATACACTAGGAAAATAATGTCTGCCAAATAAGTGTACTCCAACTGAACCCTATTCTATCGGTCCTGGAACAAACCCTTCTCGCCGCCAAGGCATTCGTTCTGTCTCAAGAACTGCTACGTTCTCTATCATGCTGATGTTATGATTTATTCTATCTCAAGTCACTGGTGCAGTGTTGTGTTCTCTGTGGGAGTATGAAGTTCTATGTTCTCTGGACAAGTCACTGATCATTAATGTGTTGTCCCACAATCACTGTCGTTGTTTCGCGTTCTCTACGCTGGATCAGAACTCATTGTCATGCTTGGGCCGCAATAGATACGAAGGCAAGACCATTCTTTATTAACTGTTGGTTCCTTGTCTCTCCAGGTAATTCATCTACCTAATGTGCAATTTTAAGTAATGATCAACAATAGTTAAAAATCTAGAAAGCACCACGCGGTGTTCTGCTAGTAGCATTAGAATTTTGATTGTGCATGCAATATATACAAAGATGGAGCTTTTCTAATTGTCAGCATCGAGCCTCTCTAGAACAGGATCAATCCAACTTCTTTATTATCGTGACCAATCAATGATCTAGGAGCAATGGACAGCTAGAATCCAAGCCACAAAGGTGAAGCTTGATGAGAAGAGGTTAGAAATTTTGTTAGGTAAAATCATATGGTTGTTTCCACATGTGTATTTTTTATGTCCCAATAATAATCTCAATTTATAATATTCACCCCACATCCTTTTTGAAATTTTAGGCCATGTCTGGTACATGGTGAACAATACATAGTGAAAGGGAAGAGGAGGATGATGTTAACGCGGTTGGGGATTTTTTTGGAATGTGTCGTTTGGTAACATGTTCTTGAGGTAAGGGACAAAGATGGTAAAATATTACATGTTATTTGTTTCATTGGCATGGATGGAGAGGGGAGATTTCTTTTAAAAAAATACCCTACATAAGTATGAATCATATTATTTGAAAATGTTTGACATATGTGTAAAAAAGATTTCTCTCCATGATTCACCATACTTTTCTACATGGACAAAAGTATGTCAACTTTTGCAATAAATTCACTATGGAATATTTCTCTTAACCCATCAACATGATAGGCAAACATTAATTTTTAATTCTCACCATTCCCTTCACCATGGTTCACCATGTAACAAACCCATACTTAAGGACTACCATGTCATGCCCTACCATCAGACTGAGGTTCTAAGTTATCTACATGATTAGTTTTTTACTATTTTGTCTTCTTTTTCATATCTTGATTAGCTTTAATATTTAGGGCGTATGTTATAGGATGTCAGATCACTTGGGAAGACTATGTATATGGACCAAAATAAGTTTCACCAACATAACACATTTATCAATCCCTCTCATGTATCCTAGTTCCTTAATTGTTATTCTTATTTGGATATAATACATATTTGAGACAATATGTTTCTTGATTAATTAATTTTTTTGGTGACTAACTTAAACATAATATATGTCATAAATAAAGCTAAGCATGCAGGGTCTAATGCCAAAGGTTTTGTGGTTGAAGAAAGTTTAATATTTTGTGCTAGGTACTTACCCAATTTTGAGGCAGAACACAACAACACTCCTTGTAATGTTCATGGATCTCCAATTAGAGTGGGGGTGTCAAGGAATTTTGACATTCACACCTCCAAACAAACCCATCGCCATATGTTAGTAAGAAAACCACACATATAACATCTAGACTTGAAGTTGGGGTGAACAACCACAACAAGAATTTACAGATAGAAAGTCATTCATTGAGGTAATCTTCTTCATTGTGCACTTGTATTTTGTGTAATTGTTACCAAAGTAATATTTTTTGTTATTTTAGAAATACTTTGATTTTGGTAGTCATACTAATGCATGGAATCCCATTAATGAACATATTAGCAAATAAATATTGATGTGGAGGGCACATCTAAAGAAGGATATCTGAAAAAGTACAAGGGTGGCCCAGAATTGATGATGAAGATAGTTGAGACAAATGCATAAATAGATATGAAACAATTCAAAAATCTTGTAAATGGATGGGAAACCAAAAAGTCCAAAGTCATTATATATTTAATAAATTATTTCTTGATTTACTTATCTCTTACATCTGATAATTTATTTGTTATCTGTTCAAAAAAATTTTGAGAACAACAAGGCAAATAGATAGAAAAAAGTGATGGATCACACCACAGGGTCTAAACCATGGATCTTCTATCGGGCACAAATGGTATTTTCTTAACTTTGTTTCATGAATAGTCTTAAATCTTTTACTATGGATAACAAACATTTTAACAATCATGTATAGGTCGTGAAGAACACCCCAATGTACCCCTCAATAAATTTTTAGAAAAGGTTTCCGACTAAAGCCCACAAGTGGTCAGTCATTATGAAACTATCTATTTCCTTCATATCTAGAAAGCTTCATATGTTTTTATTATCTCAATTTCTTTTTTCCTTGTATGGTTCTGTATAATTACAATAAGAAATATCTAAAATTGTGAAAAATCAACTAGCAAATCAAGAAGAATTAGATCCTAAACAAGTTGATGAGATGAAACGTGAAGCTTATTTGCAAGTTTTAAAACTTACAAAAAAGGCTAGGATTCATGGTATTGGAATTGGCCACAAAAGGATGGGAGATAATAGAAAAGTTGTGTGAATTAATCAGTATTAACCTCCAGCTAGTCCTCCTCATTGGTCATTGGTGCTACCATGAATGTTTTAATCTTTGGCCATTGGTAATTGGTCATTGCTGCTACCGCAAAATTTGCTTGGATTGATAGCATCCTCTCTAGGTTCGTCCTCCTCATTGCTTGAATCTAAAATAATCAATATTAACCTCTGGCCAATCCTCCTCATTGATCTCCAGCTTCTAGAGAAAGACTTCCCACTATCCTCCTCATCTAGGCTAATCTTCCAAGATCAAATTTTCACATCAAATTACACCTTCATTTAAATGATATTTTACTACCTTCGATGATAATGAATCAATACATTTATGTATTTTGGTGCCTTAAATGACAAGCAGTTATGTATATTTTTGTTTGTGCTAGTAGTTGCAATTTTTCGTGGCTTTACATGGCAGTAGTAGTACAAGGAGGAGAATAATAAACACCAGCAATAGTAGCAAACATATGAATCAAATTACACCAACCCGCCTAGGCACTCACATTGCTATCTAAACATATTGAAAATGCTACTGAAATAAATAAACATATTGATAATGCTACATAATCAGGAAGAAGAAATAAGATATTGTATAAAAGTACTTGTACATCACAACAAAGCAAAAACAAAAAGGTTATTGTCCTGACATAGGCGGGTGCTTAACTCCAATCTGCTAAACATCCACCTAAGATGTGATTTAACTAGACAGGTTTTTTGAACCTTAAGCGGACGCCTAGCATGGTTTCTAAAACATCGCATGGAATTAGTGAAAAAACAATGATATATTCACATAATCACATAGTTTATAGAGCTAGGAAAGATTTGTCATCGGCATATTTAGGTTCATCCATAAAACCTACCATATAGGCAAGAATCGTGGCATCCCTTGTCCCAATATTCATGATGAGTTGTTCCCTTGGCTGCATAGGGTAACCATCACTCAGGAACCATTGTTGTCAAGACTAGGGTAATTTAAATATATATTTGTGTAAAATATATAAAAAGGATGAAAAAACCTAGGGAAGACTAGGGACTAGGGTTTTGCCCAGGCTCTCTAGGTAACCCTTGGGTGAGGAGGACCACCTGACCAGTTTGACAAGTATGCTTTGTTGTAATGAGACCTTAAATAATTTATCTCTGACTTGTCCATTTGAGTGCAACATTTCCAAATGGTTGGCAATAGTTGGTTCCTTCTTGGTTCTTGCATGTTGTATACTATATTTTACAGTCTCTGTTCATCATTCAATATTTTTCTTGGTTATGCTTGGCATTCCACTATGCTAATGAGTTCTCATCATCCACAACCTCTCCCGCTGAAGAGGATAAGCAGCTGAAGGACAAATTGGAAGATATCCTTGGGCCAGGAAAGACTGCAATTATTGAACAGAAGGTGTGCTTTGGACCATAATTTGTACGACTATTTATATGAAATATTTGCTTATTGCTTATTTTTCATTAAGTCACTTTCAATCACCAGTTGAGAAATATGTCAAGTTGGTTCCATTTTTAAGGAAACTCTTGGCAATCTATAGAAAGTGACTTGCTTATAATGTGGGTTGTTTAAACATGTAAGGAATTTACCATCAAAGGATGTATGTTGGATAAAAACTAAACTTGAACTATTAGTTACAACTGCTCTATTACATTGATGTTTGTAATTTGTTTTCTATTTCAGGATAAACTCAAGGAACTTGAAGAAACTGTAAATGGATTGAATAACTCTGTCTCCCAAATAATGACTTGGTATAATCACTCACAGGTAACTTAGAGTCAGTTGCCTATGTGTACATTAATATATATTTTTTTGACATTGTTGATCTATTTGTGCTAGGATGGCAGTATTACTATTGATTGTGCAGCTGAATACCCCAATAAGACTATTGCAAGTATCTTACACATGTAAAGTGGCACAAATAGGTCAGGTGTCGGTTCTTTTCACATACAAGACAATACAAGTGGTGATGCAGATGTTGGCATGTATCCCAGGAAGAATAATTCAAGCGGGGATGGTTTAGACAGACCTTCTAGACAAGGCAATTCAAGGGAGACTTGAGTAGGTAGGCTTGCCACACAAGGAAATTCAAGGTAGAATGGAGTAGGTAGGCTATCCGCACAAGGCAATTCAAGGGAGAATGGAGTAGGCAGTATTTCCACACAAGGGGTTGAAAGGGAGAATGGAGTAGGCAGGCTTTCCACACAAAGGGTTGAAAGTAGTTCTTTTGGAGTCATGGCTCCCATACATAGTGCTAGCAATGGACATCCACTACTCTTTCAACCACAAGTACCTCATAACTGCTGAAGATTATTTTCAATATTCATACACATGAGAGTATTAAAGTGTACACTTTATCAAAGGATGCAGTTGAAAGTTGGTGCCCTACATTTGGTAATAATCCACAAAGTCATCCTCGAATGAAGAACACCCAAAGCACATCATCATCAGTGTCTTTCACACCAAGAAATCAACGTTTAAATGAGGTGAACCTTATAAGCAAATTTCTACATCAGTGCCTTTCACTACTTCAAAAATCCACATGATACCTTTGATTGCATCTTCATATTGAACTTTTGTTGATAGAACTAAAAAAAAGCATGATGGGCTAATGTTTAGTTCATTAATTTGTCTATTTTCATCAAATAATTTTGTTTGCATGTTCGGGATAATTATGTTTCTTAGAAACTCGACCTATCAGTCCATTTTAGGTTTGAACAAACACTCGATCAGTTGAATTCTGGGAAGTGGCAACTCGACTGATCGGTCCATTTCAGGTTTGAACAGCCACTCGATCGGTCGAGTTCTGTGAAGTGGCAACTCGACCGATCAAGTGTTTGTTGGGAATTTTATCAAATTGTATGTGGCTGGTTAAACCATGTATTTTTGTGTCCCAAACATTTTTCTAAGCTTAATTACAAGTCATACATTCATTACAAGTGATTACAAAAATTGGTATACATCATTTGGGCCTTGAGTGAACAATATTGCATATTCTACTTCACACTCACTCTGATTCCTTTTTGTATTTATATTCATAGGGTAGAATTGCTTTTAATGATAGATTTCGATCGACAATGCACTTTGGAGTAGAACAAGACCAAAATATAAGGGTAAATTGTTTGTTGTACTATGATTTATTTATATACTTAAAATTCTATTAATATAATGATTTGTCATTTTTAGGAGAAGAAAAATCAAGTACTTAACAACAAGGCAAATAGATAGAAAAAAGTGATGGATCACACGACAGGGTCTAAACCATGGATCTGCTATCGGGCACAAATGGTATTTTCTTAACTTTGTTTCATGAATAGTCTTAAATCTTTTACCATGGATAACAAACATTTTAACAATCATGTATAGGTCGTGAAGAACACCCCAATGTACCCCTTAATAAATTTTTAGAAAAGGTTTTCGACTAAAGCCCACAAGTGGTTAGTCATTATGAAACTATCTATTTCCTTCATATCTAGAAAGCTTCATATGTTTTTATTATCTCAATTTCTTTTTTCCTTGTATGGTTCTTTATAATTACAATAAGAAATATCTAAAATTTTGAAAAATCAACTATCAAATCAAGAAGAATTAGATCCTAAACAAGTTGATGTGCTGACACGTGAAGCTTATTTGCAAGTTTTAAAACTTACAAAAAAGGCTAGGATTCATGGTATTGGAATTGGCCACAAAAGGATGGGACATAATAGAAAAGTTGTGTGAATTAATCAATATAAACCTCCAGCTAGTCCTCCTCATTGGTCATTGGTGCTACCATGAATGTTTTAATCTTTGGCCATTGGTAATTGGTCATTGCTGCTACCGCAAAAGTAGGTCATGGAGATTCTTTGTCCATTGGTCATTGCTGCTACCGCAAAATTTGCTTAGATCGATAGCATCCTCTCTAGGTTCGTCCTCCTCATTGCTTGAATCTGAAATAATCAATATTAACCTCCGGCCAGTCCTCCTCATTGCTCTCCAGCTTCTAGAGAAAGACTTCCCACTATCCTCCTCATCCAGGCTAATCTACCAAGATCAAATTTTCACATCAAATTACACCTTCATTTAAATGATATTTTACTACCTTCGATGATAATGAATCAATACATTTATGTATTTTGGTGCCTTCAATGACATGCAGTTATGTATATTTTTGTTTGTGCTAGTAGTTGCAATTTTTCGTGGCTTTACATGGCAGTAGTAGTACAAGGAGGAGAATAATAAACACCAGCAATAGTAGCAAACATTTGCAAAGTTGGCCTATTAGCATTTGTGATGTCTTCCAACCCGCCTAGGCACTCACATTGCTATCTAAACATATTGAAAATGCTACTGAAATCAATAAACATATTGATAATGCTACATAATCAGGAAGAAGAAATAAGATATTGTATAAAAGTACTTATACATCACAACAAAGCAAAAACAAAAAGGTTTTGGTCCTGACATAGGCGGGTGCTTAACTCCAATCTTCTAAACATCCACCTAAGATGTGATTTAACTAGACATGTTTTTTGAACATTAAGCGGACGCCTAGCATGGTTTTTAAAACATCGCATGGCATTAGTGAAAAAACAATGATATATTCACATAATCACATAGTTTATAGAGCTAGGAAAGATTTGTCATCGGCATATTTAGGTTCATCCGTAAAACCTACCATATAGGCAAGAATCGTGGCATCCCTTGTCCCAATATTCATGATGAGTTGTCCCCTTGGTTGTATAGGGTAACCATCACTCAGGAACCATTTTTGTCAAGACTAGGGTAATTTAAATATATATTTGTGTAAAATAAATAAAAAGGATGAAAAAATATGGGGACGACTAGGGACTAGGGTTCTGCCCAGGCTCTCTAGGTAACCCTTGGGTGAGGAGGACCACCTGGCCAGTTTGACAAGTATGCTTTGTTGTAATGAGACCTTAAATAATTTATCTCTGACTTGTCCATTTGAGTGCAACATTTCCAAATGGTTGGCAATAGTTGGTTCCTTATTGGTTCTTGCATGTTGTATACTATATTTTACAGTCTCTGTTCATCATTCAATATTTTTCTTGGTTATGCTTGGCATTCCACTATGCTAATGAGTTCTCATCATCCACAACCTCTCACCCTGAAGAGGATAAGCAGCTGAAGGACACATTGGAAGATATCCTTGGGCCAGGAAAGACTGCAGTTATTGAACAGAAGGTGTGCTTTGGACCATAATTTGTGTGCCTATTTATATGAAATATTTGCTTATTGCTTGTTTTTCATTAAGTCACTTTCAATCACCAGTTGAGAAATATGTCAAGTTGGTTCCATTTTTAAGGAAACTCTTAGCAATCTATAGAAAGTGACTTGCTTATAATGTGGGTTGTTTAAACATGTAAGGAATTTACAATCAAAGGATGTATGTTGGATAAAATCAAAACTTGAACTATTAGTTACAACTGCTCTATTACATTGATGTTTGTAATTTGTTTTCTATTTCAGGATAAACTCAAGGAACTTGAAGAAACTGTAAATGGATTGAAGAACTCTGTCTCCCAAATAATGACTTAGTATAATCACTCACAGGTAACATAGAGTCAGTTGCCTATGTGTACATTAATATATAATTTTTTTGACATTGTTGATCTATTTGTGCTAGGATGGCAGTATTACTATTGATTGTGCAGCTGAATACCCCAATCGGACTATTGCAAGTGTCTTACACATGCAAAGTGGCACAAATAGGTCAGGTGTCGGTTCTTTTCACATACAAGAAAATACAAGTGGTGATGCATATGTTTGCATGTATCCCAGAAAGAATAATTCAAGCGGGGATGGATTAGATAGACCTTCTAGACAAGGCAATTCAAGGGAGACTTGAGTAGGTAGGCTTGCCACACAAGGAAACTCAAGGTAGAATGGAGTAGGTAGGCTATCCGCACAAGGCAATTCAAGGGAGAATGGAGTAGGCAGTATTTCCACACAAGGGGTTGAAAGGGAGAATGGAGTAGGCAGGCTTTCCACACAAAGGGTTGAAAGTAGTTCTTTTGGAGTCATGGCTCCCATACAGAGTGCTAGCAATGGACATCCACTACTCTTTCAACCACAGGTACCTCATAACTGCTGAAGATTATTTTCAATATTCATACACATGAGAGTATTAAAGTGTACACTTTATCAAAGGATGCAGTTGAAAGTTGGTGCCCTACATTTGGTAATAATCCACAAAGTCATCATCGAATGAAGAACACCCAAAGCACATCATCATCAGTGTCTTTCACACCAAGAAATCAACGTTTAAATGAGGTGAACCTTATAAGCAAATTTCTACATCAGTGCCTTTCACTACTTCAAAAATCCACATGATACCTTTGATTGCATCTTCATATTGAAATTTTGTTGATAGAACTAAAAAAAAGCATGATGGGCTAATGTTTAGTTCATTAATTTGTCTATTTTCATCAAATAATTTTGTTTGCAGGTCCGGGATAATTATGTTTCTTAGAAACTCGACCTATCAGTCCATTTTAGGTTTGAACAAACACTCGATCGGTCGAATTCTGGGAAGTGGCAACTCGACCGATCGGTCCATTTCAGGTTTGAACAGCCACTCGATCGGTTAAGTTCTGTGAAGTGGCAACTCAACCGATCGAGTGTTTGTTGGGAATTTTATCAAATTGTATTTGGCTGGTTAAACCATGTATTTTTGTGTCCCAAACATTTTTCTAAGCTTAATTACAAGTCATACATTCATTACAAGTGATTACAAAAATTGTTATACATCATTTGGGCCTTGAGTGAACAATATTGCATATTCTACTTCACACGCACTCTGATTCCTTTTTGTATTTATATTGATAGGGTAGAATTGCTTTTAATGATAGATTTTGACCGACAATGCACTTTGGAGTAGAACAAGACCAAAATATAAGGGTAAGTTGTTTATTGTACTATGATTTATTTATAAACTTTAAATTCTATTAATATAATGATTTGTCATTTTTAGGAGAAGAAAAATCAAGTACTGAACAACAAGGCAAATAGATAGAAAAAAGTGATGGATCACACCACAGGGTCTAAACCATGGATCTGCTATCGGGAACAAATGGTATTTTCTTAACTTTGTTTCATGAATAGTTGTAAATCTTTTACTATGGATAACAAACATTTTAACAATCATGTATAGGTCGTGAAGAACACCCCAATGTACCCCTTAATAAATTTTTAGAAAAGGTTTTCGACTAAAGCCCACAAGTGGTCAGTCATTATGAAACTATATATTTCCTTCATATCTAGAAAGCTTCATATGTTTTTATTATCTCAATTTCTCTTTTCCTTGTATGGTTCTTTATAATTACAATAAGAAATATCTAAAATTTTGATAAATCAACTAGCAAATCAAGAAGAATTAGATCCTAAACAAGTTGATGAGCTGACACGTGAAGCTTATTTGTAAGTTTTAAAACTTACAAAAAAGGATAGAATTCGTGGTATTGGAATTGGCCACAAAAGGATGGGACATAATAGAAAAGGTGTGTGAATTAATCAGTATTAACCTCCAGCTAGTCCTCCTCATTGGTCATTGGTGCTACCATGAATGTTTTAATCTTTGGCCATTGGTAATTGGTCATTACTGCTACCGTAAAAGTAGGTCATGGAGATTCTTTGGCCATTGGTCATTGCTACTACCGCAAAATTTGCTTAGATCGATAGCATCCTCTCTAGGTTCGTCCTCCTCATTACTTGAATCTGAAATAATCAATATTAACCTCCGGCCAGTCCTCCTCATTGCTCTCCAGCTTCTAGAGAAAGACTTCCCACTATCCTCCTCATCCAGGCTAATCTACCAAGATCAAATTACACCTTCATTTAAATGATATTTTACTACCTTTGATGATAATGAATAAATACATTTATGTATTTTGGTGCCTTAAATGACATGCAGTTATGTATATTTTTGTTTGTGCTAGTAGTTGCAATTTTTCGTGGCTTTACATGGCAGTAGTAGTACAAGGAGGAGAATAATAAACACCAGCAATAGTAGCAAACATATGCAAAGCTGTCCTATTAGCATTTGTGATGTCTGCCAACCCGCCTAGGCACTCACATTGCTATCTAAACATATTGAAAATGCTACTGAAATCAATAAACATATTGATAATGCTACATAATCAGGAAGAAGAAATAAGATATTGTATAAAGTACTTGTACATCACAACAAAGCAAAAACAAAAAGGTTTTGGTCCTGACATAGGCGGGTGCTTAACTCCAATCTGCTAACCATCCACCTAAGATGTGATTTAACTAGACATGTTTTTTGAACCTTAAGCGGACGCCTAGCATGGTTTTTAAAACATCGTATGGCATTAGTGAAAAAACAATGATATATTCACATAATCACATAGTTTATAGAGCTAGGAAAGATTTGTCATCGGCATATTTAGGTTCATCCACAAAACCTACCATATAGGAAAGAATCGTGGAATCCCTTGTCCCAATATTCATGATGAGTTGTCCCCTTGGCTGTATAGGGTAACCATCACTCAGGAACCATTGTTGTCAAGACTAGGGTAATTTAAATATATATTTTTGTAAATAAATAAAAAGGATGAAAAAACCTGGGGAAGACTAGGGACTAGGGTTCTGCCGAGGCTCTCTAGGTAACCTTTGGGTGAGGAGGACCACCTGGCCAGTTTGACAAGTATGCTTTGTTGTAATGAGACCTTAAATAATTTATCTCTGACTTGTCTATTTGAGTGCAACATTTCCAAATGGTTGGCAATAGTTGGTTCCTTATTGGTTCTTGCATGTTGTATACTATATTTTACAGTCTCTATTCATCATTCAATATTTTTCTTGGTTATGCTTGGCATTCCACTATGCTAATGAGTTCTCATCATCCACAACCTCTCCCCCTGAAGAGGATAAGCAGCTGAAGGACACATTGGAAGATATCCTTGGGCCAGGAAAGACTGCAATTATTGAACAGAAGGTGTGCTTTAGACCATAATTTGTGCGCCTATTTATATGAAATATTTGCTTATTGCTTGTTTTTCATTAAGTCACTTTCAATCACCAGTTGAGAAATATGTCAAGTTGGTTCCATTTTTAAGGAAACTCTTGGCAATCTATAGAAAGTGACTTGCTTATAATGTGGGTTGTTTAAACATGCAAGGAATTTACAATCAAAGGATGTATGTTGGATAAAATCTAAACTTGAACTATTAGTTACAACTGCTCTATTACATTGATGTTTGTAATTTGTTTTCTATTTCAGGATAAACTCAAGGAACTTAAAGAAACTGTAAATCGATTGAAGAACTATGTCTCCCAAATAATGACTTAGTATAATCACTCACAGGTAACATAGAGTCAGTTGCCTATGTGTACATTAATATATAATTTTTTTGACATTGTTGATCAATTTGTGCTAGGATGGCAGTATTACTGTTGATTGTGCAGCTGAATACCCCAATCGGACTATTGCAAGTGTCTTACACATGCAAAGTGGCACAAATAGGTCAGGTGTCGGTTCTTTTCACATACAAGACAATACAAGTGGTGATGCAGATGTTGGCATGTATCCCAGGAAGAACAATTCAAGCGGGGATGGCTTAGACAAACCTTCTAGACAAGGCAATTCAAGGGAGACTTGAGTAGGTAGGCTTGCCACACAAGGAAATTCAAGGTAGAATGGAGTAGGTAGGCTATCCGCATAAGGCAGTTCAAGGGAGAATGGAGTAGGCAGTATTTCCACACAAGGGGTTGAAAGGGAGAATGGAGTAGGCATGCTTTCCACACAAAGGGTTGAAAGTAGTTCTTTTGGAGTCATGGCTCCCATACAGAGTGCTAGAAATGGACATCCACTACTCTTTCAACCACAGGTACCTCATAACTGCTGAAGATTATTTTCAATATTCATACACTTGAGAGTATTAAAGTGTACACTTTATCAAAGGATGCAGTTGAAAGTTGGTGCCCTACATTTAGTAATAATCCACAAAGTCATCATCGAATGAAGAACACCCAAAGCACATCATCATCAATGTCTTTCACACCAAGAAATCAACATTTAAATGAGGTGAACCTTATAAGAAAATTTCTACATCAGTGCCTTTCACTACTTCAAAAATCCACATGATACCTTTGATTGCATCTTCATATTGAACTTTTGTTGATAGAACTAAAAAAAAGCATGATGGGCTAATGTTTAGTTCATTAATTTGTCTATTTTCATCAAATAATTTTGTTTGCAAGTCTGGGATAATTATGTTTCTTAAAAACTCGACCTATCAGTCCATTTTAGGTTTGAACAGACACTCGATCGGTCAAATTTTGGGAAGTGGCAACTCGACCGATCGGTCCATTTCAGGTTTGAACAGCCACTCGATCGGTCGAGTTCTGTGAAGTGGCAACTCGACCGATCGAGTGTTTGTTGGGAATTTTATCTAATTGTATTTGGCTGGTTAAACCATGTATTTTTGTGTCCCACACATTTTTCTAAGCTTAATTACAAGTCATACATTCATTACAAGTGATTACAAAAATTGTTATACATCATTTGGGCCTTGAGTGAACAATATGGCATATTCTACTTCACACTCACTCTGATTCCTTTTTGTATTTATATTGATAGGGTAGAATTGCTTTTAATGATAGATTTCGGCCGACAATGCACTTTGGAGTAGAACAAGACCAAAATATAAGGGTAAGTTGTTTGTTGTACTATGATTTATTTATAAACTTTAAATTCTATTAATATAATGATTTGTCATTTTTAGGAGAAGAATAATCAAGTACTGAACCGTATGAGGCCTGGCATTGATGAAGAGCACCACACCATTTGAAGGAATATGGAGACATTATAGATCTTAAGATTTTCTAGCATTATATGTTGATTGTCATCAATCTCAAATTTTAGAATCATATGTATTCATTATTAATATCAACGTTGAGCACGCAATGTATGGATAATATTTTGCTTCATTAACAGAAATTGGTTTGAGGTGATTTAACATTTTTATGTGTCATTTTGGTGTTGAAACTTTTTGTGATGGCATGTGACTCTTATAAAAATATTGCTTGAGGTTATATATACAAAGTTTTCATTTAAAATTAATTAACATTCAACAAATCATTCAATAAATCAATAACCAAATCATTTACACTAATCCCTCAAAAATATATTAATGAAGGTCTTTAGTCCCTCAAAAATGAGATCCAAATTGGCCATCACAATTGCATTGATGATGACTACATAGCCCCTCAAAAATAAGATTAATGAAGGCATTAGCCCTTCAAAAATATATTCTCCAGGACCATCAAGTCCCTGAAAAATGTATTTAGGAGAACTAAACATGCCCTCAAAAATGTATTTATGAAGGCTAAATAGTCCCTCAAAAATGTATTTATGAAGGCTAAATAGTCCCTCAATATAACATTCTTGAGGGTCAGTTGGTCTGTGACAATTGTATTCATGAGGGCCACTGGTATTTGTCACGTGAGTTCTCTTCACAGACCATTTGTGAGGGCCAGACTGACAACTATCCCTATTTGTGAGGACCGGTAGAGAGGGGTTTGTGACATGACTCACTCGTGAATAATGGCCCAATTTTTACTAGTTCCCATTATGTTTCCTTGATAAACCTAAGGTATGTGTTCTACTATGGAGTCAAGCTATTACTTTTATCACAAATGTGAGAAAAAGAAGTCCTAGAAATGGCTTAAGGGTCACATGGAAGTGGTTTAATCAATCCCACTTTATTTTTTCTAGGTGTAAGAATTTCTCTAGAAGTCATCACATGTATATCCAAAAACCTTGTATTTATCACTATGTCTAGATTCATTAAACTATCTCTTTATTCTTATCATATGAGTAGGGAACATATATACATGCATGGTTATTCTCTCACACTACCAAGGGTAGGTTTTAGAAGGAATATTTTGTCAACCTATTTTTTCACACAATAGTCTAGTTACTCCTTATAGCATGTAGGTGGCACGATTCACTTGTATTTAGGTGTATCAGGCATATAGGGCATTTCTAGGGATAAAGTACCATCCTTGGGAAGTACTCGTCTAGGCTTTATCAAGGGTAGGTTTTAGAATAAATATTTTTTCAACCTATAATTTTCACATTGTATTCCAATTACTCCTTATAGTTTGTAGGTGGAACGATTCACTTGTATTTAGGTGTATCGGGGATAAAGGGATTTTCTAGGGATAGACTACCATCCTTGGGAAGTATTCGTCTAGGCTTTATCAGACTCAAAGATCATGTGTTTATCCCTTGTGTTCAAGGTGGTATGTCTATTATAACAATTTTTAATCACACTATTAGGGCTTTCACATATGTGTATACACCTTCTATTATTTACCCTTGATTATGATTTTGATCAGGGTTCAAAGGTAACTTTTCTATTCATGTTTCCTTCTCTCTTCTTAATTATCACTATTTTATAGGGCTTGCACATATATGAGTATTATAATCCTTCATTAATCGTGTAAGGAACTTGAGTTTGATTAGGGTTAAGGGATAAACTTTCTTCCCTAGGGTTTATTTTTTCCTCTATCCTACTCAAGTCTTGGCGATTGGGTTATCACAACTTATCCCTAGGTTTTGAAAAGTTTCTAGGTTTCTCTATAAAGGAGAATATACATTATTTAGATTTGTTTCACACAAACACACACAAACATATATATAATTTCAAATCAGCATTTCATATGATTTAGATTGTGTGGGATGTATTAACCCTAACTTTCCTTAAAATCCTAACTTAGATGAAGAGAGAAGCAATTTCTAGAGTTTATAAAGAGTTTCTCTTGGGATGGACTAGAATATAGATGAGAATGAGATGATGTTTCATTATCACTTTTCTTAACATTGGTTTTAAATAGAAACTGACAGTACATGCATATGTCATCGGATGATGAAGCACAAACATCACTATTGGTCAACTCTTGCTGATTAAGAAAAATGTGTGTGCTTCTTTTATTAAAGCGTCAATTGTTGGGGGAGAAACCAATGTCACAGATGACCCACAAAATTCAATTTTTAAGGGAAAATTGATATAGGTGTTTATCATTAGTTTCAAAAAAATTGAAGAATCACACCTTCCCAAGAAATAAGGTTTGCCTCCAAAAAGCCTGTCTTTGGTCGTACACCACCAAAACCAATGTCATAGGTCAAGCCCACTACAAAAGATTCTCCATTCAAAAATGTTGTGGTGCCGGTTCCTTCTTAACAAAATAGAGACAAAGAATTCCCTCCACTTGTCCTATGAAAATATTTCCCATCAAGTTGAGTCATGTTGTTAGTTTTCTTGCAACAAAACCAACGAATTATGCTTTAATGTGGTTGGATTTTTTAAATAGGAAAAAGAACTTTTCCGTTTGTAGTTGTGAAACTGAACACACAAGAAGTTCATGCCACATACTCCATGAAAACTAATTCTCCACAAAATGGGTTAAATCATCAGTTTGTTTTCAAGAAACTGACGAAACATGTCACATCCTTCCAATGTCGATTTCTTTTACCAAAATTCTTTATTAAGTCCTTAGTGAGATTGGCCTTTTTATTAGGAATAATGACATGTATCCTCGGTTGTCGTGGTTTCCAACCGATGACATTGTTCATCCTCTGTCGTTGATTTTTCTTAGCCAATAGATGATTAAGTATTTAGTCATTAGTTTTTACTAGCAACTGACAACTAAGTTCCACATAATAGCACATATGATATTTCTTTTTTTCATTCTCTATTTCATCACCCCCCCTGATATCTAGCTTTCGGAATCATTCTTCCATGAAGTTTGTTATTGTTTCCATAGTGGTTTCTACCACAGTAGTTGTCATAGCTATCATTGTTTTCCTCCATCTACACCGCTCTTCTTGGTCATCTAGCCATTGATGATGCTTGGAGCATCGACCATTGGTGCTCCACTGGACCTCAAAGACCATTTCACTTCTCCATGGAGCAGTGGTTCTCCATCGACCACTAAACACTTTGTTCCATTCAAGGAAGATTGCTTTTTTATTTTTAGTTATATTTGTTATTTTTTACTTTTTATCTATAATTGTTTTTTAAGTTGTATTATGTATTATGCTAGGTCACTAAATTAATTGTATATCTAATTATAATTTAAAATTATGTTTAGAAAAGTGAATGATTAATGGTTACTTGTTTGGTTTGTGTTTGAATATTTTCTAGGATGTGTAAATAGAATATGCCAGATCCTAATGTATATTTTTTGGACCTCTGCTATGAATTCTGACATTAAGATCATAGGTATACAAATGATAACATTACTTGTTGACCTAGAACCCCATATTAGATTTATGAATTAGGAGTAAATCTTAGATAGTCCCCAGTTTGGGACTGTTCTTGAACACTCAATCTCGCTTAGGATGTAAGTTTACAATGTGTATTCAATTTTATGATGTTTGTCAGCACTTCCCCATTTGTTATCTAATTACATATGTAGGTGGGTATTTTCCCATTTACATTGTTATACTTGGATAACATACGCGAGGAAATGATATCAGAATATTCTTGAAAACTGGATACACAACATACACTTACTAGTGTTAGGTAAGAATGGGATAGGTGGCACACATTCATTTCTAAACCCTAATTTCTAATATGTAAACCATAAACCTTAAACCCTAATCTATAAATCCTAAACCCTAAACCATAAGTAATAAATCCTAGTCTCTAAACCATAAACCCTAACTTCTTGAAGGCAGTGAGCTTCCAATCTCAACCTATGAATTAAAGAAAATGTTGTTCCCAATGGGAATAGAGGCTTAGAAGATGCATGAATTCCTAAATGATTGTGTGTTATTTCAAAAAGACTATTGATTTGAAAGAATGTCCAAATTATGGGGTGTCAAGGTAAAAAATGATGACTTTGGGTAAGTCTAAAACTGCCTCTCGTGCCAAGGTGATGTGTTATCTACCTATAATACCACAATTTCAACGCTTGTTTGTTAATTCAATGGATGTGTAGAATTTATCTTAGCATGTAGACAAAAAGAGAAACAATGATGGGATCTTATGGCATGTGTTTGATTTCCCATAATGGAAGAAAACTAATTTTTTGTACCATGGATTTGGTGAAGAAGTTAGGAATCTAAGACTTGGGTTTTGTATTAATGGGATGAATCCATGCGGCACATTAAGCATACGGGGGGGTGTCTACAAATGGTTAAAGGCAACTTCATTTGGAAGTTTGGAAATAGAGAGAGGGTATGCTTTACCGCCATGTAAAGAAGTGAAATTGTCTCCTTACTAAAAAATTGAAGAATTAACACCCATTCCAAACACACTCAAATGTATGTTGTACGTCGATGCAAGCTTCCAAACTGATAAATATGATGACATCACAATTAGAATGTGTGTTTCACCTCAACAACAGAGTTGTGACCTAGAACAATTCCAAGAAAGAGATAGTTGTGGATTCTACGATAGAGGTTGTGTATGTTGCTACATCCAGTGCAACAAAGGAGGATGTGTGAATCAAGAAGTTCATCTCTTAACTTAGGGTGGTTCCTAGCATCAACGACGCAATTGAGATTTATTGACAACAATGGAGTTATTTCATAGGTTAAGGAACCCATATCACATCAACGGTCCAAGAACAAATAGAGGTGTTTCCATCTCATACGAGAGATCGTATAGTGAGGGGATGTGAAGATTTGTAGAGTACTAATCGAAGACAATATCGATGATCCCTTGACAAAAACACTTTCATAGTAGAAGCATGATGGTCATGTTAGATCACAAGGATTGAGAATCATGGGTGATTGGCTCTAAGTGCAAGTGGGAGTCTATTGGTATGTATGCCCATAGAGAAAGTCATATAATGATTGTAATGGCATACTTTGTAAATTATTTGGATAATAATAAAAGGCAATTTCCGTCTATATGTTTATTCTATTTTGAGATAATGATATAACATGTTAGATGTCTAAAGAATGAAAATTATCAATGAAATATGTTTCAAGTACGTGACTTGAATAATGAGATCATATGTATGACAAGAGTATGTACATTCTTGGACTTGTCCCTAGTCAGTTATTATTGTAGAAATAACCATAGACATCAATAATACACTATGAATAGAGTGTGTGTTGGCTGGTGATAGAATCTCATTAGTCATGACATGTGATATCAAACCAAGCACATATATAAATCTTAGAGAACAGTGTATCGTACAGACCCACCATAAGAGTGATGTATGGAAACCATACTTCGTTAGTCGGGATCATCTCTTATAGTGTTGGTGGTGATTGTGGTTCTTAGTCCTAAAGTCACTACACTCATCACATGTTATCCTATGTACTTTGATATCATGTAGCATAGTCCTAAAATATGGGTTACCATAAGGGTGATGATTGGGTGTACTGTGACACATGGGAATGACTGTGAGTGATGTAGATGGGATTTGTCCCTCCTAAGGGAGTATTGTGATATTCTTTGCCACTTGATAAGCAAGATTGAGAAATTCATGGTCATGCACATGTGAGTCAATATATGATATTGAGCTTACATATATCTCCGACAGTCTATTGTAGTTCAAGAAACATGTATTGAACGTTTGTAGAGGATGACACACCCATGCCTTGAGTTCAATCAGGACATCAATGACGAAGGAACTACACAAACATTGTAACTTCATTCGAAAAGTGTAGGTTGAAGTTTTTCTCCATTTTTCAAATTACTTGGGTAGAAATGATGTATTATGAGATATCTCTTTCTTCTTGTGATGACATAAGTGAGTTCTGGACTTTCACTACCAACGTAAATTGGAACCTACAAGGTGACACACATAGGATTCACCCTGAAGAGGATATTATCCATGAATGATGTTTAGATTGATTACTAAAGGAGTTTAGGTGTTCAAGTAAACATACAATTGACTGATTGGACTCAGAACCATCAAGTTCAAGTGTTGAACTAATTAGTTTGAGTGTCAGATCAATCAAAAACTGGATTGGCAAAGTCAGGACAACCAACTGATTGGATCACCTAGGTGAGCCGGTCATCTGGTGTGAGCCAACCGAATGGTTCGCCTTGGTGAGTCGATCGGCTGGTCTGAGCCAACAGATCAGATCATCTTGTGAAATGGGTGGCTCACAGTCAGGCCAAGCAAGGAAATAGGATTTGCCCAGTTCGTCAGAAAAGTTTCTCGTTTCACTTGTTCAATTTCATTGGAACAAGAATTAATGTTCGAAATTATTAGGGGAAAAAATCCAATTGTATTGCGACTGGGAATAATAGGGAACCGACCGGCTCAAGTGGTGAGCTGATAGACTCACAGTGCCAACTGATTGTCTCGCTAGTGATTTGACCGGTTCAGGTGCCGAATCTATTGTGAGTTCATGGAAATTTGGCTCCTTCTACTCCTGATCAGACTGGGAACCCAGACCTAACCCTACTATGAATAGAGGTGTATTGGGGGGCTTCTTAGAACACATAAATGAGAAAGTCAGTTTCTCTTACATTTGTTTCCTTCTCTAGTTCACTTAACCAAGAGAGCCTGAGCAAGTTCTACCTAACTAAGGAGTAACAACAATGGAAAGACAACTGTACAAAAGAAACTAATTTGGGGAGAGAACGTTGGTGCTAGTACACCAACAGGAAGGTCATCTCCTTCCTACTTGTTCTACTAGAACAACATGAGTTGATGGCGGTCCGTGTGGACTACTTTATAGGTGGGATATTTCTACCGCTCAAGAGGACACGTCAAGTTGTAGTCCTTGGTTGAAGACCAAGAGTTGCACATACACCATCCAAAGCAAGGCATTGAAGACCGCACTTGCTGCAAGGTATTGTCACTGGGCAAGCCCCAGGACCATGTATATCTCGCTAAACCATCTTTCCTATTTCATAGTCATTGATGTGATCTTCTATTTATGGTTTTATGGTTAGTTAAAAATTTTGTTTCCGTTGTATGTACCGTGTCATAAAACCCAACAAAAATGGCCTCGAAAGACCCTACATTTCATTTGGCGCTTGTCAATGGTTCTTCTACCCACAAGGTCAAAGTTGAGAAGGAGGCATGTACTATAGTACGACACATGCACGAGTTACATGAACAAGAAAGAGACCATAATCTACACTCTTTCTTAGTGTCCATAAAGGATCCAGCTACGGGCATTCAATAATATTGACCTTAGATAATGGATTACGGTGCTGGTCAGAGATGGAGTTGTTGACCCAAGTGTTTTACATTGTCCATATTATGATAATGGCTTAACCATTCCATTCATATGTATCTAATATTTTTATCTAAAATTGATTTCAGACATTAGGTGTAAGAAAAGGATCAAATCCATCAAGCCCTAGATTGATCTAGTTCAAGTCAAAAGCAATGCAAATGCACTTTTGTGGAAATCACCTCAAACGTCATTAGAATATTTTTTTAATCATTTGTATTGATGATATGACTTGTAACTAAGATTAGAAAAATTAGGACACCAAAACTCCAAGGTTTAATCCACCAAAAATCATTCGGGAAATCTCATCAAAGGGACTTATTTGGCTGAGTTGCAAACTCGACTGATCCATCTATGAATCCCAAGAATGATGTTCATTGGTTGAGTTACCAACTCAATAGGTCAAATACTGGTGAGTCAGTCGAGTTTCCCCAGAGCAAATTCAACCGATCATTTGAATGCTGGCTTTGTCTACTAGTGGATCGGTCGAGTTACCTATGGTGAAACTCGACCGACTGCACTGTATGGAAAATGTAGAAAAAGTGGATCAGACCGTTGGAGAGTTGGTGGGATTGAAAATAGAGATGTTGAGACTTGTAAAATGGCTAGTTTTTTTTCTAAAATGATTCCCCACTCAGAGGAACACCCCCAGCTATAAAAGGGAACCCTTGGGCTTCATTAAAAGGTTGTTCACACATGCTATTGCTTTCAATACTTGTCCCTTGCTATAGTTGAGAGTGTTCCAGCTACTTGAGACCCTTTCTCTCTCTTTATTATAGAGCATTTCGTCTATATAGAGTGAGATAGGTATGATGTATGAGAGCTACTTCCTTGTAATCTTGTAAAGTTGTCCACCTCCACTTCCCAATCCCCTTTCTAAAAAGAATCCAAGATTGGGAAGGCTTCTCCAAGTGAAGGAGGAGTTTCTTCTCTTCTTAAAGGTTGATGAAGGTGTGAAGATCTTCTCCAAGTGTAGGAGAAGGTCAATGAGGAATATCCAAGGTGCTTGGTGGGTAATTCCTCAAGGAAAAATACTTGGTGCATCAAGGGGAGCTTCTTATGTAGGCAGCTAGCTTGGGTGCATGAGTGGGTAAGCCCTTTTGAGGTAGAAGACCATCTCTTGGATAGGTAAGTCCTTTCTTGTAAGGTTGTTTTCTCCCTTTGCCTTAAAGGGAAGCTAGTTATCCTTGTTTATAAAAAGGAAGGTCCTTTGTAAGTCTTATAAGTTTGATATAAGAGTGCATTGTCATAGAAATCCTATAGTTGACCTGTCTAGGTAGTGGATTGACTATATTCTAGTTTAAAGATTAGGAACCAATCTACATAGCTTGTTAATCTTGCATGATTCAATCTCTCTCATCCTTACTATGCTTGTTTAGATAGAACTTCAAATTACAATTGGCTATTGCTTTATCTAAATACAATTTGAAAGTCTAACTTATCTTGTGAGAACTTTTGAAGCTCTATTCAACCCCCCCTAGAGCCCTTAGATCCAATAAGTGGTATAAGAGCTAAGGTCTTCTTCGACACATCTCCCACAAGATGAGAAGTTGGGTGACCTCCGTGGGTCACTCAACCTAGAGAGATGATTCTCCATGAGGCCCCCATTCTTTGACGGTGCCAACTTTCTCCATTTGAAGAGAAGAATGCAGTTCTTCATCCAAGGGACCAACTTTGACATGTGGAAAGTGGTGATCCTCCCCTACACCGAGCCAACTAGAGAGACTGCTACTTGGGATGAAGATACAATCAAGAAGGCTCAACTCAATGCCAAAGCAGTGAGCATCATATATGCTTCCATCACTCCTTCCAAGTTCAACTAAATCTCTTCTTGGGATACAAACCATGAGATTTGGAACAAGCTATGTTTCACCTATTAAGGCACAAAGCAAGTCAAGGAGTCCAAGATCTACATGTTGAATGGGCTTATTGAAAACTTCAAGATGGGCAAGAAGGAGAAGGTGGTGGAGATGTACTCAAGGTGAAACACCATTGTGAATGGTCTAGCCACCTTGGGATAACCATTGAGCAAAGGTGCAATCAACTCAAAGATCTAAGGTCACTTCCTAAGAGATGGGAAGATAAGGTGACTTCCATTGAAGAAGTGAGGAACCTTGGTGATCTAGACATGTAGGAGCTCTTTAGTAACCTTCAAGAACATGAGGTAAGGCTAGACAAGTAAGAAGAAGAAGACAAACAAGAAGAGAAGGATTTAAGAAAAGTTATAGGCAATGCCTTCAAAGCTCAAGTGGAGGCAATGATGATCCAACAACAACTTGCTTTCCGGTCTTCCTCAAACTCCTCAAGTGAAGAAAATTGCCCAAGTGATCATGAATCCAACTACTCCAAGGGCAAGCACTTCAAGGGAAAGCCTTCTTCATCATCCTCTCCTAGGTGCTATGAATGTGGTCAAAAGTTGTACTACAAGAATGAATGCCCAACAGCCAAGAAGAGCCACCACAAGAGAAGCCAAAAGAAGAGAGATGACTACAAGAAGGATGGTAAGTACAAGAGAAATGACAAGAATGATAAGAGTGACAAGAGGAACAAGAATGCAGCTTATGTCACTTGGGAAGAATCATGTTCACATAGCTCTAGCTCTGATGAAGGTGAATGCCATCTTGCTCTCATGCCTCAACAAGTGAAGACTTAGGTGAGGTAAGTGAGGTAAGCTTGCATGAGATGTCAAAATACACTCTTATTGAAATGCTTAATGTCACCCTCTCTTCTTTTACTAAATGCAAATCGAAGAAGAAGAGATTGGGTAAAATTATTGATGATCAATATTCTAGAATAGAATTGCTTGAGTCAAATGAAAAATCTTTTGATGATAAAATCAAAGAGTTGTAAAACATCTATCTTGATCTTGAGCTCCAATACAATGGAGTTGAAGTTGAGAATGGTTTCTACCTTAAGAACATTTCTTCCCTTAAGTAAGATAACAAAAAATGCCTTGATGAGCTTGAGTTACTTAAAGCTGAAAATATCAAACTCAAACTTTTTTGAGGAAGCCCGTAGAGATGAGAAGGTTGCTTTTTGTAAGAAAAATCAAATTCTTAAATCTGAAAATGCTAGGGTTCTTGATCAAATTAGTGATTTGTCTTCTAGACCTCTTTTTCCTAGTATTGATGTTGCTTCTATTACTATTGAGAAAGATTTTTTCCTTACTAAAGCCCTATATCTTAAGGCTGACTTATTGCACGCAAATCAAGATATTGCTAAGCTTGCTTCTAACATCACCACTCTTACAAATGATAACAACCAACTTAGAACCACTTTGCAAACCTTATCACCGTGAAGAAGTCCCTAAACAATGTACTTGATCACTCTACCAAACAAAATGGTACAAGTGGTCTTAGATATGAAGGGACAACAAAGGGCAAAGAAAAGGGTAAGAAAAAGAAGAGCAAGGATACTCCAATATTCCATGGAGAGACTTCTAGCTCTAAGAACCCTATCGTGTGTTCTCATTGTAAGAGTGATGGTCATTACTCAACTTATCCTCCTTACAAGGAGAAGGAGGTCAACCCAAACATGAGATGGGTTCCCAAGACAACTCCGGATGCCAAAGTATGAATTGGGCACCGATGATCTTCCTTTCTTGTAGGTAAAAGGTAAATGGATTGTTGATAGTGGCTATTCAAAACACATGATGGGTGAAATTAGCCTCTTCAAGAAATTCACAAAGAAGAAAGGAGGATCGGTGACCTTTGGGGACAACAAGAAGGGTAAGGTGATAGGTGAGGGTGATGTAGGCAATTGCTTATGCATAAAGAATGCATTTCTTATGGATGACCTACATCACAATTTAATTAGTGTTAGTCAACTATGTGATAATGGTTACATTGTGTTATTTACTTCTATAGAATGTTTGCTTCTAGATTCCCTCTCCTACAATATTATATATAAGGGAACTAGAAATGGTAATCTATATATCATAGTGCTTGACTCTATTATGCCTATTGTTGGTAGATGCCTAGTAGCCAATGTGAATGATGTTTCTTTATGGCACTGTAGGCTTGGTCATGTAAATATGCATCGATTGTAGAAGTTGAGAAAAAAGGACTTAGTGAAGGGACTTTCTAAATTGGATTTTGAGAAAGATGAGGAATGCCAACCTTGTACAAATAGAAAGAAAACAAAGTCTTCCTTCAAATCCAAAGGAGTCCTTGGCACTAAGAAATCTCTTGAGCTTCTTCATATTGATCTATTTGGAGCAATGCGTACATAATCGCTTCATGGTAGCAAGTATTGCTTGGTTATTGTCAATGATTTTTCTTGCTTTACTTGGACCTTCTTTCTTGTTGCAAAAAGTGATACCTTGAATGTTTTCTCTACTTTTTGTAAACGAGTTGAAAACGAAGATTCTTGCCGGATTGTTTCTATTCGTAGTGATCATGGGGGAGAGTTTGAAAATGCTTTGTTTGAAGAGTTTTGTGATGAACTCGGCTATGCACATAACTTTTCTTCACCTTGAACACCTCAGAAAAATGGGGTTGTAGAGAGGAAGAATAGGTCACTACAGGAAATGGCTAGGACCATGCTTCTAGTATACAACACTCCAAAGAAGTTTTGGGCCGAAGCCGTTAATACTTCATATTTTGTGCAAAACTGGGTTTTCGCTCATCCTTTCCTCAAGAAAACCCCCTATGAGCTATGGTGTGGTAGAGAGCCATCCATTAAATCTTTCCATGTTTTCGGATGTCCTTATTTTTTTTAACACAAAGGATTCTCTTGACAAGTTTGATCCAAAATCATATAAGGCTTTCTTCCGTGGCTATAGAACTACTAGCAAGGCATATAGAGTGTACAATATGGAAATGTGCAAAGTAGAAGAATCTATTAATGTTAGATGTGTTGAAACTAACCCATATATTTTCAAGATTGTTGCTCCTAATGATGATGTTGCTGATGATATGATTCCCATTCTTAAAGAACTCAACATTAGTGATAAAGGTAAAGAGGTGGTAGTTGATGAAGAGGAGATAGATGAAGAAGAGAAGAATCCAACTCCTCACTTTGCAAAGGATCATCCTAAAGAGCTCATTCTAGGAAATCTATTTAAAAGAGTGAAGACAAGGGCTGCACTAAACAAAGAATATGCAAAAAGCGCCTTCATCTCTCAACTTGAGCCTAAAGACATCAAAGAAGCTCTCAAGAATGATGATTGGATCCATGCCATGCAAGAAGAGTTGGATTAGTTCAAAAGAAACAAAGTGTGGACTCTTGTGCCAAGACCAAATGATAGAAAGATCATTGGCACCAAGTGGGTCTACATAAACAAGTTGGATGAAAGAGGAAAAGTGGTAAGAAACAAAGCAAGGTTAGTAGCTCAAGGTTACAATCAACAGGAAGGTATTGATTTTGATGAAACTAATGCTCCTTTTGTTAGACCTTAATCTATTAGGATGCTACTTGCCTTTGCTAGTCATAAAAAATTTTTGCTCTATCAAATGGATGTTAAAAGTGCATTTTTGAATGGTACAATCAAGGAGGAAGTGTTTGTAGTAAAACCCACAGGCTTTGAACATGATGTATTTCCTAACCATGTTTATCTCTTGCAAAAGGCTCTTTATGGTCTCAAACAAACACCTCAAGCTTAGCATGAGAAACTAAAGAACTCTTTGTTATATCATGTCTACATCATGGAAAAATAGATTTTACCCTATTCCTAAAGCACACTTCTGACAATTTACTTATCATTCAAATTTATGTTGATGATATATATTATCTTTGGAGAAACTAATCTTGATCTTTTCAAGGAGTTTATGATCATATGCAGAGTGAATTCGAGAAGAATATGATGGGGGGTCATCCTAGGATTTCAAATCAAGCAAACCAAGAAAGGAAACTTCATCAACCAAGGCAAGTACACTAGTGAGCTACTCAAATGCTTTGGGATGGAGAACACAAAGATGATGGACACCCCCATGACAAATGCCACAAAGCTTGATAGGGATGATGAAGGAGAAAAGATAGATGAGTAGCTCTATAGAGGTATGATTGGAAGTTTACTTTATTTAATTACCTCTAGACCTAATATCATGTATAGTGTTGGTTTGTGTGCTAGATTTCAATCAAGCCCTCACAAATCCCATATGATATATGTTTAGAGGATTTTGAGATACTTAGCTAAAACTCAAAATTTTGGACTATGGTATCCTAAGTCAGGGGCCTTCACTCTTACGACTTATAGTGATGTGGATTATGCGGGATGCTTGGTTGAAAGAAAGTGCACAAGTGGCACTTGCTTCCTCCTATGACCTTAATAGTTTCTTAGTTCTCTATGAAACAAAGAACATTGGCTCTTTCAACCATCGAGGTTGAATACATTGCAACTGGTGGTTGTTGTGCCCAAGTCCTATGGATGAAGCAAATGCTCCAAGACTTTCACATATTTTATGATGCTTCTCCTATCTACTGTGATAATACGAGTGCAATTAATTTGTCTTATAACCCTATATTGCATAGTAGAGCTAAACATATAGAGGTTCTCCATCACTTTCTCCATGACCACATTGTCAACAAGGATATCTATATCACACATGTGGATATGAAAAATCAGTTGGCGGAAATTTTCACCAAACCTCCATCTAGGAAGCAATTTAACTTTATTAGAACTAAACTACTTATAATTTCTCTTGATGATGTTGATATGTCTCCTGGATAGTTGTTATCATATCTATATGTTTGTTTTTCATATCTTGATCATATCATGCTTAAATATCTTTTTGGTTCCTTTTTGCCTTGCTTTTACTTGTTTTTGGGTATTTTTTCAAAAATGCATGTTTTTTTGCAAAATAGTACCCAAGGATGAGTGATATGTGCTTAAGTATGTCTAAAATGCAAAATTGTCCAGAAAAATAATTTCTATCAGCATTGATTTGGATAGAAATTAAAATTTCTAAATTTCTAACAACACTTGAATCAGCTGAGTTTACAACTCGGTCGATCCCTGGCCAAGAGCATGGGTTTCAAGCCTATCGACCAAGTTTCCAACTCAACCGATTGGCAGACTGGAGACAAATGTATAACGGTTCGTCTGACTTTTCTCCCTCTCAACTAGAGAAAAGTCCAACGAAACCCTCTTCCAGCTCTCTTGTGCTCTCAACCCTAGCCTGACCACCTCCTTCCCAACCCAAATCTGAGCTTGATCCTTCATCCTAGCTTCTACCTCTCCACCCTAGGTGGTTAGGTTTTCCTTAGTGATCGTCTTCCTAGCCTCTCTAGCTCTCTCTCTCTCTCGATTCTCATGGCCAATAGGTGCAAGAGAGCAGCCACTAGTGAGATTCCACCTGCCAATCTATCCCTAGGCTGAATTCCTATAATGATACTAAGTTTGTGTCTCAAGAAGCTCTTTATAGGTATAGAGATCTCCTCCCAAGGAATCCCTTTCCTTTTTTAGCTTTATTTGAGACCTCTTTCAACAAACCCAAGGTCATCACTGAGATTTCAGACCTCTTCTATGATCACCATCTAGGTGCCTTGTGCGTAGAACGTCATTGCTATCAAAATTCCCTTGTTAGAAACAAGGTTGTCCATGAGTTTTATGCAAACTTAACATGGAACTATGACACCCTAGTACCCCCGCCTAATACCGAGGTAGTTCTTGTAGTTCTTTCCTCCATGATTGGCGATTATCGCTTCACCATCTCTTAATCTACCTTGAATTCATTTTTTAATGGTACTGAGGTGACCAATACCTGGAAAGTCGACAATCCTGCATATTTTGACATGCTTGACCCAAAGTCGCTTTACAAGCACTATGACATCGATCTTACAGATGTTCACAAGTTCTTGAAAAATCCTCAAGCACCCTACAGGAATAAATCCATGATCCCATCCTCTTCCCTTGATCTCAAGAACTGTCTAATCGCCTTGGTCATCAACTGCAATGTTCATCCAAAGAAGAATCAAACTGAAATTGCAGAAAACACCATGGTGATTATACACTGTCTCTTGAAGAACATTGGAGTCAAGTGGTCCCGATATGTTTACATCATATAACTTTCTTTGTGGGAAGAGCACCTGAGGAACCCACCCTCCCTACCATGCCTTGATCTGTGGTTTCTTTTCCAAAGCCACTAGCAAACACATGTTCCATGACCTTCATTACAAAACCTCTAGAAAGGGTGTTTGCATCAGTGAAACCACAATTAAGAAGTCCTTTAAAGCCTCTGCCTCTAACCCTAGAGCCTCTACCTCCTCCCAGGCCCCTCCTCCACCCCCTCCTTCCAAACCCGACCGCGCCTCATTCCATGTATCCAATGAAATCCTCATGGTATATCTGATGCATCAACAGACGTATAACCTTCAGGTCCAAGAGAACTTGCACCAGGATTTTTATTCTATCGTGTCTACCATGAACCTATCTTGTGCACACCCCTACCCATCCTAGCCTGCCTTTTCTCAGTGGTGACTGTGCTTCCTACGCATATGATCACTTCTTCCTAGCTCCACCACCTAGTTATTCCGCTGCCCCTACCTCTATTGGTGGACCTTCCCATCCTCTTGCTCTGACTGCTGGCCCCCTAGCTTCACTGCTAGCCAATCTTGGTACTTCTGCCCCTTCCTTTGAGTAGGCTCAGACCCTCGTTGGCCTAGGAATGTCATGGGATGAGCAGAATGCTCATTGGCCTGGTCGCGGTTTCGGTCTATGCTGATACGGAGATGTCGAATCAGGATGTTGAGGATGATGATGATGAGGTGACCGAGGATGACGTGATGCTTTTAATGCCGGTTCATATGATGGTGATATTGCTCCTGATGTCCTCCCCACACACACTGACAGTGATGAGGACTACAGGCCCGAGCGTGAGGAAGATGTTGCTGATGAAGACGTCATTGATCTAGATGACCTAGATGTTTATATGTTTTAGTTTCTAGTCACTAGTTTTTTATTAGATTTTATCTCTTTTGATTATTTAGTACTAAAACATCTAAGAACATTTTTAGATATGTATTATTTCTTCATCATGTTTTTGCTTCTTCTCTCTTGCTTGTAGTAGAGACATGTTTCGGTGTTGTAATCTTAATCATTTGTACTATTAACTCTTGGTTCTTCATATCATATGAGTTGGTGATATGTCCTTCATATTTTGATTATGACATTGGTTTGTATGTTTCTTTTCCTCATCTCTGGTTTGATGTGTGGTGCATGCTTTTCTATGCTATATCTTTTAGTGGAGAAGGCATATGGTTTCTAGCTCTTTCTACCTCCCTTCCTTTTTTAGATGATAAAGGGGGAGAAATGACCTCAACCATATTGTTTTATCATTTGTATGATCCTTTTCTAGTCAAACATATTATGTCTTGTGACTTGTTTAGGACCATATAGTATGGATATGTGTTGTGGTTGTTTTGTAGAATTTCTAACCATGCAGGCAAAGGTACGCATGAATTAAGGGGGAGCAAATGTAAGTGCTAAATGTTTTGGCTCTGATACAAAACCCTACTATTCACAAGGCAATGGTAAAAACTTTCATATCCCTTTTAATATATTGAGGAATGGTTTGTCCATATCAAAAAAGGGGGAGAATGTTGACCCAAGTGTTGTACATTGTCCATATTTTCAAAATGACTTAACCATTCCATTCATATGTATCTAATATTTTTATCTAAGATTGATTTCTGGCATTAAGTATATGAAAAGGATCAAATCCATCAAGCCCTAGATTGATCTAGTTCAAGTCAAAAGCAATGCAAATGCACTTTTGTGGAAATCACCTCAAACGTCATTATCATATTTTTGTAATCATTTGTATTGATGATATGACTTGTTACTAAGATGAGAAAAAATCAGGGGCCCAAAAATACAAGGTTTTATCCACCAAACGTCATTTGAGAAATCCCATCATAGGGACTTATTCGGTCGAGTTGCAAACTCGACCGATCCATATATGGATCCCAAGAATGATGTTAATCGGTCGAGTTACCAACTCGACCGGTCAACTGCTGACCAAAGTCAAAATTGTGAGTCGGTCGAGTTTTCCAAGAACAAACTTGACCGATCATTTGAACATTGGCTTTTTCTGCCAGTGGATCGGTCGAGTTACTTATGGTGAAACTCGACCGACTGCACTGTATGGAAAACACAGAAAAAGTGGATCAGACCGTGGTAGAGTTGGTGGGATAAAAAATAGAGTTGTTGGGACTCGTAAAATGTCTAGTTTTTGTTCTAAAATGATCCCCCGCTCAAAGGAACACCCCCATCTATAAAAGGGGACCCCTTGGGCTTCAGTCTAAGGTTGCTCACACATGTTATTTCTTGTAATACTTGTCCCTTGCTATAGTTGAGAGTGTTGTATATGCTTGAGCCCCTTTCTCTCTCTTACTTAGAGTGCATTTCGTCCATATAGAGTGAGATTGGTATGATATACAACAACTACCTCCTTGTAAGCTTGTAAAGCTATCCACCTCCACTTCCCAATCCCCTTTCTATAAAGAATCCAAGATTGTGAAGGCTTCTCCAAGTGAAGGAGGAGTTGTTGCTCTTCTTCAAGGTTAAAGAAGGTGTGACGATCTTCTCCAAGTGAAGGAGAAGGCCAAGGAGGAAGATCCAAGGTGTCTGGTGGATAATTCCTCAAGGCAAAAGACTTGGTGCATCAAGGGGAGCTTCTTGAGTAGGCGGCCATCTTGGGTGCATGAGTGGGTAAGCCCTTTTGAGGTAGAAGACCATCTCTTAGATAGGTAAGTCCTTGCTTGTAAGGTTGTTGGCTCCCTTGGCCTTAAAGGGAAGCTGGTTATCCTTGTGCCTTAAGTCTTATAAGTTTGATATAAGAGTGCATTGTCATAGAAATCCTAGAGTTGACCTCTCTAGGTAGTGGATTGACTATCTTCTAGTTAGAAGATTAGGAACCACTCTACATAGCTTGTTAATCTTGCATGATTCAATCTCTATCATCCTTGCTATGTTTATTTAGATATAACTTCAAATTACAATTGGCTATTGCTTTATCTTGATATAATTTGAAGGTCTAACTTATCTTGTGAGAATTTTTGAAGATATATTCACCCCCCTCTAGAGCCCTTAGATCCAACAAGAGTATCTGCAAGAGGTCCTAGCTGATGAGAATAGTGAACATATAGAGGTAGAACTAATGCTAATTTTGGCAACATGGTCTTTTAGGAACAAGCATGGTTTTCTAGGATGAGCTGGTGTTCATACAAATGCTACTTGATAGGTTTCAGAATCTAATCGTTGATTATAGGTGCTATAAGAAGGGGAGTGTTAAATTGCATATTGCACACATGCTAAGAAAGGAGGCTCATTGGAAGGAACCTCCATGAGAGACAGTGAAAGAAAATGTGGATGTTGCATGGTCTACTTGGTCAAGTTGTGGAATTGGGGTGGGCATCATGAACCACTAGGGCAAGTTGCTGACGACAGTGCAGGCATTCATGTCATCTTTCTCATCGGAGATAATGGCAGAAGCACTCACGATGAAGGAATCCGTGCAATTTTTTGTACATCTAGGGTTCGCTACAATCTAGTTTGAGTCGGACACGAGACTCAGTTTTGGGTGATAAGATAAGCTAGTTAAGGAAGAGGACTCGTGGATCTGGCCATTACCAACCTTCTTTGGGCAATGGATAAATCGGAGGTCTTGAACATAAATCATGAATATAAAGAGTGTAACAAGGTTTCTCATGACCTATCTAATGGGGTTGTAGGACTCCATGTAGTACGAGTAATCTAGGGTCCTTTGGATCAGGATATTCTTACACTAGTTAACATAAACTTAAAGTAAGTAATGAAATTATGTTTTCCATCTAAAAAGAGAAGCCAACATAGCACTAGTCATGTTTTGATTGTTATATAAAATCTTCCTCCCTATTTGTGTATGAAAAAAAAGTACATCATGTTGTCCTTGTTGATATCAAGCCCCAAACAACTTCGCAATGAAATTTATGTTTTTATTGAATCTCTTATTGATGACTTAAAGAAACTTTGGGGAGAAGGTGTGATGACCTGTGATTCTTTGCATAGAGATATTTCATTTGCATGGTATGTTATTTTGCAATATAAATGACTTCCAGCATATGGGAACTGGTCTGGATACATTGTAAAAGGATTCAAAGCATGACCTATATGTGAGGATAAAACCAATTTAATACAAATAAAACATAGCAGAAAGACTATATATCTTGGTCATTATAGGTTTCTTCCAAAAGTACATCCTTAATCGAAGGTTGCACAAAGCATTCTATGGATCATATCAGAATAGAGTGCCTCTAAACCTATATTAGGAGAGTTTGTTTATTAAAGAGAAAAAGTATCTATCAAAGAATTTGGTAAAAGATCACAATGTACTATTCTCATATGGAGTGATAAATCTTTATTCAAGAAGATGTCAGTATATTGGGATCTTCCTTATTGGAGTTCATTGGAGGTTAAGCATTGTATCATTGTCATGCATGCTGAGAAAAACGTTTGTGATAGCATCATTGTTACTCTGTTGAATATACCAGGTAAGACTAAATATGACATCAAATCCTAAATGAACTAATGCAAAATGGCTATAGAATTAATAACAGAATTGAACAGTGATAGAAAAATGCATTTACCCCCTGGTTCTTACACTTTATCAAGACATGAGAAGAGAACTTTTTGGGAGTGCTTGCTTAATGTTAAGGTATCATAAGGATACTATTCTAATGTTCGTAGATTGGTATCTATGAAAGATCTAAAGCTAATAGATCTCATGATTGTCACACTATAATGCAAAAAATATTGCTCATGTCTATTTGATCTAACATGTCGAAATATATAAGGTTTGCAATCATTGGTCTTTTTATCTTGTATAATACTCTATGCAAAAAAGTCATTGATCTTGACAATCTTGATAAGTTACAAAGAGAAGTGGTCATTACCCTGTGCCATCTTGAGATATATTTTCCTCCTTCATTCTTTGATATCATGGTACATCTTGTTGGCCATTTGACTAGGGAAGTGAAAATGTTGGATCTCATTCTCTTGCATTGTATGTATCATTTTGAACAATACGTGAGTGTTTTTTAAGGTTATGTTCAAATTTGTTATTGGCCTAAAGGGAGTATTATTGATGGTTTTTTGTCTAGGGAGGTTTTCGATGTTTGCAATGACTTTTGGAGTTGTAATAAAGCTCTTGCCAATGAAAAGAATATTGATCCCTATTCTGGCAAAGGGAATTTAGGAGCACGAGTAGAAGTAACGAGTCATGAGTTGTGGGAACGAGAACACTTGTATGTTTTATACAACATTGATGAAGTGGGTATTTATATCACCGAACATATCAATTTTATCAAGACAAAATATCCTCAAACTTGTTCAATGTGGCTTGATAGAGAGCATAATAGGACATTTATTAGGTGGTTGGAAGATAAAGTATTACGTCAACTATCTCAAACACCATATAATGTTAATGAAAGTATCAAATGGCTCACCTATAAATTAAAAATTAATTTTATGTCCTACGAAGGGTTTGACATAAATTCATTTTTGCATTACACAAAACGTCAAGATGATAAGATTGTCATCTAAAACAGTGGGGTCATCCTTCAAGCAGCTTCATTATATTTTTCTAGTGCAAAGCATAAGAGTCCATGTTAATATAAAATTTCTTATTACGATGTCATTTAAGACGTATGCAAGTTTGACTATAAATATTTTAGAGTTCTCGTCTTTATATTTAATTGGGTTGATAACAACAACGAAGTTGTAGTGGATAAATTCAATTTCATGTTAGTGAATTTTGAAAAGATTGGACAGAAGGGTAAACCATTCATAATGACATCATAGGCGAAGAAAGTATTCTACATCAATGATCATGCAAATGAAAAATGGTCTATCATTCTTCATTGGAAAAGACAGTTCATGGTAGATCCTATTGATGAAGAAGAGTACTATGACAAGTATGACGACTCTAGTCCATTCTTAGTTAGCTTACCAACACCAAATGTTTAAGCTAACACTAACTTATATACTCTTATAGATCATAGAGAAGTATTATTAATTGATCAAAGATTGTGTTCTATTTTTAAAATGATAGGCATGAATTTTACATTCTTTATCACAGTTATGTATGTTTCATATGATACATGTATATTTTACAATGTTATCACTTATATTTCATTCTTTGAGTATTTTTAGTATAACATTCTTAGATGGCGTTCGACTGTGGGGATGAGCATCATGAAGATGTGCACTATGAGAATGAGTCTAGTGTAAGTTGTATGATTTTATTACATAGATGTGCATGTTACATTCTCTATCAAAGTTATATAAGTTACATTTTTTATCACTTATATCTATTTCTTGGCTATTTTAGGATGAACATCCTAAGGAAGTGCATCATGAGGATGTGAATCATGAGGATTTTGTTGGGTCTACTAAGGAGCACCATGAGCAAGCACATAAAAGAGGCATCACCTTGATGAACAAGTTAGTAGCACAAAGGGGTAAAGGACCAAATTTGACTGTTGACTTTGATGATGTAGGCAATCCTATTAGTAAGGATCATAGTACTTTCACACAATATATAGGGGTTATTATTCATAGAAAAGTGGATATAATAATAGAAATCTTGACATAAAGTAGATCCTTCACTGAAAGACTACATATGAAAGGACATAACTGTGAAATATTCTGATTTTTTAAGGTATCACAATTCTATTTTTAAAAATATGTAATTAAGTATATGAATGTTTGCATAAGATCTTCTATTTTGATGAAACTATGCATTGTAGAAAGGTGTTGCAATGTTTTCGGTATATATAAAGGAATTACAGAACAAATCTGACAAGAGAATACATAATGAGTGACAAGAAGAAGAAGCTTACCTCTGAGCAATAGTCCTATCTGGACTCAAAGGTGTGATATGTGTTTGTTGCTTCAAGATAAATTGATGAATTCAAGGTATTTAGCCTCTTCATTTAAAAAATATTCTTATGAATTCATTGTAACATATGTTTTGGAATAACCAAGTTTTACACAATGCTAAAGAAGAAAGGCATGCGAAGAATGTGCACGGACACAACTTGGGTCCACTTGGCTACACAAGGTGTCACCAATAGATCCTAGAATCATCTTCTTTTGAAAAGCCTACTCCAAGTCTATTGAGTTTCTACTACTCATGTACCTTTAGTAAACCATGAGGAGGGGATAGGTGAAAGAACAAATTGATTTAGAGAAATACCCAACCACGCAACCACTGAGGTGGCTTAAGAAATGGTAAAAGTCAACTCTTAAAATGCATGTTCTTTTTTCACCTTGATTGTTATGTTCTACTATCCAATTACTATTGATGATGACATGAGGGAGCTCTACAAGCAAAGAAAGAAAGCAAGTTCATCCCTGAGGGCCAAAGGGATGAATTGATTGTTGCTCTAGGTACTCCAAAACATCATGTCATTGGGTCTAGTGTCGGCATAAGATCCTTTTTTTGGTCATCATAGCATAAATGCAAATCTGCTAAGAAAGGAGGATTGTTACAGGAGTAGGTATAATACATGATTTCAAAGGGAATATACAAAGAAATGGATAGTTTTAGGCTTCTCACTCTCAACCTCCTCACACAGTACATGTGTCGCCCCACTATTCTTACGAGGTGGTCTCCCCTACGATAGGGGTCGTTGGTACTAATTCCTTGGACCCGCTGGATGACATGCACGGTGTAATTTTTTTGATATCAGAGTCTTTCAGATGAAATTATCATATGTTTATGCTTAGGTATATATAACACTATATAAAAATTTATAGGGTTGAGGTCATCCCGTCTTACCTTACTAGAACATGGATTTTAGGTCATTGCACTAGGAAAAGCTTACCCTCCTCTTCGAGGTGACATGATTCATGGTGTTTCCATGCCTACCAGTGTGGTTTGTGTGTCTATCAGGCTTGTCCATAATGCTTGGAAGCATACACCACTTCCATGTGGCAACCCGAAGCATGACACGATAGGTGACGAAGAAGGTGTGTGGTTGCCTGGCCCAAAGCGGGAGTTATCTATTTAGATGTATGCTAAATTTTCATAGCATTTGCGTTTGAGATTCTTTTCTACTTGTAAATATAATTGTCAATTGATATACAAATATATACATATTAAAACACCTAAGAAAACCCCTATAGTTCCTCACCATTTCCTCCTCTACATATTTAATTACCTACTTGGATTGCAAAGTACATATTAGACTCACTAGGTCATAAGTGTAGGGGGGTTGGCAATATGCCAACATGACTTATAAGAAGGGTCGACTATGATGGTCCATATCCAAGAGGACGTTGCAGGTCAAGATCAAGATATTCATGTATTCTTGCTAGATATTATGGAGCTATTTACTTATGATTGGTTGATTACATATGTGATAGAACTTTGGATATGGTGAGATATTATGGGTAAATGGGTAAATACCTTATTCTAGGCTTGTGAATATATATGTTGATATATATATATATATATATATATATTGTAACTACTTATACAGGGTGTGAGAATAGTTCACACTAAACAACATTGTATTTATAGTTCCATCATTGATTGGACATGTAGATAAAGACCCAAAATATATTAGTGATTACTACTCTACCAGATTCATTTATTTTGTTATTGTGGGAAAGTGTGTGATTATAGATCCTTTCAATGTTGGATCTTTGATTATAGTTTTGACTTAATAATTATATTGCATGGTGGAATTTGAGTCTTGTGTTGTTTGCCTTCTTTTCACTTAATAATAAGTATGGAGGCTATTGGTAATAGTCCCTGAAATGCTAACTGCTTATTATCTAGATCTTGTGGGTGACGACGTAGGGAGTGGGGACCACACAATGAAAATGACATTAGTTCTGTAATTAAATTTATAAATGCATCACCATATATTAATGTCTACATCATTACATGACTACTACTAATTTGATTAAATGTACTATTTTAAATTATAAGAGTTCAAAAGCATTCATAAAGGTAAGTGGAAATGTAGATATAAAAATATATTATAAAGTTCGATGAATGTCATGTAGTTTTTCTGACTACAATGCATATATATGCCAACTTTGCTTACTATAATTTATTACCATTTCTCATAATTGTAAATTTATAGTGCCCACTAGAAAATAATAATTAGGCATGTGGATACTACATAATGTTGTATATGGACCTGATTGTCAGAAAAATGAGACCAGACATCCATTGTACACAAAAGATAATATATATAGTCTAGATCATCATAAGTAAATAGTTTCATTTGATTTTAAAAAAATCAAATAAAACCCATAAATTATTTCATTCTCCATTTAGTTGTTTGATACGACAAAGCCCTATACAAATGAAGAGATAGATGAGATATGAGAGGAGCGGCCACACTTCTGCATCAAGGAAGTCGGGTTTGAATTTGATTGGCATAAAATATGAGTTTTCTAAATGTTGATCTTGTTATTTCTATATACATGTGATGATTATGACTTCTTGCAACTTTAAATTTGATGCAAGTGAATTGTTGGTGTATATGTGAATGATGTGTGTATAGATGCATGTGTGTGAATGAATGTGAAGTGGAATACATACAATGAGAATTACATTTGTACATGTCATGAGAATGGAATTGGAGATCATAATTGTATGTCGGTTTCCTAAATTGTGATGTGAATGAGAATGGAACTAAGTGTTGAAGAGAATGGAAATGTATGTGTGTGAATGAATAGTGTATGTGTTTGTTATTGTAGGTTTTGTAGGTATGTTGTCTTGTTGTTAAGATGAACACAGGATGGAGCCTACATTTCTAATAAACTACAAGTTCTGCTTCCTTCTAAATAGCTGGAAAATAGGTATGCAGACCTACTATACAAAAACATTATTGCAACATCACTTTCTAAACAAACCGATGACGATGATATGTGTTGTCAGTTTCGCAACTGAAACTGACAACAAAGGTATCCTTGTGAGTATTTAATTTATAAGTAAGTTTAATGTTGGTTCTATGAACTAAAAATTGATGAAAGATCTATTCTAAAATGGCCATGTCACTCAACATGACCATGCTACCCAACACACAACTACAATGTCAGATGCTAGAAAAAATCAATGATGTAGATCTATGTTGTTGGTTGAGAAACTAAAATTAATGGAATATCTACCCAACATGACTGTGCTACCCAACATGTAAAACGAACCTATTGCCCAACATAGCTGTTCTAGCATCACTCTATGTCGACGATTCTACAAGATGAACATGCGACACAGTAGCCCTTTAGAGTCATATCTTAAGAGATGAACTGAGGACATAGAGTTGTGCCACGACACTAATGTTGCGTTCAATCTTTGATTTCTATTTTCATAGAAACGGACACTAACATTGTGTGATCAGTTGTCCTTTCCCTTAAAACTTACACCGAGGGTCTTTTGTTGTAGTGTCACCCACTTAAGTATCAGTGCAAAACATACATTATATGTCTATTTTAACAGACGCTAAAGGTGGTATATGTACTTGTATATGTAGGGAAATTTTCTCCAGATCTCCCTTAGACCTCATATACCTCTATATATTCCCTACTTGACATTAGGGTTGACTTAGGGTTCTACCATGCATTGGGTTACCGATATGTTATAGGCTTTACAGTGTATCCATCATGATTCATACATTATTTTGAAATAAGGGTTTCTTATGTTGTCAGATGTCATGTCTCATTGACTCATCCTGAACTAGGATATTCTTCAGCTCACATATATTGTGACATAACTCAATTAATTTATAACATATTTATTTACCAAATTCATCCATCAAAACATTCACATGTATATACTGAAATCATGTGTTCAAAACATCAAAATAGAGCATTTTAGCACATATTTTTATTAGGTGGTTGTAAGGACTTACATGCCTCATATACTATATATGAGAACATAATGTATCTCATCCTTTGAGTTTAGATCCTTCTAGATCTTCCAGGGTAATTTTCAAAATTTTAAACCAAAGATATGTTGGATCTAAGGGCTCTAGAAGGGGGGTGAATAGAGCTTCACAAATTCTCATAAAACAAGTTAGACCTTCGAATTATATCAAAGATAAACCATAATGCAAATTGTAATTTGAAGTCCCAACTAAACATACATAGCAATGATGATAGATATTGAATTGCAAGAATAACAGAGCTATGTAGAGTGGTTCCTAAACCTCAAACTAGAGGATAGTCAGTCCACTACCTAGAGAGGTCAACTCTAGGATTTATAAGATATTGCACTATTATATACCAATTATAAGACTTACAAAAGACCTCTCTTTTATGGAACAAGAGTAACCAGATTCCATTTATGGCCAAGGGAGCCAACAACCTTACAAAAAGGGCTTATCTATCCAAGAGAAGGATCTTCAACCTCCAAGGGCTTACCCGCTCATGCAACCAAGCTGACTGCCACCTCCAAGTAGCTTCCCTTGATGCACCAAGTCTTTGGCCTTGAGGAATTACCCACCATTCATCTTGGATCTTCTACCTTGGCCTTCTCCTTCACTCGGAGAAGATCTTTACACCTTCTTCAACCTTGAAGAAGAGCAGCAACTTCACCTTATATTATGACCGCATCTGAGCTAAATTGGTAAACTAGGGTTTACTTGGATGATTGTATGCTTAACTAAGTTGATCATTGTTTAAAGCTTGATTAGTGATGGTTGTTAAATTTTGATGTTTTAAATATAATGAAAATATTTAATCATTATTTGATTCACATAATTAGGGTTTAAGATTTGGAAACCCTAATCGGCCCAAATTAGGGTTTTGATGACATATGAATACAGAATTTGATAAGCATAGTGTCTCACTAAATAATTTTTAGTCTTATATATGTAACTCTGATTGAATTCAAATTTTAATATGGTTTGAATATCTCAATTGTGAACACTATTGAAAAATATAAGAATTTTGGAAGAATGTTCTGACATGTTTGTCGGTCGAGTTTCAAACTCGACAAATCATATTTTTAGATTGATATAGCAGTGAACTATTTGATTTTTAGTTATTTATTGGTAACTCCAAATGATCTGAAATTTTAATTGGAGATCCAAAACTCAATCACAAACACATGTTAAATTTTCATAATTTTTGGACGTGTTTATACCTTACCAATTGACGACTTACGGTAACATTTCTATGACAGGAAATTCAGCTAAAATAAGAGAAAGTATAGTGAGGGATCAATGTGCAATTCACCCAAGTAGCTCAATTGCTCTATATGGTCAACCTAACACACAAGGAGCTCTCATGATTCGTGATTCAATCTAGAGAAATGAAATCCTAGAGAGAGAGGGAGAGTTAAGGTTTGAGAGGAAAAAGTGATGGAGATGTTGATCTAGTGTTTTGCGGTCCGAGGAATGATGAAATCATGTAAGTTTAGCTTCTTTGGATATAGTTTCATGGTGAATCTTCTCTCAGATGTCAATATTCCATCCCTCCCCTTGATTGGATTAGAAATCATATCAAATCAATTCATTTTCTCACTCTTTCTCTCCTAATCTCTAATTCTAGGGTTTCTGAGTTGAAAGGAAGAAGAAAGTGGTGATTGCTAGGGTTTTGATATGGATTCGAGATTTTCAGATATGGGATATGTTTTTAAGCTATTTTAGTCAATTGTACTCAATTAGATGATTTTAATTTATATTCTCGATTTCTACCTAGATGACAATAAATGAAAAGAATTGTTCTTGAATTCAGTTTATAGAATACTTCAATTCATGTTCCAACTATGATCTAAAAATGTTTATATGATGACATGGATATAGATATCCATGTATCTTGAATACTACAAAATTAAGAAGTTTATTGAGAATCTTCTGAAGATCTGAATTTTCAAGTTATTCAGGTGCTTGAACAACATTATAGCTGAAATTTGGATTTATGCTTATATGATCTTACTTATGTTCCTAGTGCATATAATTCTACATGTTTGATATCTTTGATTTGATATATGGACAAACAGAGTTTCTAATTTTCACAATACATATCTTGTGAATAGCAAGTAATCAAGGATGGAAACCCAATCTAGTATGCTTTTACAAGTATACATATCTAATTTAGTAGTAAATGGCTGATTGAAATGATTCATGTGATATTGTGGGATTTTAGCTAAATATTATCTTATATGTATATGTGCTTTGTTTATGAGATTCAAAATTTTTTTAACTCAAATACTTGTCATGAAATGCATATGTTTTTATGTTATTGCAAGTGGAGAGATATGACATGCCCTAGTTAGGTATATTATCGATGCCATGCATAAATGTGAGAAATGTTGAATGAGAATATTTATATTAGTAGACATGATATATGTTTGAATATATGTGCATGAGTAAGGAGAAACCCTAAGAAAGGGGTAAACAATATGTTAAGCATTCAGTTCAATATCATCAATGATTTCAATTCAATAGTCCTGATCAGTATAATCAGTAGTTTTATTGCATGATTCGAGTAAATATCAGTGACAGTTGACATGTACTCTGTATGTTTAAGTATTTCAGTCTGCCTTCCTGCATAACCAATTGAATTTTTAGTATATTATAGTGTTGTTCAATATACTGCTCTGCCAATTTAAGTAAGAAAGTACATGTAATATTTATAAGCTTCAGATGAATGGACTCGGTACCATAGAGATACCAGAGTCAAGAATAAGTATTAGAGAGATACAATAAAGTAAGAGCTTTCCAAGAATAATAAAATAATAAACATAGGTGCCCTAATCATCATAGATTCCCTACGGATGTCTGCACTGTAGGGAGGAAACGATCCACCCTGGCAGCGACCAGTATCCGGGGATCGAAACGCACCCACAGAGCGTGCGGGGAGACGAAGCCCTTGAGAAAGTCTCCTAAGAGAAGATAGGTTACCCAACATGAACCAAAGATCTTAGTGGTAACCCATAGGTACCCACAAAGTATACCAAGATGAGGCCCATCGAGCATCTCAGACCCTCTTCCTGTGTACTCAACCTAGGAGAGGTTTAGTTAAAGGTCAGTTGTAACGACCCTGACCTGGGTTATGAGGTAACCCTATTTGATTTGGATAATAAAGTTTCTTATAACTTTAATATAATCCTCTAAGGTGTTTTGTTATCATGTGAAACACTTATTTTTCAAGTTTGGTCCCGATTGAATGTTGTTTGAGCAATTTTCCTTTGTATTGGGCCAAAGTGCAATTTACCCAAGATGAGGGGTTATATTGCAACATGTCACATGTTGAACATGCCTAAAGTGTTTTATCATCATAAGAGAGATATGTATGCTAAGGGGTGACTTGTGGAAAGCTTAAATTACAAGTTGCATCTTGTTTGAATAATGTTAGTGCATTATGCACCAATTTTGGTACAACTTGTAATTTACCCAAAATGTAGGGTTAATATGCAAATTAATACCTCTAGAGTGTACCTACTCCCTCATAGAATCATTTGGAAGAGATATAAAGAAGGAGACACCATGTTTGAATCATTTATGAATGATGATAGTCTTGGTGATGAAATGACCAAGAAAGGGGTTGAATATGAAACCCTAACTTGAGTTGTATCAAGTTGAAAAGCTTATATATGAGTGCCTATCGGCCAAGGAGCCATAGGACAAGTCTCATATCGTTTTGATAACTCTTGGAAAAGTCCATATCGTGCAAAGCACCTCGAGGAGGTGGGTTGTATCGGTTTACAACTCCCTTGGTAAAGTTGTGACGGGTTGTTAATAAAGTGATGAATTAATTGATATATTTTATTCAAAGGAATAAGTAATGGACGAATTTGCATCTCTAGATGATCCTCAACCGTTTTGAAAGTCAAGATAAATGTTGATGCATGCATGTACACGTGTCATCCATGCATGGACACGTGGCACCTACTAGCTCAAATTGATGACACCTCATTTTGACCCTCCTTCCTGAACAACAAGTATATATACCCCTAGTTTCACCCCTTAGTGCAATATTTAGACCCTTACCACCCTCCTACCATAAGGTATCGTGCATACAGATCCTTTATCATGCAAGAGTGTTGTGGTATTGTGAATGGGCCCTTGGGTATTGCCCGTGGCAAGATCATATCGCCCAAGTAGGGTGATATCGGCCAAGAAGGGTGATATCGGACAAGAAGGGTGATATCGGCCATGAGAGTGAGATATCAGCCACAAGCAAAGTTGTATCATCCAAGAGGAAGTCCATATTGCCCAAGAGTGGTAAGGTGTCGGCCAAGGTGCTAAGGAGCCCAAATCTTAACCCTAAGGTAAGCCATAGTCGTCTTCAAGCTTGAATTAAAGCATGGAATTAGGGTTATGATCTACCTTTCTTTTCTTCTTCACCAATTTATTATCCATGGTGATTCATTAAATATAAAGGAGTTTTGAACGAGCCTTGGACCTTTGATAAGTCATCTTCAACCTTAGGAATGTGGAGCTTTGGAGCTTGGATCTTTGAAGTTGTTCTTAAGGTGGGTTATATAACTTGAACTCAACCATGTTAATATTCTTCACCTAAATTGCTATAATTAGTGAAATACTTTTAATTCCAAAATTTCCTGAAATAGTTTATGAAATTACGAGTTCTAGTAGTTGCTTAGACCTGTTTCCATGAATTATATCAGTTAGAACAAAGGTCTAGAGCTTGAAGAAGATGGTGTCACTTTATAAAAGTGATATCAGGTTCAAGCCTATATACAAGTAGTTCTAACCCGATATGGGTATATCTTGCACAAGATGTTTGCATGATATGTCTTGCACAAGATATTGCATGATATGCTTGCACAAGATTCTTGCACGATAGGAAGTCTAGAATAGACTCCATGTTCAATACAAGGGTTAATTGTATACTTGTAAGTTGACAAGAAACCCTAGTTTGGGTAACCCGATATTAGTGAAGAGTAACAGTGCTATTGCATGATATGATCATTTAATACATCATTGGTACTTAGTATTATGAGGCATACACAGCCTTGCATGACATCATTGCACGACACATGACCTTGCACGACATGGTTGCACGATACATGATCTTGCACGATAGGGTTGCACGATACACAACCCTAGATGATATGGTAGCCCGACATGGCGATGAGTTGATACCCCTTAAACATTAAGGGTGACACATATATGTACCATGTTCCCATCATAATCAACCCTAACCTGACATGGGTGTTGCAACCTAATGTTTGATGGTGTAGCCCAATATGGCTTGGTGCCCTTCACTCCTATCGACTTGTATATCGGGTTGAGCCTGATATTTAAAACCCTAATCCGTCATGGCCAACCCAAGATGGTGAGCCACCCAATATGGTGATTGAATGCATCTCTATCCCGACATGGTGATGGCTTAGTACCTCATGCACGACATGGGTAATACATACAAACACCTTTATCCTAATATGATTGGTGTTCATATACTTCTAGCCCGATATGGTGAGTGCTCATATACCTCCATGTTGACTCAAGGTCAATTAGGTCAATGTTGACTCACGTCTAAATTGACTAAATCCGTGTTTTGATGATGACTAACTATTCCAAATATTGGTGTCTAATGTCTCTACTTGAGTGATTTCAGATTAGGTATAGACACACTCCAAATTCCCTAACTTGCGCATCTCGAACTGGAGAAAAGACAAGTCAAAGTCAATACAAGTGCACGTTTTTGTAATACGATGTAAATCCATTAGAATCATGTTGTAAATCACATGTAATGATTGTATGACTTGTAGTTCAGCTTAAAAAAAATAGGAGCACTTAGATCGAATGTTTAAGCACTCAAAAGCCATTTTCCAAAATTCACAACTAGGTTGTTCATCGGTCGAGTTTTGTGAGGTGCAAACTCGACCGATCCTGATTGGATCTTGAAAATGACTTTTGATCGGTCGAGTTGTGGTTACACAAAACTCGACCGATGGAATACCAGACCAATTCGATTTTCATTGGTCAGTCGAGTTTCCACAGAACAAACTCGATCGATAGTCTGAATATCGGCTTTGTCTTTTACTCTATCGGTCGAGTTACCCTTATAGAAACTCGACCAATTGCACTGTACGGAAAAGTGCATAAAAGTGCTTCTAGCTGTTGTGGAGTTGCAACAAGTGAAAATATATCCGTTGCAAGCCACAAAACGGCTAGTTTTTGTTCTCAAGTGTTCCCAAAGGCTAAGAGGCATCCCCATCTATAAATAAGACCCCTTGGGCTTCATTCCAAGGTTGAGCATTCATTGCAAAACTCTATGTGAGGTTCCTATTCTATAGTTGAGTGCTTCCTACAGCCTCCTCTCTCTCTAAGCTTAATCATTTACTACATCTATTAGAGTGAATAGGAAATCTGTAAGAGAGCTAGTCCTACATGTATATCTTGTGAGGCTCTCACTTCCACAACCTCCCCATCTCTCTTTTCTACAATGAAGATGAAGGTTCTCTCTCTTGTCTAAGAGAGGTAAAGAAGAACAAGGGAAGGCGTCCCTTGGTGGAAGTTTCTCCGAGTGAAGGTGAAGTCAAAGGCGGAAGATCCAAGAAGAGTGGGTAATTCCTACAAGGCTGAAGACTTGTGCAAGAGTAGGTAAGTCCTTAGAAGAAGGCGGAAGACTCCTTGCAAAGTGGGTAAGTCCTTGGTAAGGTTGAAGATTCTTTGTATTGGATAGGTAAGTCCTTTTTTTGGTCATGTATTGTAAGTCTTATGAATGAATATAAGAATGCAATGGTTAGGAAATCCTAGAGGTTGACCTCTCTAGGTAAGTGAACTGACATACTTCTAGTTTGAAGTGTGGAACCAGTCTAAATAGCTTGTCTACTTGTGTTTGCTCAATCTCTCTCATCCTTGCTATGCATGTTTTAGTTGCACTCAAATTACCTATTTAGCAACCTTATCTTATCATATATCTTGAAGGTCTAATGAATTTTGTTTAAGTGCATTCATCTCTATTCACCCCCCTCTAGAGCATCTAATCACCCATCTAGGATCCAACAATTGGTATCAGAGCGGGTCTTCTCCAAGCATACTTCAACATGTAGGAGAATATGGGTGACTACCAAGGAGGGAGATACTCGATCAACCTTCCAATCTTTGATGGGAGCAACTTCCTCTATTGGAGAAGAAGGCTTCAATTCTACATCCAAGGATCAAGTATTGAGATGTGGCAAATGGTGAACAGCCCATACATGCTACCAAAGACAAAGATTGAAGAATGGGATGAAGCTACCTTGAATAAAGCAACCTTGAATGCTAGATCCATGCACATCCTCTATGCCTCCATGACCCCCACCGAGTTCAACTGGATTTCTTCATGTGAAACAACCTATGAGGTATGGAGAAAGTTATGCATCACTTATGAAGGGACATATCAAGTGAAGGAAAGCAAAGTCTACATGCTCAAAGGGCTGCTTGAGAAGTTCAAGATGGGAAAGGAGGAGAGGATATCCAACATGTACTCAAGGCTCAACACCATTGTGAATGGTCTTGCGGTTCTAGGTCATCCTATGTCTAGTGGAGAGATCAACTCAAAGATCCTTAGAACTCTCCCCAAGAGATGGGAACCCAAGGTGACTTCCATTGAAGAAGCAAGGTATCTTAGGGATATTCCTATTGAAGAGCTCATTGGAAATCTACAAGCACATGAAGCCACACTTGACAAGAGGGAGGAAGTAGAAAGACAAGAGGAGAAAGAAGGCTGAAATCAAAGCTCAAATCAAGGCTATTGTTGGTCAAGCTTCTCCATCCTCTCAAGTTGAATATGATGCCATGTACTCCAAGGGTAGATTCTACAAAGGCAAGTCCTCCTCCATCCGCTGCTTCACATGTGGAAAGAAGGGTCACTACAAGGAAGATTGCCCACAAGGAAAATAGACCCATCTTCACAAGAAGAAGGAGAAATGGCACTCAAGCTCAAGTGGCTCCTCCAACTTAAGCTCAAGTGAAGATTCAAGTGAAGGATCAAGCTCAAGCTCTAGTGACGAAGGAGAATGCCATTTTGCTCTTATAGCATCAACAAGTGAGGACTCAAGTGAGGTAAATATAAACTCTTTAGATAAAGAATCTTCGATTGCTATTATTCATGATACTTGTGCCTCTCTTAAGTCTTCTAAAAGGAAAAGGGAAAACGCTTGCTAGAATTATTGATAATTTGCATGTAAAACTAGATGATCTTGAACATGCTAATTCTTGCTTGCTTGATGAAAAAAATTCTTGTCTTAGCCAAGTAGACTCTCTTAAACTTGAAAATTCTAGTTTTCTTGATAAGATTAGATTTCTAGAAGCTCAACCTCTCATGCCTAGTTTTAATGAAGAGCATACTTTAATTGTTGATTCTCTCATGCATGATATTGATGTTCTTAAATCTGAAAACAAGGACAAAGATCATGTTTTGCAAGAATTAGAAATAGAAAATGCCTCCTTGCTTGCTAAAATCAATGTGCATGAATCTTGTTCTAGTTCTACTAGTAGAGAGAATGATGTTGCTGCTCTTCATATTGATAGAGATTCTTATTTAACTAAAGCTCTTTTCTTAGAAAATGATCTTCTGCATGCTAGAGATAATATCAATCATTTTTCTTCTACTATTACTTCTCTTATGCATGATAATGATAGTTTGAGATCTTCTTTGCAAAGATTCTTAGTTGGTAAGAAGATCCTTAATGATATCTTACACCATACTACTAAACAAATTGGTAGACATGGTTTAGGGTATGATAGTAGTCAAAGGAACAACAAAAATAAAGGACCTCTAATCTTCCATGGAGAATTCTCTAGTTTCAAGACTATGGGCACATGCAACTATTGCAATGAAATTGGTTATTATTCTACTTGTTGTCCTTTTAGGAAAGCACTCAAGAGAAATAGGACTTGGGTTGCTAAACTAACTCCTCCGGACCCAAAAACATGATTGGGGACCATTTCATCTTTCTTCTTTTAGGTACTTGCAAATGGATTGACTTGAGCTATTGAATTGCAAATTGACTTGTCAATCCATATGAAAGAAGAAAGGTGAGATGTGTAGAGGGTGCAACAAGTGGAAAAGGAATGGTAAGAACAAAGGTAAATGTTTTATTGCTTATAACCATTTCTAACTTGTTTTGTCAAGTTAGTGTGCACTATACATATGGTTTTTGAGTTAAAAGTGGTATTTTGTGTTTCTCTTCACACTCTTGCTCAAAAATTGTTTCTAATGCTTCTATAGTGCATTACTAACTTGATTAGACATGTTTGGATATGGTTTATATGTTTTAGCATGCCTTTAAATATGTTTTTATGAAATATATGTGCTTTTTGACAGCTGATATGTCGGTCGAGTTTGCCCTGTTTGAAACTCGACCGATAGACACCAATGGGTGTTTCCAACAATTGTCATCGATCGAGTTGTCAATGCACAGAACTCAACCGATAACACTGTGCACAGAATATACATTTGGTTTATTGAATGAGAATTTCCCTCTCAACTAGATTTTCTCAACCAATAGCCCTATTCTTTGGTACTCCTTTGGTACCTTCATATATGCATATTTCCATGTTCTAAATTGTCTATCTTGCTTACAAATCTATCTTTCAAATTGCTCTAAATTGTTATATCTATATCTTGAAATTACTTGCTTTGAGTTGTCTTGCAGGTTTTGATGATGATCACTTTGGATCTCTTGGTTGTGTCTAAAATTGCTTCTGTTGTGCTCTATCTAGGTGTATATCTTGTTTTGATACAACCTTGAGGTTCTTAGTGGTAATTATCTTTTGGTAAGGATGAATATTTGTATGTGAGTTATATCCTTTCATGCTTCTAAAATTGCATATCTCTTTGTTTGGATATATATCTACATCTACTCATATCTTGCTTTATCTTGTGTATCTTTTGGTATCTCTTGCCATGATCTAGATCCTACTAGTAGTCCTAACTTGTGATAGCATCTACTAGTAGTTCACATGCATGTAGTTCTAACCATGTTTATAACTGGCATCTTTACTCATCTATATGCTATGCTTGTATCTTGTCTCATACATGCTCAAGATTGTGCCTTGAATTGCATATCTACTATCTTGAGTTGCTTGCATAACATTGTGATGTAGGGTACATAGATCTACATTATATGTAGAATTGGAGTATTTTTGGATTTTATGTAGATTTTGCTCAAGTTTTAGTTTTTGGTAAAAGACTAGTGCTTTTCATGCAGAAACAACCTTCTGAGCAAGACTCATCGCTGTGTGATGAGCTCTGGCGGTTTTTGGTCAAAATCTGTCATCTTGAGGGTCAAAATTATGTTTTATTGTTTTTCTGCAGCACTTTATCTTGCATTTTTGGGTTGTTCAAGTATATGCTTTAACTTGCTTTTCTTTCTATGCTTGGACAAGCCCCTATATGTGCTCTTCTACTCTCCTTATATATATTTGTGTTATCTCCTTTCTCTTTAACAAGCGATGTTTCTTATTTCTTCATAACCCCACTTTTTGAAATGACAAAAGGGGAGAAAAGTATGTCTTCTTTTTAAAAGAGGAAGAAGGCATGTCTTACATGAAGAGGAGAAGCATGTTCATGTAAAGGGAGAAGGTAAAGTGGAGAAGACATATATGTGTAGAACATATATGAGTAGAAGACATAGTACTCTATAAATGTTATGAAAGCTAACCATGCAGGAGAAATAGCATCAATTGAGGGGGAGTATGAAAACTCCATGTTCATCAATTGAGGGGGAGCATATGAACTCCATTCTATTGAAAACCCTAGGTTTCTTCGAAGGTATGATTTTACTTGAAAGCTTTCAATAGATTTATGGAATGGTTTGTCATCTTCAAAAAGGGGGAGAATGTTGACTCAAGTTCAATTAGGTCAATGTTGACTCACGTCTAAATTGACTAAACCCGTGTTTTGATGATGACTAACCATTCCACATATTGGTTTCTAATGTCTCTACTTGAGTGATTTCAGATTAGGTATAGACACACTCCAAATGCCCTAACTTGCGCATCTCAAATTGGAGAAAAGACAAGTCAAAGTCAATACAAGTGCACATTTTTGTAATACAATGTAAATCCATTAGAATCATGTTGTAAATCACTTGTAATGATTGTATGACTGTAATTAAGCTAAGAAAAAATCAGGAGCACTTAGATCGAATGTTTAAGCACTCAAAAGCCATTTTCCAAAATTCACAATCAGGTTGTTCATCGGTCGAGTTTTGTGAGGTGCAAACTCGACTGATCCTGATTGGATCTTGAAAATGACTTTTGATCGGTCGAGTTGTGGTTACATAGAACTCGACCGATGGAATACCAGACCAATTCAATTTTCATTGGTCGGTCGAGTTTCCACAGAACAAACTCGGCCGATGGTCTAAATATCGGCTTTGTCTTTTACTCTATCGGTCGAGTTACCCTTATAGAAACTCAACCGATAGCACTGTACGGAAAAGTGCAGAAAAGTGCTTCTAGCCGTTGTGGAGTTGCGACAAGTGAAAATATATCCATTGCAAGCCACAAAATGGCTAGTTTTCGTTCTCAAGTGTTCCCAAAGGCTAAGAGGCATCCCCAGCTATAAATAGGACCCCTTGGGCTTCATTCCAAGGTTGAGCATTCATTGCAAAACTCTATGTGAGGTTCCTCTTCTATATTTGAGTGCTTCCTACAGCCTCCTCTCTCTCTCTAAGCTAAATCACTTGCTACATCTATTAGAGTGAGTAGGAAATCTGTAAGAGAGCTAGTCCTACATGTATATCTTGTGAGGCTCTCACTTCCACCACCTGCCCATCTCTCTTTTCTACAATGAAGATGAAGGTTCTCTCTCTTATCTAAGAGAGGTGAAGAAGAATAAGGGAAGGTGTCCCTTGGTGGAAGCTTCTCCGAGTGAAGGTGAAGTCAAAGGCGGAAGATCCAAGAAGAGTGGGTAATTCCTACAAGGCTGAAGACTTGTGTAAGAGTAGGTAAGTCCTTAGAAGAAGGCGGAAGACTCCTTGAAAAGTGGGTAAGTCCTTGGTAAGGTTGAAGACTCTTTGTATTGGATAGGTAAGTCCTTTGTTTGGTCATGTATTGTAAGTCTTATGAATGAATATAAGAATGCAATGGTTAGGAAATCGTATAGGTTGACCTCTCTAGGTAAGTGGACTGACATACTTCTAGTTTGAAGTGTGGAACCACTCTAAATAGCTTGTCTACTTGTGTTTGCTCAATCTCTCTCATCCTTGCTATGCATGTTTTAGTTGCACTCAAATTACCTGTTTAGCAACCTTATCTTATCATATATCTTGAAGGTCTAATGAATTTTGTTTAAGTGCATTCAGCTCTATTCACCCCCCCTCTAGAGCATCTAATCACCCATCTAGGATCCAACACTCCAACCCAATATGGTGGTGTCTATACACCTACAACCTGATATGATGAACATATGCACACCTCTAACCCGAGACACCTTGTAAAGGTGAGAGTAAGACACTCTTAGAAGTGATGAGTAAGACACTCTTAGAAGTGATGAGTGAAACACCAAGTAATGGTGTGGCTAATACCTTGATAGGTGAAACACCTAAAGTTATTGATAATGGACAACTTTATATCAACAATGCTTCAATCTGAGATAAGTCCATATCAATTGATGATGATTGGACAACTCAAATATGTAACCAATACACTACATGATAAATGTAATGAGTTAGTGCATAAACTATTAGGATGGGAAATACCCTAGTACAAGATAATTGATGAATTTAAGTAAGTTAAAAGTGATAAGGGAAGTGATACACCAAAGCATGATAAATATCACATCCAACATCTTAAGTTTGATACACCTTTATGCACCTTAAATCCAATATACTTGGATGAGTAACACATGAAGTGTGTTTTGTCAGTTGTTACATTGAGATGTAATGAGATTAATGCACTTTGATAAGTGTAGGCTAACATACCTTGAGAACGGGTTAATACAAGTTAATAAAGTATGATGTAATCATATTCTGGTAAGGATGAGAGAGAAACTGATACGTTGTGATGATAATCATTTAATGATAGATGATGAGAAATAAATAATTATGATTGAATACTTATGATATCAATGTATGCTCCTAGATGTGTGGAGTAGTGAATTAGGGTTTCGATTAATAATATGAACATGAAACCCTATTCGGCTATAAAGGGAAACCCTAACCCTAATGATGGGAAGGTTGTAATACTCTTATTGTATAAGACTTGTAAGGCATGTTAAATACTTGTATAAAAAGTATAATGATTAAGGGCCTTGTGAGCCATGTGATCACTTGTTTCCTAGTGAGAGGTAACAATATGTTTAATGGGCCTTGTGAGCCATGTGAGATGCTTGTGCAACAAGTATCATGTATACCTTGGTCTAAGGACCTAGAGGTAATAGTTACCTGGTAAGTGGTAACAGTGTTTTGTGATGAACTAAGGGTTTGAATACCCAGATTTAGTAATCATGATGATGATAATGTTGAGGGATGTGAATTCCCAGTAATGAGATAAGGGATTGAGATCCTAAATGTTATATAAAGTTTTAAAAAGTACTTGAAAGATGTATTACACTTTTTTTGTAGAATTTGTCATAATAATTCACGTTTGAAAACTTGACTGATGCTAAAATAATATGGTAACTCAATTAATTAAGTGGAATCTTATAACGTAGAGCCCTGACCATAGATCCATCAGCGTCAGTAAATTGCTAAATGGTGAAATAGGTTTTCCCATGGGATCTCCTGGAGATTGCATATTTTTTAATATGTGGGGGTGATGGGTGAAAATATTTGTATGCCCCGAATGAAGATTGATGGTAGATAAACATGAAATCTCTCAATCCTTCATTATATAGTTGGGATTCGATGTAGATAAACATGAAATCTATTGACCCTTCTTCAGGTTGATGGTAGATAAATGCAAGATCTCTTAATCCTGACGAGAGTGCAGCTGACCCTACAACTCTATAGTGAAGTTGCCAGTATACCCTGGAAAGCTAGTTAGCACTAGACATAGTCCAGCTCATTTTCTCACACTGACCGAGACAATATGACGTCATGGTAGTCGGCTCTCCCATTGACCTTGTATGGTACCGATTTTGACTTCGCAGTGGTCAGTTGGAGTATGAGCGGTATACCTCATCTCCTCAGGGCATAAGTGTGATTGTAAAATGTAATCAGCCGTGTAGCATATTTGTTTAAGGATTGAATACGGAATTCATTGGCTGATGTTATATTTCTCTTATACATCTTAATCGCATAGATGTTATGCATGTTCTTCATATTCATTATAGAATGAATAGATGGTTTACTATTTTATCATATATAGCTACAATGCTTCAGAAGATGATATTGCTCTACTCTACTTAAACAATGATTAAATCTTGCTTATTAATATAAAAGAACCTATGCTCAGTTATAAATGCTAAATATATGATAATAATATGGTTGGCAGAGAGTTATATCTCTCGTTGGGACAATTGTCTCACCCCGTGGGATCCACAATTCTTTAGGTGGATGTGCACGAGGCGATGGAGACCTTGCTGCAGAGGAGAAACAACAGCTGAGGCAGCGGTGACAACTCAGGTTGAGTGTACTTCTTGTCTTGTCTTGTAGATAGAAGTCGGATGTGTCGTCTCTGTACTCTCAGGTCCTTGGAGTTGGTTCGCACTGGTTTCATGAATAATCTGAGATTTTAGCTTGAATGCCTCAAGGTTTTATGTTTCTTCAGTATGTGTTTTGATAGAGAAACTGTGATATGTTATCCTCGAGAAGAGATGGTACAATGTATGTATAATGTGAACAATTATGTATATAAAGTTTTGGTTATGCCTTAAAGAGTTTTCCTAGAAATGGATCTCTTTGCAAAATGGTTTTAATTTTTAGTGATTCTTATTCATCCGCTGTTTATGTTTATTCCGCTTAATTAATGATGATTTGTGTTACGACCCCACCTCCCGATAACCCCCAATTAAGGGAGACAGAGAGGTCGAAGCCGCACCCATGACTTCCGGATCAAAGGTTCGGCAATTAACCAAGAATAATTATCAAATTTTAACATACTATACTGAAAGCTGTAAGAAAATAAATTTTTGCATACCTTTTGAAAACTTGGAAATCTAAACTTCTATCCACACCGATACTAATCTATCTAATCCTCCTTTGCACTTTAATTCTCATTTAGTATCACATGTGCCACTTTACTGTTTGTTCTTTTTATTGTACCTAAAACGCCGACAAACAAAACGTCGGTCAGCCAAAGCTGGTATGTGGGGGAAACAATAAACATGCAACTATGATAACAATGTAATCATTCAATTACTTATTTAACACCCAATATTACATTTTAGATATAACTCCGTGATCCAAGAGTACCCTATCCTCTGTGTTGTCCCCATTAAACCCCTCATGATCCACCTATAAGTGAACCAGTTTCTAGGGTTGAGTCACATGGCACTACTCGTAAGTAGACCACTCCTTAACTCAGGATTTACTAAAGGGTTTCATGGCACTACACGTAGGTAGCCCAGTTTCTAACTCACGGTAACCTAGACCTTACTCTAGGATTACCCCTTTTTTAGCCTTTTCAAAGTAATAGAGGTGGACCCGGATCTAGCCAGTTATATATGCACATTTATAGTGATAATCATAGTCACTTTATAGTTGCATGAAATAAATAAACATCCAACGGTTTAGTTGCATTCAATTCAATTAAACATCCTAGAATCCATCGGGAAACTAAAGCGATTATTCATAATCGTAACCACATACCTTTAATTGCAGTTTTCAAGACAGATTCAAATTATGAAGAGTAACCCAATCAACAAGCAATGATGAACAGAAATCCTGAAATAAAAGTACCAATTCCTTTTATTAATAATTATCCAATTTCATTATACCATTTATGTTACAACCCCACCTCCCGATAACCCCCAATTAAGGGAGACCAAGAGGTTGAGCCGCACCCATTAATCCCGGATCAAAGGTTCGACATATAACCATAAACAATTATTAAATTCTAACAAACTATACTGAAAATGGTAATAAAATTTTTCTTTGCATACCTTTTGAAAACTTGGATCTCTAAACTTCTATTCACACTGATACTAATCTATCTAATCCTCCTTTGTACTTTAATTCTCTTTTAGTATCACATGTGCCACTTTACTGTTTGTTCTTTTCATTGAACCTAAAACGCCGAAAAACAAAACGTCGGTCAGCCGAAGCTGGTATGTGGGGGAAATAGATAATCATGCAACTATGATAACCATGTAATCATACAATTAATTATTTAACAACCAAGATTACGTTTTAAGCCAAACTACTCAATCCATACCTATCCACAACTCTGTGTTGTCCCTGTAAGGACTTATATGGTACCTCTATAAAGGTGACTTGATGGACCTACCCTCTAGGCAGCCAAAGTCTTTCATGACCTGATGGACCTACCCTCTAGGTAGCCATGTACTAGGTCAGCCATTACGACACAGAGGGGATTAACGATTGAGCTAGAAGGCATATACATTATATGATAGTCATAGTCTCTTTATAATTGCAAGAAATAAATAAACATTCAACAGTTTAGTTGCATTCAATGCGATTAAACATCTGGGAATCCATCAAAAAACCTAAAGCGGTTATTCATAATCGTAACCACATACCTGATCCATAGTAACTTGATGTCCATGCATTAACATTCAACACAGTTAACAAGCAATCAACAATATCCTAGAAATAATGCATAACATTCAAGTGTCATTGTTTTATTCAAAACATCCTCAAGATCAACTTGGATTCCACCTTATGATTTCTAGGCCAACTTTAGGGTTTTATTAGGGTTTTAGTCTTCATTATGCATTTATCACTTTTAATGCTCTTTTAGTTCACAAACTTTAATTTCTGCATCATAGGCACAATTGAATGTCAATTAAGTCTAATATGTTTCTTTTACACTAAAACTATTTTATTTATTCTTTTAGGTCATATTCAAAACATTAAGGCTAATTATCATCTTTGGTTTCTTTCAAATTGACAAATCATATTTCATTATAGTTCAACTCACATACATGAACCTTATTTATCACTATTTCCACTTTTATACACTAGGAAACACTAATTATCCAAATAATTCACATTAAACATCTTTGGTACTCAATTTATCTTCAAATCATCATATCTCTATTTTATTCTTCGATTTGTACAATTAAAACCATTAGAATTCATATCAACATAAATTAGGGTTTCTAATCCCATTAAGGCATATTCATGAACATAGAACCCTAAATTAAACCAACTATATAAAAAGATCATCTTTTTAAATCCTATTTTCACTTTTATTAACAACATGTTAATATCATCTTAAATTATCCATCTATCATCAAATCTAAGGATTTTTCCTTAATTGAATCATTAAAGATGATGACTTTATGCCCTTTTAAATTCCATGCATATTTAAGCACATAAACCCTAAATTAGACTAATCATGTGCAAAGTTCTTCCTTTTTGAACTCAATGTTCCTTTTTTACATTTAACAGATTAATATCAACTCTAAAGATCCATTAAACCCTATTAATCACTTTAATCATATCAAAGTAGGGTTTCATTAATCATCATTATGTTAAAGTTGATCAATTACACTACTTTTCCAATTGTAAGAGGAATTGGCTTATAAACATATTTTATTTAGATTCCTCACGTCTTTCTGATCAACTTTCATATATAAACTTTTGTCATCTGAGCTACGAATATTTTACTACGATTTTTGCAATAAAAACTTACTTGGACCAATCTGGAGATGCCACGTAGCCAACTCCATGCAAAGCGGCTTGTTGGAATTAGAAATGAATGACGTTTTTGCCCTCCACTTAAGTGAGTCGACGCTTTATACCCTGGGGGTATATCTGTCCAATTGGCCAATAGGTTGTCTTCAACCTCGGGTTGCTCCTGTTTCCGTCGAGTGCAGCCCTAGGCGCGACTTTAGGCAGTCGTTTCTCTCTCCCTCGATCCTCATCGGCTGCCTCCACCCCACGCCCTAGCTCCGCCGCCTTCATCCGCACCTGGGGCACCGCCCAGTGCATGGTCTACGTGGCGAAGTCAGGAGCAACAGGCATGTGTCTTGCATCCCTTGCTGCCGCCAACCGGCCGCTATTATACCTTCGTCAGGGCACAGCTATGCCTCCTTGCCTCCGTTCTGTCATCGAGACACTTGCAGCTTCCTTCGTAGCCCTATCTCGGCTCCCTGATTCCTTAGGATCGCGTGGCTTCCCTCTACTAGGGTTTAGAACCAAAACGATGAAGAAACAAGAGAAGTATGTGGGATCTCTTTCCTGAACTCGGTCCCAGATCCTACCCCTCATATAGGGGAGGGTATCCATGCCCCAAGATGAGCATACCAAGGGAAACATGCCCCTTTCTAATAGGAATGGGATTCCTTCTTGAAAAAGCTTGTTTCTTTCTCTCTCTCATAATTCTTTAATCTTCTTTATTCATTAGATATTAGGAATTCGAGAATCCCCTTTCCCTTTCTCTTTATTCTTGAATTTTAACTTATTAGCCACAAAATTATAGTTTCCTTTAGTAGAAAATACTTTCTTCTTAACAAAACCACATAATTCATTAATTATGTATTACATTATTCCGTTATTTTTGCTTTATTAGTATTTTCTCTTTCCTCTTTCTTCGTTGGGACTCCTTGGATCCCAAGAAACTCAAATAATTCGAAATTCTTTTTATTGGATACCTATTATCCTTCTAGATGCATCATTATGCATTATTTCCCATTATCTTGTTTATTTCTCATTTAATTATCTCTTTTTGAGGATTTCTTTTTATTTCTCTCTTATTTTCCTCATTGGCATTCCTTTTAATATTAGCAACCTCATGGATACGAAAATTCCCCAAGAAATCTCATTTATGCCTCTTTCCACTCATTTTCCACTTTTTATCATCATTTTCAATTTATTTTTTTAATAAATAAATACTTAATTAAACTTTTCTTTTCTTATTGCTCTCTTTTTAGAACCTTGGACTCCTTGGTACCCAAGGAACCCAAGAGGCACGAAATCCTCTTTGGATTTGCCTTCTAGAGGTTTCTACATATTCCTTTTCTCGAAAATTCAATTATCCATTTACTATTTGAATTTCCTTGTTATTGGGCCCAATAGCCAAAATAGCCCACAAAGCAACCAATCAAGGCTATTGTGAAAGGAATCCATTTACTCAAAACAAATCATATCATTATTTGTTCAATTATCTTTAATATGAGAAATTGTATTTCTCACCAATTGAACCCAAAAATTGGGGTTGTAACATCCTTCCCCTCTTATAGGAATTTTGTCCTCAAAATTCAGGCAAGAAAACAAACAATTCAGGATAAGACTTTTCCATGTCCATCATTGGCCCCTATGTGGCTTTTCCGTACTCATGGCGTTTCCAAAGAACCTTTATCATCACATATTCTTTTCTCTGAGTTCTTTCATCCTGGCGTCTATAAACTACACAGGTGACTCAGGCCATTTCAGCCTCCCTTGGGGCTCACTAGGTTCATTGCTCAGCACATGGTCGGGGTACCTCACATAGTGCTCTACATTGGACACATGAAAAACATCCCATATTACTTTATCCTGAGGGGTAGGGTCAAATCCTAACCATCTCCACCCATCCATCTCTAATGGACCCATGTATCGGGGACTCAGCTTTCTCAGATGCAGCTCAGAGGGGTCGGATTTTCATATAACATAATCTCCCACAGTGTACTGCATGTCAGTCTACTTTGCATCTGCTCACGACTCTCATCGTCTCTAGGCTCCTTTCAGCCTTTTCTCAATCAAAGTGACTTCTTCTACACACACTGGGGCCCTTTTCTAACCATCATGTGGTCCTTTTCTAATCAGCATGTGGCCCGTTTCACCAACATCACCTTGCTGAAGTGGTGACCGACACAACCTCCTTTACAGAGCTTCATATAAAACCCAATACTGGCTATGGTGATCAATGTCACATCTTTCATAGGACAAGAACTATCTCTAGATATCACCCTGAACGAGCACACATGCTCTCATCAGACCCTTTAGTCTGGATCTTACTAACATTGAGTTTTCATGTACCTACTTCCACTTTATGGAAGCGAGCCTTTAGGTCAAACTCAAGAATCCTTTGAACTTGCTTCATGGTGTAATTGAACCATCTTTCTCATGGGTAGTTCAACTGGATATGTCCCTTAACCGAACTCTTCCTTTCTCATATTATTTAGGTAAGGCGACCTACCATAACCCACATTGTATCTCGACCTTCTTTGGCCCATGGAAGACCCATCACCACATCCTTAGAGTTGAGCTCTCATTCCCTCTCAGGGATTCTTTTGTCCTCCATATCGATACACTGGGTTACTGGGGTTCATCCTTTGCCTCCTGGCTTGCATGGCCATAATCCACATGCAACCTCATCTTAAGCATCTAATGTGCTATTGCCCTTTTCCCTGGTGTATCATGATTTCCTGTATGTCATGATTCTTTCAAGATCGATTCCTTCGAAACCCTAAACCACTCTTATCAGGGTTTCATCACCTTCTTTTCCAAAGAAGTGCACTTGAGGTTCTACCACCATTCTTTCATTGCATCAAGGACTAGACTGACTAACCAAACAACCATAACTTCTCAACGAAACTCGTTATATCTGAGTGTTATCCAAACACCTCTCCTTTTCAAACTTAGGGTTAGCCAAACAACCTCTTCTAACTTCTAGTCAAACAAGTCTTAACCAGAACATTCATTACCACCTCTCATCCTTAGGTACTAGGTAACATTGAAGACATACACTTCCATGTATTTCACTTATTATATTACCTCAAACTCCAGGTCTATCTCTATTGAGAACACTCTCAGATTTCATCATCATCGTGACCAAACTCAACCTGGTATAACTTGTAAGTTCTACATAGCTCATCATAGAAACTTCCTCATAAGGGGACTACCTCATTCCTCTTAGTGTTTGCAAGCCATCCATCATTCATTCACTTTACCATGGTAAGATATCTTCTCTATCCCCATTTCTCGTGGCAACGCTCCAATCTACATCATCTCTTATCCTTGGTGTATGACATGCATAATGTCCTATCTCTCACCCCCATAACAAGAGGAAATAAGCATTTGGTTGCAGTCCAAATACAGATTTCTTCCTATTCCAAGAGTATAGATGGTACATCCCACCTTGCCAATAAACCTTTAAATCTAAGTTGCAACGTGCCACATATGTCTCTTCATCACAAACATCATGATATCAAACTAGTCTTGAACCTACTGAGGTTTCTATCCTTGGTCATCTCCTCTAGGTCTATAGGGTACTGACTCTTTTGGGGTCATCCCTCTTCCCTCATGCATCAAGAGAGTTCCCTACTCATCTGCCCTTTGGGTCCCATGAGTTCATGAAGGTGATCAATCTCCTAACCCATGACCCTCAGACAATGATAGTTGTTACCTCCCGACCCTATGGTTATGTGCAACTGGGGAATTAGGCAATTCCTACTTTCATCGGTCTTATCCCTACCTGACCCTAGGATAGACTTAGGATTCTCCATTACAGTACATGTTCACTTAGAACCTTACCCAAGTCTTCATCATCTCTCTTTCTACATTCATGGGTTGGCTCCCATCCGTTCATAGGCATCATGGCAACCTGCCTACCTTGGTCAAGCCCCATACTGTTTACCCCCATGGTAACACATTCACATGCAATAGAGATGGATATCTATGGGTCTACAGGTTCATTCTCATACCATGTACCTTTCACTTAGCTTCTCAAGATCCTATGAGACCTCTTTAGGTTACCTTGAACCAACAAAACTGATATACACCCTTCCAAAGGGGTCCCTCTTCCAAGATGGGAGGAAAACTATCTCTAAGGTCACAAAAGCTCTTAGGTCTAGGGTTTACATCCCCACGAGCCTACTTAACCCTAGCAAACCATTAAGGCACAAGAAGATCACTTACTGTACCATACTAGGTCATACTTATCCTTCTTTCCTCGATGTTGGATCAAGATCAAACTTTCCCTTTATCATCAACCTAGTTGTGAGGGGTTATAAGGAACTCAACTTCTATAGGGACACATCAACCTTAAACTTAAGGGGCTTCCCCTTTTGAGCCTTAGGTACACTACTTCCCCTCTTAGGCCTAGGAACCCTAGGTTTACTTGTAGGTGTTCAACTGCATGCCCCATCTCCTAACCACGAACCAAGCAGGCAAAAGGCATGACATGCACTTCTTGTCATCCTTCAACTCGAGCAACACTTAGAGTTGGATCCTCCTTAAGGACAACCAACAAGGTACAAGGCCTCGGAACCTGTTCACTAAACCTCTACAGAACATCTTCTTCCTTTCTCAGAAGGTAAACACTTATACCCTAGGCACATAGGTGCCAGAAACCTCATCCTTCCTCTAGGTTTGGTACCTCTAAAGACAACCAAGGTATCATCAACTTTCAGGGATTGATAATGAGAAAACCACTATCATCCATTGTTCAGGGGTTTAGGCTTCCAACCTTCTTGCTGGGTTTCTGCTCTCTCTATAGCTAACCCTACATCCAACCTCACCATTAGAGGTCCTTTCTTCATGAAGGATCATCCTCAAAAACATGCTCTATGTGGGTGAAACCTAAGTTCGAACTTATGGTTGCTCAAGATCATCCAGGGTTTCATCCTACTGTCGACATTATGACGTGCCCTAGGTGCTAGCTATGCCTTACTTGCCCAAGCCCATAAGGTTTCTATGGTCCTTCGTTAACATCATCATCCAAGGAGCTATCCTTTACCTTAACATGTACGACCCTTCCCAGGGTTGGGTTGTCAAAGGTGCTAGGTCACCCATAGGTCATATGGCATCCCAAAGGCATGTCTCTTCAACCACCTGGTCCAACTCATCTCTTTCTAACCATCACTTAGGGTTAGGGTTAGCATCATCCTTAGAGGATGTGCTAGGTCTCTACTTGAAATGGAGATCTCTATATCCAAGACTAACTTATCCTCCTGACAAGAAGGTCTAGCCTCAGGACTCTTCTGAGGACATGACAACTGATGTCATACGACCTAAGCATGTATCTATTATTTATTTTGCGCTTAATCTATTAAGCTTATGTCCATGACATCTTATTTACATGCCTTTCATTAATTTAGTGGAGGATTCCTTAAACCTTATTAACCTTACTCATACCTCAAGAGGGTGAGGAGAAGAAAGAAAACCCTAATCCTTTAGGTCCTTATCATAATTTTGTGATGAGAAGGGATGAATAAGATGAGAAGTCCTAAAGGTATCTTATTTCGATTCATACCCTAAGACTTTGGCCAGGTGGTCACACGGGTCCGGGAGTCCTCGTATTCCGACTAGCAGTGTGGAGGAAAATCTTGCTAGCCCCCGGTCATGATCCCTTTCTAGACACCTCTGTCTTTCGGATACTCCTCTAATAACTCCCTTGGGCTCTATGGAGTTTGTAAAATTTAATAATTATTAATGGTTAACTGAGGAACCTAAGCTCTGATACCAAATGTTATGACCCCACCTCCCGATAACCCCCAATTAAGGGAGACCAAGAGGTTGAGCCGCACCCATTAATCTCGGATCAAAGGTTCGACATATAACGATAAACAATTATTAAATTCTAACAGACTATACTGAAAATGGTAATAAAAAATTTCTTTACATACCTTTTGAAAACTTGGATCTCTAAACTTCTATTCACACCGATACTAATCTATCTAATCCTCCTTTGTACTTGAATTCTCTTTTAGTATCGCATGTGCCACTTTACTGTTTGTTCTTTTCATTGAACCTAAAACGCCGACAAACAAAACGTCGGTCAGCCGAAGCTGGTATGTGGGGGAAATAGATAATCATGCAACTATGATAACCACGTAATCATACAATTAATTATTTAACAACCAAGATTACATTTTAAGCCAAACTACTCAATCCATACCTATCCACAACTCTGTGTTGTCCCTGTAAGGACTTATATGGTACCTCTATAAAGGTGACTTGATGGACCTACCCTCTAGGCAGCCAAAGTCTTTCATGACCTGATGGACCTACCCTCTAGGTAGCCATGTACTAGGTCAGCCATTACGACACAGAGGGGATTAATGATTGAGCTAGAAGGCATATACATTATATGATAGTCATAGTCACTTTATAATTGCAAGAAATAAATAAACATTCAACAGTTTAGTTGCATTCAATGTGATTAAACATCTGGGAATCCATCGGAAAACCTAAAGCGGTTATTCATAATCATAACCACATACCTGATCCTTAGTAACTTGATGTCCATGCATTAACATTCAACACAGTTAACAAGCAATCAACAATATCCTAGAAATAATGCAAAACATTCAAGTGTCATTGTTTTATTCAAAACATCCTCAAGATCAACTTGGATTCCACCTTATGATTTCTAGGCTAACTTTAGGGTTTTAGCCTTCATTATGCATTTATCACTTTTAATGCTCTTTTAGTTCACAAACTTTAATTTCTGCATCATAGGCACAATTGAATGTCAATTAAGTCTAATATGTTTCTTTTACACTAAAACTATTTTATTTATTCTTTTAGGTCATATTCAAAACATTAAGGCTAATTATCATCTTTGGTTTCTTTCAAATTGACAAATCATATTTCATTATAGTTCAACTCACATACATGAACCTTATTTATCACTATTTCCACTTTTATACCCTACGAAACACTAATTATCCAAATAATTCACATTAAAGATCTTTGGTACTCAATTTATCTTCGAATCATCATATCTCTATTTTATTCTTCGATTTGTACAATTAAAACCATTAGAATTCATATCAACATAAATTAGGGTTTCTAATCCCATTAAGGCATATTCATGAACATAGAACCCTAAATTAAACCAACTATATAAAAAGATCATCTTTTTAAATCCTATTTTCACTTTTATTAACAACAGGTTAATATCAGCTTGAATTATCCATCTATCATCAAATCTAAGGATTTTTCCTTAATTGAATCATTAAAGATGATGACTTTATGCCCTTTTAAATTCCATGCATATTTAAGCACATAAACTCTAAATTAGATTAATCATGCACAAAGTTCTTCCTTTTTGAACTCAATGTTCCTTTTTACATTTAACAGATTAATATCAACTCTAAAGATCCATTAAACCCTATTAATCACTTTAATCATATCAAAGTAGGGTTTCATTAATCATCATTATGTTAAAGTTGATCAATTACACTACTTTTCAAATTGTAAGAGGAATTGGCTTATAAACATATTTTATTTAGATTCCTCACGTCTTTCTAATGAACTTTCATATATAAACTTTTGTCATCCGAGCTACAAATATTTTACTACGATTTTTGCAATAAAAACTTACTTGGACCAATCTGGAGATGCCACGTAGCCAACTCCATGCAAAGCGGCTTGTTGGAATTAGAATTTAATGATGTTTTTGCCCTCCACTTAAGTGAGTCGGCGCTTTATACCCCGGGGGTATATCTGTCCAATTGGCCAATAGGTTGTCTTCAACCTCGGGCTGCTCCTATTTCCGTCGAGCACAGCCCCATGCGCGACTTTGGGCAGCCGTTTCTCTCTCCCTCGGTCCTCATTGACTGCCGCCACCCCACGCCCTAGCTCTGCCGCCTTCATCCGCACCTGGGGTGCCGCCCAGTGTGTGGTCTACGTGGCGAAGTCAGGAGCAACGGGCCTGTGTCTTGCAGCCCTTTTTGCCGCCAACCGGCCACTATTGTACCTTCTTTAGGGCACAGCTATGCCTCCTTGCCTTCGTTTTGTCATCGAGACACTTGCAGCTTCCTTCGCAGCCCTATCTCGGCTCCCTGCTGCCCTCGGATCGCATGGCTTCCCTCTACTAGGGTTTATAACCAAAATGATGAAGAAACAAGGGAAGTATGTGGGATCTCTTTCCTAAACTCGGTCCCAGATCCTGCCCCTCATATAGGGGAGGGTATCCACGCCCCAAGATGAGCATACCAAGGGAAACATGCCCATTTCTAATAGGAATGGGATTCCTTCTTGAAAAAGCTTGTTTCTTTCTCTCTCTCATAATTCTTTAATCATCTTTATTCATTATATATTAGGAATTCGAGAATCCCCTTTCCCTTTCTCTTTATTCTTGAATTTTAACTTATTAGCCACAAAATTATAGTTTCCTTTAGTAGAAAATACTTTCTTCTTAACATAACCACATAATTCATTAATTATGTATTACATTATTCCCTTATTTTTGCTTTATTGGTATTTTCTCTTTCCTCTTTCTTCATTCGGACTCCTTGGATCCCAAGAAACTCAAATAATTCGAAATTCTTTTTATTGGATACCTATTATCCTTCTAGATGCACCATTATGCATTATTTCCCATTATTTTGTTTATTTCTCATTTAATTATCTCTTTTTGAGGATTTCTTTTTATTTCTCTCTTATTTTCCTCATTGGCATTCCTTTTAATATTAGCAACCTCATGGATACGAAAATTCCCCAAGAAATCTCATTTATGCCTCTTTCCACTCATTTTCCACTTTTTATCAACATTTTCAATTTATTTTTTTAATAAAGAAATACTTAATTAAACTTCTCTTTTCTTATTACTCTCTTTTTAGAACCTTGGACTCCTTGGTACCCAAGGAACCCAAGAGGCACGAAATCCTCTTTGGATTTGCCTTCTAGAGGTTTCTACATATTCCTTTTCTCGAAAATTCAATTATCCATTTACTATTTGAATTTCCTTGTTATTGGGCCCAATAGCCAAAACAGCCCACAAAGCAACCAATCAAGGCTATTGTGAAAGAAATCCATTTACTCAAAACAAATCATATCATTATTTGTTCAATTATCTTTAATATGAGAAATTGTATTTCTCACCAATTGAACCTAAAAATTGGGGTTGTAACAATTTAGGATTTTAATTCCAACATTAGGATTTCTTTTAGAAATCAGGGTTTTACTTCTTCTTTCACCATTATCATCCTTAATTTATCAAACTCCTAATTTCTTATTGAATTTCCTTTATTAGGCATCTGATTTCCTTATTTCATAAAAATATGATTTTTATCTCCTTTTATCCCAAATTAGGGTTTCCATGTAAATTAACCCTCTTTTTAAATATTGTAACTCTAATTTAAGCACTTTTGAAATCAAACAGTAAATCAAACCACCATTATCATTATCATAGTCAAACTTAACAATTTGACCTATTGATTTACTAAATTACACTATTAACATGCAATTAGGGTTTCTCATCAATTTTTAATACACTTTATTAGCCAATTAAGAAACTTTTGCAAAACGGAGTGGAATTAGGTTCTAGAAATATTTTTATCATAGTCCTTGCATTTTTCTACACAACTTTCATATATAAAGTTTTGTCATACGAGATTCCTAGTTATTACTACGAATTTTGTAAAGAAAACTATTTTCCTGATTTATATGCTTAGAGAGGGATTTACCAAAATTCGCGAGTCGTAGGATCGTTGCGCCCGTGGTCCACCTCTAGATCTAACGCTCAGTGTTGCGTGTCTCCACTATCCCTGAAGCGCGACCCGCCTCCTTGCCCAGATCGTTGGATCACCCCGAGTCTACGATGGACTCAAGATCTAAGGGTCTCCGCCTAACGTTGACCCGGCCGTTAGATCTTGATCGAACGGAGGCTGCTCTTCGTCTTCTTCCTTTTTCTGCTGCTCATGCCGCGGTGGTGCCCTTGCCGGAGAAGACTTGATCGAGAAGATTAGCGAGTGAGGGGAAACAATAAGGAGCCGGTCGAGATCGCTCTCGCACAAGGGACCGAGAGGTCCCCTATTTATAGGCTATGGGAGGTCCCTTTTAGGGTTCCCAATCCCCGCCGCAGCTCCAGTCCTAGCCCAATTGGGCATTTCTTGGATTTACGTCGAAACCCCATCAAACTAGGGTTAGAACTCACCCTCTTTCTCTCTCAGACTCATAGGGAGAGTTTCCAAAGATGCACATGCATCAGGGCTCACGAAATCAAGGGATTAAAAAAACCCCTCGTGCGGCTACAGTCCCTGTCCCTTTGGGACTTGGATGATGAGTCGTGTCCCTTGGATTAAGATCCAAGGGCTCTCATCACGCGTGCAAGAACAAAGGGAAACTAATTCCCAATTAAAATTGGATTTTATTCCTATTCCAATTGAATCTTGGAAAATTCATATCTCCCAATTGGTTACTCTTTTCTTTCCCAAATTTTGAGGAAAACTCGATTTCGGTCTTATCTTTCATCCTGTAAAATTTGGTGTCATTATCATAAGGATTCAATTCCTTTTCTTAATATGCAAGTTATCATCATATTAATCATATTTCCTATCTCTTCTTTATTTCTTTTATCATTATTTCTTGATTCTGAGTTCCTTGAACTCCAAGGAATCTATTATCTCGAAATCCTATTTTCCTTTAATAGTAATTTCTTTCTTTTTAGCAATACCATGTAATACATTAATTGTGTATCCACATTATCTTCTTATTTTGCTATTTTGCTATTTTCTCTTTCTTTCCTCTTTATTGGGACTCCTTGGATCCCAAGACACTCCATTATTTCGAAATTCATTTTATTGGAATACTCATTATCCTTCTTAATGCACCTATATGCATTATTTTGCATTATCATGTTTATTTTTTAATAAAATATTTCTTTTTGAGGATTTCTCTTTATTTCTCTTCTTAAAAATTCAATTATCCATTTATTAATTGAATTTCCTTGTTATTTGGTCCCAATAGACAATAAAGCCCACAAAGCAACCAATCAAGGCTATTTTAAATGAAATACATTTATGTGAAGCAAATTATATCATTATTTCTTCAAATATCTTTAATATGAGAAATTACATTTCTCACCAATTAAACCCAAAAATTGGGGTTATAACATCCTTCCCCTCTTATAGGAATTTTGTCCTCAAAATTCAGGCAAGCAAACAAACAATTCAGGATAAGACTTTTCCATGTCCATTATTGGCTCCTATGTGGCTTTGTCGTACTCATGGCGTTTCCAAAGAACCTTTATCATCACATATTCTTTTCTCTGAGTTCTTTCATCCTGGCGTCTATAAACTACACAGGTGACTCAGGCCATTTCAGCCTCCCTTGGGGCTCACTAGGTTCATTGCTCAGCACATGGTCGGGGTACCTCACATAGTGCTCTAAATTAGACACATGGAAAACATCTCCCTCTACTCTATTACGAGGGATAGTGTCAAACCTAACCTTCTCCACCCATCCATCTCTAATGGACCCATGTATCGGGGACTTAGCTCTCTTAGCTATAACTCAGAGGGGTCAGATTGTCACATATTCTTCCACAGTAACTTATATGTCAGTCTACTTTGCATCTGCTCACGACTCACATCGTCTCTAGGCTCCTTTCAGCCCTTGCACGATCAAAGTGACTTCATCTACACACATTGTGGTCCCTTTTCTAACCATCATGTGGCCCTTTTCTAACCATCATGTGGTCCTTTCACCAACATCACCTTACTGAAGTGGTGACCGACACAACCTCCCTTACAGAGCTTCTTATAAAACCCGATACTGGCTATGGTGGTCATCGTCACATCTTTCATAGGACAAAAACTGTCTCTAGATATCACCCTAAATGAGCACACATGCTCTCATCAGACCCTCTAGTCTGGATCATACTAACCATAGTTAGGGGTGATAAACTATACTAACATTGAGTTCTTCATGCACCTACTTCCATCTTTTGGAAGGAAACCTTTAGGTCATACTCATGAACTTTTTAACTCGCATCATGGTGTAGTTGAACCATCTCTCGCATGGATAGTTCAACTAGATCTGTCCCTTAACAGAACTCTTTCTTTCTCATGTTATCTAGGTAAGACGACCTACCATAACCCTCCTTGGCCCAGGGAACATCCATAGTGTTGAGCTCCCGTTCCCTCTCAGGGACTCTTTTGTCCTCTATATCGTTACACTGGGTTAGTGGGGTTCGTCCTTTACCTCCTGGCTTGCATGTCTATAAACCACATGCAACTTCATCTTAAGCATCCAAAGTGCTATTGCCATTTTCCATGGTGTATGGTGATCTTCAATCATGATTTCCTGTATGTCATGATTCTTCCAAGATCGATTCCTCTGAAACCCTAAACCACTCTAGTCGGGGTTTCATCACCTTCTCTTCCAAAGAAGTACATCTGAGGTTTTACCACCATCCTTTCATTGCATCCAGGACTAGACTGGCTAACCAAGCAACCATAACTTTTCAATGTATCTTGTTACATCTGAGTGTTATCCAAACACCTCTCCTTTTCGAACTTAAGGTTATCCAATCAACCCCTTTCTAGCTTCTGGTCAAACAAGTTAGATGTATCTCAACCAGAGCATCCATTACCACTTCACATCCTTAGGTATTAGGTAACATTATACTTCCATGTATTTCACTTATCATGTCACCTCAAACTATATATTTATCTTCATAAGAACACTCTCTGATTCCATCATCATGGTGATCAAACTCAACTTGTTATAACTTGTAAGTTCCACATAGCTCATGATAAAAACATCCTCATAAGGGGACTACCTCATTCCTCTTAGTGTTTGCAAACCATCCATGTATCATTCACTTTACCCGGGTAGGTTATCTTCTCCATCCTCATTTCTCGTGGAAACGTTCCAACCTAAATCCTCTCTTATCCTTGATGTATGGCAGGCGTAATGTCCTATCTCTCACTCCCATAACAAGAGGAAATAAGCATTTGGCTGCAGTCCAAATATAGAGTTCTTCCTATTCTAAGAGTAGAGATGGTACATCCCACCTTGTCAGTACATCTTTAAATCTAAGTTGCAACGTGCCACATATGTCTCTACATCACAGCCATTTCGATATCAAGTTACCTCCAAGGAAAACTAGTCTTGAACCTACTGAGGTTGATATCCTTGGTCATCTCCTCTAGGTCTATAGGGTACCAGCTCTTTTGGGGTCATCCTCCTCCCCTCATGCATCAAGAGAGTGCCCTACTCATCTGCCCTTTGGGTCCCATGAGTTCATGAAGGTGATCAATCTCCTAACCCATGGCCCTCAGACAATGATAGCTGTTACCTCCCGACCCTATGGTCATGTGCAACTGGGGAATTAGGCAACTCCTACTTTCATCGGTCTTATCCCTACCTGACCCTAGGATAGACTTAGGATTATCCATCATAGTACATGTTTACTTAGAACCTTACCCAAGTCTTCATCATCTCTCTTTCTGCATTCATGGGCTGACTCTCATCCTTTCATAGGGATCATGGCAACCTACCTACCTTGGTCAAGCCCCATATTGGTTACCTCCATGGTAACACATTCATATGCAATTAGAGATGGATATCTATGGGTCTACAGGTTCATTCTCATACCATGTACTATTCACTTAGCTTCTCCAGATACTATGAGACCTCTTTAGGTTACCTTAAACCAACAAAACTGATATACACCCTACCAAAGGGGTCCCTCCCCCAGGATGGAAGGAAAACTATCTCTTGACCATAAGGTGACAAAAGCTCTAAGGTCTAGGGTTTACATCCCCACGAGCCTACTTAACCCTAGCAAGCCATTAAGGCACAAGCAGATCACTTACTGTACCATGCTAGGTCATACTTATCCTTCTTTCCTCGATGTTGGATCAAGATCAAACTTTCCCTTTATCATCAACCTAGTTGTGAGGGGTTCTAAGGAACTCAACTTCTCATCATGAGCCTTAGGTACACCACTTCCCCTCTTATATCTAGGAACCCTAGGTTTACTTGTAGGTGTTCAACGGCATGCCCCATCTCTCAACCATGAACCAAGCATGCAAAAGGCATGACATGCACTTCTTGTCATCCTTCAACTCGAGCAACACTTAGAGTTGGATCCTCCTTAAGGACAACCAACAAGGTACAAGCCTCAGAACCTGTTCACTAAACCTCTCTAGGTCTAAGGAAATCTTCTTCCTACCTCAGAAGGTAAACACCTATATTGTAGGCACATAGGCACCAGATGCTTCATATTCATTCTCTAGGGTTGGTCCCTCTAAAGGCAACCAAGATATCATCAACTTTCAGGGATCGATCATGAGGCAACCACTATCATCCATTGTTCAGGGTTTTAGGCTTCCAACCTTCTTGCTGGGTTTCCTGCTCTCTCTAGAGCTAACCACACATCCAACCTCACCATTAGAGGTCCCTTCTTCATGAAGGTTCAACCTCAAAAGCATGCCCCTACCTGGATGATGCCTATGTTCAACTCATGTACTCGAGGTTATCCATAGCTCTATATGCTTACCTTACAAGCTATACATCTTACTTTCATGGCCAGGGTTTCAACCTATTGCTCACACTACTCACGTACCTTGGGTGCATGAAATGCCCTACACCCATAGGCCCATAGGGTTTCTAAGGTCCTTCACTAACATCATCATCTAAGGAGTTATCCTTTACCTTAACATGCATGACCCTTCCCAGGGTTGGGTTGCCAAAGGTGCTAGGTCCCCCATGGATCATATGGCATCCCAAAGGCATGTCCTTTCAAACACCTGGTCCAACTCATCTCTCTCTAACCATCACTTAGGGTTAGGGTTAGCATCATCCTCATAGGATGTGCCAGGTCTCTACTTGCAATGGAGATCTCTATCTCCAAGACTAACGTATCCTCCTGATAAGAAGGTCTAGCCTCAGGTCTCTTCTGAGGACATGACAACTTATGTCATACGACCTAAGCATGTATCTATCCCTTAATTTGTGCTTAATCTATTAAGCTTATGTCCATGACATCTTATTTACATGCTTTTCATTAATTTGATGGAGGATTCCTTAAACCTTATTAACCTTACCCATACCTCAAGAGGGTGAGGAGAAGAAAGAAAACCCTAATCCTTTAGGTCCTTATCAAAATTTCATGATGAGAAGGGATGAATACGATGAGAAGTCCTAAAGGTATCTTATTTCGATTCATACCCTAAGACTTTGGCCAGGCAGTCACACGGATCCGGGAGTCCTCGTATTCTGACTAGCGGTACGGAGGAAAATTTTGCCTGCCCCCGGTCGTGATCCTTTTCTAGACACCTCCGTCTTTCGGATACTCCTCTAATAACTCCCTTGGGTTCTATGGAGTTTGTAAAATTTAATAATTATTAATGGTTAACTGGGGAACCTACGCTCTGATACCAAATGTTACGACCCCACCTCCCGATAACCCCCAATTAAGGGAGACCGAGAGGTCGAAGCCGCACCCATGACTTCCATATCAAAGGTTCGACAATTAACCAAGAATAATTATCAAATTTTAACATACTATACTGAAAGTTGTAAGAAAATAAATTTTTGCATACCTTTTGAAAACTTGGATCTCTAAACTTCTATCCACACCGATAGTAATCTATCTAATCCTCCTTTGCACTTTAATTCTCATTTAGTATCACATGTGCCACTTTACTATTTTTTCTTTTCATTGTACCTAAAACGCCGACAAACAAAACGTCGGTCAGCCGAAGCTGGTATGTGGGGGAAACAATAAACATGCAACTATGATAACAATGTAATCATTCAATTACTTATTTAACAACCAATATTACATTTTAGATATAACTCTGCGATCCAAGAGTACCCTATCCTCTGTGTTGTCCCCATTAAACCCCTCATGATCCACCTATAAGTGAACCAGTTTCTAGGGTTGAGTCACATGGCACTACTCGTAAGTAGACCACTCCTTAACTCGGGATTTGCTAAAGAGTTTCATGGCACTACACATAGGTAGCCCAGTTTCTAACTCACGGTAACCTAGACATTACTCTAGGATTACCCCTTTTTTAGCCTTTTCGAAGTAATATAGGTGGACCCGGATCTAGCCAGTTATATATGCACATTTATAGTGATAATCATAGTCACTTTATAGTTGCATGAAATAAATAAACATCCAACAGTTTAGTTGCATTCAATGCGATTAAACATCCGAGAATCCATCGGGAAACTAAAGTGGTTAATCATAATCGTAACCACATACCTTTAATTGCAGTTTTCAAGACAGATTCAAATTATGAAGAGTAACCCAATCAACAAGCAATGATGAACAGAAATCCTGAAATAAAAGTACCAATTCCTTTTATTAATAATTATTCAATTTCATTATACCATTTAGGATTTCAATTCCAACATTAGGGTTTCTTTTGGAAATCAGGGTTTTACTTCTTCTTTCACCATTATCATCCTTAATTTATCAAACTCCTAATTTCTTATTGAATTTCCTTTATTAGGCAACTGATTTCCTTATTTCATAAAAAAATATGATTTTTATCTCCTTTTATCCCAAATTAGGGTTTCCATGTAAATTAACCCTCTTTTTAAATATTGTAACTCTAATTTAAGCACTTTTGAAATCAAACAGTCAATCAAACCACCATTATCATTATCAGAGTCAAACTTAACAATTTGACCTATTGATTTACTAAACTACACTCTTAACATGCAATTAGGGTTTCTCATCAATTTTTAATACACTTTATTAGCCAATTAAGGTACTTTTACAAAACGGAGTGGAATTAGGTTCTAGAAATATTTTTATCATAGTCCTTGCATTTTTCTACACAACTTTCATATATAAAGTTTTGTCATACGAGATTCCTAGTTATTACTACGAATTTTGTAAAGAAAACTATTTTCCTGATTTATATGCTTAGAGTGGGATTTACCAAAATTTGCGAGCCGTAGGATCGTTGCACCCATGGTCCACCTCTGGATCTAACGCTCAGCGTTGCGTGTCTCCACTATCCCTGAAGCTCGCCCCGCCTCCTTGCCCATATCATTGGATCACCCCGAGTCTACGATGGACTCAAGATCTAAGGGTCTCCGCCTAACGTTGACCCGGTCGTTAGATCTTGATCGAACGGAGGCTGCTCTTCATCTTCTTCCTTTTTCTGCTGCTCATGTCGTGGCGACGCCCTTGCCGGAGAAGACTTGATCGAGCAGATTAGCGAGCAAGGGGAAACAATAAGGAGCCGGTCGAAATCGCTCTCGCACAAGGGACCGAGAGGTCCCCTATTTATAGGATATGGGAGGTCCCTTTTAGGGTTCCCAATCCCTACCGCAGCTCCAGTCCTAGCCCAATTCGGCGTTTCTTGGATTTACGTCGAAACCCCATCAAACTAGGGTTAGAACTCACCCTCTTGCTCTCCCAGACTCAGAGGGAGAGTTTCCAAAGATGCACATGCATCAGGGCTCACGAAATCAAGGGATTAAAAACCCTCCTCACGCGGCTACAGTCCCTGTCCCTTTGGGACTTGGACGATGAGCCATGTCCCTTGGATTAAGATCCAAGGGCTCTCATCACACGCGCAAGAACAAAGGGAAACTAATTCCCAATTAAAATTGGATTTTATTCCTATTCCAATTGAATTTTGGAAAATTCATATCTCCCAATTGGTTACTCTTTTCTTTCCCAAATTTTGAGGAAAACTCGATTTCAGTCTTATCTTTCATCCTGTAAAATTTGGTGTCATTATCATAAGGATTCAATTCCTTTTCTTAATATGCAAGTTATCATCATATTAATCATATTTCCTATCTCTTCTTTATTTCTTTTATCATTATTTCTTGATTCTGAGTTCCTTGAACCCTAAGGAATCTATTATCTCGAAATCCTATTTTCCTTTAATAGTAATTTCCTTCTTTTTAGCAATACCATGTAATACATTAATTGTGTATCCACATTATCTTCTTATTTTGCTATTTTGGTATTTTCTCTTTCTTTCCTCTTTATTGGGACTCCTTGGATCCCAAGACACTCCATTTTTTCAAAATTCATTTTATTGGAATACTCATTATCCTTCTTAATGCACCTATATGCATTATTTTGCATTATCATGTTTATTTATTAATAAAATATTTCTTTTTGAGGATTTCTCTTTATTTCTCTTCTTAAAAATTCAATTATCCATTTATTAATTGAATTTCCTTGTTATTTGGGCCCAATAGACAATAAAGCCCACAAAGCAACCAATCAAGGCTATTTTAAATGAAATACATTTACTTGAAGCAAATTATATCATTATTTCTTCAAATATCTTTAATATGAGAAATTACATTTCTCACCAATTGAACCCAAAAATGGGGGTTATAACAATTTGTTTGTCGGTTTGGCGACTTTCATCACATCAGCTGTTTGGCCACCTTAGTCAGACGTGATAGTTTGAGTCAAGCAGGCCCGGATTCAGTTCTAGGCTTAGCTTCCTGGGTTTTAAGCTAAGTATGGTACTGTGAGATCGTAGTTCTCTACGATTCTTCATATGTAGAGTATACTGCATATGATCAGGGCATAAGCTAAAATATGATAATATAAGTTTAAAGAGAGTCTAATAAGTAATAAGAGTTAAGAAAGATTTGATTTCAGTTTTCACAGCAGTTGTTCTTTAAATGTAATATTGAATATAGTGAGGATTATATTTCCATACTTATTTATTTCTAGTGATGTAGGCTTCAATGTTATTAGTAAGTTTTTGAATATCTAGTCTTTTAATTTGAATTACTATCTTGTTTTATTTCAATTATTCAAGAATGATAAATGTCTGATTCAGTGCTTTAGACTGCATTATTGTTTTACTCATTCACTGAGCGAGTAGGCTCACCCCTCTACTCAAAATTTTTAGGGAAATTGTGGGAATTGAAGATATCATTGTATCATAGTAGATCTACCACAAGAGTTAAGTCTGAGTATAGTTAAGTTTAGTCAGTCCTTATCAGTCTAGGTCCTTGTAAAGAAATAAGAGAGAGTTGTAAATGATGATGTATAACATTATTTCTCTTTTAGAAAAATATGTAAATCAGCAAGTCTTATGTCTTTAAAAGTATGAGAAACATAATGAATGTTTATACATGCATTTTTACTGTTGAAATCAGATTAGAGAAATCAATGTTTAGATTCTCTTATAAAGTTAGTTTATGTGATTGCATGTGAGAAACAAAATGAAGAAAGAAAAAAAAAGAGTTAAGGGTGATCTTTGTATTACGTTAAATCCTCAATTTATGTCCTAATCTCATGATTATTGGTAATTGTGAGATCTGGGTGTAACACCTTCACTTGGAGAAGCTTGCACCAATCTTGGATTCTTTGAGAAAGAGGATTGGGGAAGTGAAGAAGAGAGCTTTACAAGCTTACAAGGAAGTAGCTCTCACACATAATTCCTATCTCAATCTATATAGATGAAATGCTCTTGAAGTAAGAGAGAGAAAGGGGCTCAAAGTAGTTGGAACACTCTCAACTAAGTAAAGGACAAGTATTGCAAGCAATAGCATGTGTGACCAACCTCAGAATGAAGCCCAAGGGGTTCCTTTTATAGCTGGAGGTGTTCCTTTGAGTGGGGGATCCTTTTAGAATGAAACCTATCCATTTTGGACTGTCCAATGACTCTATTTTGGATCCCACCAACTCCCCAACGGGAAGATCCACTTTTTCTGTGTTTTCAGTACAATGCAGTCGGTCGAGTTTCAATAAAGGTAACTCGAATGATCCACTAGAAGACAAAGCAAACGTTCAAACCATCGATCGAGTTTGTCTTGATGGAAACTCGACCGGCTTGCCAATTTGACTTTGGTCAGTAGCCGAGCGGTTGAGTTGGGAACTCGACCGAAGGTCATCAATTTGGGAACCCATGATGGGATCGGTCGAGTTGTATACTCGGCCGATCAACTCGTTGTGATGTGATTTCCCAAATGATGGAAAGTGGATCAAACGTTGGTTTTATGATGCCCTAATTATTTCTCATCTTAGTTACAATTCATATCATCAATACAAATGATTACAAAAATATTCTAATGTGATTTGGAGTGTTTTCCACAAAAGTGCATTTGCATTGCTTTTGACTTGAACTTGGATAATCTAGGGCTTTGTAGATTTGATCCTTTTCATGTACCCAAAGCCTGAAATCCATCTTAGATAATCATGTTAGATACATATGTATGGAATGGTGATGTCACTATCAAAATATGGGCAATGTACAACACTTAGGTCAACAAGATAAGGTGATTCAACTCATCTCTAGAGGAGCAGTCTAGTCTAGGATGTCCTCTTATTTATCATTAGGATTTTAGTTTCTATAGCCACATATACTAACCCCACAGACTTTGGACTATTATTCCTTCATATGGTCCTTCCCTTTATTTAGATGACCTTCCATACATTTGAACACCACCTTAAAAGGAAATTTAAGTCTCACATGATTCGTTATATAATGACTAGTCTATTGTGTTTTGTGTATTATAATAACCACTATGTGTATCTTATGTACTTACATGATTGCTATTACCTTATGTACTTGCATGACTATCTGCACCTTATGTTCTTGCATGCAATGCTACTAGTACATAAAATTGGTGACTAAGTTGGGTACCCAAACCTCTAAGGTTTAGATAATCCTAATGGTTTAATGGGATTCACTTATCCCAAGCATCATCACGTGATACCATGGATTCACCTAGCCATTCTAGAATGACTAATCACATTCTTATCTTTCACTATTTGAGTTTTTAGATCCTTCCCTAGCTCGACCATCATTAGGCTCTATGTATCCATTACCTAGGCACTAAGTGATCTACATAACATTACAAGGTTGACTTATGAGGTAGAATTCTATGTTATGAGTAGGTATGTGATTTTTCTATCAAGATACATACCTTCTCCTTAAGGTACTTGTAGATAAATTGTCATGATATATTCCTCTTCTAGAGTTGATGCACATTAGTTTGTCACATTAACTTGTTCAAAAGGGTGACATACATAGCCCTAAAACTATGACATTCTCTATTATTCCTAATATCCTTACTTTCCTTAATAGGGTTCTCTTACCGTGGTTTGACCATGAAAATAATTGGAATCCTTGAAGTCCTTCTTTGAGATATTAATGAACCTTAATTATTCCATTACAGTGCCTTCATAAACCTAAGATATGTGTTCAACTGTGGTGTCAAGTTATCAATTTTATCATAACTGTGAGGAGAATCAGTTAGATAAATGACTTAAGGGTCATACGGAAGTGGTTTAATCAATCCCACCCTTTTCTTTCTAGGGTATAAGAATTTCTTCAGTAGTCATCACTTGTTTATCCAAAATTCCAAGTATTTATCACTATGTCAGATTTCATTAAACTATCTCTTTCTTCCTATCATATGAGTAAGACATATATATACATGCATGGTTATGCCCTCATACTACCAAGGGTAGGTTTGAAAAGGAATATTTTGTCAACCAATTTTTTTCATTGTAGTCTAAATACTCTATACAAAATGTAGGTGCCATGATTCACTTCTTTTTAGGTGTATCAGGAATAAAAATGGCATTTTTAGGGATAGAGTCCCATCCTTGGGTGGTATTAGTCTAGGTTTTATCAAACACAAAGATCATGTATTCCTCCCTTGGACTTGAAGTAATATACCTATTACAACTATTTTCAATCATTGTTAGGGTTTGTACGTACATGCAAACACCTTCCATTATTTACCCTAGATCATGATTTCGATCAGGGTTCAAAAATAACTTCTCTTTTCTTAATTATCACTATTTTCTAAGGCTTTCACATATATGAGTACTATTATTGTAACATCCCTGACCTGGGTTATGAGCTAACCCTAGGTGTTTTGCCTAAATATGTAATTAAACCCTGGTGATTATCTTTTGACCCTAGGTGTTTTGCCTAAATTTGTAATTAAACCCTGGTGATTATCTTTTGACATGTAATTAAGTTCCTCAGGAACATATACTTTCAATTTTGTCCTTTTTAAACAAAGTTGTAGTATTATTTTGGTAATGCAGGGGCTTATGTGCAAATTACCCAGTTAAGGGGTTAACTTGCAATTGCACATGTTAAGATGTTCTTTTGATGATGAGACATCATATGAGTGAATATGATGAGACATGATGGATTTCCCAAGCTTGGGCATCTAGATGCAGCTTGTGGAATAATCCTTATGCTTAAAAACCATAATTTGGAGTAAAATGCAGTTTACCCAATTTGAGGGGTGCAATTTGTAAAATGCACCATCTAGAACATATTTTATGACTCTTGTCATCATTTAGAGTAGAAATGGTGAAAGGGACACATCAACGAATAATCAGATAAGAAAAATGACCTTTGTACATAAAATTCACTAAGTTTGAGTAAGGAAACCTTTCATGTATATACCTTAGTGTGCATATTGTTTTTCTTTACCCTTAGATCTTGAGTTTTGATGGACCTTGATTAAGTTTTGATAGCTTGAACGTGGCTTAGAAATAAGGAGGGACTTGGATGAGAACTACATGCTTTAGAGGTCCTTATGGTGAAAATCAGCCTAAACTATATAAGCATCGTTCTTTCCAAACCAAGAAAACGTTTTCCTTCACTTCCTCACTTCTTATCTTTCTCAACCGGCCAAAGCAAAGCTCAGGAGCTCAAGGGGACGACCAACCTGTTCTAGGTAAGAGAACACCACCTTCTAGCTTGGATTCATGGAGGAAATCGTATTACAAGGTTGAATTGCTAGTTTCCTTACTTAGGTTCCTTGTTCTAGCCGACCATCCCCATCTTTTTCTTGAAGAATTGACCTTGGCCGACCTGTGGAGCTCAAGACGCCATTGAAGGATTGAATCTTGGAATCTTGGAAGCTCTAGGAACCACGTTTGAGGCGGGTTTTATAACTCTAACACTTAGCTTTGTTATGCATATGTTCTTGTTTTCTATGATTAGTTCTTCTTTTACCTCCCTTCTTCCTTGCTCTTTTGCAAGCAAAACGGTGGAGGAACCGACCTGAACAGAGGTTGAGGATGATGGGCGTGGATTCCTAGGTCACTTTATGAAATGACCTTGAACCCTTTTGGTCCAAACGGGTGCAACTCGTTTAAGGTCAAACGGGTTCAACCCGTTTGATCTCAAACGATCCTGCAAGATCGTTTGGATCAAAATGACCCCAAGACCGTTTCATAGGGTTGACCAAGGTACGACCATTTTAGGGTCTGTTCATAATGTATTGAATTTCTTTTCTACAAAGAATTATAATCTAATTCCTAACCAATTAAGAGTTGAAGACACTTCAATAACCTAACCCTAATCGGGTGAAAGTTGCTGATTTCAATATAGATCTTGTTGAGTTTTGGGTTGAAAGACCCAAAAGGGTTCCAAACCGTTTGGGGGTTCATCCAAACGATCTCACACTCGTTTAGTGACACCCCAAGATCGTTTGGAGGTCTAGGGTTAAAGAAATTTGATGGTTTGAGGGTCCAATTACAAGATGTTGATAGATTGATGAAAAGTGCTGATTTTTAATTTAATTAGGGCTTAACCCTTATCAAATCATTTTGGTTTTTGGTCAAACTTTGGGCAAACGGTCTCAAGATCGTTTGGAGGTCATCCAAACGACCTCAAGACCGTTTGAGCCAAGTTTGGGCCCAATTGGAGGTCAATTGATAGGTTCAACTCTGATTTGAATCATATTGTTGAACATTGATGATTAGCCGATTGGAAACCCTAATTGAGTTAGATTTAACCCTAATTGGCTTTCAATTGGGGGTCAATTTGGTGTCCAGTTGTTTGAGGCTCATCCTAGTTGACTCAATTTGTATATGGTTAACATGGCTTGGGCCAATTGAAAGCTTCAACATAAGAAATCCTTTTCAAGCATAATCTTTGTGTCACCTTTTATGTTCATGCGGTTTGAACCCAAGTAGACCACAATCATTTTAGACCAAACGAGTTCACACCAGTTTAAGCCCAAACGAGTTCACACTCATTTGAGTCCAAACGATTCCACACTCGTTTGAGTCCAAACGAGTTCACACTCGTTTGAGTCCAAACGGGTTCACACCCGTTTGAGCACAAACGGGTTCACACTCGTTTAGGCTCAAACGGGTCCACACTCGTTTGGACTTAAATGGGTCCACACCCGTTTAAGATTAAGTACGTCCACACTCGTTTAAGGTTCAAATGGATTCAAGGTCATTTGAGATTAAACAAGTTCAAGGTTGTTTAAGAATCAAATGGGTTGAATGTTAAACCCTAAACCAATTGGAGACCTTTAGGGTTGATTATACTTAATCACTTGAAGGTGTAAATGGTTCAATGATGATTTAATCTAAACCCTAATGGTAACCTAAGATGTTAAGGGACTAAGTGGCTAATGAATTGACTCATGATGATGGTCATTGGGTAAATTACCAAAATGCCCCTGAAAGGTTCAATTGAGTGATACCTTGTTTTAATCAAACCCTAATCACATGATAGTGATGAGTTGACTGGTGTTAATCAATGAGGACTTAACCCAACCTAATCTAGAGTGGTGTAATCACTATCTACTAGTTAGAGGAGAGAGAAAGTACCAATTATAATGGAAACTCAAGTAAAATACCTTCAATATACATGAATGTGCAAGTTTAGGTATGATCCACTTATGTGAGATCATGGAAACCCTAATTATGATAATTGATGAATCTAAATCTTATCTGAGGTCGTTAATGATGATGTTTCTCATACATGAGTATGTTATGAGATCATTTCACCATGAGGTGAAAAGTAAACCCTAATTCTAGGGTGATGACATGTAATGTGAATAGTAAACCCTAATTGATGAAAACCAGGGAAACCTAGCTCTTGTATGAGTAAGGAGATACAACTTCTTTAAATGAGTTATTTACTGTTATCAGTTGATTTAACCATGCAGGTTCCTTTATGAGGATGATCATATCCAGGTATGGATGATGATACTATATTCATTGAAAAGCATGTTGTTAGCTTTATGAATAGTGATATATCCTGATGCCTTGTTAATAGCATCTTATGAGATTGATAGGCTGTGAGAGCCATGAATACCATCAAGGTCACGTTTTAAGAGATGACTTGTGATGAGAATATTGAGAAATGATAATTCATGAGAGTTAGGCTTGTTACATTTAGTATTCTTCCCTCATAGCTGCTATGCTAATGATTAATGCTTGAAAACATGTATGATGATAAAAGAATACTGAAATGTACCTAACTAATCAAGTATAATCATACCATGTAGAGCCCTGATCATAGATCCATCATTGTCAGGAGTTAAATGATGGTGAAACAGGTTTTCCTAAGGGGATTCCTGGAGCACATACTTTTGAATATGTGGGGTAATATGGATGTGAATTTCCTTACATCCTAGTATAGGAATTGATGTAGATGTATCTTAATCTATCAATCCTTCACTATGATTTATGCCGGGGTGATGTAACACTAATCTCCCGAGGAAATCTTTTATACCGCATCGATGAGAGATAAACAAGAAATCTTTCGGTAGCGAAGAGAGTACAGAATGCCACTGTGACTCTAATAGCAAAGTACCAAAATACCCTGGTAAGCTATAGTAGTAGAGACACTAGATGTCATGCATGTTGATCCTCTTACTGACTGAGGAAGATGAGGTCATAAGAATCCGGCTCTTTTGATGACCTATGTATGATACCGATGCGACTTAATAGTGATCGGTTAGAGTATGAGCGGTATACCTCATCTCCGCAGGGCATAATGATGTTTGTAAAACATAATCAACCGTGTAGCATATCTGCTTAGGTTGAACTATGAGATACATTGGTTGAAGATACATTACTTAGTATACATGTTCTTCACATTCCTTAAATGTTGTTGTTCTAATTGATAACAATTTGCTGTTGTTTACCTTAAAGCTTTTATTGCCTATGTTATTCTTGGTTGCTATAATAAAGCTTCTGGCGAAGAGTTATAACTCTCGCTGGGACAATTATTTAAAATTGTCTCACCCCGTAGATTTCAACTTTTTAGGTGGTCTTCGAGGGCGAAGGAATCAATCTTCAGGTGACCAATATCAGCAGCAACAGCATCAGGAGCAGCAGTAAATCTCAGGTGGAGATTCAGACTGCTGAGTTGTATAGTTAGATAGTCAGTCCTATGTGTTCTCTATACTCTCAGGTCCTTGGAGTCTTTTGGTCTGAGATTTTGGTTTTGAGATCTTGAGATTTTGTATCATGTTGTATATAATTACTTAAGAAGTAATTATCTGAGATGTAAACAATTTATCTCCTTTTATGAAAGAAATTTTTATAGGTTCAAGCGCTTATCTCAAAAAGTTTTAATTTCCCGTGATTTTGTCTTCCGCTGTGAATCAAATCGCTTCTGCTAAGTTTATATTGTGGTTTTGGAGATCAGAGCCCACAATTAGTGGTATCAGAGCTCTAGGTTCGCTGAGTCTACAGAGACATAGGACTTAGGATGTCGAGTCTATCCTTAGTATTTCTTTCTTATCTAATAGAGTCTTCTGCTCCTCAGGAGAAGAAGATAATTATGGATGTCTGAACAACACGAGGAGTACGTGGCAGAAAGTAGTGTTGCTGCACCCCAAGGAGGTGCAAGGAACCCAGAGATAGAACAACCTGTACCTGAGCCACCCAGAGAGCCACCTCAGTTTGACCCAGCTGACATGGGAAACCCAACTGTTCAAACTATGTTCGGGCAGTTTATGACTGCTATGACACACATCACCGACAGGATGCCCATGCCTGCACCTAGGGCACCTGCCCAGCCTGAAGGACAAGGTATCAGTAAGACGTTCGAGCGACTTCGTCGTGTCAGAGCAACCAAATACTTTGGAATAGCTGATCCTGCAGATGCCGATCTGTGGTTAACCGAGTTGGAGAAAGCTTTTAGAATCCTCAACATCCCAGAAGCTCAGAAGGTTAGACATGCTTTCTATCTTCTCAAGGGAAGTGCTGGTCACTGGTGGACCATGGAAGAGCAGAAGAGGCCTGGAGTGGAGATCTCGTGGGAAGATTTTCGTCGGGAACTTATCAATAGATATTTTCCAAAGACCTTCCTAGACGAGAAGATCTCTCAGTTTGAGAGATTGAGGCAAGGCATGATGAACATTAGCGAGTATGAAGCTAAGTTCATGGAGTTATTTCGGTTTTGTCTGCACATGGCTGCCACAGAAGAAGAAAGAATCAGAAGATTTGAGAAGGGTTTAAACACCGACTTGACTACTCCCGTGTGTACCCTAGAGAATCGGGAGAGGTTTGCTACCTTCGTTGAGTCAGTCCGAAGGATAGAGAAATCCGTAGTCGAGAAGAGACAAACCCATAAAAGATATCCGCAGTTCCAGGGTTCTTCATCTAGAGACTTTAAGAAGCCTAGATTCTCTGCACCTACACCTCCACCACCCAGAACTAGTGCTCAAACACAGTGGACACCGAGTAGAGGCAGGGGACGAAGCCTACCACTACAAGAGACTCACAGTTCAGCATCAATGTCAGTTACAGGACCACCCAGACCACAACAACTGGAGAAGAGCTGTTACAACTGTGGGAAGGTGGGACATTTGATGAAGGACTGTCGATCTAGGCCTGTCAGTGTGACACAGCTTCCGAGACAGAGTCAACAGGGATCACAGAGAAGGCAATCTCAAGGAGCAGCTCGAGGACGTGGACAAGCGTCTCAAGCTGGATCATCAGTACCACCTCAACACCAGGCGACAACGAGGTTCTATGCTATGAACCCACCAGATGCAGTGGTCAATCCACGGGTAGTGGCAGGTCAGATGGAACTTTTATATTCTGATATGTCTAAATCCTGTGTTGTATCTGTTCTGATTGACCCGGGTGCTACGCACTCCTTTGTCACTCGGAGAGTGATTCGTAACTGCAATATGACAATTAGTCATAGGGCAGATAGCTTGTTTTTTGAGACTCCGTTGAGTGGGTCTGCCGTTTTGCAGGAGGTATGCTCTCCGTGCACCCTCTTCTTTTCTAATCATCGCATTCAAGTGGACCTCATACCACTTGATATGCAAGGATTTGATATAATCCTCGGGATGGATACCTTAGAAAGATATCGTGTTGTTTTGGATTGTGAATCCAAACAGGCTGTGTTTGCTGATGATAGCAGCACATGGATCTTTCAAGGAGAGAGAAAGATTCTGCCCACCTGTCTTGTATCAGCTATGGTTGCTAACAAGCTGATGAGGCAAGGATGTTATGCATTCCTGGCACATGTAGTAGATGTTACCAAAGAAGGTCCCAACCCTACTGAAGTTCCTATAGTCAGGGAATTCAAGGACGTGTTTCCTGAAGAACTTCCAAGTATACCACCGCCTCGGGAAATTGATTTTGAAATCAATTTGATCCCAGATACAAAACCTATAGCCCAGACACCGTATAGGATGGCGCCTGCTGAGATGGCAGAACTCAAGAAACAACTTCAAGAGTTGCTTGAGAAAGGTTTTATCCGACCGAGCACTTCACCGTGGGGTGCTCCGGTTTTGTTTGTTAAAAAGAAAGATGAGTCAATGCGGTTGTGCTTTGATTATAGACAACTCAATAAAGTAACAATGAAGAATAAGTACCCGTTGCCGAGGATTGATGATCTTTTTGACCAGTTGCGTGGTGCAACAGTCTTCTCAAAGATAGACTTGAGGTCTGGATATCATCAACTCCGTATTAAGGATAGTGACATATCCAAGTTTGCCTTTAGAACACGATATGGTCACTATGAGTTCACAGTTATGTCGTTTGGACTAACCAATGCACCAGCTGCATTCATGGAACTCATGAATAGAGTTTTTCGACCTTTCCTTGATCAGTGTGTTGTCGTCTTCATAGATGACATTCTGATTTATAGTAAGGATGCTCAGCAGCATGAACAACATCTCCGACAGGCTCTAACTCTGCTAAGAAAACATAAGCTATATGCTAAGTTTAGCAAGTGTGAGTTCTGGTTGCCGGAAGTATCTTTTCTTGGACATGTGATATCTGCCTCGGGTATTCGTGTTGACCCTACAAAGGTAGAATCTGTTCTACAGTGGGAACAACCGAAGACACCAATGGAGATTTGAAGTTTCTTGGGATTAGCTGGTTATTATCGAAGGTTTATTAAGAATTTCAGTTCTATAGCCTTACCCTTAACTAGGTTAACCCGGAAGGATGTTCCTTTTACCAGGAGTGATAAGTGTCAACAGTCTTTTCAGCTGTTGAAGGAGAGGTTGACAAGTGTACCTGTTCTTGTGTTACCTAAGCAAGGAAAAGGATACATAGTTTTCTGTGATGCCTCCAAGGATGGACTCGGATGCGTGTTGATGTAGGATAAGAAAGTGATTTCTTTTGCTTCACGACAGCTTAAGAAACACGAAGAGAATTATCTGACACACGATCTGGATTTAGCTGCTGTGGTTCATGCCCTGAAGATCTGGAGACATTATCTCTACGGAGAGACATTCCAGATTTTCACAGATCACAAAAATCTTAAGTATATCTTCTCTCAGCATGAGCTTAACATGAGGCAACGTCGCTGGATGGAGTTAATAAAGGACTACGATTGTACAATTGATTACCATCCAGGAAAGGCCAATGTGGTTGCAGATGCCTTGAGTAGGAAATCAGCAACATCAACCATGGATAGAGCACAACTAAACTCTTTAGTATGCTCTAAGAGAGATATGCTTATCTCTTTAAGGAAAGACAATGTACAGTTGAAGGTGTCATTGTTAGCCGGGTTGTTGGTTGAGATGCATATTAAACCTACCCTAAGAGATCAGATTAAGGAGGCACAACAGGTTGATGCTATAGTTCAGCAGATTAGATCAGAGTATGGAAATGAGAAGCGAGATGGTTTCTATGACTCAGATGATCATGTAGCATGTTATCATGGGAGGATGATAGTGCCGGATATGGATAACTTGAGGAAGTTAGTTCTGGAAGAAGCTCATTCTTCGATGTATGCTATGCATCTAGGGAGCACCAAGATGTATCGAAATTTGAAAGATTTGTATTGGTGGCCTGGAATGAAGAAGGATGTTGCAGAGTTTGTGATGAGGTGTCTTGTGTGTCAGCAAGTTAAAGATGAACACCAAAAGCCTGCAGGAACAATGCAACCTTTACCCATACCACAGTGGAAGTGGGACCATGTGACCATGGACTTTGTTGTTGGCCTACCCAAGACAAGCAAAGGACATGATTCCATTTGGGTAGTTGTTGATAGGTTGACTAAGACAGTGCATTTCTTACCTGTCAAAACAACCTTTTCTACTGAAAGGTTATCACAGTTGTATGTTCAAGAGATAGTGTGTTTGCACGGAGTTCCTATCACCATAGTTTCTGACAGAGGTCCCCAGTTTACAAGTCGCTTTTGGGAGCAGCTACACAGAGCCTTAGGCACCAAGCTAAGGTTTAGTACAGCTTTTCATCCACAGACTGATGGACAGTCGGAAAGAACCATACAGACCTTGGAAGACCTGTTGAGAGCATGTGTTCTCCAGTTTATCGGAAGTTGGGATCTACACCTAAGCTTGATAGAGTTTGCCTATAACAATAGCTATCAGCATAGTATTCATATGGCACCTTATGAAGCCTTGTATGGTAGACGTTGTAGATCCCCTTTGTGTTGGTATGAGACTGGTGAACATCAGTTGTTAGGTCCTGATCTTGTGCAGCAAACTATAGAGAAGATCAAAGCTATACTACAATAGCTTAAGACTGCACAGGATAGACAGAAGTCGTATGCTGATAAGCGCCGTAGACCGTTAGAGTTCCAGGTTGGAGACAGAGTGTACCTCAAGGTCTCACCTTGGAAAGGAGTCCTTTGCTTTGGAAGGAAAGGAAAGTTAGCACCTAGATTTATGGGACCTTATCCAATCATTGAACGGGTTGGAAAGGTAGCCTATAGACTAGAGTTACTGTCACACCCCGATCTCACACTAACCACTAATCACGAGATTAGGGCGCGACGGAGGGATTATCACATAAACAAATCACTGAGAACTTTTTCTTTTTAAAACCTCGTAATGATATCCAGATTATTGCTGTAAACTAAAACATAAATAACTATTGCGGAAGCATTTCAATTAAACTGGCTAGAGAACATAAACAGAGTTTACAACATGTAACATTGTTTAACAGAAAATAAAACATAACAGTTAATTTACATCTTTTACACATTCGCCATACATACTCTCTCTCACCCACACCATGTCCCAAGGACCGAGGGGAAAGGACTAAGAGACCACTATCTAACTAAACTAACTACATATACCTTTTACAGATTAAGTGTTAGGATGAAAGGATCCTTCAAATTCCTGTTGCTGATGACCTGAAAATGTTTTGAGTAGAGGTATGATCCTACTCGCTCAGTGAATAGCATTTCACTTAGCTATCACTAAACAACTCATCAGGTTTATAAACTGAAAATAAACATATATACAGTTCAACAGGGAAGTTCTATTGACATAGCAGATATACAGATAATAATCACATTTCTATGCATCAACGGGTATTTCAGGTAAATGAACAGATATATAAATTTACTGTGATCCTGTATGATTACTTATTCATATTATTATTATGCCCTAATCATATGCAGTGTACTCTGCATATGAAGATCTGTAGCAAGTTCATGCTACGATCCCACCGTACAAGACTTAGCGACACACCTGGGAAATGCTAAGTCTGACGCCAGCCCTGCTCTGCCACAGGACCCCAGGCTCATCGGCCTTCAGGCTCATCGGCCTCACTGCACTACATCGAGTGCTCTAGACTCCTCCTCTAACCTGAGTACACAAGCGGAGAGTCTCACGGGGTTACCTCCATGACATCGCACGGATCTTGTTGCAATAACCCCCAATTTTCTCCAGTGCCACCGTGACATCGCACACGTTATTGTTGGACACTGCCTCTCTATCCTCGTGTCTCCATGACATCGCACGGATAATGTTGCAACACGAGTTTCACCCCTAAGAAGCAGATTTGTCAAAGGGGTTCTACGGTGTTAGGGCACCTAAGTCTATTAATTGATTAACATATAAACATTTAAACAGGAAAATCACATTTACTGATTTCATATCAGATCAAAATACACTGTCATTCTAAACAGACAGAGCAAAATATTTTAAATCATTGTAATTTCTGAGAAATTCTCATACCATGCATCCAGACAAATTAGAAATGCATAAATAACCCAACTTATTTCAATTTGGCACATACATAGCGAATTTACGCAATTGAACATCTTATTGCACAAATTAAAGAAATTTACTTCACATATGAGAATCATACTCAACAATTATCAATTCTCTAAAATTCTCGAAAAACACGCACATTAACCCAAATCCTGGTTTGTGCATCACTTAACTCAATTAAGAGTTAATTACATATCACAACACAATTTAATAACAATACTTGAGTATTTCTGGTAATAATTCAGAGAAATGTGCCATTTCATGTAAATATCAATTTACACATATTAACATCAAAAGATATATGCAATTAGGGTTTTCATGCATATTTTATTTATTCATATCTACTTTGACATCGTACATCTGATAATTTATCAAAAATCTTCATTGTTTGGGTTCATACCCAAATTATACCATTTCCAGACATGAATTTCTAATTTCAACATTCAAATGAGAAATTTAGGTTCCAATGAATCATATAAATTTACTGATTCAATCCACACTGATCAGATGCTAAACTAAATCATATAACAGCGTCTAGAAGCATTTTATGAAATAAAAAGTCGGGCGACGCCAAACGCTGCCTGACGCCTGATAACGCCTGTTATCAGCGTAATTCGCGCACATAACTGGAAATATTCAAACGCTTGAGTTTATTAATGATAAATAAATGAAATCCTACTCACTGCAATTTGGACTGTCCGGGTTCGTCCGGAATTGCGTCCATAGACCGATTTTCGGGCGATTTCTGGTCTTCTTCTACCTTGGAACATATCCAATCTAAACATGCTTCACGCGAGCAACTCTGCACTTGTACAGGTTGAAGAGGGGGCTTGGTTTGGCAACTGAATCGTGGCTATGAGCATCGAGTTTGTGTCTGGACCTCGAGGTCAGCCTCCAAGGTGATGAATCGGGTTGTTGATTGCGCCCAAGAACATCTGGTTGCAGCTTCACGCAACTTTTGTTGCCTTCTTGACGGGGCGCCACCCTAGGTGGTCACCACTGATTGTGGCTGCAGTTGCAAGCTGGGACCTCAAAATCGGGCTTCAGGCAGTGTTCCGCGGTGTTTGCTCGCCCAAAACGGCCTCTGACCAGCTACCATGCTGCTGGTCGGCGCTGCTAGCTGCGACTGCAAAAAGGGGTGCCGCCCCTGCTGTTGGGGCAGGGACGAGGTGAAGTAGAGGATAAATGGAGGAAGGAGTGGGTAAAGGAGCAAGACGCCGCGGAATCGGCCCATCCCTAGCCCTGAACGGCTGCCATCCCACACCGCGGCTTGCCTGCTGATCGACCTACTGCTGGCCGCAGCTCCTCTGCAGGTCGGCGCTGCTAGGGCGGGCGGTTAGGGCGAGGTTGGGGAGGAAGAAGAAGAGAAAAGGAAAAGGAGATAGGGGCGCAGCTAGCTTGGAGTTTTAGGGCTCAAGACATCGCCCAAGATCGCCCCTTCGCGACTGAAATCGAGAGCAGGTCGGCGCCTATTCAAGCGGTTGTCCGCGTGAAAGAAGAAGCAGATAAGCGAGAGAAAGGAAAAACCAAAGAAAGGAAAAGAAATAACCTAAGTAAACTGGAAAAATTGCATCCAAGTCCAGGAGAACTAAAAATGGCATAAGTATTGCCTCGAAGGTCCAAATGAAACGATTCTTTTTTTGCAATATTTCCAGAACGAGGTCCTTTACACCCTCAAAGCATGAAATCATGCTAATTAGACCGTTTCACTGGATCAAAACTCTAGTTGCATCTGCAATCACTTAATCTTAACTTAATCGTCTTAATTATGCACTAATTGCATCTTATATATTTAATTTAACTTAATCAACTTGATGATGCATTAACCATCACATGAGCACTTAACTTATCTCAATTAACTTAATTACGCACTAATCATTGTGCCTACTTGATAATCACAAAGTGGGTCATAACAATCTCCCTCCCTTATAAGAATTTCGTCCCGAAATTCCTAAAAAGAAAAGGAAACTTGTTACACATCTCTGACTCAAGCTCCCACGTAGCTTCCTCTAGGTTATGATTCCTCCACAAAACTTTCACTAAAGGTATCTCACGATTCTTTATTTTCTTGATCCTTCGATCAACTATCTGAACCGGTCCTTCAACATAGGACACGTCTGTCCTGAGCTATGCAGGTTCTAGGTCTACTATCTTTTCTGTACCAGGATAGCATTTCTTCAGCATAGATACATGAAACACATCATGTAGATTAGACAACTCAGATGGCAATTCCAACCTATAGGCTACACGTCCAATCCTCTTAATGATAGGATACAAGCTCATAAACCTAGGAGTCAGTTTGTCTATTATACCAAACCTCATCACTTCTTTTCATGGTGAAATTTTCAAATACACTTCATCACCAACCTCCAACTCAAGAGGTCAATGCCTCTTCTCAGCATAGCTCTTCTGCCTGTCTTATGTATCTTTCAACTGCTCTCTGCATGTCCTCAAGAGTCTTAAATGGTCCTCTCAGTCTGACCATCTGTCTGTGGTGAAAAGGTTGTACTGAATCTTAACTTTGTGCCCGAAGCACGATGCAACTGTTTCCACAACCTAGATGTGATCTTAGGATCTCTATCAGATATAATTGAAACTGGAATACCATGCAACCTGACTATTTCATCCACGTATCTCTTAGCCAGCTTCGGGACATCAAAGGTTGACTTAATATGAAGGAAGCGAGCAGACTAAATTAGTCTATCCACAATCATGCATATCGAGTCACAACCTCTAGGTGTCCTGGGTAACCCTATCACAAAATCCATTGTGATATGTTCCCATTTCCATTCTGGTATAGGAAAAGATTGCAAGGTAGCTGTAGGTTTTTGGTGCTCAGCCTTAATCTGCTGACACATACTGCACCTAGCCACATACTCAACTACATCCTCTTCATACCAGGCCACCAGTACAACTCCTTGAGATTCATGTACATCTTAGTGTCACCTGGATGTATAGCATACATTGATGCATGTGCTTCCTCAAGAATCTATTCTTTCAAATCATTATCTCGAGGTACATGCAACCTGTCATGCTAATACAACACAACATCATCTGAAAACTTGATCTCTGGTCTCTTCCCCCTGCCATGTCATGCATGGTCTAGTTTAACTCACTATCACTCTATTGTAGTTTCTTGATTTGATCATAAGAAGTAGGCTTGACTTGCATCTGTGCAATCAAACCATTTAGCTATGTTACCCCTAAGTCTAAGTTCAACTTTCACATTTCCACTAGCATGTCTCTTTTGAAACATGCCATGGAAAATACATCCACTGTTGAACTGGACTTCCTACTTAGGGCATCAACTACCACATTCACCTTCCCAAGGTGACAATCTATCATCACATCATAAAGATAGTGACGCTGTGTCATAAGAGCATGAACTACAACAACTAACTTCAGATCATGTATCAGGTAGTACTCCTCATTCTATGCTACTTACTTATTGTTACATTTCAAATTTATATCTTACTCTTTTCTCCAAGTCATTTTCATATTGTTTATCTACCTTTAAACCCTAGATTTTATTAATTCTAGCTTACCTTTCATAGAACAAATATCATGATCTTATTTTATAGGGATGCTAGTACTCAAGGTCAAATCACTATTGATATCCCTTGAACTACTACAACTCTAAACATTATAGGGTTTCTTCTTTATCAATAACATAGCGTTATTGTGATGTGACTATGTTCTCTTAGTTTGAAATTCAAACTTTCGATCTCATAAGTTTTACTAAATTCTTCCTTATCTTATCACTGGAATTTCCTTTCTCTTATTTGTTCTGGACTTTGGTATTTCCATGATATCTCTTCAATTTAATGGAAGCTTATAACGTAACTTGAATATCATTTCAAACTGGACAAGCCATATATTCAGGTATTGCAAATATCAAGAGATTCAACATAATAAGCATGCATGCAGATTTCAAATTCTTAAATAATCTAATTACATGTCCACTTGTAATTTACTGAGAAATCAATATCCATATGCATGCAGGCAGACTGGAATTCTCAAATAAACAGAATGCATGTCAATTTGTCACTTTATACACTAAAATCGTGCAATTGAACCGTTAAGCATCACACATCTTATACTGAGAATTTTGATATCAAAATACTTAATTCATTGATCACCCTATCCTTAGGGTTTCGATTACCTCATTCACTTGATTGCAGTTCAAATCACAATATGACATCATTCTAGAACTGTCAGAACAGTGTACTTAAAATAATTGTAAATACTGAGAAATTCTTATATCATGCATTCATTTTCTAAGTTATGTGTTTGTTCTTTATTTTAAAAACTAATTTGTTAGTCTATAGAAACTTAGAATCCAAAGGTAGTATGTATGAATGTATTTAACTTTATAATAAAGATATGCATTCCATACTCTCAATTATGTCTTGTAATTCTCGTTCCTTAATCAAAGTCATCATTTCTAACATTTCTTTTGATTCAACTAAATTTCTTATCCTGGTCTTATGATTTACATAAGGCTCTTTATTTCTATGTACTTAGTGTATACTTAACTCTTTTCTTCTATTTTCTATTTGCTTTGAAATACATGAACGTATTTTACTCTATTACATGATCCATTCCATGGTCGATTCTTACGTCCTAGACATTACATACTTTTCTCATTTCTTTTCCATATTCTCATATTCAGAGTTCATATAATACTAATCATTGAATTTAATATGAACCTGATATCGTTTCCTTTTATTTCCAATTAAGGATTGCTCAAATGAGACTCCAACATTAGGCTTCTGAAATCAGTTCCAGCTACTTCTTAGCTGTTCTAATCTTTCCATTATATTTCAACATCTCAGTGTATATACATTCTCACTATGATACGAGTCTAAATCATCCAGAGTCTACTTTTATAATATTGTTAATAGAAGTCATTAAATCCCGGTATCGCATCCTGCCAGCCGGACCAGGCCGAACCTGCAGTCCGGAAGCCAAGAGCTACTCAGGATTAACCAACTCCTATTAATCTCAAACATGTGGAAAGAATATTCACTTAGGGCAGACTCATTTAAACATAACTTCTGGTCTACTTGATACAAAGAATTTAAACAATAAATAAATCATTTCATGACATACAACAACATAAAAGAATCATGTTTACTTTACAAACTGAAAATCTAATTTCATGCATATAAATGCATTTCTAGTGATTTTCAATCAAATAAGCAATATAAAGAAAAAATTGTATCACATCCTATGTTAAACCTCTTATTCCTAAATTAATTTCTTATCTCATAACCCTAAGATTTCTAGGGTTTTTCTCTGGCCTATCCTTCCTCTGCATACCTGGCCAGGGCATCCAGAGAAGATTAGACAGAGTAGCTTGATACTGGTCAATCTAAGTATTCAGACACCTGGCCAGGGTATCTATACACTCAGACCTCCCAGAGCTAAAGACACATCATTTCTTATTTATCTCACTTATAATTCTATCTTTCGATTCTGATGATTCAGCCTAAGCTTTCAACTTGGTCCTCGTGACCACATCATCTTCCTGCCATCTGCAATAGTATAACAGAACACTTCCTGTTATAAAAGTGCAGTTAGAAGGAAGACACCTAAATCCTAATCCTATTGGTCTCTTATCGTCCCCTGACCTTGACTTAGAGTATTCATATACTCAACCTATGCTCTGATACCAAAACTGTCACACCCCGATCTCACACTAACCACTAATCACGAGATTAGGGCGCGACGGAGGGATTATCACATAAACAAATCACTGAGAACTTTTTCTTTTTAAAACCTCGTAATGATATCCGGATTATTGCTGTAAACTAAAACATAAATAACTATTGCGGAAGCATTTCAATTAAACTGGCTAGAGAACATAAATAGAGTTTACAACATGTAACATTGTTTAATAGAAAATAAAACATAACAGTTAATTTACATCTTTTACACATTCGCCATACATACTCTCTCTCTCACCCACACCATGTCCCAAGGACTGAGGGGAAAGGACTAAGAGACCACTATCTAACTAAACTAACTACATATACCTTTTATAGATTAAGTGTTAGGATGAAAGGATCCTTCAAATTCCTGCTGCTGATGACCTGAAAATGTTTTGAGTAGAGGTATGAGCCTACTCGCTTAGTGAATAGCATTTCACTTAGCTATCACTAAACAACTCATCAGGTTTATAAACTGAAAATAAACATATATACAGTTCAACAGGGCAGTTCTATTGACATAGCAGATATACAGATAATAATCACATTTCTATGCATCAACAGGTATTTCAGGTAAATGAACAGATATATAAATTTACTGTGATCCTATATGATTACTTATTCATATTATTATTATGCCCTAATCATATGCAGTGTACTCTGCATATGAAGATCTGTAGCAAGTTCATGCTACGATCCCACCGTACAAGACTTAGCGACACACCCGGGAAATGCTAAGTCTGACGCCAGCCCTACTCTGCCACAGGACCCCAGGCTCATCGGCCTTCAGGCTCATCGGCCTCACTGCACTACATCGAGTGCTCTAGACTCCTCCTCTAACCTGAGTACACAAGCGGAGAGTCTCATAGGGTTACCTCCATGACATCGCACGGATCTTGTTGCAATAACCCCTAATTTTCTCCAGTGCCACCGTGACATCGCATACGTTATTGTTGGACAATGCCTCTCTATCCTCGTGTCTCCATGACATCGCACGGATAATGTTGCAACACGAGTTTCACCCCTAAGAAGCAGATCTGTCAAAGGGGTTCTACGGTGTTAGGGCACCTAAGTCTATTAACTGATTAACATATAAACATTTAAACAGGAAAATCACATTTACTGATTTCATATCAGATCACAATACACTGTCATTCTAACTTGACAGAGCAATATATTTTAAATCATTGTAATTTCTGAGAAATTCTCATACCATGCATCCAGACAAATTAGAAATGCATAAATAACCCAACTTATTTCAATTTGGCACATACATAGCGAATTTACGCAATTGAACATCTTATTGCACAAATTAAAGAAATTTACTTCACATATGAGAATCATACTCAACAATTATCAATTCTCTAAAATTCTCGAAAAACGTGCACATTAACCCAAATCCTGGTTTGTGCATCACTTAACTCAATTAAGAGTTAATTACATATCACAACACAATTTAATAACAATACTTGAGAATTTCTGGCAATAATTCAGAGAAATGTGCCATTTCATGTAAATATCAATTTACACATATTAACGTCAAAAGATATATGCAATTAGGGTTTTCATGCATATTTTATTTATTCATATCTACTTTGACATCGTACATCTGATAATTTATTAAAAATCTTCATTGTTTGGGTTCATACCCAAATTATACCATTTCCAGACATGAATTTCTAATTTCAACATTCAAATGAGCAATTTAGGTTCCAATGAATCATATAAATTTACTGATTCAATCCACACTGATCAGATGCTAAACTAAATCATATAACAGCGTCTAGAAGCATTTTATGAAATAAAAAGTCGAGCGACGCCAAACGCTGCCCGACGCCTGATAACGCCTGTTATCAGCGTAATTCGCGCACATAACTGGAAATATTCAAACGCCTGAGTTTATTAATGATAAATAAATGAAATCCTACTCACCGCAATTTGGACTGTCCGGGTTCATCCGGAATTGCGTCCAGAGACCGATTTTCGGGCGATTTCTGGTCTTCTTCTACCTTGGAACAGATCCAATCTAAACATGCTTCACGCGAGCAACTCTGCACTTGTACAGGTTGAAGAGGGGGCTTGGTTTGGCAACTGAATCGTGGCTATGAGCAGCGAGTTTGTGTCTGGACCTCGAGGTCAGCCTCCAAGGTGATGAATCGGGTTGTTGATTGCGCCCAAGAACATCTGGTTGCAGCTTCACGCAACTTTTGTTGCCTTCTTGACGGGGCGCCACCCTAGGTGGTCACCACTGATTGTGGCTGCAGTTGCAAGCTGGGACCTCAAAATCGGGCTTCAGGCAGTGTTCCGCGGTGTTTGCTCGCCCAAAACGGCCTCTGACCAGCTACCTTGCTGCTGGTCGGCGCTGCTAGCTGCGACTGCAAAAAGGGGTGCCGCCCCTGCTGTTGGGGCAGGGACGAGGTGAAGTAGAGGATAAATGGAGGAAGGAGTGGGTAAAGGAGCAAGACGCCGCGGAATCGGCCCATCCCTAGCCCTGAACGGCTGCCATCCCACACCGCGGCTTGCCTGCTGATCGACCTACTGCTGGCCGCAGCTCCTCTGCAGGTCGGCGCTGCTAGGGCGGGCGGTTAGGGCGAGGTTGGGGAGGAAGAAGAAGAGAAAAGGAAAAGGAGATAGGGGCGCAGCTAGCTTGGAGTTCTAGGGCTCAAGACATCGCCCAAGATCGCCCCTTCACGACTGAAATCGAGAGCAGGTCGGCGCCTATTCAAGCGGTTGTCCGCGTGAAAGAAGAAGCAGATAAGCGAGAGAAAGGAAAAACCAAAGAAAGGAAAAGAAATAACCTAAGTAAACTGGAAAAATTGCATCCAAGTCCAGGAGAACTAAAAATGGCATAAGTATTGCCTCGAAGGTCCAAATGAAACGATTCTTTTTTTTGCAATATTTCCAGAACGAGGTCCTTTACACCCTCAAAGCATGAAATCATGCTAATTAGACCGTTTCACTGGATCAAAACTCTAGTTGCATCTGCAATCACTTAATCTTAACTTAATCGTCTTAATTATGCACTAATTGCATCTTATATATTTAATTTAACTTAATCAACTTGATGATGCATTAACCATCACATGAGCACTTAACTTATCTCAATTAACTTAATTACGCACTAATCATTGTGCCTACTTGATAATCACAAAGTGGGTCATAACAGTTACCACCAGAGTTGCAGAGGTTACACCCTGTGTTTCACATTTCTATGCTGAGGAAATGTCACCCCGACACTGAGTCAGTTCTACAACCTATGGAGGTAGAATTGAATGATGACATATCTTACGAGGAAGGGCCAGTGTCAATCCTTGATAATAGAATTAAAAAGCTAAAGAAGAAAGATATAAGCCTTGTGAAAGTCCTCTGGAATCACCGTGGTGTCGAAGAAGCCACTTGGGAACTAGAGGATGAGATGAGAAGGAAATACCCTGCTCTTTTCTCCTAATACGTTTTGTCGATTTCGGGGACGAAATCCTTGTATGGGGTGGATAATTTGTAACATCCCTGACCTGGGTTATGAGCTAACCCTAGGTGTTTTGCCTAAATATATAATTAAACCCTGGTGATTATCTTTTAACATGTAATTAAGTTCCTCAGGAACATATACTTTCAATTTTGTCCTTTTTAAACAAAGTTGTAGTATTATTTTGGTAATGCAGGGGCTTATGTGCAAATTACCCATTTAAGGGGTTAACTTGCAATTGCTTATGTTAAGATGTTCTTTTGATGATGAGACATGATGGATTTCCCAAGCTTGGGCATCTAGATGCAGCTTGTGGAATAATCCTTATGCTTAAAAACCATAATTTGGAGTAAAATGCAGTTTACCCAATTTGAGGGGTGCAATTTGTAAAATACACCATCTAGAACATCTTTTATGACTCTTGTCATCATTTAGAGTAGAAATGGTGAAAGGGACACATCAATGAATAATCATATAAGAAAAATGACCTTTGTACATAAAATTCACTAAGTTTGAGTAAGGAAACCTTTCATGTATATACCTTAGTGTGCATATTGGTTTTCTTTACCCTTAGATCTTGAGTTTTGATGGACCTTGATTAAGTTTTTATAGCTTGAACGTGCCTTAGAAATAAGGAGCGACTTGGATGAGAACTACATGCTTTAGAGGTCCTTATGGTGAAAATCAGCCTAAACTATATAAGCACCTTTCTTTCCAAACCAAGCAAACGTTTTCCTTCACTTCCTCACTTCTTATCTTTCTCAACCGGCCAAAGCAAAGCTCAGGAGCTCAAGGGGACGACCAACCTATTCTAGGTAAGAGAACACCACCTTCTAGCTTGGATTCATGGAGGAAATTGTATTACAAAGTTGAATTGCTAGTTTCCTTAGGTTCCTTGTTCTAGCCGACCATCCCCATCTTTTTCTTGAAGAATTGACCTTGGCCGACCTGTGGAGCTCAAGATGCCATTAAAGGCTTGAAGCTTGGAAGCTTGGAAGCTCTAGGAACCACGTTTGATGCGGGTTTTATAACTCTAACTCTTAGCTTTGTTATGCATATCTTTGCTCTTGTTTTCTATGATTAGTTCTTCTTTTACCTCCCTTCTTCCTTGCTCTTTTGCAAGAAAAACGGTGGAGGAACCGACCTGAACAGAGGTTGAGGATGATGGGCGTGGATTCCTAGGTCACTTTATGAAATGACCTTGAACCCTTTTGGTCCAAACGGGTGCAACTCGATAAGGTCAAACGGGTTCAACCCGTTTGATCTCAAACGATCCTGCAAGATCGTTTGGATCAAAATGACCCCAAGACCATTTCATAGGGTTGAACAAGGTACGACCATTTGAGAGTCTGTTCATAATATATTGAATTTATTTCCTACAAAGAATTATAATCTAATTCCTAACCAATTAAGAGTTGAAGACACTTCAATAACTTAACCCTAATCGGGTGAAAGTTGCTGATTTCAATATAGATCTTGTTGAGTTTTGGGTTGAAGGACCCAAAAGGGTTACCACCCATTTGGGGGTTCATCCAAACGATCTCACACTCGTTTAGTGACACCCCAAGATCGTTTGGAGGTCTAGGGTTAAAGAAATTTGATGTTTTGAGGGTCCAATTACAAGATGTTGATAGATTGATGAAAAGTGCTGATTTCTAATTTAATTAGGGCTCAACCCTTATCAAATCATTTTGGTTTTTGGTCAAACTTTGGGAAAACGGTCTCAAGATCATTTGGAGGTCATCCAAACGACCTCAAGACCGTTTGAGCCAAGTTTGGGCCCAATTGGAGGTCAATTGATAGGTTCAACTCTGATTTGAATCATATTGTTGAACATTGATGATTAGCCGATTGGAAACCCTAATTGAGTTAGATTTAACCCTAATTGGCTTTCAATTGAGGGTCAATTTGGTGTCCAGTTGTTTGAGGCTCATCCTAGTTGACTCGATTTGTATATGGTTAAGATGGCTTGGGCCAATTGAAAGCTTCAACATAAGAAATCCTTTTCAAGCATAATCTTTGTGTCACCTTTTATGTTCATGCGGTTTGAACCCAAGTAGACCACAATCGTTTTAGACCAAATGAGTTCACACCCGTTTAAGCCCAAATGAGTTCACATTCGTTTGAGTCCAAATGATTCCACACTCATTTGAGTCCAAATGAGTTCACACTCATTTGAGTCCAAACGGGTTCACACCCGTTTAAGCTCAAACGGGTTCACACTCGTTTAGGCTCAAACGGGTCCACACTCGTTTGGACTTAAATGGGTCCACACCCGTTTAAGATTAAGTGGGTCCACACTCGTTTAAGGTTCAAATGGATTCAAGGTCATTTGAGATTAAACAAGTTCAAGGTCGTTTAAGAATCAAATGGGTTGAAGGTTGAAGGTTAAACCCTAAACCAATTGGAGACCTTTAGGGTTGATTATACTTAATCACTTGAAGGTGTAAATGGTTCAATGATGATCTAATATAAACCCTAATGGTAACCTAAGATGTTAAGGGACTAAGTGGCTAATGAATTGACTCATGATGATGGTCAATGGGTAAATTACCAAAATGCCCCTGAAAGGTTCAATTGAGTGATACCTTGTTTTAATCAAACCCTAATCACATGATAGTGATGAGTTGACTGGTGTTAATCAATGAGGACTTAACCCAACCTAATCTAAAGTGGTGTAATCACTATCTACTAGTTAGAGCAGAGAGAAAGTACCAATTATAATGGAAACTCAAGTAAAATACCTTCAATATACATGAATGTGCAAGTTTAGGTATGATCCACTTATGTGAGATCATGGAAACCCTAATTATGATAATTGATGAATCTAAATCTTATCTAAGGTCGTTAATGATGATGTTTCTCATACATGAGTATGTTATGAGATCATTTCACCATGAGGTGAAAAGTAAACCCTAATTCTAGGGTGATGACATGTAATGTGAATAGTAAACCCTAATTGATGAAAACCAGGGAAACCTAGCTCTTGTATGAGTAAGGAGATACAACTTCTTTAAATGAGTTATTTACTGTTATCAGTTGATTTAACCATGCAGGTTCCTTTATGAGGATGATCATATCCAGGTATGGATGATGATACTATATTCATTGAAAGCATGTTGTTAGCTTTATGAATAGTGATATATCTTGATGCCTTATTAATAGCATCTTATGAGATTGATAGGTTGTGAGAGCCATGAATACCATCAAGGTCATGTTTTAAGAGATGACTTGTGATGAGAATATTGAGAAATGATAATTCATGAGAGTTAGGCTTGTTACATTTAGTATTCTTCCCTCATAGCTTCTATGCTAATGATTAATGTTTGAAAACATGTATGATGATAAAAGAATACTGAAATGTACCTAACTAATCAAGTATAATCATACCATGTAGAGCCCTGATCATAGATCCATCATTGTCAGGAGTTAAATGATGGTGAAACAGGTTTTCCTAAGGGGATTCCTGGAGCACATACTTTTGAATATGTGGGGTAATATGGATGTGAATTTCCTTACATCCTACTGTAGGAATTGATGTAGATGTATCTTAATCTATCAATCCTTCACTATGATTTATGCCGGGGTGATGTAACACTAATCTCCCGAGGAAATCTTTTATACCGCATCGATGAGAGATAGACAAGAAATCTTTCGGTAGCGAAGAGAGTACAGAATGCCACTGTGACTCTAATAGCGAAGTACCAGAATACCCTGGTAAGCTATAGTAGTAGAGACACTAGATGTCCTGCATGTTGATCCTCTTACTGACTGAGGAAGATGAGGTCATAAGAATCCGACTCTTTTGATGACCTATGTATGATACCGATGCGACTTAATAGTGATCGGTTGGAGTATGAGCGGTATACCTCATCTCCGCAGGGCATAATGATGTTTGTAAAACATAATCAACCGTGTAGCATATCTGCTTAGGTTGAACTACGAGATACATTGGTTGAAGATACATTACTTAGTATACATGTTCTTCATATTCCTTAAATGTTGTTGTTCTAATTGATAACAATCTGCTGTTGTTTACCTTAAAGCTTTTATTGCCTATGTTATTCTTGGTTGCTATAATAAATCTTTTGGTGAAGAGTTATAACTCTCACTGGGACAATTATTTAAAATTGTCTCACCCCGTAGATTTCAACTTTTTAGGTGGTCGTCAAGGGCGAAGGAATCAATCTTCAGGTGACCAATATCAGCAGCAGCAGCATCAGGAGCAGCAGTAAATCTCAGGTGGAGATTCAGACTGCTGAGTTGTATAGTTAGATAGTCAGTCCTATGTGTTCTCTGTACTCTCAGGTCCTTGGAGTCTTTTGGTCTGAGATTTTGGTTTTGAGATCTTGAGATTTTGTATCATGTTGTATATAATTACTCAAGAAGTAATTATCTGAGATGTAAACAGTTTATCTCCTTTTATGAAAGAAATTTTTATAGATTCAAGCTCTTATCTCGAAAAGTTTTAATTTCCCATGATTTTGTCTTCCGCTGTTAATCGAATCGCTTCCGCTAAGTTTATATCGTGGTTTTGGAGATCAGAGCCCACAATTATCCTTCATTAACCATGTATACCAAGGATCGTGAGTTTGATCAGGGTTTAGGGGTTAACTTTCTTCCCTAGGGTTTATGTTTTCCTCTATCCTACTCAGATCATCAAGATTGGGTTATCATGTTTTATGCATAGGTTTTTAAAAGATTCTAGGTTTCTCCCTAAAGGAGAATACATTATTTAAAACGTGTTTCACACAAAGACACACAAATATTTTATTTGAATTGGGATTTTCATATGATTTAGTTGCCGCATGATGTCTTAACCCTAATTTTCATTAAAATGCTAATTAATTAGATGATATAGAGAAGCAATTTCTAGAGTTCATAAAGAGGTAATCTTAGAATGGGGAAGAATAGAGATGAGAAAGAAAAAAAATATAGAGGAGGCCTAAATGATGTGTTATTGTTGGGAAATCCTAGGATTTGACTAGGTAAGTGCTTTTAATACACTTTTTCTATAGTCAAAGAACATTTAAGAGAGTGACTATAAATGAACATTGTATGGTGATAAGATCCATTGGTGAAACCATCGCCATGAAGTCCATCGCTGGAACCATCACCATATAATCCATTGATGGGACAAACTCCATGAAGTCCATGGTTGGACTAAAGATGGTAAAGTCTGATGAGATCGAATGATTATCGATTGGAAATATTAGTTGAAAATTAAAGTTCATTACTTTTCAATATTTGAACTTTTTTTATTATGGATGTTTCTAATGTCACATTCACACTTTATTATTACACATATGTACATAACATAGTTTTATATTGACCTGCATGTTGTTTATTGACATTTTTGGTTAGCTTCACATTTGAAGTACGAAGAAATGGATTGCGAGAAAAATAATTTATGAAGCATAAAGTTGGTAATATATGGAGGATTAGATAGTTTAATTTCAGAACACCATTAGTAGTTTCCCAATTCCAACAATTTTGTAACTCCTAAGAGGTTTTCTTATCTTTCCTATTCCTATAAACAATATCTTTGTCTCATACTATTAATTATTATACGTCTTTATTATAATATGGATCTTGGATTTATGGATAATGACCCATGTCTCTCTAGTCCACATATCAGGAAAGTAATGGGAGGAGGGGATCTACAATGGTGCTAGAGCCCAGAATTGTATAATGACTTTCAATAGTTGATAGTTTTAGAAGAACTCTACAAAAGTGTGTGTGATTTATAAGGGTTTTCCAAAGGACAATGGTGTCTAGGATTGGGGCACAACTCTGAGGGTTGGAAAAAGTTTCCTCCACACTACTGGTTGGTTTATGAGGACTCCTGGGTATGAAAAAAGTATACATGTATACAATGACACCCCGTTGGAATATAAGTTTACATCATTCATAAAGTTTCATTCCATGTCCGGCTCTAGCTCTTAATACTTTTTTTATTTAATTTTGTACATGTATATAAATAGTGGCAAAAATGTGTACATATTCATATAATCTATTATAGTATTAGTAAATAATTATAGTGGGATAAACTATCTTGTGAGTAGATTGCTTGATTACTTTTTTAAATTTTGTTTTTGTAGATAATTAATCTGATATGACACATTATTTTCTTTAGAATTGTATAATATATATATATAAGATAACTATAGTTTCTTATGCGATGAAGAAGGAAAGACACAATAAAATTGAAGTATGACAAGAAAAAAGCTCGAAAGGTAGGAATTTGCGAACTTAAGAAGTGAGAGATAGTGGTTTGATACGATTTTTATGAAGAAGAGATGGTTGGAAGATATGAATTAAAGGGGGCATGAAACATGGATATGGGAGAAATATATGATTTATATTTCTGAGAAGATGTTTCATGCATTGTGATTCGTTTATTTCTTTTGGTTGAATATTATTGTTTTATTTTAATTAACAAAATAGATCCATATTCGTATTACATTATATGCTAAACATTTATCTTGAGTTTTTGTAATTGAGAAAATATCAAAAGTGCTCTCTCTATATGTATCACTTCTTTTAGAACAAAAAAAATCTAAAATCAAAATATAAAGAAATGGACAATCAAATATTTAGGCATTCTACAATATACAATAACTTATCTACCTAGTCAAAAAGAGACTAAAAGTAAAATGATTCAATCTAATTTTTTTTTCTAATGAACGTATAACAGACCAAGTAAGATATATGATATGCATAAATAGAAAATACTTTTTTAATTAGTCAAAGAGCTAAGTGTCAAAAGGAAATTATCGTGATAACATAAGTACAATATATAAGGAATAAACTACAACTCATTTGAGGAATTCAAATGAACCCTACTATTGTTTAAATGTGAGAGCTCTATTTAAGGCACATTTGCTTTGTTAAATTCTCAATATTCCTACATTTTTTCCATTTGTATTTGTAAAATGTTACATTATCAAAACATCGTAAATATAAATTTTATATTTGGTATCCTGGGTTTGTAAATATATAATTTATTTATTTTTTATTCACTGCCAATCATTATTGGATTTTGACGTCAGGGAGAATTTTGATGGAAAATAAAATGCAAGATTCCTATAATGTCTGGAGATTTTAAAATGAACTTTGTTTCCAGAGTCCCGTAAATCGAACATAAACTTTCTACATATTGCTGCCGAAATACACTCCAATATGTGAAAATGTAGGAAAGTAAACATACCCTTGGAACGTGGTTAAAAGTACTTCTCTTTTTTGGATTATACCACTATAATATTTATTATAAAGTGTGTTATTTAATTATTTTACCTCTAACATGTCATAGACGATATAACTCTTTCGTAGGATAAGGAGTATGAGTAATTTTTTTGAGCAGGTCATGGCCCTCCTTTGATCCGTGGGGTGGGTGAACGCCTGGTGTGTTAGTGGGCTACTATTTAGTGCACGTTTAAGATGCTATTTTATAGAGCAGTAATTGTACGTTATCTGAGTCACGCTTCTAACATGTCGACAACAAAGACGTGACAATTCGATTTGTTTGTGTGAGTGACTACATACAACGCGAAAAATGGACTTGCAGCTGTGCGAGTATCATGCATAACTCCAATCTGAAATAAATAATTGAAACAGTGACGAGGCAATATTAATTGCAAGCCATTGACACTTTCAGACATGGAAAAGCTGCTTGGTTGAATGTGGAAACATCACAAAATTCATATTATTTTATAACGGCAACTTTACGAAGTTCACCCTGGAAATGAATGCCGAGTACAATATTCTGTTATGGCACATCGTGTGGACTGTGTGGAGAGAAAAACCGCCAATCCGAAAGAAAAGTTCCAAGGGATGCATTTGAGCTTAGAAACGCCGTTCCCAATTGGGGTTGCATCTGGAGCAACGGCTCAACGAAGCAATGGAACAATTGACCAAACAGGTAGCCATCTACAAAGAAGAAACTCCAAAGTAGTGTCAAAGGACAGAGTTGCCATCCAGTTTATTTTCCACGTTTTTCGTCCATACTTGGAACCAGCCCTGCAGTTGAGTTTCTCACCACGGATTACAGCTACTCACAACCAAGTGTAAAGAACTGATATTCACTGTGAGTTACAACTGCACATGTTGTATTTCCCCCCAACCAAATGGTCTATGTTTGGGCACGCTCTGCTATAACTAGCCACACAGCCTGCCCAGTAAAGAGAGCCACATATTGGTCATTGCCGACCCTCGACGACCATGAGTGAACCATCTGCGACAGTTGGAAACAAGACGGTCCTTCTCAGAAACTACGTGACAGGGATCGCCAAGGAGGATGACATGGAGCTGGTGACCGGTAAAACCATCGAGTTAAATCTGCCGGAAGGGTCGTCGGACGGAATGGTGCCTGTGAAGAACCTTTACCTGTCTTGCGACCCGTGCATCCGGATCAGTATGAGCAAGCACGACGAGCCCAGCTACGTGGAAAACTTCGTGCCAGGACAGGTGAGGATGTATATGACTGTAATCTATCTGGAACTACTCTGGGATATATCTTTCTTACGTTCGATTTCCTCTCGATATGTGTCACAGGCCATTGTTGGGAACGGCGTTTCTAAGGTCGTTGACTCCTGTTATCCGGAGTTAAAACCCAGGCCATAGTATGCGGAAGAAAAATTCTACACATAACACCTGACCTATCCGCTGGCCTACCCGGTACTCGGGAATAGGTGATTTTTAATTAATCCCAGCATGCAGCCGGTTTTTGATAATATTACCTATGTAAAAGCATACAAAATACATGCAAGGTACATATACTCTGTCCACTCCATGCAACAGTCATGCAAATGAAAAATATCAATCCACTATAGCTTACAAAAAAATTCTATTGCAGATTTATCCTCAATGCAGATTACGCAAGTATTGTACCTACAATAAATACATATACATTCACAAGTGAATTTGAGAGGTACTGTACTTATATTTAACAAACTGGGTTGAAAATTAATAATTGGGTACAATACTTATAGATGCATTTTATAGTTGATTATTGACCAGATGTGCACTACACTTTTGTAAAAAATTATGTCCAGGTAAAAAATATTGTTATTGGATTCCATAGGTACTGTACTTATGCTTTATTTTATAATTTGGTAGGTACTGTACTTATATTTGAAAAAATTGAGTTGGAATTAACAAGTGGGTACAATACTTATAGATGCATTTTATAGTTGATTCTTGACCAGATGACCAATGTTGCTATGTGATTATGTAGGTCCTGTGCTTAAGCTTCTAGACCTGTAATATAATTATTTTTTGATTTTGCATTTTTCCGTAGGTATTGTGCTTATGTTTCCATATCAATGTTGTTATTGGATTCCGTAGGTACTGTACTAATACGAGAATGTTGGTGGGTGGATTAGAACGAAAGATAATAATTACAAAAAAAACGAATTAATAAAGATGAGAGCTGGAGAGAAGAGTGGAGAGAGACATACTGTGTCATTCTCTGCACTTTGCATGGACTTTGCATGACTTTTGTATGATTATTAATACAAAGACAACTGCAAATACTGCAAATGTATTTTCCCAAAAAATAGATAAGAACCCGGGGATAAGAGGAACTGTGTGTAGCGTAACTCTATGGGGGAATGACTGGGTGGGAGGAGTACTCCATCATCTCCGAACCGGAGTCGCTTTTTAAGATCCAGTATTGCGACCTTCCGCTCACCAACTACTCTGGAAACTAGGCACGTCAAAGCAATTATTGCCTGCTTTCATTATCTGTACTTTTGTCTGATGTATATGACTTAGTTAACAACCGTTTATACGTATTTACTGCAGGCATGCCTGGGTTCACGGCCTACATTGGTTTCCACGAGATCTGCGACCCGAAGCCAGGGGAGGCAGTGTTCGTCTCTGCGGCATCCGGCGCCGTCGGGCAGCTCGTGGGGGCAGCTTGCCAAAGCGGCCGGCTGTTATGTGGTCGGCAGTGTTGGATCAGATGAGAAGGTAGTGATATCCGTCAAACTTAGAGCTATACCATGAAACATAAAAAAAATTTGGAGAGAGAAAAATATTTTGCACATAACTCGCCGTATGGAATTTTAGGTCCAAATAAACGCCATTAGATTCGTCGTAAAAAATATTTTCTATCAAGACTAATGTTGACATATTTTGACAAAATTAATATTAGAAGTATATATAAAGAGATGAGTGAAGTATACAAAAGTACCGTACATTTTCAGGTACTCTACTCAGATTGATTATTCAGGTACAGTACTTATTGTCTCTTTTTTCTTCACATTATATTGTATCAGAATGTAACGTTTGAATACAAGGATACCCGCACATTCTACAAAAGTACAGTACTAACGACTAAATTTTATAATACAAAATACACTACTAGAAGTACAGTACTAACAATCACATTCTATTTTTTTTTTATATTCACATTTGTAATATGTACAGACGTACAATACTAATTGCCTCCTTATTTTTTACACTTAATATTTTGTCACAAATCCATAAGTATTGTATATTTTATCATTTATATTAATTTTTGTATACATTCAGAATGTTGGGTTGACATAAATTGTATATAAAGATACATACACATTTTACAAAAAGTACAGTACGAATTGTCTAATTTTCTAATACAGAGTATAATATTAGAGGCACAATACTAAAGGTATCGTGCGAGTACTATACCCACGGGTATTATACGTCTGTACCCAGAATATGTGCATGGTATCTTAAAATATTGATATTATATTTCTCACATATTATCATTATTTCAAAATATGTCAACTTAGTTGGAAGCTATTTTTTACAAGAATTATAATGTAATTTATTTCATCAAAAACTGATCAAAAAAAATTTTACTGATAAAAAAAAATTATTTCATCAAAAAATATGCTCCGGATTGAAAGTTATGCACAAAAATATTTTCTCTCTCTTCTACCTCCATCATCCTTTATTGCTGTTGATGCATGACAGCAGGTGTCAGTTCTCTTTCCCCAAAATCGGATGAGTGAGCGGATGGAAAAGTGACTATATTTATAATTTTTTCAAACTTATTAGACTTTGACCCAAGTAGATATGCGCATCAAGCAAATCCAGCTAACATTTCATTCTGGGAGATCTGCATGCGTGCAATTCCAGATGTACGCGGGGATAACCGGACTAGTGGGGCGCAAAGAATCTTGGGTGAGTTTGGGTGACTACTTCTGAAATGTCGGTGAGACATGTAACAAGCTCAATATGTACAGTTGCATGCAAAACTGGTGACCACAGATCAGTGATCTGGCATAGAACCGGCAGTTCTGATGTCTGCCGATTCCGGCGTCATTTGCAACTGCCATTTCGGTGCTAAATTATTTATGCAACGGTAGGGAACAAATACACAACCTTAGCCGTAGCGATTAAATTAATATGTAAATCTCGTATCAACTACCAGAAGTTGCGATTACGCCAGCCAAACTAGGCCTTACATTTCTTGCTTGCAAATTAATAAGTCAGCTCGTGGGTCTAGCATAAAATGACACGTAACCGTCTATGCAATTATCTGATAATATGACACTATCTCTTACTTCAATTATATACTACATTATATCCATTTACAAAATTGCTTACAAGAAATAAAATAAGACAGTTAAAAATATACTACAACTCCATCTATTCTAAGGCCCTAAAAATACCCAATTCTCATTCAGCCGTCATAACTTCGTGTTCTGGTCAATTTCAAGTTATAATAGGCTTGTTCGTGACCTATGCTAACTCAAAATCAACCTAAATTGGTTGAAATTAGAACTGGAATCAAGTTGCATGTGATTTTGATTTACCAAAAATTGACCTAGATTGTCAACAACAGATCTATTAGTACGCCAAAAATCTAGTTCTGCATAATATAAACTTTTCTACTAATCTAAGTACTGTATATTTTATCATTTATATTAATTTTTGCATACATTCAGAATGTTGCGTTGACAAAAATTGTATACAAAGATACACACACATTTTACAAAAATTACAGTTCTAATTGTCTCATTTTTTAATACAAAGCATAATATTAGAGGTACTATACTAAAGGTACCGTGTGAGTACTGTACTCACGAGTATTGTAAGTCTGTACCCAGAATATGTGTATGGTATCTTAAAATACTGATATTATATTTATCACGTATTATCATTATTTCAAAGTATGTCAACACTAATCTTGTTGGAAAGTATTTTTACAAGGATTGTAATACAATTTATTTCATTAAAAAATATACGACGGATTGAAAGTTACATACAAAAACATTTTCTCTGTCTTCTACTTCCGTCATCCTTTATTGCGGCTGACGCATGACAACTGGTGTCAGTTCTCATTCCCCAAAATCACATAAGTGAGTGGATGGGAAGGTAACTATATCTTAATTTTTTTCAAACTTATTGGACTTTGACCCAAGTAGAGATGTCCATCAAGCAAATCCAGCTAACTTTTCATTCTGGGAGACCTGCATGCGTGTGCAATTCCGGATCTACGTGGGGACAACCGTACTAGAGGGGCGCAAAGAATCTTTACATTTTCTTGCTAGCAGATTAATAAGTCAGCTCATGGGTCTAGCATAAAATGACACGTAGCCGTCTATGCAATTATCTGATAATATGACACTATCTCTTACTTCAATTATATATTGCATTATATCCATTTACAAAATTGCTTACAAGAAATAAAACAAGACAGTTAAAAATATACTACAGCACCATCTATTCTAAGGCCCAAAAAATACCCAATTCTCATTAGGCCGTCATAACATACGTGTTCTGGTCAATTTCAAGTTATAATAGGCTTGTTCCATTCCAGTGACCTATGCTAACTCGAAATCAACCCAAATTTGTTGAAATTAGAACTGGAATCAAGTTGCATATGTATTTTGATTTACCAAAAACCGACCTAGATTGTCAACAATAGATCTATTAGTTATGTATGCCAAAAATCTAGTTCTGCATAATATAAACTTTTCTACTAATCTAACATGGAACACTAATTAATTTAGTGTAAGAGACATGCACTTCTCGATCAGCTTTCGCCGACATAAAACGCTGTCCTGGGCCTAAAGAATGGGCAGTCAGCAGACCATCGTTGGATCAGCTGATCACCGTACATTAGATGGGAATCCAAGATCATAATATTGCCGTCCAGTGACGCGCGCCTGTACTTATCACTTGCGGGGGTAAAACTTGTCCGTTTTGGAAAAGACTAAGATTCTATCAAGCTCACACGGCATCACGCGCAGACTAACGCGCGGGTGAAACCGCTAACTAACTTGCCACCACGTGGCAGTTGGTGATTGAGTCGTTTTTTTGGATTTACGTAAAAGACAAATAAATTTGTTTCGCTTATAACTTTTAAACCGTAATGAATTTTTTAATAAAACAAAAACCGTTAGTTTGGTTATGAAAAATGCAATCTAACAAATCTAATATTGACATACTTTTGAGATAAAAAATAAAAAATGATATATATAAGTTAATTGACAACTAACTATGGTGCTTATACCCATAAATTGATATTAACACCCAAAAATAGTTAATTGACATCCAAAATAATACATTTACACCCAAAAGTATAAAGATGGTGCCCACATAAGCTAATGACACCCATAAATGGCTAATGACGCCCAATATGGTTATTTAACGCCTAAAATAGTTCATTGACACCTAAAATTATAACGACGCCCACAAATGACTAATGACACCCATAAATGACTAATGACGCCCAAATATAGTTATTTGACGCCTAAAATGGCTCAATGACACCTAAAATTATAACGACGCTCACAAATAGCTAATGACACCCATAAATGGCTAATGACACCCAAATATGGTTATTTGACGTCTAAAATGGTTTACTGACACCTAAAATTATAACGACGTCCACAAATGGCTAATGACACCCATAAATAATAAATGACACCCAAATATGATTATTTGACGTCTAAAATGGTTCACTGACACCTAAAATTATAATGACGCCCACAAATAGCTAATGACACCCAAATAAGATAATTGACGCTCAAAATGGTTCATTGATAACCATAAATTTAAAATGACTCCCAAATAAGGTATCAAAAATCAAAATAACATAATGACACCCAAATAACTTATTGACACCCATAAATGGCTAATGACACTAAAAAATGATTAATTGACGTGTAAAATAATTCATTGACATCAAAAATAACCGATTCATATCATTTTTTTATTTTTTTGTTAAAAATATATCAATATTAGTCTTGTTGGAATGCATTTTTCATAACGAATCTAATGGTTTTGTTTCGTCAAAAAATCTATCACGGTTCAAAAGTTATAAGCAAAATAAATTTATTTGCATATTACCCAACCTCTACCAGTCCATCCAATTAAAATTTGCCACATCAGCACCCCCAAATCAGCTTTTTCCTAACAAAACCACCTATGCCCCGCGCGTGAGCTGTGCTTGCAGCTGTCGTGCGTGATGAAACTATTTTCGTTTTGGAAAATGAAAAGTTTGTTTTGTTGGTTGTCGCCTAACTTGCCTGTTGAACTGCTTGCAGTTTACTTTGTTTGTCGATTCTACCCCTCAACGGCCAGCTCGTGCAGGTAGCTCTGCTGAAGAACAAGTTTGGATTTGATGATGCCTTCAACTACAAAAAAAGAGGCTGACCTGTACGGCGCTCTGAAGAGGCGAGTGTTTTTTGTTTTAATATACTTGTCTTGTTCGGTAACACTATTTAATCATAAGTGAATCATTCCTTAAAAACCTTCAAATAAAAACAACTATTCTGCCATCGCTACAGGTGCTTTTCCAAAGGCATTGATATCTACTTCGACAATGTGGGGGGCGAGATACTTAGGCCCTGTTTGGTAGGGTGTATCTGGATGTACTTCGATGAATCAGAAAACCAATAAATTACAATTAAGCCTTTTGAACTGCTATAAATTCATTTGGTACAGTGTAATATAAGTTCTTTATTTTTGCTTGTAATTGTTTGGTCAAGCAGCATCAGGTTTCTTCGTTCATTCGGTCCACTAGTAGACGAGAGCAGCGATTTACGTGGTGGTCTGCTTTACATAGTGGGTCCCATTGACAAAAAGACTGGCGGAGTCAGGGACTCGGGAGCATCGCTTTATATGGTGGTCCCCATTGACAGAAAGAGGTGGTTGTATTACGTCCGCCAAACTAATGTCTTCCAGGACAGCAAAAATGAGTGTGGTGAGTTAGTTGTTGCTGGTTTCTGCACCCGACCGGAACCTATTATTGTGCGGTACAAACTCCAGGAAAATGGCCGCAAAAGAGGAGTCTGGTGCAGCTGCAAAACAACGAACTTCACCCGAACTCACCCTACCAAATAATAATTAAAACCAAAAATATTACAATTAAACTTAATGGTCGGGAACACCCTACCACACAGGCCCTTACTACCATAGGTCTATAGGTACCGCCACTTCGAGGAACTCATGGCCGGGTTCATCAGGGAAGGGAAGGTGGTGTACCTGGAGGACATTGCTGAGGGGCTAGAGAATGCGCCGGCGGCAATGATAAAAATGCTTCAAATGAAGAATGTCGGAAAACAACTTGTGGTTATCAAAAGAGCAACAGAATGTGAACAGAAGTAGTTATGGTAAATTATATGTAATGTTCTTCTCCATGTGTATCATGTTTCAAGAGCTGGCGGGGTCAACATGTAGGTGGCTGTCGGCTAGGCATTTATGTGCTTTTTTTGTATTTATTCAAGATGTATAATAAAAAAAGGAGCTACTTTCTGATGGGTTTAAATATTCTGTGCTCAACATCTCATCTCTTGACTAGTGGGCTCATGACGTAGTGTACAACTGGATTATGCACATTGTTCCAGACATAAAGGACGTGAACCCCCTTCTAATGTAAAAGCCTATATCATAGATTACGTCAGCAAGGATCAGCCAACAAAGTTGATAGGGCCCTAGCTATTTTATTGATTATAATAAATAACTTATAACAAATAACAATTTCAGATTATAATAAATAACTTATATATAATAAATAACTTATAACAAATAACAATTTCAAACAAAGGTATTGTTTACAAGAATGGAGAAGATAAGATATCCTCTAAGGAGTTACATAATTTTCAAAATTGAGACACTACTAATGGTTCTTAAACTAAATGAGATAATACTCTAAGTATCATTAGTTATATGCTTTGTGGATTACTCCTATTACACTCTATTTCTTCATACTTACAGATATATAACTAACCAAAACCGCCATTAAACAAAACACATGTCAGCATAAATTAAACTATGTTGTGTACATAGATGCAACCAAAAGTGTAACTTGAATTAGCAACATATATTATAGAAAAAGTTCAATCGATTACAAGTATTGAACTTTTAGTATCAGTTAATATTACTAATATATAATCATTCTATCTCATTGGATGTAACAATATTTCGTCTATGGACTTTATAGAGTTTGTCCTAACAATGGACTCTATAGTGATGGTTTCATCAATTGACTCGATGGTGAAATTTTCATCAACAGACTCTTATCACCTTATCATGTTGGTTTTTATTCACTCTCTTAACGATGGTTAAGAGTGATTACCCTTATATAACTCATGCACCTTATTAAAAAGAAAGATTATGTCTAATCAAGTATTAATTCATGCCCAAGAAAGATTTAATATGTAAATCTAGGTTCAACACAAAAGTGTTATTAACCTCTCAAAAGTCCATAACTAGAGTTCTGACGTTATACAAGGATCTCAGATTTTAGGGTTTGTTAGGGTTATGATTAACAATGGGGGTTTTCTTTCATGGAACTCCAATTTTGGGGTAGAAACCCTAACTATCATCTTGTATCCTAAATTTCCCCATTCAACATTTAACATGACTTTTAATTACAAATATTGTGAGAAATATTAATTATTATCATGGATCATCTACTTTTCCTATGGTTAGCATTAACCCTTAGGTTGTCTCATTATATCCCCACACGTTAAGAAATTGTAATCAAACATGTCATTAATCTTAATATTTCATCTTCTTCCATCTATATCTTTCATTTACGAAGAATCCCCTTCTTATAAGAAAGATAAAGCAAGATTAGACTTTTAACATTGTGTAACAATTTACAAAGGCTAAGGGTTTTCATATTGAATTCACATAATTAAGGGTATGAAAATACACTTTTGAGTTAGACTCATAACAAGACCTTAGAGCTATTATTTTTATAAATTTTGACTTTTATAGTCTATTTTTTACATGAAGTTTAATCATTGCAACTAAAAAGAAAATTTTCTAGTCATTGTGAGGTTCAATGCCTTTAACTAGTAAAAATGTCAATTGTTTGATCAGGATCATGACATTACAATGTGCATCACACGACTATAGAGGGGCACTCCTATGAGATGGGTCAAGGGAGGGTGTTTGTGATGTGCCACAAAGTGTATCGTTGGATGGTGGTCAAGATTTGATTATCTAATATTGTGGTTGGTAGACATTGCCTCCACCAAAAGTATATAGAGGCATGGCTTCCTCATCTTTAGTTACTACCATAGATACATCATTTTGAGGATATGATGGCCATGCTCAACCAAAAAGGGAAGGTTGTGCTCTCGAGGGTGTGGTTGAGGGACTTGAGAACGTGCCAAAAATAATGATAAAGAGACTTTAAGGGAAAAATGTCAGAAGTTAATTTGTGGTTGTATCAAAAGAGTAACTAAATGTGATCAGAATTAATTATGGCATTTTCAGGGAACTATTTGTTACCCTCATCCTACCCCACTAACTACAAAGTCAGGGGTAGAAGGGTTTGGGTGTCCATCCATAGAATGGCATGAATATTTCACACAAGAAATAAACAACAACCAATAAGGTACAACTTGGGTGGTAAAGGCTCGGGTTCCCCAATGAAGGGACTCAGGTTCGAAATCCAAATTGTGCATCTTGGAAACAAATTATCCTTTTATGTAGGGTGTCTCGTTGTATGATTTACATGCCACTCAGGTGTGTGGGTAGTCAAGGTGGAGGTTTACACTATCAGGGTGACGTCCCCAAAGTGGGTCCTCATCGAGGGTGGTTCCCACATCTAAAAAAAGACAACAATAAATAACAAGATTCTTAAAGGAGAAAGAAACATGTTTCATTTCTATATCAAGACAACCCTCTGGTGTTTTATTTCAAATAATAGAGTCTTAAGTGTGGTGGATCATCATTTGGAGACTAAAAAATTAATGAACAAAATATATTAATGCTAAAGGATTACGTACACTATCACTACTACAAAACACACTTTTGGCGTCGGTTGTTTAACCCATTTTAGCAACGGTTTTCAAGCGACGCCTATGTGGGCGCCGCTAAAGGTCAAATACTTCGGCGTCAGTTTTTTAACCGACGCCTATATTAACTATAGGCGTCAGTTGTATATATCACGCTGACGCCAAAAGGGTTCGCGCCACAAAAAAGGGCGCCATCTAGGACACTTTCTGCGTCGGTTATCAACAAAACAACCGCCGCTATATAAACTATAGGCATTGGTTATATATGTAGTAGCCGACACCAAAAGGGTTCGCGCCACAAAAAATGGCGCCATCTAGGACACTTTCTGCGTCGGTTTTCTACTAAACAACTGACGCTATATAAACTGTAGGCGTCGGTTTTATATGAACAAGCGACGCCATTTCCACCACGGCCGTGGCCACATTAGGCGGCGGTTGTTGTCCAAAAATCGACGTGGTAGGCCTTTAATGACGGTTTTCTATAAATAACCGATGCCTATATTTTAATTTTTTTTTCTTATCAGTTTGCAGGCCTACTGTGGCTGGTCAGCAGGATGAGAACCTGCAGTTTAGTTTTATGAACTGCAGGTTTACGACATCCATTGATATCAGCCTACAAACAGTCCACAAACCTGCAAAATCAACAAATATTTTTTCATGCAAGTAGATACATTCAGACATCAATTCAATTCTCACATTCACACATGTAGAAACATTCAAATACATGTAGAAACATTCAGAAATATTCATTTACAAAATATCATTCAACATCGCTATCAGCATCCCAATTATATCTTACAATCGCCACTGCTTGTATGGCTTTTGCCCATTCCTCTCTTACTTCATTTAATGCTTCCATCATATATGGAGCATGTACATTTTTTAAGCGTTTACCTATAGTGTGGTCAGTTTTAAACACCTGCAAAGAGAATGATGTATATATATAAGTAATAATATAAAAATAAGATTGATATATTTCATACTAACTAATGAGACTATATATAATACCTCATGTATGGTATTGATGTCCAATGCGGCATGTTTGATAATCATCTGTATAAATCACATCACATAGTATGCGCATGCCCAGCCGTTATCTTTTGTAGCGCACTATAAATTGAAACATACAAAATATTAAAAAATACAACTAAGCACAATTCACATCAATAATATATACATTGGAGTCTGGAACTTACTTTTACGTTCTCCCAATTTATTGGCTGGTTCTTTTTCCTTGGGACCGTTCCTCCAGCCTTTTTGAATGCATCTAAACCCCTACATGTTAATATAACATAGTAAATTGCATAATTAAATAGTAATGTAATAACAGATGTTAACGAATATAAAAATGAAATATTTCTCACCAGAATAATGACATTCTCATTACGTGTCCAATTTTAGTGTTCAATGTACTTCCCGCAGGATCTCGATAATAAACAGTGAACATCCCGGGGACAATAACTAGTAACTCCCAATGTCTACCGCTAAAGGTAAAAAAGTTAAAAATTAATAACTCAAAATGCACAATAAAAATGGAATTTTCTTAAGTCCAAATTATAAATAAAGTAAACTTACTTGACATTGAATGGAGCTATTATTATCGTCTTCTTTTGCTGACCAAAAATTGTAAAAGCATCTATACAGTATTGTTGAACACTATCAGGGTCTTTAGCTACCATACTAATCATTGATGGAATCAAAAATCCCACATGATCAAATGCAAATTGTTTGCATTGATCTTCGACTAAGTAGCTGCAAAACATGTATTACGTATGCATTAATATATAAGAAACCAGATCACCGGATCTTACACAAGGTATATGGATGTATAAACAAGATCTCACCTTATCCATGTCTCTATCATTGATGTATTCAGCCAATCATACATAAACAACTCAATAATATCTTGTATAAATAAAGAGCTATCGTATGATTGACCTGCATAATCCGCTTCTAAAGAAACAATTATAGGGCAATGTATATTATGTGTCCGTAGCCAACATGCCATTCCCCTACAAGAAGGACCTAACAGGTATTTTAGGTCAGTTGGAACCCAACTTGGTAATGCAGGAAGTGGAGGTGGAGGCCTAGGTGCTCCGAGTGTCTTCTTTTTAACCTGTATATATAATTTCAGATCAGTTGACCTCATATATACATATTAACAATCTAAAGTAATGTAAATTTATCTTACAATTTTAGTAGTGTAGATGACATCTGCTTTGGGCCACAATATCACCTCGCCTTCTACCTCAGCAAGTGTATCAATATCTGGGTGGGGATATGGCAATATAGCTTCCCTCCAATCAGGTAACACACGTATCGGGCTCACACGAACGTAGCCCTGTGGCATTGGAGTCCCGTGAAACATTGCCCCAGGAAGGGACGGGTAAGCCTGCGCCTCTGCAACAACATAGTCTTGCATTCTTAAGCGGCATGGCTTCAATGCCTACAAATTTACGTAAAGAATATTATACATATATACATATCATCTTGAAAAGATTAGCTACAATGTCATAAACAATACTTACAGCAGACGTGTTAGGCGGTGGGTCTACAAGATTATTTGTAGTCTGTACATCAGGAGAAGAGTGGGTTGCCATAGGTTGATTGGAAACCTGAGATGCCTGCCACCGCAGCAATTCTTCCGTGACCTTCTCAACAACTATATCATTGACCTTCTTGGCAACTATATCCTCGACTCTCTTATTATCCTATACATGGATAAAATAAACATTAGCTTCTGATTATTGAATTCCCTTTTGCAGTAACATTCTTAAAAAAGAATAGGTTACCTCTTCTTGTGAAAGTCCCGCTCTGGGTTTGCGCTGGGATGGCCCAAAGAATGCTTTGATTCCCACACCAGCGCCTGCACCCCTAACACGTCCAGGATGCTCTGGGTTACCCAAAGCAACTGTCAATTCATCCCTTGTGCCCTGAGGGATGAACGTGCCTTGTTTCCTCTGCTCGTGTAGCTCCCGCTTATCACCATCAACAAAAATTGGTAAGTTAACACAAAAAATAATCAATATTCAAACGATTGCTCTAAGAGTTGTATTTTACCATTTTCGCAGCCGCCTCAGCAGTTACGGGCTTCTTTATTTCACCCTTCTTATTTTTCCTCCCAGCTATCCAAATATCATGGCGAGGCATGGGTGTGGCAGACTCCAGAGTAGCAGCAGACTCCGCCTGTAGTCTTTGGCGAACGCTTGCATAGCCCTTTGGACCCATAGTGTGGTCATGCACATTCAGTGCACGCCTTGCTTTTTGCACCTCACCGAGGGCCTAGTTAGTATGCACATTAATGATTTGGTTAGTAGCACTAAATGTTAATCTTGAATAGGTGAATACAATGTATATTAATTAAATTGGGAGTGACGCCTAATACCTTGAATTCTTTAGATTTTCTTGAAGCAACAAATATGTCCCAATCTTCTTTGTCCAAGAAGTTCCACGGTTCAAGGGATGACTTCTTCTTCTTTTCACCATCTTTTATGTATTCTCTGTTGAGATTTTTCCTATAGTTCCTAAGCATCTTTCCAGCACGTTGCATCACACTTTTACGATGCAGCTCATCGAATGCAAACAGATTCTATAAAATAGAATTCTTATTAACTAGTATCCAAAAATAGAATTGCAAATAATATAATTTGTAATCTACAAATAATAATAACTCATGCATAAATCCTTCCATATCAAGTCTTTCTTCCCCTGAGGAACTTTATGCCAATTATCATACTTAACACCACAATGTCTTCGAGTGACACACCCAAGATAGTTTACAAAATTATTGCGGTTCACTCCAATTGCATTTCCTCCATTATCAATCTCCACAACCAATTAGGATCCACTGCCACTTAGCGCTATTAACTTCTTCAACAGAGTGATGCCCCTTTTCTTGTTAAGTTTTTGGTGTTGCACATCAAGTTGCTCCAGTGCTTCAGTGGGTACATGTGCATCATCAACCTAAAATTTGACAAAAATAAACACACTGAATTAGCGCAATATAGAAATATGGGATATATGACATAACTAGAAGATAATGAATTTTATAGAAATACAGGATATGTTTTTAGAACTTACATTGGTATCCTCGCCATGATCTTCATGGATAGCATGCTCATCATGGACTTCATGCTCATCATGGTCAGCCATCTGAAAACTTCATTAAAAAGGCAAACATTTAGCGTTTGTATTAAACATCAAATCTGAAAATGATATTGATATTAAAAAAGCAAACATTTAGCTTCATTAAGATTGTTTGTAGGCATTAGGTACATGAAAAGGATCTAAAATGCAAAGCTCTAGAATGGGTCAAGTTCAAGTCAAAATGGCTACAAGTGTGCGTTTTGGGTTTTCTATGTAAACGACCTTAGAACATCTATGTAATCACTTCTAATGATGAATTGACTTGTAAATTAGAAGATAAAAATATTTGGGACAAATTTCACCAAGTGCTAATCACTTTAAATGCAAATTAGAAAATGGATTATAGGCACTTGGTCGGTCAAGTTTTCCTAGATTGAAACTCGACCGATAATCCTTGGTTGATTTTCTGAAGATTGCATCGGTCGAGTTGTGCACTCACAGAACTCGACCGATCAGGTAACATGATTTGTATTAACAATAAAAAGGAAAACATTTATCATTTGTATTAACTAGAAAAAGGCAAATATTTAGCATTTGTATCAACTAGAAAAAGGCAAACATTTAGCATTTGTATTAACTAGAAAAAGGCAAACATTTAGCATTTGTATTAACTAGAAAAAGGCAAACTTTAGCATTTGTATTAACTAGAAAAAGGAAAACATTTAGCATTTGTATTAACTAGAAAAAGGCAAACATTTATCATTTGTATTAACTAGAAAAAGGCAAACATTTAGCATTTGTATTAACTAGAAAAAGGCAAACATTTAGCATTTGTATTAACTAGAAGATAATGAAAAATAAAATCTGAAAATGATATTGATATTAAAAAAGCAAACATTTAGCTTCAATAAAAAAATATAACCATACATGCCTCTAAAATTGTGATTTTTTATCAATTAACAATCCTTCATTGTGATCTCCGCGCACACATAAGTCATCATTAGCTTCAATATTTTGTAGAGTTGGCAACCCAACTGAGAATGGACTGGAGTCATCATACTTATCATAGTACTCTTCTTCATCTATAGGATCTTCAATGAACTGTCTTTTACCATGAAGAACAACCAACCATTTATCATTTGCAGGATCATCGATATAGAATATTTGTTTCGCCTGTGATGTCAATATGAATAGTTCACCCTTCTCACCAATCTTTTCAAAGTTCACCAAAGTGAAACCTAATTCATCCACTATAACTCCTTTGGTGTTATCAACCCAATTACATTTAAAGAGCAGAATTCTAAAATCTATGTAGTCAAACTCCCATATGTCTTCAATGACACCGTAATATGACATTTTAGCTTCACGTGGACTCTTATCCTTTGCACTTGCAAAATACATAGTTGACGCTTGAAGAGTGACCCCACTATTTTGGACGACACTCTTATCATCTTGGCGCTTTGTGTAATATGTGAACCCATTAATGTGAAACCCTTCATAATACATAACATTCGGTTTTGGTTTAAAGGCGAGGCATTTGATAGTTTCTGTAATATCATTTGGTTTTTGAGATAGTTGATGTAAGACTTTATCTTCAAACCATTTAGTAAAAGTCTTATTATGCTATCTAGAGAGCCACATTGAACTTGCTCGAGGATGTTGTCTCTTGATGAAATTGGTATGTTCCTCGATATAAACACTCACTTCGTCCATGTTATGTAAAACATACAAGTGAGCTTGTTCCAACTGCTCACAGCTGATTACTTTCACCCGTGATCCCAAAATTCCTTTTCCCTCCTCAATATTCTTGTCATTAACAGGAGTGTTATTACCACTCAGAAAGTCATTGCAAAAATGCATAACCTCTCTCGCCACATAACCTTCAATAATACTCCCTTCAGGCCGATAACGGTTTCGAACATCACCTTTAAAAATGCTCATGTATCGTTCAAAGGGATACATCCAATGCAATAAAATTGGTCCCAACATTTTCACTTCCCTAGTCAAGTGGACAACAAGATGTATCATGATATCAAAGAACGAAGGAGGGAAATACATCTCAACCTGACATAGGGTAACAACCACTTCTCTTTGCAAATTATCGAGAGTATCAGGGTCAATAACTTTGCTGCATAGACTGTTGAAAAAAGAAACAAAGTCTGGTGATTGCAAACCTTACATGCTTCGGCAATATAGATTGAATTGCCACGGGAAATATTTGTTGCATTAGAGTGTGATAATCATGAGATTTAAGACCTATCAACTTCAGATCTTTCATTGATACCAATCTACGGATGTTGGATGAGTAACCATGTGGCACCTTAACATTTACCAAGCATTCACAAAAAGCTTTCTTCTCCTTTCTAGACAACGTGTTACAAGTGGGAGGTAAGTATGTTCTTTTATTACCCATTTCACATAATTCTGTTAATTCTGACCTTATTCCCATTTCACATAGGTCTCGTCTGGATTTTATCCCATCTTTAGTCTTACCTGGTATATTTAACAGAGTACCAATGATGCTATCACAGACATTTTTCTCAACGTGCATTACATCGATACAATGCCTGACTGTCAAAGAACTCCAATAAGGAAGATCCCAAAATATTGACTTCTTCTTGAATGAAGAATTGTCACTCCGTGTGGCCATACTACATTGTGATTTCTTACCAAATTCATTGACAATGTCTTTTACTCTTTCATAAACAACATCCCCTGCTATAGGTTTAGGTGCACTCCATTCATCATTCCATTCATTGAATGCTTTGCACTTCCTACGATACAGATGGAATTTTGAAAGAAATCTTCGATGACCAAGATATACAGTCTTGCCGCCATGTTTTAGTCTTATTGAATTAGTGTTTTCTTCACATATAGGACACGCTTTTGCTCCTTTGACACTATATCCAGACAAATTCCCATATGCTGGAAAGTCATCAATAGTGCAAAACAACATAGTGTGCAAATGAAATGTCTCTCTTCCTGAAGCATCATAGGTCATCACACCTTCAGCCCAAAGTTTCTTTAAGTCATCAATCAGAGGTTCAAGATAAACATCGATATCATTTCTGGGTTGTTTAGGGCCCGATATCAACAACGACAACATAACGTACTTATTTTTCATCCACAGCCAGGGAGGAAGATTGTATATAACAAGCATGACTGGCCAAGTGCTATGTTGGCTGCTCAATATCTCGTATGGATTCATCCCATCTGTACAAAGCCCAAGTCTTAGATTCCTATCTTCTTCACCAAATTTGGTGTACAATAGATCAATCTTCTTCCACTGTGGGGAATCAGACGCATGTCGTAGGATCCCATCATTATTTTTCTTAACATCTGCATGCCACCTCAAATTCTTCGCATCTTTTGGATTTGAAAACAAGCGTTGAAACTGTGATATTATAGGTAGATACCACAACACCTTGGCAGGAGAACCAGTTTTGGACTCCCCCGAAATCGTCAATTTATACCGTTACGCACCACATTTTGGACAATCTTTCAAATCTACATAGTCCTTTTGAAATAATACACAATCATTCGGGCATGCGTGTATCTTCTTGGCCTCCATTCCCATTGGGCACAACATTTTCTTTACCTGGTATGTTGAGATTGGCAGCTCGTTTCCTTCAGGAAGCATTTCTTTCAACAAAGTCAACATGAAGTGAAGCTTTTGGCACTCCATCTATTGTTAGCTTTCAACTTATACAATCTCAACACAGCGCTAAGCTTCGTAAACTTAGCACAGCCTGTGTATAACGGTATCTCAACATCATGCACAATGTTTCTAAAGATAGGAGGTGGATCGGTGTGCTCTACCCTACAACTATCCAGCATCGCATCAACGATGTCTACTGGAACTGGTTTGTTCACATCTACGTCATCGGAGGCAATTTCTTCTTCCACCCAAGCACTGCTTTCGACATCTACTGGTTTCGAGTTTGAAATCTCTCCATGCCAGTGCCATTCTGTATAGCCTTGTACAATCCCGTTGCACATGACATGAATTTTGATTTCCTCACCAGTGCTGACTTTCAAGTTGTTACCGCAATGCCTACATGGACAGTAGAACCTATCTGTAGGTTTTTTCCTATGTTCCTCGGCAAATCTGATAAACTGATCAAGACCAGATATAAACTCTGGGGTGCAGCGATTGCGAATGGACATCCATGATCTATCCATTCTATGATCAAAGAGAAAACAAGTATATTTTAGGACAAGATTAGGGTATACACTTACATCCTATCCAAGATTGTTCACTTTCTAGGCCAACAAACACATGTGATGTCATTCTTATATATAATAAATGTGTACCACCTATCCCATCCTTGAACGCCTAATCTCACTAGTAAGTGTATAATGTGTATTGGGTTTTCAAAAAAAATTCGGCAGCATTTCCTCGTTGTTCTCTAAGTACATATGTACTTAGAGAACAAACGAGGAAATGCTACCAAAATTTTCTCGAAAACCCAATACACATTATACACTTACATCCTAAGTGAGATTAGGTGTTCAAAGACAGTCCCAAACCGGGGATTATCCAAGATTTACTCCTAATGAGTAAATCTTGGACGGGTTTCTAGGCCAACAAACACAATAATAGATATGTACATGTTAGGGTTTCATCACAATTGATGTTAGGGTTTCATCAATGTTAGGGTTTAATCAAATCAAATTAGGATGCTAGAATGGACAAGTTTAAATCTTAGGCAAACATTAAAAAGGCAAACATTTAGCATTTGTATTAACTAAAAGATAATGAAACATCAAATCTGAAAATGATATTGATATTAAAAAAGCAAACATTTAGCTTCATTAAGATTGTTTGCAGGCATTAGGTACATGAAAAGGATCTAAAATCCAAAGCCCTAGAATGGGTCAAGTTCAAGTCAAAATGGCTACAAGTGTGCGTTTTGGGTTTTCTATGTAAACGACCTTAGAACATCTATGTAATCACTTGTAATGATCAATTGACTTGTAACTTAGAAGAGAAAAATGTTTGGGACAAATTTGACCAAGTGATAATCACTTTAAATGCAAATTAGAAAATGGATTACAGGCACTTGGTCGGTCGAGTTTTCCTGGATTGAAACTCGACCGATCATCCTTGGTCGATTTTCTAAAGATTGCTTCGGTCGAGTTGTGCACTCACAGAACTCGACCGATCATCCTTTGTCAATTTTTTGAAGACTGCATCGGTCGAGTTGTGCACTCACATAACTTGACCGATCAGGTAACAAGCCATTTCCAGTTAAATAAGAATGTACTCAAATCCATGTGGGAATGACCTCTATCCATTTGGACATGTAATATGTAAAAATAAGAATGTACTCAAATCCACAGGCAGAGGGGAAGGGGACCATGTAGTCGATGCCCAAACATTAAAGATATCTAATTCTAGCCATGAACTCATGGGAATTTGATCCCTCTTAGAGATATTTTCAGATCTCTGTTATTCATCACAAGCAATAATAAAGTCATAGGCATCTTTAAACAAGGTAAGCTAGTAAAATTCACATTGAAGTACTCTCCTTACTATCTTTTGGAAACTAATGGCTTTCAAATAAGTTTAAAATACTATTAGTGATATTAGATGTTAATGATTGAGTGAATTATGAAAAAAGAATTAATGAAGTAGATTAAATCCATAAGGAAATGCCATTTGTTGTTTAGTAATTACATAAAATTCGAAATTATGACTAAGTAGTACATAAGACTGATTAGTAATTAGGGTTATTATAAAGACAAAGAACCACTATCCCTCCTTCCTTGTGAGGACCCAACTACTTATAGAAACAAATGACAATCACATTGGTCATTACCTTCTCCCGATATAGCCTCTACAATACCAAGGAAGACTGGACTACATTGTATAGATGAAGGCACCCCATTCATAGCCCCAATTTTACCAAATGAAGAAGAGAGGCTACGGCTAATACCTGGAGAGCAGAGCAGCAAGCAGCAGGCGGCGACAAGGAAGAAGACTGCGGGCGGTGGGCAAGGAAGAAGCAGCGGGTGGCGACGGCGGTGGGCAAGGAGGAAGACGGCAGCCGGTGGCAAAGAGGACAGCGGAGGCAATGCAGAGCAGCAAGCAGTGGCGTCCGGCGTCGACGGAGAGCAAACAGCGGCGTCCGGCATCGGCAGCGAGCGACAGCAGTAGGTGGCGAGCAACACCGGGCAGGCAGGTGGCGACACAGCAAGAGCAGAGGGGCGGAACAGTTGCTTCACAATGAAATAGAAGAAAGGGGAACAGTGGTCATTTGAGGGTATTAAGTGGCCACATTAGGCGTCGGTTAAAAAATTCAACCGACACCTAAAGTCCTCAGCGTCAGTTCTTCTTAAACAACCGACATCCACTTAGACAAATTTTGCCCTAAATAATTTGGCAGGAACCATTATCGGCGTCGGTTATCAAAGGATAACCGACACCTAAGCTGGAACTTTTCGCGCAAAAACCGACGTTGTATGTGACACTTTGGGGCCAAATTTTTTTTGCTTGAAAATTGGATTTCACAGGCGATTTTAGGCATCGGTTTTTTGTTACCTAGTCGACGCTGAATACAAAGCAGTACCCGTGTCTTGACTATAGACGTCGAATGACCTACATCACCGACGTTGAATGTTATAGGCATCGGGTTTCCTAAATAACTGACGCCCATAAAAGTGACATTGAATGTTGTTTCTGTACTACTGTATGAAAAGACATGTAAGCACGTTTAAGAGTATAACACAACTTACTTGTCTAGAAACATTATAATAATTAATAAGAAGTAACAAGGGAAAAAAACTTATCGACATTCTTTTATACAAGTCACATTTTAGGTCACAATTTCACTATATCAACACTAGGTCCTTTCGACTGCCAAAGAAAGGGTCTATGAGGTCCATTTGAGGCTCAAATCCTATACATCACCCTATTTCTACATGAGGGACCTAAAGACCAAAGGTAATGAGCTAAATCTATTTCAAACATACTTTGTTCCCTTACCCCCAGAATTCAGGTATGTACTCAAGGGTTATATAATGGAATTCTCTATATTATTTTCAAGGTTTGTCCACATACTATAATAAAACATGGAAGTGGTATTTGTAAGAACAATATCTCAACCAAGTAGAAAACATTCATATGGGTATATGTAAAAACAAGCCAATATCATAGTAGGGTCAATAGATTAAGTGTACCTTATGAGTAGATAGCATGTTATGATTTTTGAGTAAGATTCCTAGCCAAGGTCTTTCTTAAGGGGACCTAAGATAGAACATGACATAAAACAGGGTCCTATATTAGTAGGGCTTTGGTGAGATAAGTATCATATAATTCATGTGGATGTTATCTTAGGGCTACGTTTCAAAAAGATCATTCTTAGATATCAGGGTTCTAAACATGCATGTAAATAATCATCACAATTCAAGTATCATCATCATGCCTTGGGGCTAGGTGAACCGCCCACATTTTGAGTGATACAAGATAAAGATAAAGATTGATTTGGTAATAGAGAAAGCATGATTTTTTCATTATCATTAAGGTCTAATCATGCAAGATCATCACTACTCATGCTAGATCAATTTCATACAACATCGTTTCATTTCTAAGTTATAGGAGCATTTAGTAGATCAAGTTAGGATTTCGAGTTGTAGCATGATAATTCTATCAGTCTAAGGTCTTAATATAACATTTTTATCATTAGAGAATCATTCTTTCAAGATCAAAGTCTAATAATCAACACATGTATTTAGACCATGATAGGTGTCACAATCACGTCACAAAAAGTCAAGAGGGAAAAATAGTGTGGTACATGTCATTTAGTGTCACAAGACATTTTAGGGACTGATTTGAAGGTCATCATATAGGTTTGAACATCTAGGATCACTTTTGCATAAGTATGTATAATAAATCATGTAACTACTTTAACATAACACTTTAGGGACAAGTAGTGTACTAAGTGAGTCATAGAAACTACTCATGGTAGAAGGGCATAATATATTAATCAAACATGTCACAAATAACATAGGTTTTACTAATTTTAGAGATATATGATCATAAGATAGAAAATTAAACTAAATTTTCCCTCTAGGTCAAGGTACATCATTCATACACATAAAGGGGTCATTTTTAGGTCAAGATAATCATTTATGGTACATATGTAGTATCTGAGGCATCAGTCATGTCAAAAGTGAAATAAGTTTACTGATTTATGTATATAGTCATATTTCTAAACATAAGGAATCAAAGGTTAGAACTTCGTAGCATTAATCATCTTTAAAAGCTTCAAAGTAAGCATTTTTGGGGAAACATGAGTAGATTTCAGTACCAAAACTAGATCCAATGGATCGATCTCGTCGAGAGGATAGAAAATAAAATATTATATGTCATATTTGGCCCATGGAATTAACAAATGTCATTATATTTGATATTTTCCACAATCTTAGGAAACAGATGTAGAGGGGTTACATTTGTTGATGATCTCGAGATGTGGATCTGGGATTCTACGACGGATGTTGTGCTTCCCTCATGTGTCACATGATCCAGACTTGACTAACTCGGGTCAGCATTGACATGCAGGACCCATGGGGGTGTATGGCCCATAGTAAAGAGTGAAGGGTGGGTGAGAGAGAAGCACATAGGCCATATGACAGTAGGTGATTTTCCTACCTCGTATTTCCACAGAGAGAGGGTGAAAAAGAGAGATAGAATGGGAGTGAGGTGGCGACTCTCAAATCATTGATTCAATGCCCCATATGACTAAATCTCACCCAATCAACAGCTCTAGGATGTCTTCTTCCCTAGCTTCTTCTCACGCGGATCATGATTTTGTTGGATCAATGCTCACCAGAGCAAAGAGGCGCAAGGTTCACTATAACACAAGTGGTAAATTATCCTATCATTTTTTTCATGTTTTAAAAGGCACGAATCACACTCCTTTAAGAGTTGGCCCACAATGGGACACTCTAGTACATCCTGGGAAGACACATACTATTCCCCAAACTTTGTACGTTAGCGTGGGGTCCCATTATTTTACCGTTTCCTCCCACCACCCCATGTTCACTTCATGAATACCCTAATTCCCTTCTACTGGCCGTCGTTTTCCCCTTTTCGAACTAGAGGGAATGTTACTTGTCATGGCGGAGGTTCTAGACTCAAAATGTTTGCATAGATGGCTTCTTTTTTATAGGGTATGAGAAGATGGAAATATCTGGCTGACCGTCGACTACTCAATGCCTAAAGTTGTTTTCATTGCCAATGTATCCAACCATGGGATATTTAAGTGGCAGCCCACATTGTAGATCTAGATATCACTACTGATAATGATTTTCTCAATGTATCAACATCTTTTTAATCATTTCTCTGAGTTTTAATAATGTTGCACAATATTGATTCCCATAAATTAGTTTCATCATTGTTGACCCCCACTTTATCTCGCCTTCTTATTCATTGATAATGATTACCACATTTTTTTTTTGTTATTTACTTTGTCTTGTCCAATGTATCTACCCATTATATCACTAGTCTGCTTGTAATTCCCCTATGATTTACAATAGTGTCGACTTTAATGAAACATTAATTAACTATGTCTATGATAATGATTGCTTGCATCTAATTTTTTAGTATTCTCTCAATAATTTCCCCATGTTGGATAGTCAATGTGTTGACTCAAAAACACCATCTATCTAACACTTGAGATCCCCAACTTGATATTTGAGGCAGGCTTATGTTCACTCTATTTTTTTCAGATATGCCAAGTACATTGTTGAAAGTAAATATATGTTTAGATTCAACATGGTGCAGGGGATTATTTGAAGGGACCTATTGGAGAGATATGTGAAAATTTCTAGCATGTGATACTTGTGTATGTTTATTATTGCACTCATATTTGATTGATATTTAACTTCATAGATTTTTGGTTTATTTATAAAAGCTATTTAAGACACATTGTGATTCATGAGGTGATAACAATTTCAACAAACATTGTTAAAATTTTTGATGTACTAGATTTGAAAGGTTTTATTCTATTCGATACAGAGTTAAGTTCGGATTTCAGTATCTATGTCCTAAGCTTGTAATAATATTATATATTCCTGAATGGCTAAAAAGAGACATGTCTCTACAAGAAAATTAGTGAATTAATATCTAAAACCACCATCTTGTGAAAGTCTAGACATTATACTGCATATTTATTTGTTATCATGATATATACATTTTTATTTCTACATACAACTTGAATTGCATTAAACCTCATACAATCATATATCCAGGCATGAAACATTACTATTATCTTAATTTCTACTTTTTGACATGTTATTGTTTTGTTTTTGGCCATTTTAGGAATATCTCCTTGCAAGCACGAGATTGAGGTTATTTGAATCAATAATCGGCTACACTAAAAGTATATCATGTAAATTTTCCATATGGTTCTGATGAAAAAATAAATTAGCAATCTAAAGATGTTATATTACTATTTTAGTTAGGAATCTTTAGATAGAAAAGCTAGAAGTGATAAGTGAGAACTACCTTGAGAGATTTTTTCCTATAATCATAGACAACCACTTCCATATTAATGATTTGTATGGATTTTCCTACACTAGTTCCTACTTTAGAAATGATATTTGATAAATTTGGTATACGTTTCTTGATCATGTATACGTTGTAGATACCTTTTATCCACTTGTAGATATCTTCATGCCACTGATTATATTTTATCACATGATTGGCAGTTGTTAAACCTGATTCACAAGGCAAAATTGACAAAGTAGAAGTCTGTCTTGCATTCGTTGGTAAAGTACCCAAATATTCAAAGGTTAGTATCTACTTTATATTGATATTAATGCTAAACCAAGGATTATACAATGTAATAAAAACTTTCAATTTGCATATTTTATATATCATTAAAACTACTCATTTTAAAATATGTATGTTTTGGATTCTAAAAAGTAAAGGTGCAAGAAAGGTGTCAACAACTTATCATATATTTTAACATCTATTACATCATCTAAGGAATTTCTTTTCAAATCCAGGAGACAATTTTCTTAGGGGAAATTTGAGGGGCTACCGATTCAATATGTTCTTCTCTTGCATACCACAATACAACTACTTTGATTTGCATAAGTAAATCTGATGGCACTACTACCATGAAATATTACTTCCTTAGTTAAAATATTACATATGTTATGGGTGGAGCATCATAATGATGTGGGGGATTTTATATTTTTTTTGGTTTTCACCAATATATTAGCCTCGCTATAAGCATCACATGGATTGTAGTGAATTGATGCATCTCACTTCTTTTACATCATGCTTCAAATTCTTTTGACTAATGCATTTATCTTGGGTGGCGTATTGTCTTCATCTATCGTCTTCATCACTATAATAGAGACTTTCTTACATTCAACATGTATGTAACCCTTCTTCCATAGATGCTCCATTTCTTGGCATATGGCTCTTAACCCTATTTTTGAACGATAATATGGGTTGAACTATGCCACCCTGTCTTTCAATTCTCTTCCCGCTCATTATCCTTACTACCCAAGAAATAACTTTTCTTTTTCCTTTGTGTTCTGCACGAGTCTTACATTTAGTCCATTCATTCTTAATTGTTCCCGTTGCACTCCACTTACTGGACAATTTATGTGAGTTCCTTCTTGTTTTCTCTCTTCATGAACGTGCCTTTCTCATGATAAAACTGTCAGTATGTGTAACATGAGAGCCAATCATATGATGATTGGATTTGCATATATTTGATTTGATAAACATCAAAAGGGAAACTTCCAAATCATTCTAGTTAAATCAGTTATGAGATCAACAAAATGAATGTCTAAAGAATGACAATATACTCGATGATGTAGGTCTTCAAGTACGTGACTTGAATAATGAGATCATACGGATGATAAGAGTATGTACATTCTTGTTATGTCCCTAGTCGGATGTCATTGTGTAAGGTCGATAAACAACAATGACACATCAAGACTAGAGTGTGTGTTGGTAGATGGCATAATCTCATTAGTCATGATATATGATATCAAACCAAGCACATAGATACTTGTTAAAGAATAGTGTATCGATAGACCCACTGTGAGAATGACACATGGAACCATGACATGGTAGTCAGAGTCATCTCTCATAGTGATGGTGCTGATTGTGATTCTTAGATCTGAAATCACTACACTCATCACAAGTCGTTGGGTACACTTTGTCATCATCAAATGCAATCCTAAAGCATGGGTTGTTATAACGGTGATGATTGGGTGACTTTGACACATGGGATTTTGACTATGAGTGATAGATATGGGATTTATCTGTCCTAAGGGAGTATGATGTCCAGGCCACTTGATAAGCAAGACTGAGAAAGGCATGCACATGCACATGTGAATCAATATATGATATTGGGTTCACAGATATCTCAGACAGTCTGCTTTAGATCAAGAAACATGAATGAACGTTAACAGGATGGCAACTCCATGCCTGGAATTCATTCAGGATAATAGAGACAAAGGAATTAAACATTCACGGTAACACTAATCACATATTGTAGGTTGAAAGTTGTTCTCCAACTTTCTCATTTACTGATGTGTTACTAGGCAAAACTCTTTGCTTGTGATGTCATAAGCTAGTTATGGACATCACTACCAATGTGGATTGGGACCTATAGGGTCACACACATAGGATTTAACCTGGAATAGGATTTTATACATGAATGTTGTTTTGATTGATTACTGAAGTGTTCAGGTACTCAATTAAATATTCAATCAATAGAATTGACTCAGAATTATCAAGTTCAAGTGTTGAAATAACTGATTAGAGTGTCTGATTGATTGAGAACTGAATTGACTGAGTTCTGCACAACCTGGACCACCAACCAACCGGTTCACTGGGTGAACCGATCAGCTCATGGTCAGTGGGATGACCAGTTCACTTAAGTGAACCAATCTGTTCAACTGGACCAACCAAGAAGATGTTGGGTTTCCCTATTCGTGAGAATAGTTTCCCATTTTGCAAGTCCAATTCGATTGGGACAAGAATTGATCTTCTCATTATTTCTAAACGAAATAGGAAAGTCAATCGTAGAAAAGTATGGCATGTGAACTGACCGGTTCACTGAGTGAACCGATTGGCTCACCCTGTCAAATGACCGGTTTGGTTGTGAACCGACCGGTTCGCCTGCCGAAGTGCAAACGGTTCATGGAAATTCTAGACCCCTCTACTCCCGCACAAACTGGGAACCCTGACCCTGCCCTCTATTATAAATTGAGGGGTATAGGGGGCTTCTCCAGATACACAACTCAGAACATCAGCTTCTCTGCAAAGTTGTTGTCCTCTCTAGTTCGAGTAACTGATAGAAATCCTGAACAAGTGCCACTCGAATAGGGAGGAAGCACAGTGAGGGAAAAACAACAGTAGTGAAAGCAACTGGTTGTGGGAGAGTGTGTCGGTGACTAGTACGTCGACAGAGGGGAACAACTCCTTCTAGTCTATTCTTCAGGACGAATAGAGTTTCTGGTGGTCCGTTTGGACTATCTATAGAGACGGGAGATTTCTACCGCTGGGAGGGTGACTGTCAGCCACAGTCCAGGTCAAGACCAAGAGCTACATAGATACCGTTGAAGATAGATGGTTGAACACTACACTAGATGTGAGGTATAGTCGATGAGCAAGCCTTAGGACTAGGTATAACTCACTAAAACCATCCTTCCCATTACATAGATGTTGATGTGATCTGCTGGTTATGGGTTTTATGGTCAAGTAAATTTTTGTTTCCACTGCCTACTCCAACCATGTAAAACCCAACAGTGGTATAAGAGCCACGTCAATACTCTATGTTTTGGGAAAATCAATATGATCGGTTTTTGGTTTTACCATCTTTTATTTATTGCCTGCAATGCAAATAAATAAATAAATAATGTGAATATCCTATGAATACCACATGATCCCAAACAAAGATATATACATATATGATATGGTATATATGCAATTGATATGTGTCTCCCTAAAACGGTTTTGATGGTGGATGGGTAGCATGATTATGTCCTATTCTGCATATTGAGCCTTCTTCTTTTATTCTGAATGTAACTCGAGATAAGTAGATATTCTCTTCTACCTTTTCTACCCTTGAATGTAACTCGAGGTTTTACAAAGATTGTGTAAAAGTAGGACTAGTTTTATTTCTTGTTATGACGAAGAAAGAAGACAACTGCTTGATGGATCGAGATGACCGATTGAGGAGCAGTTGGTGGACCAACGAGAATCCTAGACGACCAAACAAGTTGACCATATGGAGGATCCAAACGACTGACTGGAGGACACCAATCGATCGGCCAAGAGGCGAGCCGACCGGTTCAAAGGTTAAACCAGTCAACCCGAATTGGCAAGCATAGATGTTCATCAATGACAGGTTGCATGTGATGTAGACCTTTGATTACCGTAGTTCCTTGTGGCTCCGAGGACTACAATAGGATGGCCATAATCATCCCTTTATCAATATTTCATGTTTTCTTTTGTGGGATATAGCATGTATATGATACATACTATATATGTGGTGATTGGATACATATGCACATGTATAAGCACATTAAAATCCCTCAACAAACATATTAAAGTTGAAGATGCCTTCCAAAACACACATGAAAAGTTTGATTGACAAAGTGTGGACACGCCTTCGGTGGTGCATTGTATATCTCGTGGAAGTGTGATGGTGAATATGTGGGTCTTCCTTCGTAGGGTGCATATTCATCATGTTGGCTTTTGGGTCAAAGTTAACAGGTGACTTTAATAGGATTAATCACCTTAAGGCATAGGATGTTCATGGCAAAGAGTTGCGCATAACATCTATCAAGAGTTGCATATCACGCAATTGGCAAAATTTGCCTACCTAAAAGATTCTAGTTGTAGGTGACAACCCTCGCTGGTCCATGGCTGAGATGAAATCAGGATCTTACTCACTAGAAGGTTGTACATTGAAATCTTCCAAATTGATAATTAGGATTATCAATTTGAGACAAAATAGTGAGAAGCGAACACTAATTAAAGACCTAATTGAACATCATCAAATTTTCAAATCAAATCAAGTCAAAAGAGTTTTGACTAAAATTGCAAATTTCCTTTTGTAGAATAAATAGCTACAAACAAAAATCACTTTTCATTGCGATAGGTCCTTGAGAAGGACAAAATAAATGGCAAAAACTTCCATGACTGATTTAGGACATTGAAACGACTTAACTATGTGTGCAAAATGTAAGTGTACGCATCTTGTAATATAGGCCCTGTGAAATTCAGCAAAATGGTTGTCCATATACTAGTACTAATTGTGGTTTGATCAGCTAGGCTGATGAAAATTTTATTGGTTGGTTGTTTGAACTGAACGAGAATTTAAAATGAAAATGTTTAATTAAATCAAATCGTGATGGATTCCTTAGAACACAGTTTCACCACGGGTAGCACTATATTTGTTCCCCTATTGCTGATACAATTTTCCTCCTAAATATGAAGCTAGAAATTACCCACTTTCACAGTGTAATTCCCCTACCTAATCTAACGCCAATTCCATTTTCATAATAATTGATTCATTAGTTAGATGCAATTGGTTTAACTCTGGGTAATCTCCTCGCGTTTATGCCCCACCTTTCATAAGGGACGCCGATAAATGGGTGAACCTATGTATTTCTAACCCTTAATCCCCTTTTTAGTAGTAATTAAGGATCTAATACTCTATTTATGGTGATCAAGCACAATAAGGACATTCAAATTCCATAGATTCATATTCAGATATTAAGAGAAAATATATATCACTAACATAATTTAGATACAATGCATCCCCGGGCTACTCGCGGGTCCTAAGGAATAAGGGGTTTAGCCCCGCATGATTTTTGTAGTCAAGAACCTGGTAGAGGAGAAGAAAAATGTGGGAAACATCGAGTAAACTATGTTAACCCCTAGTAAAAGGTAACTCTGGAGAATCCCCTTCGGTGCACGGGAATTGTGCTATCTCTCACCTGCAAAATGATCCACCAGAAGTGCTGGAATTGCTCCTAGAAGTAGCCTTCGGTCCCAATCTCTCCTCCTCCGTCTCTCTGGTCTCAAGCAATGGACGATAGCGTGATCCTTAGGTCTAGCCATCCTCCCATGTAGTCATAGCAAGGAAATTGCCTGCGAAATAACACCATTCATTGGATCAGATTGTTGCTCTTGATCTTGCATGTGTGGACAGTCTCGATAGTACTGAGTTATAACTGGGTAGTACTGAGTCATTACGGTTATTCATACTCTGTTTTGGTACTATCGAATCGAGTCGATAGTACCGAATCTACAAGGGGGTCATGTGTCTGATGCTATCTCGGTACTACCGACTTCTATGTCGGTGTATCGAGTTAGTGCATTTTTTTGGGGATTCTACTGATGGTGATTCGGTACTATCGAGCTGAGTGTTGGTAGTACCGAGTCTGTGTGTTTCACTTGGCAATTTTTACTGATGTGATTTTGGTACTACCAAGTATGGACTCGGTAGTATCTAATATCTACGTTTGATGTGTACCTAAAATACAACCAAAAATGTGTCTTAGTCCTCAGATTGATGAAATTTGATTAAAATTCGATAAAAATACATAAATTTATGCACTTCAATGAAATAGGCTATTCATAAGAATTTGTGCATAAAATTTGAATAAAAAAACAAATGCATGCACAAAACTAAGGGAAAACATGTAACAACCCCACCTCCCAGTAACCCCTAGTTAAGGGAGACCAAGAGGTCAGAGCCGTTATCCCAATTAATAGGATCAAAGGTTCAACAATTAATCAGTAATATTTACTAAATTCTACCAAACTAAACTGAAATCTGGTATAAAATAAAACTTTGCATACCTTTTTCAAAAACTTGGATATCTACTGCTGTCCACATCTGGAGTCTATTTTAACTAATCCTCCTTTGTACTTTAATTCTTATTTAATTCCACATATGCTACTTTACTATTTGTCCTTTTCAATCTTGTACCTTAAATTCTGACAAACAAAACGTCGGTCAACATAAATGAATATGCTGGTATGTGGGGACAACCAAAATTTAGCAAATATGGCTAACAATCTAAATATCACAATCAAGTTAATTAACAAGCCAAATTATGCTTTTAGTGTGACATTCTCCACCACTTTTTCCCTAACCCTGGCATGCCCTCCTTAGGGTTTCTCTTTTGCCAAGGACTTAAGGCCACCTTCTCAATCCTGAGCTTGGTTCCTGGGGTCACCTCTCATGGTGCCCATTAGTCATTCTATAAAGACCACCTTCTCAATCCCGAGCTTGGTGTCTGGGGTCACCACTCATGGTGCCCATTGGTCTTTTCTCCTGGGCTTGACCTTTTTGCATCATCCATCAGGGTGGAATGTAGGTGAGAGAATACATACTTATTTTACAATTGTGATAATCATAGTGACTTTATAATTTGCAAGTATGAACATCCAAACTGATAGGTTGCATTCAATGTGATGAATCATCCGAGAAACTCTTCGGGAAACTAATGCGATTAACCATAATTAACCACATACCTATCAGGCTGATTTGAGACAGAATTAATCCAATCAATGCAAGAAATTCAATAGGCAAGCAAGCACACAAAGAGATCCTAAAATATGCATACAATTTCCTATCATTGATCATTCCATCAAGATCTATTAAACCTAGATCGCTTCCTAGGGTTTCTAGTCCACTTTTAGGGTTTCCATTGCAATTAGGGTTTCACTTCATTTATACTATTTTAAACCCTAATTTTATGCAATTACTCACCAACCCTAATTATCTCATCTATTTCTCAAGAAAGACATCAAGGTTACCTTTTAACAACATATAACCCTAATTTTAGATTAAAGGCACAATTAAACATCAATTAAGTACATTATACTTCTTTTACATTAAAACTACCATTTTTATCCTTTTAATTCATGACAAGATCATTAGGCCCAATTATCACCTTTGGTTCCTTTCAAATTAACAATTCATAGTTCACTATATTCTAATTCACATATGAACTCTATTTATCATTAATTCCACCTTTATCCATTAGAAAACCCTAATTACCATATTAAGGGTATTCATCCACAATTAGGAACCTTTATACTCAAATAGGGTTTCTAAGTGCTTAATCATTCTTATTTGAGGTAAAAACCCTAAATCATGCAAGAAACATCTAGATCAGGTTCAAGTTTGTCATTAACTATTCAATAGGTTGCAATTACTCAATTTCATCAACTAAGCAACATGAGCTTAACCAATATGCTCAATTAGGGTTTCTTAATCTAATACATAAGCACTTTTCAATAGATTAACACACTTTTCTAAATAGGAATAGATTCATGTTCTCAAATCAATTTTATTGTGTTCCTCGTATTTATCTAAGCAACTTTCATATTTTACCTTTATTCATCCGAGCTTCCTATCAAAAGTTATGATTTATGCAAGATAAATTATTTTCTTGATTTATCTATTATTTTCTGAAAAAACATCGGCCGCTCGATCTACGGTCCATTGGACCACGCGGGATCTAATGGTCCACGATCGTGTGCCTTACTAAAGATCAAACTAAAGAAAAGGGAGAGAATACCCTTACGTGGTTACTGCGAGCATGAGGGCAAAGGGGTCTTTTACCCCTATTGCTTCTTCAACCTCGTGATCCCTGTATCCCGCGAGCGAAGCCCAACCATGGTCAGCACCATGGTTGACTTTGAGATCCAGCCTCTCTCGGCACTAGACAAGGCCACTACGACCTCCTCCGCACCCCTACGAACTCAACCATGGTATCAACTATGCTCAAGTTGGCTGGAGTCGCTGGAACGACTAGGAGGAGTCATTGGTAGTGGTCCAAGGAAGGTTGGTCATGGAAGAGGGCATTAGAGGAGAAATTGGCGGCAATGACGGCTCCTTTAAGCCTTACGATGTCCCGTGAAGAGGCATGTATCCTGGTAGAAGGGGAAAATCCCCTTTTATAGCCCATGGCTATGGAGGGCAGCCGACCTGCACATTGGAAAAAGTGGGTTTCCTGATTACCCTCCAAAGGTACTAGAACCTAGGATGAAATGGAGCGATTTCTTCTCTCAGATTCATTGAAATAACTTCTAGATTCGCACATCGATTGTACAAAAAGAACATCGATTCAGAGATTCCCAAGAACTATTCTTCTTTCATGTTCCTACTTGAGGTAGGGAAGAATACATACACCGTTGGATCTCAGATCCAATGGCTGTCATGCCATGTGCCCAAAAGATAATTGTGACTTTTTATATATATTTTCTTTACCCTTTCCACTTTAGGAGATTTTGCAAAAATCATAACTCTCAGACCGGTTATCCAATGATTACCAAATTTTAAGGGAAAGTCCATAATGATTTAAATACTGGTGTGAAAATTTTGAGACCAAAACTCAAAAGGAAAAACCATTTTTCTTCATATGCAAGTCAAGTACCTATAAGGCACATATTATGTATAAAACACCTATTTTCTCTTTCCTCTCTTCCTATTTTCTTTATTTGATTTCCTTTTACCATTAAAAACCTTATGGATATGAAAATCCATCAACGATAACTCAATCTTACCTCTTTCCACTTATTTCCCACATTTTATCATTGTTTTCAATTTTGTTCTTAATAAAGAAAATATTTAATTGCTCTTTTCTTTTCGTGTTGCATTATCTTTGCAACTTTGGACTCCTTGGAACCCAAGAGGCACGAAATCCAACTTTGGATAACATTTCTTTGCCTTCAAGAGGTTTCTACATCCTTCTTTTCTCAATTTTCTTATTTACTTATTTAATAATGGAGTTTCTTTTATCTTTTCCTTCTTATTGGGCCCAATAGCCAATAAAGCCCACAAAACAATCAACAAGACTATTGTAAATGAAAATCATTTATTCAAAACAAATTATATCATTATTTGTTCAAATATCTTTAATAGGAGAAATTACATTTCTCACAAAAAGTACCCAAAAATTGGGGTTGTAACATCCTTCCCCTCTTATAGGAATTTTGCCCCCAAAATTCCACCAGGCACACAAACAAATAGGATAAGTCTTTCCTTTATCCATCATGGCTCCCATGTGGCCTCACCCTTTCCATGGTGCTTCCCAAGAACCTTCATCATCTCAAATTCTTCCATTTGAGTTCTTTCTAACCTTGGTATATCGTACCCTCATAGGTAACTCAGTACATTTCAGCCTCTCATAAAGCTGAATAGGTTCAGGGGTTAGCACATGGCTTGGGTACCTCACATAATGCTCTAGATTGGACTCATATAACACATTATACATCATGTTATCCTGAGGGGTAAGGCTAAACACAACCATCTCCACCAATCCATCTCAAATGGACCATGCAGCCGGGACTCAGCTCTCTCTTAGCTATAACTTAGAGGGGTCAGATTTCACATCACATATCCTCCCACAGTGAACTACATGTCAGTCGACTTTGCATCAGCTCACGACTCATGTCACCCCTGAGCTCTCTTTCAGCCATTGCATGATCAAAGTGGCTTCATCTGCAACACTGTGGTTCTTTCTTGACCTTCACGAGGTCCCTCCACCAACATCAGCTTAATGAAGTGGTGACCGACACAACCTCCCTTATCATGTTATACTGACTGTGGTTATACTAACTGTGGTTTCATCCTTATCATGTTGTTTTGGCCTTTGAGTGGGTGTGTCATATATATATATATATATATATATATATATATATATATATATATATATATATATATATATATATATATACATACATACATACATACATACATATATATACATACATATATATATATGAACAGGAGAAACAATCCTTCACGTGACGGATGGATGATATGTATATCATGTGTTTGTGCTACAATTTCCTTATATGTAACATATATGTCATGTAGGTTGTGGACCTATGTGTAATGGTTCCTTCTTTGTGGTGCTTATATGAATCTGTTTTAGTTTTTACATGCTTTCTGGTAATCCACTGTTAGTTTTGTTACCATGTTTTTTTTTGTGTAATCTCAGTTGGTTTTGATCAGGATCTCACAATGTTTTTGGTATCAGATCTCTAGGTTCACTGAGTCTACAAGGATCTAGGATTAGGCTATGTTTGTTCTTGTCTTTTTCCAGTCTATCTTATAGTAACTTCTACCCACAGAAGAAGATTAAAGCTTAAAGATGTCTGGAAACCATGAAGAACATACTATCGAGAGCAGTGCGGATGCATCAGTTGATGGAACCAGAGTGCAGGCACGAGAAGATTAGATGCATGAGGTCTCCTAGTTTGACCCAACCATTCTCAAAAACCCTGGTTACCAACACCTTATGGGGCAGTTGATGGATACTATGAACCACATGGTGGAGAGGATACATGTGCCTCAGCCGAGGGCACTGGTTCCCCATGGTGAGTCATCAGGTGCTGGGAAGACTTTCGAGTAGCTTCACCGAGTTGGAGCTCCAAAATATGTTGGAACGGCTGGTCCAGCAAATTCAGATATGTGGCAGACATGTCTTGAAAAGGCCTTCTGGATCCTCAACATCCCCCAGGAAGACAAAGTCAAGCACGCGGTCTATCTTTTGAAAGGTAGTGCTGGCCAATGGTGGGCCATAGAAGAGGAGAAGCGGTCTGGAGAGGTGATATGTTGGGAGGTGTTCTAATGGGAGTTCGTTAACCGATACTTCCCGAGGACATATCTGGATGAGAATATCAGTCAGTTCGAGTGGTTGCGGCATGGATCCTTGAACATTGCTGAGTATGAAGCCAAGTTTATGGAGATATTGAGGTTTTGCCTCACATGGTTTCTATAGAGGACGAGAGGATCATGCATTTTGAGAAGGGGTTGAGTGATGAGTTGTCTACCCCAACTGCTGCCTTAGAGAACAGGGAAAGGTTTTCCACATTTGTGGAGTCAGTTTGAAGGATTGAGAGATCAGTGTAGGAGAAAAGAGAGGCTAGTGCAAGGAAGAGGCATGTACAGTTTTAGGGTTAGTCATTTGGAGGCTTCAAGACAGCAAGGTTTTCTGCGCCATCAATGATGAAAGGGTCTAGTGCACCAATGCAATGGTCGCCCATAACGGAAGAGGACATGGTCTTCCACCATCTAGAGCCTACAACACAGCTTCAGTGACAATGATGGGCCATCTAGGCCACAGTATGGGGGCATATCTTGCTATCTATGTGGAAAAATGGGACATATGCAATGGGATTGCCCAGTCAAAGATGTTGAAGTGACATAAAAACCGAGACATAGCCAACAGGGCTCACAGAGACAATAGTTCAGCAACACCATAGGATGCGGATGTGGACAAGCATCACAGACTGAATCATCTACTCAAGGAAGCAGAGGATGGGGGCGACAACAAGTGACGGCTCGATTCTATGCTATGAGTCAGCCAGAGGTGATAACCCTCGAGTGGTGGCAGGTAAGATGGAATTATTTCATTTTGATTTGTCTTCTTCTTGCTTTATATTTGTTCTGGTTGACCCGTGTAACACACCGTCATCACACAGGCAACATGATTACACAAAACACACATACACTAATCATAAATTAAAACCAATTGTGAAAACACTTTATAGAATGGACTATTGCACTTAGATCCATAACCTACAAGACATGTATGATATATATACAAGATAACTTCATCACCATCACATGGCATCCATCTGTTCTAGATACATAAAGGATGCTTCACCTGTTCATATATACATCAAGCCTATCCAAGGCCACAACATCTAGATACAAGGGAAACCATGATACAAAACATATCGTCGCAAAACATTTTCAAAACACCTCTGTGGACCTGTGAGTACAAGGATGACTCTAGGACTCTACTACAAGACCAAAAGAGTAGCATATCCATCCTTGCCTTCTACTAATCTTCCTGCTACTCAGCCGCAACACCATGACCTCTACCGCATCTAGCTCGATCACCTAAAAAGGTTGTAACCAATGAGGTGAGACACATAGTCCCAGCAATAAACATAATCCCCCCCGAACTATTATCTCACAGAAAGCTAGAGAAGATTAAGCATAACTTATACAATAGGTTAAGCAGATTCACCTAAATGATATAAAGTAAGCACTGATAAATATTAAGGTAGTAAATAGAATAACCACTGATAAGAGGTATATTATCATCTTAAAGGAATACGAAGAGCACATTTATGAAAAACTACCTGAGACTATATAAAATTCAAGGCCTCAACCAATGTTTCTTATTTTCCCTAAGCAATATGCTACACAACTAAATTACAAATTATTATGCCCTAAGGAAGTGACTTGTATCACTCAGATCCAACTGATGGTTGTGAAACCCTGATTAGTGCCATACAAGGTCTAATGCAAGAGATGGAATCCACGAACTAACACCGCCTTGTGGTCAGTGCATGAGAAACCACAGGACCGCAGTCAACTGCAAAGGTGACATCAGTCACATGGTTAGCTCCCACAAGTTACCCTCTGCCTAGCCCGCCTTGGTACAGGTCTCGGTGCTAGAAGAATGAGATACGAGAAAAGTCATACTCCTGCAAGAGTATGGCACGTAGCCAATCCTGAAAATATCATATCACATGTCACTGAGCTACGACTACAGCCACACTCATGCCAGGGTATGGCTCGTAGCCAATCCTAAAAACATCATATCACGTGTCACTAAGCTAGCTGCACTCCTTCCAGGGTATGGCCCATATCCAATCATGAATCTAAGGATATAAGATATTAACTTATTTTGCACCCTGCATATTCAAAATATGTGCTCCGAGTTTCCCACAGGAATTGGTCGTTTCACCATCCAACAAGATACCTGACACTGGAATGGATCTATGGCACAAGGCAAACTACAAGATAAGGTTTCTGTTTGATTGATGAAGACAATTAGAGTAGATTTTAGCATCAACCAAGTTATAACATATTAAACATAAAGAAAGGCTATAAAAGAAAGGCATTCTATATTTAATAAATGTAGAAGGAGTATGTACATGATACCACTGTCATTATTTCATTATCACATATATCACTAGCCACTTTCCATTCATCATAGGCCCATCTCAAGGGTCACATATTCCAGGGATACAATCCCATTAGATCATCATTAAGCACATATCACCTTTCACTAGGCAACAACCATTCCCAGGTCATTAGACCCATCACATCACACTGTGCTTCGCATTATTTCATCATCAGAGAATGTCACCAGTATTCAGGTATTCACATATACCCAGATGTCATATCAAGCTCAACATATAAAAACACCAAAGCTCTTACCTGGCTATGTATTCAACAGGCGACACCTGCATGGTTAGAATACTCACAAGAGAGATAATTTGATCATCCATACTAACATTCATAAAGCATGTCATAAACATTTCATCATTAGGGTTTACTGAGTTGGGGTAGGATCCAATCTTACTTCCTTAACTATTATATGAGCACTTCGAGCATAACTCTTAGAATACTTTATTGGGCATTTCGCATTATCACAAAAAACATAAGATGCAACTAACATAGAACAATAGAGCCCATCATACTTATGCAACCACATATAAGGTTAACAAAATGCCCATTAAAATATCAAAGACTCAAGGTAACACTTAGGGTATTGGGTTATGGCATAGAGCTTAACCCTCACTAGAACGACGGGTTAGGGTATCGCTTACACTCACCAAAATAGGTAGCGACCAAACAAACCCTCACTAGAAGCTAATATCGGCTACAAGAGCCCAACTACCGGGTTAAGGGTTTTGGGCATCTCCTGTCATGCAGTGGTCCGTGTGCGACTCATGTCGTGCAGACCAGGTCATGCTGGGCAGAGGTGTCCCGCACAGGGTGCTCACCGGCAAGGTGCTCAAACTCAACCAATGCATGGTATCGAGCAAAGCCATCCTTAGGGTATCATGTAAGGGTTCAACAAAGAATATCGTGCAAGGATACCTCTAAGGCCATATCGCCTAAACACACACCATGGTCAAGAGATCACCCTCAAGGGTATCAAGAAACTCAAGAAACTAGGCCTTTCAGGTTCCATGATCAAAGCATGATACACCAACATCATCTCTGGTAGACAACCCTAACCATATCGCCCAAAATATCACTAAGGTGCCACTCAACTGTATCATCCAAGATCCAACCCAAGGGGTGTCGGGTAAGGCTTACTTCTACAAAGGCATCATATCAGGTAACTAGGGTTAGGTTATCCTCTCAGGTTCAACACTTAGATCAGAACTTCTATCGGACAAACCAACCACCATATTGCCCGAGGTATCTAGAGAGAGATGGCTCACCTCTCAAAAGCAAAGGCAATCAACCAATCTTAGATAGGGGTATTGCACATATTGGATAAAGTCCTTAGGCTCACCTCTCAAAAGCAAAGCCTAAAGAACATATCGGATAAAGTCCTTAGGCTCACCTCTCAAAATCAAAGCTTAGAGAGGGGTATCGCCCAAGACTACCCTCAAGAACACATATCGAGTAAATTCCTTAGGCTAACCTCTCAAAAGAAAAGATTAGAGAGGGGTATTGCTAAGTCTAACCTCTCAACAACACATCTTGAGTATTGGCCTTAGGCTCACATCTCAAAAGCAAAGCTTAGAGAGGGGTGTTGCCCAAGATTCCCCACCTCAAAACACATCTCGGGTTAGAGAGTCCCAAGCTCATCTCTCAAAAGACTAAGCTTAGAGAGGGGTTTTGCTCGATACCCTCCAACCAAAGCATCTCAAGTAAGCCATCTTCAACCTCAAGATCACATAAGAACATCTCTAGATCGGCCAACACAAACACTAATTCAAGATAGCACAACATTAACATAATCTGAAAAGTGTAATTGAAAGCAAGACATCATGGCAAGATCTAAACATGCATGCAAGATAATAGCTAGGTTAGAAGTTATGTAACCCGCCTCAAAGCCTCAACAACTCCAAGCTCCAAGCTCAAGCTACAAAGGTGAAAGGAAGAACCTCCTCAAGCTTTGGCCACCTCAGAGAAGAGAAGAAAAACAAGGTCAAGAAAGATCAACAATGGAATGGAACATATCACACCTCCATAGCCGAGAAGATGGAGAAGAAAACATCAAGATCAAAGCTTACAAAGCTAGGGAAGAGAGAAGGCAAGACACCACAAGATCAGCCAACACTCTATCTCCTTCTTCTTCTACTCGGCCTCCAAGGAAGAGAGGAATCAACTAGAGAAGAGCTTCCTAGAAAGAGAGGAGGGACAGATATATACTAAAGGGTAAGGGAAGGAGCAAAGCAAGGTGGCATCCACCAAGGAGCACTTGTCTAAGAGCCAAGCCACATGCCAATACCTCCAACTCCACTTGTCCACAGTCATGCCACTTGCTAGCATCAAGCATCATGTGTCCAAGGGAAGGGGACACAAACGAGGCTAGGGTGTGTCGGCCAACAAGCTACTCAACAACCCGATACAACCACCAAGAGGCCTCTGCCTGATACACCTCCTCAAAGAGCCATTGACCTATACACTTTCCCCAAGGGCCACAACCCCATACAAGGTACAAGGGAAAACACTCCAAGGCACAAAAGAACACAAGGCCCAACCACTTGGTTGATAAGGCACAAGCAAAGCCCAACAATACTCAAACATGGCTCAAACTAAGCACCCAACCCATCCTCTCTCCTCTAGAGGATGCCAAGTGAAAGAAATAGTTCTATCAAGGTGACAAACTTTCACATAAACCCTAGAAAAGGATAAATTGTAGTTTGCACCAAAAAGCCTCACAACAAAGCACATCAAACCTTAATCACACCTCGGGTGATTAAGAAAACTCCTAAACATCATGTCTAGGAAAAACAACAGGGTAAGACCAAAACCGAGGTCAGGGTACTTACAAGCCATAAACCCCTACAAAAGGATTTTTCCCCCGAAATCCTAAGGGAAAAGTGAGGGATACATCCTCCTTATCTCTTCCTCAAGCTCCCACATGGCTTCCTCGACGCCACAGTGATGTCAAAGAACCTTCACAAGCATTAGGTCTTTTTCCTTCAGCTTCTTCACTCGTCTGTCAAGGATCAACACTGGGCCTTATTCATAGGTTACATCTTCATTAAGCTCTTCCTCTACTGACTGCAAAACGGCCTCTGTCCCGGGGTGACTTTTCTTCAACATACTGACATGAAACACTGGGTGCATCCTGTGCATCTCTGACGGTAACTCCAACATGTAAGCTACTTTCCCAACGCGTTCTATCACTAGATAAGGCCCCATGTACCTAGGAGCCAACTTGCCTTTTCTCCTGAACCTTAGCATACCTTTCCAAGGGGAGACCTTGAGGTACACCTTGTCTCCAACTTGGAACTCCAAAGTTCAGTGATGATTATCTGCATAAGACTTTTTCCTATCTTGTGTTGTTTCAACTGTTGTTGTATCACCTTGATCTTCTCTATTGTTTGTTTTACTAACTCAGGACCCAAACGTTGATACGCGCCAGACCCATACTAGCACAAAGGAGCTCTTCATCACCTACCATATAATGCTTCATATGGTGTCGTGTTGATGCTTCATTGGTAACTGTTGTTGTAGGAAAACTCTATTAAACTGAGATGGATGTGCCAACTTCCTAGGAACTGAAGAACACATACTCTCAAAAGATATTCCAGAGTCTGAATAGTCCTTTCAAACTGACCATCAGTCTGTGGGTGGAAGGCAGTACTAAACATCAGTTGTGTTCCCAAAGCTGCATGTAACCGCTCCCAAAAATGACTCGTGAACTGCAGGCCTCTGTCGGAAACTATCGTTGCTGGTATGTTGTGCAAACACATTATATCATTAACATAAACTTGTGCAAGCTTTGTTGTCATGTATGTTGTCTTCACTAGTATGAAATGCACAAACTTTGTCAACATGTCAACTATCACCCAGATGGAATCATGACTCTTGGCTGTCCTAGGCAGACCTACACGAAATCCATGGTTACATGATTCCACTTCCACTACAGTATTGGAATAGGTTGTAACATTCATGCATGCATCTGATGTTCCACCTAGACTTGCTGGCATACTGCACACTTTTCCACAAACTCAACTACATCCTTCTTCAAATTCGGCCACCAATGCATATCCTTTAAGTTATGATATATTTTGGTGACACCTAGATGCATAGCATACATCGATGTGTGTGCCTCCTCTAGAACCAACTTCCTTAGGTTATCTGCATCAGGAACCATCATCCTGTTATGGTAAAAAACTAGTCCATCCTCAGACTCATGAAAGCCATCACGCTTCTCACTGTCGAACTCTAATCTGATCAACTGGACTATATCATCATCTTGTTGTGCTTGTTTGATCTGCTGCCTCAGTATAGGCTTCACTTGCATTTGTGCCATCAAACTTGCTAGCATAGAGATCCTCAAGTGAACATTCATCTGACACAGCGAGATGAACATATCCCATTTGTGGCACATCAACGAACTCAACTAGGCTTTCTCCATGGAAGGTGATGAAGACTTTCTGCTAAGCACATCTGCCACCACATTCGCCTTTCTTGGATGATAATCAATGGTGCAATCATAGTATTTGATTAACTCCATCCAGAGTCATTGTTACATTTTCAACTCATGTTGCGAGAATATATAGTTTAGTTTCTTGTGATCCATGAAGATCTGACACATTTCCCCGTAGAGATAGTGTCTTCATATCTTCAATGTGTGGACGACTGCAGCTAACTCGAGATCATGCATCAGATAGTTCTCTTCATGTTTCTTAAGCTGTCGAGAAGAAAAAGAAACTACATGATCCTCCAGCATCAGCTCACAGCCTAAACCATTCTTGGATGCATCATAGAAAACTATGTAACCTTTTCCTTGCTCTGGCATCGCTAACACTGGTGAACTAGTTAGCCTTTCCTTCAAAGTCTAAAATGATTGTTAACATTGATCATTCCAAACAAAAGGTACACCTTTTCTTGTCAACCTTGTTAGAGGTAACACTATCAAACTGAAACTTTTGATGAACCACCGATAGTATCCTCCCAAACCTAGAAAACTACGAACTTCTATTGGCATATTCGATAGTTCCCATTCTATTACTGACTCAACCTTATTGGCATCTACTCGTATCCCTTCTGTATAGATCACATGACCTAAGAAAGTCACTTCCTTCAGCCAGAACTCACACTTGCTGAGGTTGGTGTATAAATGATGTTGCCTGAGAAGAGTCAACGTCTGCCGAAGATGCTTCTCATGATGTTGACTATCACTGCTATAGATCAAGATATCATCTATGAAGACCACAATGAACTGATCTAAGAATGGACAAAACACTCTATTCATCAGATCCATGAATGTTTCCGGCGCATTGGTTAGCTGAAATGGCATAACCACAAACTCATATTGCTCATACCTCATCCTGAAAGCTGACTGTGATATGTCACACTAGTACAGAAATGTCCTTTAGTGTCGGTTATATAAGCCTTTTGGCATCGGTTTCAAAGCGACACCCAAGTGGGCACTGCTAAAAGTATACACTTTGAACCCGACGCCATAACCCTTCCCGCCACAAATAAAACATGCCAGCAAGGGCACCATAGGTGTTGCTTTACATCGACAACCAACACTATATCTCTTATAAAAGACATCAGCTTTATACTAATAACCGATGCCATATTCCATCCAGAATAAAAAAAACCAACCCCCAAAAAGGGATAAATACATCAGTGTTATACTAATAACCAACGCCTATGTTCTGGTTTTTTTTTTCTTATCAGTTTGCAAGCTTGCTGTCTATCTGGTCAGTAGGATGCAGAACATGCAATTCAATTTTGAACTGTAGGTTTATACCACCCTTTGATTTCATCCAACAATAGGCCACAAACCTGCAAAATTAACAAGGATAGACAACAATTTATGATCATGTGATTACACACATGTATAAGCACATTTAATTCATATTATTTTTCATCACACACATGTAGAAACTAGTAGTTCCATTTCAAATTTCCTTCATTTTCACACACATTTAGCAACTTGCAGTTCCATTCATTACATCTCTTCTCACATTTAGACACATGTAGAAACATAGACACATGAAACATTCATGTATTCATCTTCACATTCACACATATGACAATTCAAAAAAAATCATTCAGACATGTATATATACAAGTTTCACATGTCATTAAATACAAAAATAATTATGAGAACAAAGTTTAGAAATGTCATTATTTATTATTATCATCATCATCATTATCGTCATCAGTATTCCAATCATAATAAAAAATTCCCACTACTTGTAAGGCTTTTGCCCATTTTTCTCTTACATCATCTAATTTTTCCATCGTATAGGGGGTATGTACATCTAATAACTTTTCACCTGTAGTGAAGCCACTAGTTTTAAACACCTGCAAAGTGAATGACGTATATATATAATTAATAATATATAATAAGATTGATATATTTCGGTAAGGATGGGTCGCGGAAGGAGCGAGCAGGGGAGAGGGCGAGGGCGAAACTCTAGCAGCTGAGGGGAGGGGGGGAATGCAGGCGAGTCTTTGACTCCTCCAATCTACCAATCGAAGGCAAATGGAGAAGGATGCTCCCTCGAGAGATCCCCCGACGCATCTAGGGCTCCACCGTGCGATAAGGAGTTGCCTCGCGCGTCTACCGCAAGCCCCCCAAAAGCTCCGACCAGTAGATCCGAAGAGCCGTTGACCTCAAATCGGCTTGCTGACTGGCTGCAGACTAGTAGGTTGGGTCAAGGCGAGATCGACGTCGATTTGATGGAGTTCATCGAGCCAAGCGTGAAGAATGGCAAGAGGAGTGCTTCCATTACGAGTCAGGACACCTCTGTCCCCGATTGGGACGAGTTCATATCCATCAGATTCGCTGGGAGGAAGCCCTACGACGGCCAATTGTCTGGATGGATACGAAGGTTGTGGAGACCAAGTGGACCTATCGAGGTCGTGTCTGAGGAAAGGGAGGGGTTCATAGTAAAGATGCCATCTCGTGGTGACAGAGACAGGGTTCTCGCGGAAGCACCGTGGTTCATGGACGGATCACTAGTTGTGGCCCATGCGTGGAAGCCTGGCTCTCCCCTTCAACCCCTTTCCTTCTTGCAGGTTCCTGTCTGGTTTAAAATTGAGAACACAGGGTTGCCCTAGAATCGCAAGTGCATCGCTAGTGTCGCCAGTACCATTGGCAAGCCTGTGGATATTGATGACTACTCGATTGCTGCTGGCTGCCTGGACGCTGCCCGGGTCTGCATCGAGCTGGATTACGATTCTAAAGTTCCTAAAGAGACATTGGTGGAAGTGGATTCTGTTCTCAAAACTCTGAAAATTGAGGCTATCTCAAAGCCTATGATATGCCCCAGTTGTAAGAGATTTGGGCATAGAGCCACTTCCTGCCCTCTAAAGGCCAGAAATCCTCCGCCAGAAAAGGATCTGCAGGTTCGGTTGGGGAAAACATCAGGTGTTTGAGGCAATGTCAAATTGATCTCCAAGGAGCAATCCGAGGTGGGTCAAGGAATAAAGATAGTGAACCAGTTGGAAGAGAATGCACATGTTCTGGCTGCTGCGGATGAAGAGCTTTTAGACTCCATTGGACAGCAGGTTAGAGATGTGGTTCTTTCCGTGGCTGCTGAGCTTCCTCCCCAATCCATTCCCTGCATTCCAGAACCTAAGATGTTCGGGTGCTCTCCGGTGATCAACGTCGGGAGTCTTAACTTGGATTGGGAATTAGAGTTAAGCAGGGCAAACAAGGGTGCGGCGAGCTCATCCTCGTGGCAGATCAACAAGATCGGGAATAGCAGCCAATTCTCTACTGAGATCCATCAGGAGAAGGAAAAGTTGTTTGGTGATGATGATGAATCCAATATGGATTCAAACTCGGAGCTGGATTTTGATCCTTGGGAAGCCGACTCACAGGATTTCAGTAAGTTCAGGCCTAACAGGAGAAAAAAATCGCCCAAGAAGAGAAAGGATGGAGGTTGATCCTCCCATTTTCTTGTTGTGAACCTGGTTTTCCTTCTGTGTTGTAGAAAAACCTGAGGTAATTTAGTCACTGTCTGATGGTTTGGGAGATATCCTTGTTTCTCCTTCCACTAATTTCTACGAGTGGATTAATGCCAGTGTGAAGAGGCTCCAAGGTTTATTTCTCGTACGATTGCTGCAGGTGATACAGATTGCTAAAAGTTGTTCTACGATTCAGTTGATGCATCAGGGGAGAGCACTGATGATGTTGTTTCTTCATTAGTGATAGTAGTTGGACTGATTTCAGACTGATGATGTCACCATAAGAGCACGAGTACTGATATTAATTGATACTTATCTGTCTATCGGTAGAGTCTACACACTTTGTGGGTATGCATATGGATAGTGGAGCTCCTCTGCTGTGTAGGTAGATGATCATATCAGTTTTTGTTTGTATGAATGCCCTTTGTTGTCCTCTGTACCTGGGTCTTTCTTTCTTTGGTGGGTCTTCTATGTAAGACTTTAGCTTTCTTTGCTATCTTTGTAATCCTCGTTTAGAGGATTAAGGGGTGCACTCTCGTTGTACCTAAAGTTTTGGTATCATAATAGTAACAGAGTTTTTGCCGACCAAAAAAAAAGATTGATATATTTCATATTATCTAATGAGATTATATATAATACATGTTGTATGGTATCGATTTCCATTGCAGCATGTTTGATAATTAGGTCCATATATCACATCACATAGTATGTACATGCCCAGTCGTTGTCTTGTGTAGCACACTATAAATTGAAACATACAAAATGTTCAAAAATACAAACAAGCATAGTTCACATAAATAATATATACATTGGAGTCGGGAAATTGCTTTCACATTCTTCCAAATTAGTAAATGTTTCTTTTTCTCCTTTTTCTTGGAGTTGTTTCCTCCAACTTTTTTGAACTCTCTTAAAGCCCTACATGTTAATGTAACACATTAAATTGCATAATTAAATAGTAATGTAATAACAAATGTTAACGGATATAAAAATATGAAATATTTCTCACGTGAATAATGGCCTTTTCATTGGGTGTCCATATAATGTGTCCAATTCCTTCCCCACAAGATCTAGACAATAAACAGTGAACGTCTTGGCGACAATAACCAGTAACTCCCAATGCCTACCACTAGAGGTAAGAAAGTTGAAAATTAATAACTCAAATCCATAATAAAAATGTAATTTTCTTAAGTCCAAATTATAAGCAAAGTAAACTTACTCAACATTGAATGGAGCTATTATCACCGACTTCTTTTCTTTACCAAAATAATTAAAAGCGACAGCCGTATGAAGTAACTGATGAAGGATCTTTATCTATGAGACTGATCAAAGATGGAACTAGAAATCCCACATGGGAAAATGAAAAATCTTTACAGATCGTGTGTAAGTGGCAACAAAACATGTATTATGTATGCATTAATATATAAGAAACTAGATCATCATATATAAAACAAGGTATATGGATGTCTAAACAAGATCTCACCATATGCATAGCTCTATCATAGATGTATTCAGCCAATCATAACGAAACAACTCTAAAATATGTTGTATAAATAGATTGTTATTGTATGATTCACCTACAACTTCCACTGGAATAGAAACTTTTATAGGACAATTTGGATTATGTTCACCTATCCATACTGCCATACCCTTACAATTAGGACCTAACGATGTGTATAGGTCCCTTGGAAGCCAACTAGGTACTTCCACGATGTGGAGGTGGAGGCCGAGATGTAGCGGGTTTCTTCCTTTTGACCTTTATATATAATTTCATATTAATTGACTCATATATACACACTAATAAATTAATGTAATATAAATTTACCATACAATATCAGTATAGATGACATCTGTATTGGGCCACAATATCACTCTACCTTCTGCTTCACCAAGCATTTCAGAATTTAGGTGGGCATATGGCAATGGATGATCCCTCCAATTGGGGAGTACACATAGCGGGCTCACATGAACCGCACCATCTGGTACTGAAGTCCCATGAAACATGTCCCCTATAAGGGGTGGGTAAGCCTCATCCTCTTACAGCAGACGTGCTAGGTGGAGGGTCTATAGGATTACTCCCAACTTCTGCAGTAGGAGAAGAGCAGCACGACACATGTATTTTCTGAGTGGCAGTCTGAGAAGCCTGCCACTTGCTAATTGCTTCATGGAGTCTCTTATCAAGTGTTTCCTCAAATATCTTATTAATTAACTCATCTACCTATACATGGATAAAAGAAATGCTAGCTTCTGATTATTGAATTCCCTTTCTTAATAACATTCTAAAAAATAATAGGTTACCTCAGCTTTTGAAAATCCCTCTTTTGGGACAGGTTTGCGTTGTGATGGCCCAAAGATTGATTTTATGCCCACACCAGCGCCTTCACCCCTAACATGTCCAGGATGCTCTGGGTTACCAAGAGCACCTTTCAATTCATCCTGCCCTCAGGGATGAACTTCCCTTGCTTCCTCTACTCATGAAGCTCCCACTAATCGCCATCAATATAAATTGGTAAGTAAACATAACAATAATCAATATTGATTGTTGTAAGAGTTGAATTTTACCATTTTTGCAGCCGCCTCAGCAGTTGCAGGCTTGGTTATATCTCCTTTCTTGTTTTGCCTCCCTACAATCCACATAGAATGGTGAGGCAGAGGTGCGGGAGAAATAGTAGAGGACTCCACAATCTCCTGAGTAGCAGTAGACAAAGTAGTAGACTCATCCAGTAGTCTTTGGCGAACGCCTGCATAGCCTTTTGGACCCATTGTGTGGTCATGCACATTCAGTGCACACCTTTCTCTTTGAGCATCGTTGATAGCCTTGTTAGTAACCACATTGATTTGGTTAGTAACACTAAAGGTTAATTTTGAATATATGAATACATAAGAACATATATTAATTAAATTGGGAGTGGTGCTTAATACCTTGAGTTCATCAATTTTTCTTTTGGAAACAAACTCCTCCCAGTCATTGGTGTCCAGGTAGTTCCATTGCTCAATAGCTGACTTCTTCCTATTCTCAGGATCTCGCATGTAATTTCGGGTGAGATTTGTCCTATAGTTCCTCAGGATCCTCCCACAGCGTTGCATCACACATTTACGATGCAACTTTTCATCCAGTTCAAATATACTATGCAAAATAGAATTACTATTAACTAGTATCCTAAAAATTAGTAATCTACAAAATAGAATTGCAAATAATAATAACCCACACATAGTTCCTTCCATACTAAGTCTTTCTTCCCCTTAAGAACTTTATTCCAAGATTCTACATTAGGACTACAATGGCTACAAGTAAGAATCCCAAGATATGAAATAAACGAGTTGCAATTCACTCCAGTTGGATTTCCTGCATGATCAAAATCCACAGCCAGTTTAGGTCAATTGCCCCATTGTTGTAGTAACTTGTTCATCACAGTGATGCCTCTCACTTTTTAAATTTTTTTTGTTACTCATCAAGTGCCCCAAGTTCTTTAGGGGGTACATCATCAACCTAAAATTTGACAAAATAAACACACTTACAAGACATAACTATCAATGGACATATAGATAGAAATATAGGATATATTTTTAAAACTTACATTGTGAGGCGGTGCATTGATATCCTCACCCTCACGGTAATCATCATCATGGTCATTGACGTGTATTTTACTACGCGCTAAAAACGCAAGTATACGCGTCGAGTAGTACAGGCCTTTGTGAGGCCCGAGTCGAACACAGGGATACTCAGAATTGTCGGAGACTCCTACTAACTATTTGCGATCAGCTAAGCCGAATAACAAATTGGGGTTTGTTGTCAAAATTAAAAGAAAATAAAAATAAAACAAAGCAAACAATCGATTAAAGGTTAATTTAATCAATTAAAAAAGGAATCTTTAGGATTGTGGTTTCACCGCGGGTATTCATTGTATTAGATTTTATATAATGCCTCAATCTTCTCTCTCTATCTGGGTAGTGGCCTGAAAACAGAATTGCCCACTGTCGTGGTACAATTCACTACTTAGGTTTAGGTCGGTTCCACCGTCGTAGTAACCTATCCCCTAAACTAAGTGCATTACGAACGATCTCTCAGTATCCACCATTAATTTTACACCACCTTGTTAAAGGGATTTATCGATTAATGTAGGTTTCGTCTCTTTTCAGCCGTTAATCCTTCTGTCGAAGTGATTGAGGGCGTTAGGTTATTATTATGGTGATCAAGAATAACAATATATGGAGAAAATGAAGCTATACCACAGATTTAAGAAAGCAAATATGAATTACTATTATAAAATTGTCATACAATGAATTCCCGGGCTACTCCCGGTCCTAAAGATGGAAGGGATTAGCCCCGCATGTTCATCTCACACAAGTACATGGTAGAAATAGGGGAAATCATATGAAAAATGTGAATAGAAAGGGAAAACCCCTGAATGGAGAAGAACCGATTGATCATTTGCGTAGAACACGTGCTTTCCCGCCTCTCGGTGGTGAAATCCATCTTCGGCAGCGTCCGGATCGACTGGTATGAACTTTTGGCCTCTGTTCTCCTTTCTCTCGCTCCTCGGCACTTGTGCAATGGCAAAAATGAGATGATACCCTCGTCCGGGCGGCCGTCATTAGGTATAAGTCCCTAATTAGGTCGTTAATTAACTCCAGTCGTCCGATTGAGATCAATCTGAATCCAACGCATATCTGACGGTGTCGATACCACATATCCATAATTGCTTAAAGATAAGTTTATTGGGCTATTTTCTTCATACTCAGAAATTTTTGCACTATTTAGAAGGTATGGAACAATTAATTCATCATTGGGGAAAAATTGAGATACATGATATACTTTATGCATGAAAATCATGAATGCAACTACATGACATGCACCTAAAGGTAATGTGCATGCATCACTATATTTTTTTTTCTTTTTATGCAAACATATGGAAAATACCAATGCAAGTCCTATCTAAATGCTATGCACACAAAAAGGAATTAAAACTGCACTTTACTTCCAATTCTTAGGTGGATTATGAGAGAAAGATGAAATGAAGTGGAATGATCACAAGACTAGATGACTGAACCTTAGAAAGATATTATGTGTCCCTCCTTACTGACCTGTGTAGTAGTTTAGAGGGTTCTCTCTCTTACATCCAATTAAGGTCTCATTACCATTTGGTTAGGTTAGGCTCAAACAATCATTTCCGTCCACTTTCATGAATCATTAGGAGTACAGGTGTGAAATGTTGTTTTAAAGTTGATATAATCAATCATTTTCGTAGGATGTGTGCCCCAAGGTCAAACAAAACAAGCTATCCAAACACACAAAATTTTTCAAATTTCCCTTGAATTTCCCATGCACTAACAACAAGATGACACACTTTTACAACATCCACAATTACACTAGATAGCACGTGGATCCTACAAAAACTAAAATAGCAAGAAACAAATAACAAGAGAACAAAAGCAATAAATGCTAAAAACTAAAAATAATAAAAGATAGAACTGTTCCAACTACCCCCTTAAGCTTGAATTCGACTATGGCCTCATAGTAAAAAACAAACTTAAAGATTGGAACAGAGATACCTGATCACTCTTGTGGAGGTGGAGGCGGATGCGAAGAAGTGGGGTCCCAAGACGGGAACTGCCCCTGGAAGTTCAGCTCATACTGAGGCATTGGTGGAGGCTGTGGATACCCTCCAAAATAGCCCTGACTCCAGTAGTGGTCGTAGAACGGCTGATGCTACTGCTCCATCCTATGCAGCCGATCATGGATGTTCTCTTGATTTGCAAAAAGAAGGCGTTCATTCTCGAAGATCGCCTGCTGGTTGACAAAAAGCCGGTTGGTGGTATCTTGAATACCGGCGTACGCAGCGGTGTGGCTGTGTTGCGTCTGCTGAATATCTTGGAGCATGATGTTCATGCCCTGCATAGAATAAACATCCTCGCTCTGCAGTGAGGGCTGTGTTGGTGGAGGCGAAGGCCGTGATGATGATGATGCACCTAGATGCATCCGAGGATGCTTCCGGGGTGCTACTCGTGCTCGAAGAGGTGTGAATGCCTCTTCTGCCTCCTCTGCTTCGTCGTCCTGTCCATCTTCGCCGCCATCATTGCCGCCTTCTTCATCATCGGAGTCGATGGCTATGATCAGACATCTGAAGTGATGTGCGCCCTCAATGTTGAAGACGGGATCCGGCAGCGCGCACTCCTGGTACGCTTGATTTACGTGGCAATGCGCAAATGCCACGCTATCTCAGAGAAGAATTAGGTTGGCCCGGTGAAGATGTTGCAAGTTGACCTTGCTTCTCGTCATAAGAGGAGTCAGCTGATTGAGATTCAAGCCCAAGTAGAGGGCTATCCTGGTGACAAGCCCGCCAAAATGAATCGGGGCTCTCCTCGTGCTCCTCTTCACCGCCAACACTCGGTGTAGAAAGAATGCACCCCAGTTGCATTCTTGTCTCGTCAGGAGCTTGCATAGGAAGAAAAGATCAGGCTCCTGGAATTTTCTAAAAGCAAGATCGCTTCGAGCAAAGATGGTTGAGATCAACATCCTGTGCAAGACCCTTGCAAATGGGTGCTCGAAGTCAGCTACCGCGGGGTTGTGGTAGCTCACAGACCTCCCATGCGGAACCGTCACCAACTCGGCGAAGATGGCGGCGTAGTCGGTGCGGTTGTCTGGCCGGCGGTAGTCATGCCTGGAGCTGTTCCAGTTGAAGATGTCATTGAACTACTCCAGAGTGATGGTGTAGTCGTGGTTGTAGAGCCGAAAAGACACCCGGCCCTTCTCCCACTCACGGTCGCTGGCAGACATCTCGTTAAGCACGACATTGACGTCGAGGGATGCCATGAATTCTGCCACCAGTTCCTTGTACGTCGGCCACTCGCCGAAGAAAGGTTGACCGTCCTCGTTGCACTCAAGCTCGTCGTGGCCACGGCCCGTTTGGTGTGCTTGTCCTTTCAGCACATAGTCCAAATTCGCCTTGAAGCCAAGATCACCGAGCATCTCCCGGTCCACATACCAGGTTGGCTCAATCTTGCGCTTCATGATTTCGTCGATGATCTTCTTCACCTCCGCAGAAGGGTGGACAAGGTGAGGACGTGCCACCGATGATGGAGGTGGTGGCACGAACTCAGGGATGTCGTCCTTACGAGCACGCGAGGAATAAGCTCCAGCGGTGCGCACCATGATGGCGAAGAGAAAGGGATTAGAAGACGAGAGCTCGGAGAAGAATAGAGATATGAATCTCCGCTCGGTGAAGATCGTTGCTCGGTGATGCTGTTCTTCGCTCTTGGATGGCTCGGGGGAGTGCTCGGTGTAAGGGGAGAAGATCACTCTGAAGGTGTGATGTCAAATGACGTATAGGTTCTCCTTATATAGACTTGGTCGGCGCCACTGTTGACCCGTCGATACCATTGACGCGGGTCGATGGTATCGACACGTCTCGATGCTATCCGCCCCCCTCGCGAGTATCGACGGCTGACGATTGCTTGATCTTAAAACCCAGATTGCTGACGTGTCGATACCATCGACATAGGTCGATAGTATCGACGCTGCACCCGGATCAATGATGTGGAAGCCACGATCGCCGTCGATTTCTTTGCGCGGATCGGTGACATGGATGGTCGATACCATCGACAGATGTCGATAGTATCGACTTGGCTTCATTGTGACACCGCCACTTTGCACTTCAACCTGTAACCATGTCGATACCATCGACGAGGCCGTCGATGGTATCGAGTTGACTGAGACAAATCAGTCTGAACTTCTCCAGAGATCTCGATGGTATCGACACCCTTGTCGATACTATCGAATTTTGCTTGGCGACCTACTTGTAGGTGTGTCGATACCATCGACTTGGCCGTCGATGGTATCGACTCAGAACGAAATCTGCAGTCGTCAACCTGAACCCTTGTCGATACCATCGACTTGTGTGTCGATGGTATCGACTCTGCCTCATCCTGCACAATGAACAAATGGATCAAGGTATCTTATTTACACTAAAAATTGAACGAAAATAAATCAACCTATGATTGTTAATAAACTATCCTAGTGTACCGATGGTTGGGTTGCCTCCCAACAAGCGCCCTTATTTAACGTCTTAGGCCAGACGGCTTTCGGGCATCTCATTCATCCGAAAGTGCAATGAGTTTAACCTCATTCACCTTTCTCTTATAATTCTCACCAAAATAGAGCTTCAGCCTCTGTCCATTTACCAAGAACGTGGTATCACCATCACGCACTAAAATCGCACCGTGTGACTTGACCTCTTCCACCACAAACGGTCCACTCCACCGAGATTTTAGCTTCCCAGGATGCAACTTGATTCGAGAGTTGAACAAAAAAACACTATCTCCTTTCTTGAACGTGCGCAACTCGATGTGGCGATCGTGGATCAGTTTTGTGCACTCCTTGTATATTCAGGCATTCTCATATGCCGTCATCCGTAACTCATCCAGCTCATTCAATTCAAACATTCTTTTTCTCCCAGCTTCATCATAACTTAGATTTAGCCTTCTAAGCGCCCAATGGGCCTTGTGCTCCAACTCCACTGGTAGGTGACAAGCCCGGCCATACGCCAACCTAAAAGGCATGGTGCCTATAGCTGTTTTGTAAGCCGTTCTGTACGCCCACAGTGCATCCGGTAGTAGGGCACTCCATTTCTTCCTCGTGGATGCAACCGTTCGCTCTAAAATCTTCTTAATTTCACGGTTGGAGACCTCCACTTGGCCTTGAGTCTGCGGATGATATTGGGTGCCAATGTTGTGCTTGACCCCATATTTCTTCAATAATGTCGAGAACTTCTGATTCTTGAAATGTGTACCCCCATCACTGATTATCATTTGGGGTATCCCAAACCTGTAGAAAATATTCTCCTTCACGAACCTGCACACTATAGTAGAATCATTAGTCCTTGTGGGGATTTCTTCCACCCACTTAGACACATAATCAACTGCTAACAAGATATATAAATTGGAGTTCGAGGACACAAAGGGTCCCATGAAATCTATGCCCCACAAATCATATACCTCAACTTCCTGAAATACATTCAGGGGCATCTCCTGTCGCTTCGAGATATTACCTGCTCGCTGAAAAGGATCACATTGCCTCACAAAATTGTAGGCATCCCGAAACAAAGTTGGCCAATAAAGGCCGCTTTCCAAAACCTTAACTGCCGTTCACGAGCTGGCATGGTGTCCTCCCGTAGGTGATGCATGGCAATGATGGAGAACACTTTCGTACTCCACTTCAGGCACACACCTACATAAGATACCATCCCTGCATTGCTTCAGAAGAATTGGATCATCCCAAAAATAGTATCTTAAAGAATGAAAGAATCTCTTTTTCTCCTGATATGACCAATCTTCCGGGATGATCCCGCAGGCCAAATAATTTACAATTTCAGCGAACCAAGGCTCTTTAGAGTTAATTTTCAATAGCTGTTCATCCAGAAACGTCTCGGTTATGGGTATATGCAAATCTTTTTCATCGACCCTATCTAACCTAGACAAATGATCAGCCACTACATTTTCAATCCCAGATTTATCCTTAATTTCAATGTCAAATTCCTGTTAGAGCAAAATCCACCTAATGAGTCTAGGCTTTGCGTCTTTTTTCTCCATCAAGTATTTTATTGCAGCATGGTCAGTCCATACAACTACTTTAGAACCAACTAAATACTGCCGGAATTTTTCGAAAGCAAACACAACGACAAGTAATTCTTTTTCAGTAGTTGTATAATTCAATTGGGCATCATTCAGAGTTTTTGAAGCATAGAAAATCACGGCGGGCTTATTGTCTACCCGCTGCCCCAATACGGCTCCTACCGCAAAATCCGAAGCGTCACACATCAATTCGAAAGGTTTTGTCCAATCCGGCATTTGCACAACCGGGGCAGAAATCAATTTTTCTTTCAAAACATCGAATGCATGGAGACACTTATCATTGAAATCGAAAACCGCATCTTTCTCCAAAAGCTCGGATAAAGGTTTTGCAATTTTAGAAAAATCCTTTATGAATCTCCGATAGAACTCGGCGTGTCCCAGAAAACTTCTCATCCCTTTTACAGAATTTGGTGGGGGCAACTTGGAAATGACCTCAATTTTCACCGGGTCCACCTCAAGACCTTTGCTAGACACCTTGTGTCTGAGCACTATTCCCTCTATCACCATCATGTGACATTTCTCCCAGTTAAGGACCAAGTGTGTGTCCTCAAAACGCTGCAACACTTTGTCTAGGTTATAGAGACATTCATCAAACGATGCACCATAAACCGAGAAGTCATCCATAAAAACCTCAAGACAGCACTCTACCATGTCAGAAAATATGGCGAGCATACAGCGTTGAAACGTCGCCGGTGCATTACATAAACCAAATGACATCTGATGGTAAGCAAAAGTCCCATAGGGACAAGTGAACGTAGATTTCTCTTGATCCAAAGGATCAATCGAGATCTGGTTGTACCCCGAATACCAGTCTAGAAAACAAAAATGCAATCACCCGGCAAGACATTCCAGAATTTGATCAATGAACGGTAACGGAAAGTGATCTTTAAGTGTGGCAGCGTTCAAACGACGGTAGTCAATACAAACTCGCCACCCGGTTACCAATCGGGTGGTGACAAGTTGATTCAACAAATTTTGAGTGACAGTAATTCCCCCCTTCTTAGGGACTACCTGTGTGGGACTTACCCATGTCGAGTCTGATATGGCATAGATAATCCCTGTAGCAAGAAGTTTAATGACCTCTTTCTTCACAACCTCCATCATGCTCGGATTTAGACGTCTTTGAGGCTGAATCACAGGCTTGGCTCCCTCCTCGAGCCGAATCTTGTGCTGACATAGAGTAGGGGAAATCCCCTTAATGTCTGCAACGGACCACCCAAAAGCTCCTCGGTGGTTTTTCAGCACTATCAACAGTTGCTCCTCCTCTTCCGCACTCAAATAAGAAGAAACGATCACCGGTAACTTGTCTTTCTCAGCTAGAAAGACATACTTGAGATACGGGGGTAGCGGCTTTAATTCCAAATCCGGCGGGCTGATAAGAGATGATTGCAGCGGCGGGGGAAGTGCACCTAAATCTTCATAGTGCCTCGCATAGAAGCATGGAAGCATCTGAAGCATTTTAGCGCACTCTTTGAGTGATTTACTCCGCATCCAATCATATGTAATATTCAACAAACAAGCCTCCAACGGCAGTTCCGGATATGCATCAGCAACAGAAATAGCGATCACATCATCCTCCAAAGAAGGCGGAATGTCCTCATTCTCATCATTCGGAAATCCCACAGCTTTACACAAAGAAACTACCTTAGTCTGCTCCATGATATCCACATCTAAGGTTCCATTGTCCACCTTGCTCATCACATGAGCCATATCCAGAAATGGTTTTCCAAGGCAGAGTGAAATATTGCAGTCCAGATGTTTCACCATATTGCACTGTTCTTTTGATTTAGATGACGCAGTGCTAGAAGGCATGACCATCTCAAAGCGGTCATCTGCTATGCCCAAGGTCAAGCGACCTCTTCCCATCTCCAAGATCATGTCGGATGTAGCTTGGAAGGGACGTCCAAGTAACAGCTCATTGCCATGCTCATCATGCATCTCCATAACCACAAAATCAGCCGGAAAGACAAATCGATCCACCTTTACTAAGACATCTTCAGAGATTCCATAAGGCTTCACCACAGAGTTGTCGGCCAATTGAATCGTCATATTGCTCGGTCATGACTCCTTCAGTCCCATCTTTTTAAATGTCGAAAGGGGCATCAAGTTGATGCTTGCCCCTGAATCACACAACGCCTCGCCGAATTTGACCTTCCCGATATAGCAAGAAATGTTGAAACACCCTGGATCCTGTCTCTTTGGCGGAAAAGTGCCCATGATGAAGGCACTCACTTGCTCCTTTAGCAAAACGACCTCTGTATCCGGAATCTTTCTTTTCTTGGTAATGACATCTTTTAGAAACTTCCCGTATGAAGGAATTTGCTCAATGGCTTCCAGTAAGGGAATATTGACTGAAAGCTTCCTAAAGTTGTCCAAGAATTTCTTGAACTGTGCATCTACCTTCCTTGCCTTCACGCTATTCGGATACGGGACCGGAACAGCTTGTGCCCTTTGATGAGGTGGCACATAAGGCGTCTTTTTCTGCGGTTCCTCCTCAACAACCTGTTCTTCAGTACCATCCACGGCTATGTCTTCAACTTGCCCTGTGACTGGTGTGGGCTAATCCGTAGTGGTTTCACCTTCAACTTCCTCTCACGGTGTGCTTGTTTCATCAGTTCTTGGATTCAACACTTTCTTGCCACTTCTAAGCAGGATAGCCTTAGCTTGCTGGTTTCCCCCGGGAACATTGGTATTCCCCGGAAAACCCGGATGTGTAGGTTTCTTTAAAATATCTATTTCGGCTGCCATCTGTTCCATGGACGTCTCAATGGTCCTCATTTGAGCCCCATGGCTCTGCAATGTCTGCCCAAATTGGTTCATGTATTCTCCTTGCTGCTTGATTTGCTGCCCGAATGTATTCATTAGCTCTTGATTTTTCTTGGTGACCTGATTGAGCAACTCCGTGCTCTTGTCTTCTGCAACTAGCGTGGGCTTGGCCTCCGGATCCTGCAGAAAATTGTTCGGATCCTTCCATGAGAACTTCTTGTCCTTTCTCGATGAGTAGTCATTGTTCCTATACCCTTGCTGTTGTCTCATGTATTTGACTTGAGCCTCGTCCTCAGACTCATTATCCTCCTTTTGCAGTAATTTCTTTGCGAGAAGATCCATCTTCTCATTCATCTCTCTCATCACCTTGGATTCACTGACGACTCGTGCTTGCTCAACCGGGCCTCTTTCTCTTTCACCCCAGGACTGCTTTCTAGCCATGTTCTTGAGTATTTCCCAGCATCTAGTGTCCGTGTTGTTTAGAAAAAATCCCGACCCGGCTGAATCCAGATTACTCCTATCATGCTCGGAGAGAGCAAAATAGAAGATTTTCACCTGCGTCTCTTTGTCCAGCCTGTGATGCGGACACCTCGTCAACATAACCTGAAATCGCTCCCAGGTCTCAGAATATGTTTCACCAGCCTGTTGAGTGAAATTATGAATCTTCCAGATCATGTCGTTAGTCTTCTCAAGAGGGAAAAACCTCTCAAAGAAGACCTCCACCATATGGTTCCAAGACTCCACGAACTCATCGTATAGATTATGTAACCACTCTCGTGCTGCTCCCGCCAAGGAACTTGGGAAAAGCTTGAGATACAATGCATCTTATGGAAACCTGTCTATTTTTACCATGTCGCAGTTTTCAACGAATTGGCTGATGTGTGCAACAGGATCCTCATTCTTCAGCCCATGAAACACATTTGATTTCACCAAATTAATCAACGCTGGATAGATCTTATATGTCGGTATGTTGATCGCCTGCTTCTTTATAGGCCCCTTTGAAGCTGATGAGGAAGAAGCTTTGATCTTCTCCCATATAGTCTATGGCTCGGCCATGTCTTCTGGTTCAGATTCAGAATCTATCTCTTCTTGGTGCTCTTGCTCGTAATACTCCTCGTCCTCAGGTCCCGGAAGTGGAACCTCGGGTGTGCGATTGTCGTAGTCCGTACTACGTGTCTGCACCATGCAACGTACCTGAAATGAGAAAATTCGAGTTCAGTACTATGCTTAGATGAGTATAAACAATTATAGAGAAATTTAGAAATATTTGAAGTTGTTTCAAAATAAAAAAATAAAAATGTGGCCTAGAGTGGCCGCTCGTAGCACTCGAAGTGCCAACAATTCGTCGTATCCCCGACAACGGCGCCAAAAACTGGACGTGTATTTTACTACGCGCTAAAAACGCAAGTATACGCGTCGAGTAGTACATGCCTTTGTGAGGCCCGAGTCGAACACAGGGATACTCAGAATTGTCAGAGACTCCTACAAACTATTTGCGACCAGCTAAGCTGAATAACAAATTGGGGTTTGTTGTCAAAATTAAAAGAAAATAAAAATAAAACAAAGCAAACAATCGATTAAAGGTTAATTTAATCAATTCAAAAAGGAATCTTTAGGATTGCGGTTTCACCGTGGGTATTCATTGTATTAGATTTTATATAATGCCTCAATCTTCTCTCTATATCTGGGTAGTGGCCTGAAAACAGAATTGCCCACTGTCGTGGTACAATTCACTACTTAGGTTTAGGTCGGTTCCACCGTCGTAGTAACCTATCCCCTAAACTAAGTGCATTACGAATGATCTCTCAGTATCCACCATTAATTTTACACCACCTTGTTAAAGGGATTTATCGATTAATGTAGGTTTCGTCTATTTTCAACCGTTAATCCTTCTGTCGAAGTGATTGAGGGCGTTAGGTTATTATTATGGTGATCAAGCATAACAATATATGGAGAAAATGAAGCTATACCACGGATTTAAGAGAGAAAATATGAATTACTATTATAAAACTGTCATACAATGAATTCCCGGGCTACTCCCGGTCCTAAAGATGGAAGGGATTAGCCCTGCATGTTCATCTCACACAAGTACATGGTATAAATAGGGGAAATCATATGAAAAATGTGAATAGAAAGGGAAAACCCCTGTACAGAGTAGAACCGATTGATCCTTTGCGTAGAACACGTGCTTTCCCACCTCTCGGTGGTGAAATTCGTCTTCGGTAGCGTCCGGATCGACTGGTATGAACTTCTGGCCTCCGTTCTCCTTTCTCTCGCTCCTCGACACTTGTGCAATGGCAAAAATGAGATGATACCCTCGTCCGGGCGGCCGTCATTAGGTATAAGTCCCTAATTAGGTCGTTAATTAACTCTAGCCGTCTGATTGAGATCAATCTGAATCCAACACATATCTGACGATGTCGATACCATTGACGCGGGTCGATGGTATCGACCCAGTATAGTAGCGACAGCCCTTCTTTCTTTTCATTTGAGTGCCTGAAGCAATCTCGATACCATCGACTTGGGTCGATGGTATCGACTACCCTGTAGCGACGGTTTTGTTGTTTTGTGTCGCTGTAGCCTCCATTAGTCGATGGTATCGACTTGGGGTCGATACTATCGACAACTTCTTCGCCAGCAACCTGAAGGGGTCTCGATACCATCGACATCAGCGTCGATGGTATCGACTCTTTGCTGCTCCTTTCGGCTGGCAACCTGCGGCCTTGTCGATGGTATCAACTTCCGTCGATGGTATCGACGGAAGCAAATACTTGTTTTTCCTGAAATTCAAAGACAAGATCAAATAAATCCACGCAAATAATAATAATGTGATAATTAATGCTCAAAATGATAAAACAAAGGGGATTTGACATAAAATGATGGCAAAGACCAAAATGGATGAATTATGCAATATTAACCATAAAAATGACTAATAAAAGCACAAAACACATATCAAACAGGTCTATAAATGCGACTCAAAATCATCGCATCAGTCATCATGCTCAGTCATCTAAAATCAAACATTTAGCATTTGACATAACTAGAAGATAATAAAACATATAAAAAATATAAACATGCATGCCTCTAATATTGCCATCTTTTATCAATTAACTAGTCCCAACATTTTCACTTCCCTAGTCAAGTGGAAAACAAGATCTACCATGATATCAAAGAACGAAGTAGGAAAATACATCTCAAGCTGACATAGGGTAACAACCACTTCTCTTTGCAATTTATCGATAGTATCAGGGTCAATAACTTTGCTGCACACACTGTTGAAAAAGAAACAAAGTCTGGTGATTGCAAACCTTACATGCTTCGGCCATATAGATTGAATTGCCACGAGAAATATTTGTTGCATTAGAGTGTGACTATCATGAGATTTAAGACCTATCAACTTTAGATCTTTCATTGATACCAATCTACAAATGTTGGATGAGCAACCCTGTGGCACATTAACATTTACCAAGCATTCACAAAAAGCTTTCTTCTCCTTTCTAGACAACGTGTAACAAGCGAGAGGTAAGTATGTTCTTCGATCGCTACTAAGTACTTCTGTTAATTTTGTCCTTATTCCCATTTCGCGTAGGTCCATTCTAGATTTTATCCCATCTTTAGTCTTACCTAGTATATTCAACAGAGTACCAATGACGCTATCACATAAATTTTTCTCAACGTGCATGACATCGATACAATGCCTGACTGCCAAAGAACTCCAATAAGGAAGATACCAAAATATTGACTTCTTATTGAATAAAGATGTGTCACTCCACGTGGCCATGGGACATTGTGATCTCTTACCAAATTCATTGGCAAAGTCTTTTACTCTTTCACAAACAATCTCCCCTGGGATAGGTTTAGGTGCACTCTGTTCCTCATTCTGTCCATTGAATGCTTTGCGCAACCTACGATACGGATGGAATTTTGGAATAAACCTTTGATGAACAAGATATACAGTCTTGCCGCCATGTTTTAGTCATATTGAATCAATGTTCTCTTCACATATAGGACATGCTTTAGATCCTTTGACACTATATCCAGAAAAATTCCCATATGCTGGAAATTCATTAACAGTTCAAAACAACATAGCATGCAAATGAAATGTCTCTCTTTGTGAAGCATCATAGGTCATCACACCTTCACCCCAGAGTTTCTTTAAGTCATCAATCAGATGTTCAAGATAAATGTCGATATCATTTCTAGGTTGTTTATGGCCCGATATCAACAACGAAAAGATAACGTACTTATTTTTCATACACAACCAAGGAGGAAGATTGTATATAACAAGCATAACTAGCCAAGTGCTATGTTGGCTGCTCAATGTCCCGTATGGATTCATCCCATCTATACAAATCCCAAGTCTTAGATTTCTAACTTCTTCACCAAATTTAGGGTACAATAAATCAATCTTCTTCCACTGTGGGAAATCAGACGCATGTCGTAGGACCCCATCATTATTTTTCTTAACATCTCACTATTAAAAAAATAGCTTATAACGTCACATTTAGAGATGATGGTTATTACTGAAAACCGACGCCTAAAGCCTACAATGTCGGCTAATTACAGAGTCCGACATCTATATTTGAAGACCGGCCAGACACGGGTATCACTTTTTATTTAGTGTCGGCTCCCTATCATGAATCCACGCCTAAAATTGCCTGCCAAATCCAATTTTTTGAGCGAAAAAAATTAACCACAACGTTTCACATACGATGTCAATTTTTTACCTAATAACAAACGCTTAAGGACGAAAAAAATTACCTCCAAAGGTCGTTAGTTTTTGTGGAAAAACCGACGCTGATAAGGTTTCGTGTGTCATCCCCGCGAAAATTTTTGTGGGTTAAGATTGTCCAATGGACGTCAGTTTTTTCTGGCAACCGACACTGATAGATATTAGGTGTCGATTTAATAGAAGACTGACGCCTTTGTTAACATAATAGCCCCCGCAAGAAACAGACTCTTCCCCATTTGTCTATGTTTCATCGTGAGAAATAGACCCTTCCGCTCCCGACGCCGTCCAGCCTGCTCGGTCAACGCCGCCTGCTCGGTCAACACCGCCTTCTCCTGTGGTCATCATCACCATCGCCTGATCAAGCTGCCACCCTTCTCTCTTCTACCTCCCGCCGCCCTACTCTCTTCTTCCTCCCGTCGCCCTGCTCTCTTCTTCTTCCTCCCGCCGTCGCCGCCACCACCGCCTGATCAAAACGCTCCCTGCTCCTGTGGTCATCTTCTTTCCGCTACCTCCAGCAACCACAAATACCAGCCTGAGGTCGGTAGAGGAGCTATTGTAGGTCGTCGGAGGAGTTGATGGTCGCCGGAGGAGCTAGCCTCAGGTTCCCCTACTGCTAGGTAGGTTACATATATTGATTTTACTGATTTCTATCAATTGATTAGTATTTACTTATCTACTGATTTGTATTTACTTATCTATTGATTTGTATTTATTATCTACTGGTTTTTATTCATTTATCTATTGATTAGTATTAATGTACTATTTTAACTTGTCTAATTCTCATTCTTGACCTAATTCAATAAATTTTGATGCATGTTAAAATAAGATTCAAACTTGTCCATTCTAGCATTCTAATTTGATTTGATTATGTGCTTTAAACCTTGAAACATGTGTGTTAAAGATACATTGATGTTGATGTTGGGTTTTTGGGGAGGCAGAGAAGGTAGCGCAAACAAAATTTTTCTCCTCCCCAAACCCAGAACAAGGAAACGCGTCAACGTCTATACAATAGGAAAGGATGGTTTGTGGAATCATACCTTGTCCCGAGGCTTGCTCGGTGACAATACCTCACGGCTTGCGCAGACTTCACCTCCGGTCTTGGACGGTGTCTGTACAGCTCTTGGTCGCACCGGGACTGACGACTCCTGGTCTCACCGGGACTGTTGGGATTGACAGTCGTTCTCTGAGCCGCAGAAACCTCCCGCCTCTGAAGTAGTCCATACAGACCACCTGGAACTCCAATCTCCTTGTCCCACAAGGAATTGGAAGGAGTCACACCCTCCTGTCAGCGTACTAGTCGCCAACACACTCTCCTGCCACCAATTGCTTTCTGCAGTTGTCTTTCCCTTGTTGTGCCTCCCTTATCAGGTAGCACTTGCTCGGGCTCTCTCTCGGTTACCAAAACCAGAGAGAACGACAACTTCACAGAGCAAATGGTTGCACTGGGTTGTACTTTGAGAAGCCCCCAATACCCCTATATATATAGGAGGGTCATGGGACAGGGTTCTCCATCCCGGGCAATGTTGGACTAAAAGCAGGAGTAGAAGGGTTCGAAATTTTTCACAAAACAACCAACTCGCAACCTGAACTGATCATTTCACAACTGAAACGGCCGGTTGGGGACCTGAACCATTTGGTTGACACCTCAACCGATCGGTTGGGACTCATGAACCGGTGGGTTCACATCAGAACCGGTCGGTTCATGGTCCTGATCAGTTCCCGATAGACTTTCCTTCTTTTGTTTCTAATTGGTATCGAATGCCAATCCTTGTTCCAATCAAATTGGGCAAGTGAAATGCAAGGAAAATTCTCACCAATCCTACTTTCCCAACTTGCTCGGTTGCACCAGTTGAATCGATCGTTGCAACATTTGAAGCAATAATTTCACCCTGACCATGAGCTGATCGATTCAACACTTGAGACGACCGGTTCACCAAGCTCAGCCGATCGGTTTATCACATGAGCCGATCGGTTGGGAGTGCAGATTGTGTAGAATCAGTCAATTGCGATTTTAATCAATCTGATACTCCAATCAATGTGTTCAACACTTTGAACATTATGATATTGAGCTATCAATTGATTGAGTGTTTAATTGAACTACTAATCTCCTTTAGTAATCAATCTAAACATTGTTTGTGGACAAAACTCCTCTTCTAGGTTAAATCCTATGTGTGTGACCCTGCATGTCCTTTTCATGTTGGTAGTGAGAGTCCATAACACTTATGACTTCACAAGCAAAGAGTGGTGCCTAGTCACACATCAGTGCTACCCAAGTGAAATAGAAAGTTGGAGAACAACTTTCAATCCAACAATCCGTGAATGGTGTTACAGCGAATGTATAATTCCTTTGTCACTGATATACCGAATGAAATCGAGGCATGGAACAGTCATCCTGTCAACGTTCATTCACTTTCTTGATCTCAGAGTAGATTGGAAGAGATATGTATTACATCAATATCACATACTGATTCACACATGCGTGCGGACGCCTATTTCAATCCTACTCATCAAATGGCCTTGGATATCAAAATCCCTCAGGAGGGACAAATCCCATATCTATCACTCACCCCTCAAAAGCTCCATGTGTCAAAGCCACCCAATCATCACCTTAATAACAACCCATGTTTCAGGACTGCGTTTGATGATGTCAAAGTGTGCCCAACGACATGTGTTGAGTGTAGTGATTTCAGGTCAAAGAATCACACTCACCACCATCACTGTGAGTACTGACTGTGACTACCATGTCATGGTTCCATGTGTCAAACTCACGGTGGGTTTGTCCGGTACAGTTGTTCTCTAATAGGAACCTATGTGTTTGGTTTGATATCTCTATATCATGACTAATGAGATTCTGTCATCAACCAACACCACAATCTAGTCTTGTGTGTCATTGCTGTCTATCTACCTTCCACAATGACATCTGACTAGGTACATAACAAGAATGTACAAACACTTAGCATCCGTATGATCTCATCGTTCAGGTCCTCAACCTAAAAGCATACGTCATTGAGTACTGTCATTCTCTAGACATTCAATGTGTTTTATCACTATCTCATATGACTGAACCAGAAAGAATTGGAAGCTTGCCTTTGATGTTTATCAAATCAATCTTAATGTATCCCACCAATCATCCCATGATTGGCTCTCAGGGCATACATACCAACAGACTCCCACTTGCACTGTGAGCCAATCACCCTTGAATCATATTCATAGTGATCTTCAAACATGTCCCACATGTTACTATGCTCTTGTGAGATCATAGTGAGTAATGACAACACCTTGCCAAAGTCAGTATTAATTGCATGTCTCTCATCTCTTCGATGTACATTATACGTATGAGATGGAGTTGTTGTAATATGTGATCTAGCATTCCTTTGCTAACCTTTAGCCACATTGCATGATCAAGGATTCCATACTTGTCATCAATGACCAAAATATCTATAAGTTCATCTCATGAACTTCCAGATCCATATAGTATCCATTGTTGTTCTCTAACACACAGATACTCGGCATTTCCTTTTAAATGGTTTTATTGGAACACATCCAATTATCAACAAACTTTCACTTTTATATATATCCTATATATATTGCGATTAATTTTCTATCCTTTCGAAACTTCACATCAATGTAACTCTTTACATTGAACTCTTCCTTATCTCCATAGAACTAGTACTTCCCAAGTACTTATCAAGTTCTCATGGTATTCCAGTAACCCTTACTGGAAGTAGACAGACATCCACTCGTCATGTTCACATACGAGTTATCAGGATGAGCACATCATATTGCCATGTCATACATACAAGATGATGAATGCATTTTGTTCTTGCCATGCAAGATAATGGGATGATTACATACATGATAGATCCATATCTATTCTTAGTGTTCCCATTCTTCATAAGAATTGGACACTTGGCCTTGGGATACTAACTTCATGTAACATGGACAAGTTTTTCTCCCACAGAATCTGTGCATACTGAACTCTTCAGTACAGATTGCCAATGTATGTTTTCTCTTTACAGGTCAAGAGGTCTTCGAGAACTATATCTATAGATCTCTATTCCTATCACATAGGAAACATCTCTATCTTCCTTAAAGATAATTTCCACTTTCGAATTTCCATTCTAGAACATTTCCATTTCACATCAACATGTGGAATGTGGACACGCTCCCACTAAATCACAGATCCCTTCTTTATCTTTGACATATCAGTGAAAACCTTTGACTATATCAGCAAAGTAAAGATCCAATTCTTAGTTTCTTGTACTCAATAAATCACATTGATTAGTCCATTGTAACTTATAGACTTCATTTGCATTAGTGGATTCATAAACCTTATAGGTTGTGTCACGTACACATCCTTGTTTTATTCCTCATAGGAATGCAGTTTTAGTATCCATATGCCAAATGTCTTAGTCATTAAGTTGCAATCAACAAGCATCATCCTTCTCAAAATGGTATCCATGTGTCTTAACACTTAAGACTCATTTGCACTTATGGATTTCATCCAATGGGTGCTACCATCAAGGTCATACCTCATGGTTCACATGGATGTCATTTAGGATGAAATGGTCATAAACCATAACTCAAAATTCGGTTCCTCATATTCATCTAGATAGCTGACTCATCACATGAACAACTCATCATATAGATAAATGAGGTGTAAGGATATAAGAATTCACAACCCTTGTGATTCTTATTTCTTTTATTAGTGAGGGGTATTCTTTCATTAAGAAAAATTCAGTTATTTGATAATCATTCTCTAACTCCTTAGAGTATGATTCCTTCTTGATTTAGACATCACCATGCCTTAATCATGAGTTCACTATGATACACTATCATAATCACTCATAAGGATCTCAAACATTTGGTTCAAGTATTTCATTCATTGATCTCATCAAGAATTAACATTTTACCAAATTTGTACTTCATCTATGATAATCTTGAACACTTCAAGATATTCATATTGGTATTTCTTTAAACACCATTTGAAGTATTAGCATTTGCTCCAATAGGTATGTAAATACATCATATGTATTATACCTAATAGGAAAATCATTCTTCCACTACCATTAGTGAAGATTGATTAATCATGTCCAAGGTATTCATGTCTCTTACTGGTTCTCTAACCAAAAGAGTCAAGATTTATCCATCACATGGAAACTAGAAATGAATTTCTCATGATTGATGCTAATTTGATTGTTTGAGTTATCAATAACTTTAGGTATCATTGCATATCAAATACCACAAGATAAACAAGGCATTGCCACAAAGATCATATTGAAACATCTCTTTATTAATTGCCATCATTGGCATACAATATGCAAAAATAAAGTGTTTCTATCTATTGGAAAATATGAAATAGCAGTTCATAACTATATTACATGCCTTTTATGATGAAAATAAACTTAAGTACTCCTATCTATGGTGGAAACATTTGCCCCATTTATTGAGTGCTTTACACTTTACATCTTGGTATCATATACCTCAAAAAGTGTTACAAGTTTACTTTCATGACACCTTTAAGTAGAGACGTCTGTCGCCTCCTTCTTCTGTTCTTCTAGATAGAGAGGACAATTCCTTTTCCAATGTCCTGGCCTTTGACAATGGTGGCAATTGCCTTTCTTGGTCACGCCACCCTTGGCCTTGAGAGCTGAAGACGACTTGGGCTCCTGGCTAGCATCAGAACCTTTCTTAGCTTTGCCATTGCCCTTGCGCTTGGACTTGCCCTTCTTGTACGTGATCACCATCATAGACTTAGGCTTGTCCTTCTTCATCTGTGTCTCAGATGTCCTCAACATGCCCAACAACTCTGACAGTGGCCTATCAAAGTTGTTCATGTTGTAGTTCATCACAAACTGACTGTAAGATTCTGGCAACGATTGTAGTATCAGGTCAGTAGCCAACTCATGGCTCAGTGGAAACCCCAGTCTTGTCAGGTTCTCCACATACCCAATCATCTTGAGTGTGTGGGGACCAACTGGATCTCCTTCTGTCATGGCACACTTGAACAGTGCCCTTGAGACATCACATCTCTCTTGTCGTGCTTGATCTTCATACAAGTTCCTGAGATGCTGAATCATCTCAATGACACCCATATGCTCATGTTGTCTCTGCAACTCGTGGTTCATGGAGCACAACATCAAGCACTTTGCATCAATGGCATCATTAGAATGCTTCTTGTAAGCATCCCTTTCTGTCTTTGGTGCATTAGGAGCAGGATCCTCTGGAATCAGAGTATCCAGGACATAGAGCTTTCACTCTTGAGTGAGAACAATTCTCAATGTCCTATACCAATCGTGGAAGTTTGTCCCATTTAGCCTGTCCTTTTCAAGGACCGATCGCAAAGAAAAGTGATTGTTGTTTGTTGACATTTGTACTACAAAAGGAAAATATGCAATTTTAGTCCAAAAACTCATTTTTGACTTATTTGATTGATTTGAAAAGTTGACGATATAATTAGTCCTTTAATTAATTATCGCTCCCACTGTTTTAGTTCAAATTGATAGCCCTCACCATCAATTCGGAAGATTGCAGCGTACAACCTTCTAGTGGGCAAGATCCTGAAATCCTTTAAGTCATGGACCAGCTTGGGTTGTCACCCACAACTTAGATCTCTCGGGTAGGCAACTCTTGCCAATTGCATCATATGCAACTCTTGATAAGATGTCATATGAAACGCCTTGCCATGATCATATCCATGCCTCAAGGTGCTAGATCCTATCTAGGTCGCCTTGTTAAGTCCAACCCAAAGCAAACACGATGAATATGCACCCTGCTTGCGCAGACCCACACATTCATCGTTCACGCTTCCACGAGATAGATGGTGCACCATGCTTGGGCGTGCCCACACTTGGTCGATCAAGCTTTTCACGTGTGTCGCATTTGGAAGGCATCTAAAACTTAATATTTTAATGAGGGATTTGGTTTTTATATACATATACATATCCAATCACCACAATACATAGTATGTATCATATACATGCTATATCCCACATAAAACATGCAAAACAATAAAAGTGATGATTATGGCCATCCTAATGTGATTCCTCAAACCAAGAGGAATCACGGTCATCTAGGTCTACATCACATGCAACTTGTACAAGATGAACTCTGTGCCTTGCCTTCCGAGTAGATCAACTCATTACATGAATGACTTGCTCGTTCTGGCCCGGTCGTCTGGGTGTCACCAGTCGATCGGTTGGCTCCTCCAACCAATCGGTTCGCCTGGTCGTCGTGCATCTCTTCATGGCCGCCATCCGCTCGTCTCGCTCCTCGAACTGGTCATCAACCGATCGGCTCACTCCTTGAACCGATCATCTAGAACGTCAACCGATCGGTTCACTCCTTGAACCAATCATCTCATCTGTCGTCAGGATGTCCGCCGTTCTTCGACATAACAGGAAATAAAATTCTATCCTATTTTACATTGTAAAAGGAGAAACCTCAAGTTACATTTGAGGGGAGAAAAGGTAGGAAAGAAATCTCAAATTATTTCGAGTTACATCAGGAATAGGAGAAGGAAGATCAGTGCGCAGACCGAGATGCAAGAAACCACATACAACCATACACAGATAGGGTTTATTGGCCATAACCACGCTATACATCCACCACAAAACTCATTTAAGGGCGACGCGTATCGAGTGCATTAATAATACATATCATATATGTAAATTAGGATTTGTAGATTTAGGATTGGACATGCATAAAGCCAATTTTATTCGCATCATATGCAATAAATAAAGGCGACAAACCAAAATCGATCATATTGATAATCCCTAAAGTATAGAGCAGTTGACGTGGCTCTGATACCACTGTTGGGTTTTAGGAGAGGCAGAGAAGGCAGCGGAAACAAAATTTTTCTCCTCCCCAAACCCAAAACAAGGAAACGCGTCAACGTCTATACAATAGGAAAGGATGGTTTGTGGAATCATACCTTGTCCCAAGGCTTGCTCGGCGACAATACCTCACGGCTTGCGCGGTCTTCACCTCCGGTCTTGGATGGTGTCTGTGCATCTCCTGGTCGCACCGGGACTGACGACTCCTGGTCTCACCGGGATTGTCGGGATTGACAGCTGTTCTCCGAGTGGAAGAAACCTCATGCCTCTGAAGTAGTCCACACGGACCACCTGGAACTCCAATCTCCTTGTCCCACAAGGATATGGAAGGAGTCACACCCTCCTGTCAGTGTACTAGTCCCCAACACACTCTCCTGCCACCAATTGCTTTCTACAGTTGTCTTTCCCTTGTTGTGCCTCCCTTATCGGGTAGTACTTGCTGGAGCTCTCTCTCGGTTACCAAAACCAGAGAGAACGACAACTTCACAGAGAAACTGGTTGCACTGGGTTTTACTTTGAGAAGCCCCCAATACCCCTATATATATAGGAGGGTCATGGGACAGGGTTCTCCATCCCGGGCAATGCGGGACTAAAAGCAGGAGTAGAAGGGTTCGAAATTTTTCACAAAACAACCAACTCGCAACCTGAACTGATCATTTCACAACTGAAATGGTCGGTTGGGGACCTGAACCGGTCGGTTGACACCTCAACCAATCGGTTGGGACTCATGAACTGGTTGGTTCACATCTAAATCGGTTGGTTCGTGGTCCTGATCAGTTCCAGATAGACTTTCCTTCTTTTATTTCTAATTGGTATCGAATACCAATCCTTGTTCTAATAAAATTGGGCAAGTGAAACGCAAGGAAAATTCTCACCAATCCTACTTTCCCAACTTGCTCGGTTGCACCAGTTGAATCGATCATTTCAACATTTGAAGCAATCATTTCACCCTGGCCATGAGCCGATTGACTCAACACTTGAGCCGACCGGTTCACCCAGCTCAGCCGATCGGTTCATCACATGAGCCGATTGGTTGCGAGTGCAGATTGTGCAGAATTAGTCAATTGCGATTTTAATCAATCTGATACTCCAATCAATGTGTTCAACACTTTGAACATTATGATATTGAGCTATCAATTGATTGCGTGTTTAATTGAACTACTAAACTAATTTAGTAATCAATCTAAACATTGTTTGTGGACAAAACTCCTCTTCCAAGTTAAATCCTATGTGTGTGACCCTGCAGGTCCTTTTCATGTTGGCAGTGAGAGTCCATAACACTTATGACTTCACAAGAAAAGAGCGGTGCCGAGTCACACATCAGTGCTACCCAAGTGAAATAGAAAGTTGGAGAACAACTTTCAATACTACACACCGTGAATGGTGTTACAGCGAATGTATAATTCCTTTGTCACTGATATCCCGAATGAACTCGAGGCATGGAGCAGTCATCATGTCAACATTCATTCACTTTCTTGATCTCAGAGTAGATTGGAAGAGATATGTATGACATCAATATCACATACTGATTCACACATGCGTGCACACGCCTATTTCAATCCTACTCATCAAGTGGCCTTGGATATCAAACTCCCTCAAGAGGGAAAAATCCCATATCTATCACTCACCCCTCAAAAGCCCCATGTGTCAAAGCCACCAAATCATCATCTTTATAATAACCCATGTTTCAGGACTGCGTTTGATGATGTCAAAGTGTGCCCAACGACATGTGTTGAGTGTAGTGATTTCAGGTCAAAGAATCACACTCACCACCATCACTGTGAGTACTGACTATGACTACCATGTCATGGTTCCATGTGTCAAACTCACTGTGGGTCTGTCTGGTACACTTGTTCTCTAACAAGTACCTATGTGTTTGGTTTGATATCTCTATATCATCACTAATGAGATTCTGTCATTAACCAACACCACAATCTAGTCTTGTGTGTCATTTTTGTCTATCTACCTTCCACAATGACATCTGACTAGGAACATAACAAGAATGTACAAACTCTTACCATCCGTATGATCTCATCATTCAAGTCCTCAACCTGAAAGCATACGTCATTGAGTATTGTCATTCTTTAGACATTCAATTTGTTTTATCACTATCTCATATGAATCAACTAGAAAGAATTGGAAGCTTGCCTTTGTTGTTTATCAAACCAATCTTAATGTATCCCACCAATCATCCCATGATTGGCTCTCAGGGCATACATACCAATAGTTGAATGTCAAAATTAACTCACATGTGGGTCTTCAATTTCTAAAATGATTATGTGAACTCCTAAATCAGTAACATATATTATTCTTTGTGCACCCAAATACTTGTGATCATGTATGCGCCCTAAAGTGATTAAATGCCTAAATCTTGACTTGAAATATGACCTAGTATGTATGTTGATATATGAAGCTCTTGTTAAAACTTCAAGATTGACCCGTGGTGTTCCCTCTAAAGGTGCTACACACTAGCCGACTTGACTCGACTAGATGCGCCCCATGAGATCTGAACACATGGGAGGGTTCCCTTTCAATATTTATAAACCTAACTAACACACCTACTTCTACTAAAACAGCTACACCCGCAAGCGCACGGTGTCTTGTCGTAGTATAGGAAGGTGGCAAGTATAGGGTCGATCCACAAGGAAAAGATGGGGCACTAGAGCTAGGTTAGTTTTGTTGGTTCCCGTTGGGTCCCTACTGCGGAGACTAGGGTTAAGGGTTTAAAGGTGATTTGATTGTTAAACTTCTATAAACAAATGAGGAATTAAAGGCAAGAATGAAATCTACGTTAACCCTAGACTAAATTAAGACTAAGAAATGAAAGACTAAGCTAGACGAAATTAAGACTAAGCAAGGAATGACTAAGCAAGGTATAGGTGGTGGGGAAGCACTAGGGTAAGTAGGGGTAGGATAGGAAAATCAGTGTAAAAGTATGGTAGGGTAGGTTGGTCACCACGGTCGTATTGGTGTGCCACGACCGTGGGGAGGGTAGTATAGGACGGTTGTGGGGCAAGAATATGATCGTGGAATGGGGCTGGTGGTGATATGCTATGTTGGTGGCCACGGCCGTGGCGGAGTGCCACGGTCGTGGTGGGTGAGTGGCACCACGGCCGTATTGGGTCACACGGCCATTTTGGTCATGGAACAGCATCATGGTCATTTTATTCTTCATTGGCCATGGTTGTGGAAAATGGCCACGGTCGTGGTGACTTGGGGAAAAACCCTGTAGAAATGTTGGTTCTTGGTCATAAATTTGCACGACCGTGGGAAGTGTCTACGGCTGTGGTGAGGCTTGCACCACTTGATTATCCTTTAAACTTCATCATTCTTGGATGTCTTTTCTTGGTGACGACTCCTGGTCATTGGAGGTAGGTTGAGGGAGATTTTGGGGCCTCCTTTGGACCTCCCCATGAGTGGAGGAGCCCTATAACTCCTTCTTTCTCTCTCTTCCATCTAAGGCATGGTCCAAGTACCTGAAAACAGTGCAAAGAACATCATAAGTGCATTTGGCAATGATAATCACATTAAGGGCAAAAGCTTGTAATCTAACATGTTTAGATGTGATTTAGGTACAAAATGGAATAGGATGGAGCCCTAAAATAGGGCTACATCACCCCCTGATTCAAATCTTTGATATATGGAATCATGGTTTATTTACTGTTTAGTATTTACTGACAAGCATGATTAAATGATGATACACAAAACTTAGGATATGAATGATGAAACTAGGATTGTAGGTATAAAAATGACAACATACATGTATTTGTTGGCCTAGAAACACGTCCAATATTTACTCATTAGGAGTAAATCTTGGATAGTCCCTGGTTTGGGACTGTTCTTGAACACCTAATCTCACTTAGGATGTAAGTGTATAATGTGTATTGGGTTTTCAAGAAAATTTCAGCAACATTTCCCCATTTGTTCTCTAAGTACATATGTACTTTGAGAACAGTGGGGAAATGCTACCGAAATTTTCTTGAAAACCCAATACACATTATACACTTACTAGTGAGATTAGGTGTTTAAGAATGGGATAGGTGGTACACATTTATTATATATAAGAATGACAGCACATTTATTTGTTGGGCTAGAAACCCATCCAAGATTTACTCAATAGGAGTAAATCTTGGATAGTCCCCAGTTTGGGACTGTTCTTGAAAACCTAATCTCACTTAGGATGTAAGTGTATAATGTGTATTGGGTTTTCAAAAAAAAATCAGTAGCATTTCCCTGTTTGTTCTCTAAGAACATATGTACTTGGAGAACAGTGGGGAAATGCTGCCAAAATTTTCTTGGAAATCCAATACACATTATACACTTACTAGTGAGATTAGGTATTCAAGAATGGGATAGGTGGTACAGATTTATTATATATAATAATGATAGCACATGTATTGGTTGGCCTAGAGACCCGTCCAAGATTTACTCAATAGGAGTAAATCTTGGATAGTCCCCGGTTTGGGACTGTTCTTGAACACCTAATCTCAGTTAAGATGTTTTAAACATTAATTATATATAAGACCTTAAACCCTAAAGTTTTAACCATGCTTAAACTCTAATCTGTTAACCCTAAACCCTAATTTTGTTGTAATATATACTTGTTTTCTCTTTGATCATAGAATGGATAGATCATAGATGTCCATTCCAAATCGCTGCACCCTAGAGTTTATTTTTAGTCTTGATCAGTTTATTAAATTTGTCGAGGAACACAGGAAACAACCTGGAGATAGGTTCTACTGTCCATGTAGGCATTGCGGTAACAACTTGAAAGTCAACACTGGTGACGAAATCAAAAGTCATGTCATGTGCAATGGGATTGTATAAGGCAATACAGAATGGCACTACCATGGAGAGATTTCAAACTCGAAACTAGTGGATGTCGATAATAGTGCTTGTGTGGAAGAAGTTATTGCCTCTGATGATGTAGATGTGAACGAACTAGTTCTAGTAGACATCATTGATGTGATGCTGGATAGTTGTGGGGTAGAGCACACTAAAACCGATCCACCTCCCATGTTTAGAAACATTGTGCATGATGTTGAGATACCGTTATACATAAGTTGTACTAAGTTTATGAATCTTAGTGTCGTGTTGAGATTGTATAAGATGAAATCTAACAATAGATGGAGCGACAAAAGCTTCACGTCATTGTTGTCTTTATTGAAAGAAATGCTTCCTGAAGGAAATGAGCTGCCAATCTCAATAGACCAGGTAAAGAAATTGTTGTGCCCAATGGGAATCGAGGCCAAGAAGATACACACATGCCCGAATGATTGTGTATTATTTCAAAAGGACTATGTTTATTTGAAAGATTGTCCAAAATGTGGTGCGTCACGGTATAAATTGACGACTTCAGGAGAGTCCAAAACTGGTTCTCCTGCCAAGGTGATGTGGTATCTACCTATAATATCATAGTTTCAATGCTTGTTTGCCAATCCGATAGATGCAAAGAATTTGAGGTGGCATGCAGATGTTAAGAAAAATAATGATGGGATCCTACGACATGCATCTGATTCCCCACAGTGGAAGAAGATTGATCTATTGTACCCTAAATTTGGTGAAGAAGTCAGGAATCTAAGACTTGGGCTTTGTACATATGGGATGAATCTATACGGGACATTGAGCAGCCAACATAGCACTTGTCCAGTCATGCTTGTTATATACAATCTTCCTCCCTGGTTGTGTATGAAAAATAAGTATGTTATGTTATCATTGTTGATATCGGGCCCTAAAAAACCTGGAAATGATATCGATGTTTATATTGAACCTCTGATTGATTACTTAAAGAAACTCTAGGGTGAAGGTGTGATGACCTATGATGCTTCACGGAGAGAGACATTTCATTTGCATGCTATGTTGTTTTGCACTATTAATGACTTTCCAGCATATGGGAATTTGTCTGGATATAGTGTCAAAGGAGCTAAAGCGTGTCCTATATGTGAAGAGAACACTGATTCAATAAGACTAAAACATGGCGGCAAGACTGTATATCTTGGTCATTGAAGGTTTCTTCCAAAATTCCATCTATATCGTAGGAAGCGCAAAGCATTTAATGGATGGAATGAGGAACGGAGTGCACCTAAACCTATATCGTGGGAGGTTCTTTATGAAAGAGTAAAAAACTTTGTCAATGAATTTGGTAAGAGATCACAATGTACTATGGCCACACAGAGTGACAAATTTTTAGTCAAGAAGAAGTCAATATTTTGGGATCTTCCTTATTGGAGCTCTTTGACAGTCAGACATTGTATCGATGTCATGCACGTTGAGAAAAATGTATGTGATAGCATCATTGGTACTCTGTTGAATATACCATGTAAGACTAAAGAAGGGATAAAATCCAAACTAGACCTACGTGAAATGGGAATAAGGTCAGAATTAACAGAATTACGTGAAATGGGAAATTGGAGAACATACTTACCTCCCACTTTTTACATGTTGTCTAGAAAGGAGAAGAAAGCTTTTTGTGAATGCTTGGTAAATGTTAAGGTGCGACAGGGTTACTCATCCAACATCTATAGATTGGTATCAATGAAAGATCTGAAGTTGATAGGTCTTAAATCTCATGATTGTCACACTCTAATGCAACAAATATTTCCCGTGGCAATTCGATCTATACTATCGAAGCATGTAAGGTTTGCAATCACCGGACTTTGTTTCTTTTTCAACAGTCTGTGCAGCAAAGTTATTGACCCTGATACTCTCGATACTTTGCAAAGAGAAGTGGTTGTTACCCTATGTCAGCTTGAGATGTATTTCCCTCCATCTTTCTTTGATATCATGGTACATCTTGTTGTCCACTTGACTTGGGAAGTGAAAATGTTGGGACCAGTTTTCTTGCATTGGATGTATCCCTTTGAACAATACATGAGCATTTTTAAAAGTGATGTTCAAAACCGTTATCGGCCTTAAGGGAGTATTATTGAGGGTTATGTGGTGAGAGAGGTTATGGATTTTTGCAATGACTTTTTGAGTGGTAACAACACTCCTGGTAATGACAAGAATATTGAGGAGCAATTTGGCAAAGGAATTTTGGATCACGGGTGAAAGTAATCAGCTATGAGCAGTTGGAACAATGTCACTTGTATATTTTACACAACATGGACAAAGTGAGTGTTTATATCGAGGAACATACCAATTTCATCAAGAGACAATATGCTCGAGCCAATTCAATGTGGCTTGCTAGATTGCATAACAAGACATTTATTAAGTGGTTTGAAGATATAGTCTTACATCAACTATCTCAAACACCAGATGATATTACTGAAACTATCAAATGCCTCACCTTTAAACCAAAATGGAATGTTATGTCTTATGAAGAGGATAAGAGTCCACGTGAAGCTAAACTGTCATATTACTGTGTCATTGAAGACATATGGGAGTTTGACTACATAGATTTCAGAATTCTGCTCTTCAAATGTAATTGGGTTGATAACACCAAAGGAGTTATAGTGGATGAATTGGGTTTCACTTTAGTGAACTTTGAAAAGATTGACGAGAAGGGTGAACCATTCATATTGGCATCACAGGCTATACAAGTATTTTATATCGATGATCCTGCAAATGATAAATGGTCGGTTGTTCTTCATGGTAAAAGACAGTTCATTGAAGATCCTATAGATGAAGAAGAGTACTATGATAAGTATGATGACTCCAGTCCATTCTCAGTTGTGTTGCCAACACCACAAAATATTGAAGCTAATGATGACTTGTATGTGCACAGAGATGACAATGAAGGATTTTTAATTGATAAACGATCACAATATTAGAGGCATGCATGTTTATATTTTGTTATATGTTTCATTTTCAATGTTTCATTTGTATATGTGAACTATACAGTTTCATTTTTCAATGTTTCATTATCTTCTAGTTATGTCAAATGCTAAATGTTTGATTTTTTAATGAAATTTTCAGATGGTTGAGCATGGACATGATGACCATGATGTCCATGATGAGCGTGGTGAGGATACCAATGCGCTGCCTCACAATGTAAGTTTTAAAAATATATCATATATTTCTATCTATATGTCCATTTATAGTTATATCTTGTAATTGTGTTTATTTTGTCAAATTTTAGGTTGATGATGAACATGTACCCTCTGAAGCACTTGAAGCACTTGATGAGCAGTACCAAAAAGTTGACAAGAGAAGGGGCATCACTATGATGAATAAGTTAACAGTGCTAAGGGGAAATGGACCCAAACTGGTTGTGGATTTTGATAATGCAGGAAATGTAATTGGAGTGAACTGCAATTTGTTTGTTTCATATCTTGGGTATGTTACTCATAGCCATTGTGGTTGTAAGATAGATTCTTGGCATAAAGTTCCTAAGGGGAAGAAAGACTTAATATGGAAGGATTTATGTGTGAGTTATTATTATTTGCAATTCTATTTTCTAGATTACTAATTGTTTGGATACTAGTTAATAGCAATTCTATTTTGTAGAGTATATTTGCGTTGAATAAAAAGTTGCATTGTAAATGCATGATGCAACGATGTGGGAGGGTCCTAAGGAACTATAGGACAAATCTCACCTGAGAATACATAAAGGATGGTGAGAAGAGGAAGAAGTCAACCACTGAATAGTGGAACTTCCTAGACCCAAAAGAATGGGATGTGTTTGTTGCTTCAAGAAACACTGATGAATTCAAGGTATTAGGTGTTACTCTCTATCTAATTAATATACATTGTATTCACCTATTCAAGATTAACCTTTAGTGTTACTAACCAAATCAATGTGCACACTAAATAGGCTATCAGTGAGGCGCAAAGAGCAAGGCGTGCACTAAATGTGGATGACCACACAATGGGTCCAAAGGGCTATGCAGGCGTTCACCAAAGACTACAGGCTGAGTGTACTGCTACTCAGAAGTCCTCTACTATAGGTACCACACCTCTACCTTGCCATGATGTTTGGATAGCTGGGAGGCAAAACAAGAAGGGAGAAATAAAGAAGCCCGCAACTGCTGAGGCGGATGCAAAAATGGTAAAATACAACTCTTAGAGCAATCGTTCGAATATTGATTATTTGTGGTGTTTACTTACTTACCAATTTCTAACTATGGCAATTAACGGGAGTTGTACAAGCTGAGGAAACAAGGCAAGTTCATCTATGAGGGCACAAGGGATGAATTGACAGTTGCTTTGGGTAACCCAGAGCATCCTGGATGTGTTAGGGGTGCAGGCGCTGGTGTGGGCATCAAAGCGTTCTTTGGGCCATCCCACCACAAACATGTCCCAAAAGCGAGAATTTCACAAGAAGAGGTAACCTATTATTTTTTTAGAATGCTACTGTAAAAGGGAATTCAATAATCAAAAGCTAACATTTTCTTTATCCATGTATAGGTAGATAAGATAGTTGAAAGGAGAGTCGATGAAGTAGTTGATAAGAGAGTCAAGGAAGCAGTTGATAAGACACTCCATGAAGCAATGAGAAAGTGGCAGACATCTCTGACTGCCACTCAGGCAATACCTATGGTGTCCCGCTCTACTCCTACTGTAGAGGTTGGGAGTAATCCTGTAGACCCACCACCTAGCACATCCGCTGTAAGTATTTTTATGACATAGTAGCTAGTCTTTTCAAGATGATATGTTTTCAAGATGATATGTATATATGTATATAACATTATTTACGTAAATTTGTAGGGGTTGAAGCCATGTAGTCTAAAAAGTAATGAATACGTCATTGTAGAGGTGTCGGCTTACCCATCCCTTCCAAGGGAAATGTTTCATGGGTCTCCATTACCAAATGGTTGGGTTTGTGTGAGCCCGCTATGTATATTCCCCAATTGGATAGATCTTCTATTGCCATATGCCCACCCAGGTTCTGAAATGCTTGGTGAGGCAGAAAGCGGAGTGATATTGTGGCTCAAAGAGGATGTCGTCTATATTGAAATTGTATGGTAAATTTACATTACGTTAAATTGTTAGTGTATATGTGAGGTCAATTGATCTAAAATTATATATACAGGTTAAAACGAAGACACCTAGAGCATCTAGGCCTCGACCTCCACCTCCTACATTACCAGGCTGGGTTCCACAGGACCTACCTACCCCGTTAGGTCCTAATTGTAGGGGTATGGTAGTATGATTAGGCGAACATGATATAAATTGCCCTATAAATGTTTCTATAGACGCGGATGTTGTAGGCCAATCATACGAAAACAAACTATTTATACAAGATATTTTGGAGTTGTTTCGCTATGATTGTCTGAATACATCTGTGATAGAGCTATGGATAAGGTGAGATATTGTTTATACATCCATATACCTTGGGTAGGATCCAGTGATCTGGTTTCTTATATATTAATGCATATGTAATACATGTTTTGCAGCTACTTAGACAAGATATGTGCAGATTTTTCATTTGAACATGTAGGATTTTTTATTCCATCTTTGATTAGTCTAGTAGCTAAAGACCCTTCGTAAGCTCAACAATACTACTGTGATGCTTTTACAAATTTTGGTCAAAATAAGAAGTCAGTGATAATAGTTCCATTCAATGTGGAGTAAGTTTACTTTGCTTATAATTTGAACTTAAAAATTACATTTTTATTATGGATTTTGAGTTATTAATTTTTAACTTTTTTACCTCTAGGGGTACGCATTGTGAGTTACTATTTATTGTCCCTTGGACATTCACTGTCTATTATCTAGATCCTAAGGGGACTAAATTGAATCCAAAATATGGACATGCAATGAAAATGGTATTATTCCGGTGAGAAATATTTCATTTTTATATTCGTTAACATCTGCTATTACATTACTATTTAATTATGCAATTTACTGTGTTACATTAACATGTAGGGGTTTACATGAGTTCAAAAAGGCTGGAGGAAAGGTCCTCTGGAAAAAGAACCAGTCAAAAATTTGGGAGAACGTGGAAGTAAGTTCCCGACTCCAATGTATATATTATTTTTGTGAAATGTGCTTAGTTGTATTTTTTTAATATTTTGTATGTTTTAATTTATAGAGTGCTACACAAGACAACAACTGGGCATGTGCATACTATGTGATGTGATTTATGCACATGATTATCAAATATGTCGCAGTGGACATCGATACCATATATGAGGTATTATATATAGTCTCATTAGATAATATGAAATATATCAATCTTATTTATAAATTATTAATTATATATATACATCATTCTCTTATACATCATTCTCTTTGCAGGTGTTTAAAACTGACCCCACTACAGGTAAGGCCTTATCAAATGTACATGTTTCCTATACGACAGAAGAATTAAATGATGTAAGAGAAGAATGGGCAAAAGCCATACAAGTAGTGCGGGTTTTAAAATATAATTGGGATGTTGATAGCGATAATGACTAAAGAATGATATTTTGTAAATGAATTTTTCTGAATTGTCATATGTGTGAATGGTTCTACATGTCTGAATGTTTCTACATGTGTCTGAATGTTTATACATGTGTGAATGTGAAAATGAATGGAACTACAGGTTGCTACATGAATGTTTCTACATGTTTCTAAATGTTTTTATATGTGTGAATGTGAAAATGAAAGGAACTGCAGGTTGCTACATGGATTTTCTACATGTGTCTGAATGTTTCTACATGTGTGAATGTGAAAATGAAAGGAACTACAGGTTGCTACATGAATGTTTCTACATGTGTTTGAATGTTTCTACATGTGTGAAAATTGAATGGAACTACAGGTTGCTAAATGTGTGAAAATGAATCTTGTTAAATTTGCAAGTTTGTGGCCTATTTTTGGATGATATCAATGGATGTCATAAACCTACAGTTTAGTTCCACTGAACTGTAGGTTTCTACATCCTACGACCAGCCACAACAGGCCTACAAATTGATAAGAAAAAAAATTCAAAACATAGGCATCAGTTATTAGTCGAAAACTGACAACAAAGGCTTACAACGTCGGTTAATAGAAAAAAACTACCATCTAATGTGGCTAGACAACACGGCCGTGCTGGCCAGCACGGCCGTGGTGGCAAGTGATATGGTGTCTGTCATTACTAAGAAACTGATGCAGATGGTGTCCTAGATGGCGCCCTTTTGTGGTGCGAAGGGTTTGGGCGTCGGTTTCCCTAATATTAACTGATGCCTATAGTGCCCCTGTTGGCGCCCTTTTTGTGGTGCAAAGGGTTTGGGTGTCGATTTCCCTACTAATAACTGACGCCTATAGTGCCCCTGCTGGCGCCCTTTTTGTGGCGTGAAGGGTTTGGGTGTCAGTTTCCCTACTAATAACCGACGCCTATAGTGCTCCTACTGGAGTGTTTTGGGTGGCGCGAAGGGTTTTGGCATCGGTTTTCAAACCGACGCCTAAGGGTTTACCTTTTAGTGTCACCCACATATGTGTTGCTTTTTAATCGTCGCCAAAGGCCTTAAATAACCAACACCAAAGGTCGGTTCTGTAGTAGTGTTTGCATGCCACCTCAAAATATTCCCATCTATCAGATTGGCAAACAAGCGTTGAAATTGTGATATTATAGGTAGATACCACATCACCTTGGCAGGAGAACCAGTTTTAGACTCCCCAGAAGTCGTCAATTTATACCTTGATGCACCACATTTTAGACAATCTTTCAAATCCACATAGTCCTTTTGAAATAATACACAATCATTCGAGCATGTGTGTATCTTCTTGGCCTCCATTCCCATTGGGCACAACAATTTCTTTAACTGGTATGTTGAGATTGGCAAATCGTTTCCTTTAGGAAGAATTTCTTTCAACAAAGACAACAATGACGTGAAGCTTTTGTCGCTCCATCTATTGTTAGCTTTCAGCTTATACAATCTCAACACAATGCTAAGCTTCGTAAACTTAGTACAGCCTGTGTATAACAGTATCTCAACATCATGCACAATATTTTTGAAGATGGGAGGTGGATCGGTGTGCTCTACCCCACAACAATCCATCATCGCATCAATAATGTCTACTGGAACTGTTTCGTTTACATCTACGTCATCGGAGGCAATTTCTTCTTCCACACAAGCACTGCTATCAACATCCACTGATTTCAGGTTTTAAATCTCTCCAGGCCAGTGTCATTTTGTATAGCCTTATACAATCCCATTGCACATGACATGAATTTTGGTTTCGTCACCAGTGCTGACTTTGAAGTTGTTACCGCAATGCCTACATGGATAGTAGATCCTATCTCTAGGTTGTTTCCTATGTTCCTCGGCACATCTAATAAACTGATCAAGACTAGAAATAAACTCTGGGGTGCAACAATTTGGAATGGACATCCATGATCTATCCATTCAATGATCAAAGATAAAACAAGTATATATTAGGGTTTAGGGTTAAAAGATTACGGTCTAGGGTTAAACATTTAGGGTTTAAGGTTTTATATATAATAAATGTGTACCACTTATCCCATTCTTGAAAACCAAATCTCACTAGTAAGTGTATAATGTGTATGGGGTTTTCAGGAAAATTTTGGCAACATTTCCCCGCTGTTCTCCGAGTACATATGTACTTAGAGAACAAACGGGGAAATGCTACCGAAATTTTCTTGAAAACCCAATACACATTATACACTTACATCTTAAGTGAGATTAAGTGTTCAAGAACAGTCCCAAACCAGGGACTATCTAAGATTTACTCCTAATGAGTAAATCTTAGACAGGTTTCTAGGCCAACAAATACATGTATGTTGTCTGTGACGACCGTCTCGCGAAAACAAGATCAACTAAAGCGGAAGCGATTAATTAGCAGCGGAAATACTGAAAATCACAAAATTTTAAAAAATTTTGCACAAAGGTTCACAACCTGTAAAACTCTTTCATAAGAGAACAAGATAGGTTATATACAACTTGATTCATCATTACATCTCTCTAATATAACATCCCGAGAGTCACAACATCAACTGCCATGTTAACTGTACAAGGAAAGATACAAAAATCTCAAGGCATTACGCCAAAATCTCAGATCTATATATCATATCTAAAGACTCCTAGGACCTGAGAGTACAGAGACGACACATAGGACATTCTATCTACAAGGCTTGACAGACAGTGTCTCCACCTGAGGATCATTGTTGTCCCGGATGTTGCTGCTGTTGCTGTTGTTCACCCACTGAAGGGTTCCTTCATCCTCGACGTCTACCTAAAATGTCAAATCCCACGGGGGTGAGACAATTGAATAATTGTCCCAGCGAGAGTTATAACTCTTTTCCAGAAGCATTGTTATTGCAAGGATTAAGATAACAGTGAGCAACATAACTATAATTATGTAACATCAGGCAATTTATTGATTAAACTAAGTAGAGCAGCATTCTCTAGGCAATCATTTCAATTATAACATGATTGAATGATAAGACTTGCATCAATAAAGAATATGAAGAACATGTATACTAGTTATTCAACTAGAACACTATAAATAATGCATCATCAATCATTGTTTCTCATAGTTCAACCTAAGCAATTATGCTATACGGCTGATTACATTTTTCAAACATATTTATGCCATGAGGAGATGATTTACACCTCTCATACTCCAACCGACCATTACTAAATCGCAATCAGTACCATACATAGGTCATTAGAAGAGCTGGATTTCTATGACCTCATCTTCCTCAGTCAGTGTGAGGTTCAACATGCAGGACATCTTGTGTCTCTGCCATAATATCTTTCCAGGGTATTCTGGCAACTTCTCTATTAGAGTTACAGTGGTGTGTTGTACTCTCTTCACCATCGAGGGATTTCTTGTTTATCTCTCATCGACGCGACATTAACAACATCAACGGGAGATTAATGATATATCATCCCGGCATAAACCTATAATGAGGGATTGAGAGATTTAATGTTTATCTCACATCAATTCCTCCATTAGGACATAAGGGTATTCGTATCCATAACCCCCACATACTCAAAAGTATGCTCTCCAGGAGTTCCCTTAGGAAAACCTGTTTCACCATCATTTAACTCCTGACAATGATGGATGTATGGTCAGGGCTCTACATGATATCATTATACTTGATTATTTAAGTACATTATAGCATTCTTTTATCATCACGCATGTTTTCAAACACATACCAACAAGACAATTGCTATAAAGAGAGAGTACTAATTGTATCAGGTTTATTTCACATCTAGTTAACATTGGGATCGCAATCCATAACCATCTCATCATTGTGATTCAGGAATATGGGTATTCAAACCCTTAGATCATCAAACACTTGTTACCAAGTAACATATTGCCATCAAGTCATTTAACAGTATGAACATGATTGTAGCAATGCAGATATTTCTCATGGCTCATACAGCCTATCAAACTCATATGTTACCTCTTACTAGGCAACATAGCATGTCATTACTTTCAAAGTTTATAAAGTGCTTTCAATGAATATGGTATCATAATCCTTACCTGGTTATGCTCACTTCTTTATAAAAAACTACATGACTAACACAATTGATAACATGCACATTATGTCTATATTAGCACAGTACAAATTATTTCCTAATTCAATCATAGAGTTTCATGTTTAAAAGCATAACCCAGAATTAGGGTTTACAGTTCACATCACCACATTTCCCTAGATTAGGGTTTACTATTCACATATCACATTACCCTAGATTAGGGTTTACTATTCACATTACATCATATTACCCTAGATTAGGGTTTACTATTCACATCTAGATTAGGGTTTACTATTCACATTACATCACATTACCCTAGATTAGGGTTTACTATTCACATTACATCACATTACCCTAGATTAGGGTTTACTTATTCATATTACAATGAATTAAGATCATACCATCATCATGTATGAGGATTACTTTCATTAATGCCCTCCAATTAGGTTAAGATTCATTAACCATCATAATCAGGGTTTTTATGATCTCACTATGATGGATCATACCCTAATTAGATGCATTCACACACATTGGAAGCTTGTTACTTAATTCTCATTTATAGAAGGATTCTTCTCTCTCTTCTTTCTATAAGATGATATTTGTATCACCTTAATTAGACTAAGTCAAATCAATATTGACCTCATGGATTATGTCATTACTATTTTGGTCATCAAGGTTCACTTGTTCAAAGGGGGTTAGTCACTCTATCCCATCAAGGGTACTTTAGTAATGTTCACCATTGATTATAACATACATTAATCAACTAATTACTTAGTCCCTTAATCACTTTAGGTATCTTTGAGGTTTAGGTTTATCATTTACTAAACCATCTTGACCACTAAGGCATCAAACGATCTTGACCTTTTTAGACCTCAAACGGTCTTGCATACTCAACCCCCAAACGATCTTAGATAAACCTTGAAACCATTTGGTGGTGTTGACCGTTTGGTCTAGTTTGACTTTTGAAACCGCATGGACATAACCGATCCTAAAACCGCATGAGCACCAAACGGTTTGGGATCATTTGGTCCCAAACGGTCTTGAGACCGTTTGGTCCAAACCACCTCAAAACCGCATGGACCAAAAATGTCTCAACTACTTCAATTGAGTTAGGGTTTCCAATGTTGAACCCCTCAATTAGTCATGCACTTGTTAGACACTCATCAATTGAGTCAATTAGGTCAACCCTCAACTGATTTGACACTCAATTGACCCTCAATTGATCATCAATTAGGGCTTGGATCAATTGGATTAGGGTTTGGAATCGATCACCCTTCAACATGTTTCAACATGAGTCTAATTGATTTGAAACCATTGAACCATAGTCAACCCTAGACCTCAAAATGGTCTTGGGATCGTTTGGATATCCTCCAAACGGTCTTGAGACTATTTTCCCATGATTTTATCAAAAACCAAGTCATTTACTTAAAGTTTGAACCCTAGATTTGGTCACCAAATCAGCAATCGAATATCCATCAACTTGATATCTTTGGGTCCTCAATTGGTTAACCCTACTTAACCCTAGACCTACAAATGGTCTTCGGTGATCACCAAACGGTCTTGAGACCGTTTGGGTGATCCCGAAATGGTTTTGAAACTGTTTGGGTCACTCAACCCAAACTTCAACTTAATTAAATTGTTGAAATCAGCAATTAACCCGATTAGGGTTTAGGTGACTAATGGGACTTTAGTTGGTGATTTACTTGGAATTAATGAATGGTTTTTGGTAGGAAATTAGTACACATTATTCCAAACAGACCTCCAAATGGTCAATGTCTGGTCAACGCATCCAAACGGTCTTGGACCATTTGCTTCCATGCGTTCTTGGTTGAAACTGTTTACATTCAAACGGTTTGAAACCGTTTTCTCCCAAATGGTTTGGGAAACTATTTGAGCAAAGGGTTAGAGACCGTTTTCTAAAGCAAGTTTGTGGATAAACTTTGGAATTAACATCATCATCTTCTACATCAAGAACAGGGGCTGTTCTTCACAGAAATTCTAGGAAGAACACACAAAGATGTCTAAAGAAGAAGTATAAGCAACGATTCTAAGAAAGGAGAATGCAAAAGCAAAGCTTAAGGGTTAAAGTTATAAAACTTACCTTTAGATATGATCTAGAGCTCCAAGCTTCGTAGCTTTAATGGTGGCTTGAGCTACAGTGGTTGTCCAAGGTCTGTTCTTCAAGTTTTGGATGGAGAAGATGGCTAGAAAGAAGAATTGTGTAAAGAAAACCAATAAACCAACCTTGTATTAGGATTTCCACCACGGATTCGAGATAGACGATGGTTCATACTTACCAAACCAGCTTGGTAGTCTTCCTTCTGGTCCAGAGCTTCTTCTTGGTTGGTCAAAGCAAGAAGATGAGAAAAGAAACTAAGGGAAACGATCCTATGCTTTGTTGTTAAGGATGCTTTATATATTTTGGATATTTTCGAGGAAAAGAAGATTATTTCCTTTATTTCTCAAACATATACACCAAGTCCTCCTCCACTTCTTGGCCACATTTCCTCCTTCTATCCTTATGCAAAACTCCTCCATTATCCAAGGTTAAAAGGAATAGAAACCAATTACCTTATTTAAGTTATATATATATTAAAGAGCTATTTACTTAATTCTTGATTATTCAATACCAAGATTATCTTTCCTTCTATGATCCTTCATATGAGGCGCCCCTCTCATTTTCTTTGATCAACTTTATGCCAAGAAATATGATATATACTCTAGAGGGTATATTTTACATGTTGGACCCTAGGTTTTGGGTAATTTAAATATTACACCAAAACTAGGTTTTAAAGCACAAGGATTGCTCTACAAGCTGTATCTTGGTGCTCAAGCTTGTGGAATCCATACCACTACATCATATTCATTCTTATGATGTCTCAACATCAGAGGAAAATCTTAACATGTGCAATTTTCAATTAAACCCCTCAACTTGGGTAATTTGCACTTTAGTCCAATATAAACAAAACAATGTTGCAATATTATGCAAAAAGGACTGAAATGAAAATGTAAGTTCCTCAAAAGCTTTAATTACATTACAACAGATAAACACAAGCATCTAATCACTTAATTAGGAAAAACACCTAGGGTTAGTACATAACCCAGGTCAGGGATGTTACAAATTATCCCCCCTTACAAGGATTTCGTCCCCGAAATCATTACAAAACATATTAAGAGAAAAGAGCAGGGTATTTCCTTCTCATCTCTTCCTCTAGTTATCATTTGGCTTCTTCAACACCACGGTGATTCCGGAGGACTTTCACAAGACTTATGTCTTTCTTTTTCAGCTTTTTAATTCTTCTGTCAAGGATCGATACAGGTCCTTCTTCATAAGATACATAATCATTCAACTCTATTTCCATAGGTTGCAAAATTGATTCTGTATCAAGATGACATTTCCTTAACATGGAAATGTGGAACACTGGGTGTAACCTTTGTAGCTCTGGTGGTAAATCTAGCTTATAAGCTACCTACCCAATCCGTTCAATGATTGGATAAGGCCCCATAAACCTAGGAGCTAACTTTCCTTTCCTTCCAAATCTAAGAACTCCTTTCCAAGGTGAGACCTTGAGGTAAACTCTGTCTCCAACCTAGAATTCTAAAGGTCTACAACGCTTATCATCATAAGATTTCTACCTATACTGTGCAGTCTTCAACTGTTGTTGTATTATCTTAATCTTCTCGGTGGTCTGCTGCACAAGATCAGGACCTAAAAGTTGATATTCACCGGTTTCATACCAACATAGGGGTGATCTACAATGTCTACCATACAAAGCTTCATAAGGTGCCATGGCAATGCTATGTTGATAGATATTGTTATAGGAAAACTCTATCAAGCTTAGGTGCAGATCCCAACTTCCTGTAAACTGAAGAACACATGCTCTAAGCAAGTCCTCCAAAGTCTGTATAGTCCTTTCTGACTGTCCATCAGTCTGTGGATGAAAGTTTGTACTAAACCTTAACTGTGTGCCTAAGGCTTTATGGAGTCACTCCCAAAAATGACTCATAAACTGGGGGACCTCTGTCAGAAACAATAGTAACTGGGACTCCATGCAGTCGTACTATCTCATCTACATACAACTGTGCCAGCTTCTCAGCAGAATAGGTTGTTTTAACAGGTAAGAAATGAGTTGTCTTTGTCAACCTATCAACTATTACCCAGATGGAATCATGACATTTGGCTGTTCTAGGTAAACCAACCACAAAATCCATGGTCACATGATCCCACTTCCTTTGTGATATAGGTAAATGTTGCATTGTTCCTGCAGGATTCTGGTGTTCAGCTTTAACTTGCTGACACACAGGACATCGCATAACAAACTCAGCAACGTCCTTCTTCAAACTAGGCCACCAATACATATCTTTCAAGTTTCGATACATCTTGGTGCTTCCTGGATGCATAGCATACATTGAAGAATGAGATTCTTCCAGGACTAACTTTCTCAAGTTATCCACATCAAGCACTATCATCCTACCATGATAACAGGCTACTTGATCATCTAAGTCATGGAAACCATCTCATTTCTCACTACCATACTCCGATCTAATCAGTTGAACTGCAGCATCAACTTGCAGTGCCTCCTTGATCTGCTGTCTCAGACTAGGTTTTATATGCATCTCAGCTAACAAACCAGCTAACAATGATACTTTTAGTTGTACATTGTCTTGCCTTAAGGAGATAAGCATATCTCTCCTTGAGCATACTAAGGAATTCAATTGTGCTCTATCTAAAGATGGTGTTGCTGATTTCGTACTCAAAGCATCAGCAACCACATTGGCCTTCCCTGGATGATAATCAATCATACAATCGTAGTCCTTGATTAAGTCCATCCAGCGGCATTGCCTCATGTTAAGCTCATGCTGAGAAAAGATATACTTAAGGCTCTTATGGTCTGTGAAAATTTGGAATGTCTCTCCATAAAGATAATGTCTCCAGATTTTCAAGGCATGAATTACAACAACTAGCTCTAGATCGTGTGTCGGATAATTCTCCTCGTGTTTCTTAAGCTATCGGGAAGCAAAAGAAATCACTTGTTTATTCTGCATCAACACGCATCCAAGTCCATTCTTAGAATCATCACAGAAAACTATATATCCTTTTCCTTGCTCAGGTAACACTAGCACAGGTGCACTTGTCAACCTTTCCTTCAACAACTGAAATGATTGTTGACACTTATCACTCCAAACAAAAGGAACATCCTTCCTAGTCAACTTTGTCAAGGGTAAGGATATAGAACTGAATTTCTTAATGAACCTCCGATAATAGCCTGCCAACCCTAAGAAACTACGGATCTCTGTCGATGTCTTCGGCTTCTCCCATAGTAGAACAGATTCTACCTTTTTAGGGTCAACACGTATACCTAAAGTAGATATCACGTGTCCAAGAAAAGAAACTTCTGGTAACCATAACTCACACTTGCTAAACTTAGCATATAATCTATGCTTTCTCAGCAAAGTTTGAGCCTGTCAAAGATGTTGTTCATGTTGTTGAGCATCTTTACTATAGATCAGGATGTCATCTATAAAGACAACAACACACTGATCGAGATAAGGTCGGAAGATTCTATTCATGAGTTCCATAAATGCAGCTGGTGCATTAGTTAGTCCAAATGACATAACTGTGAACTCATAATGACCATACCTTGTCCTAAAAGCAGACTTAGGTATGTCGCCTTCCTTAATACGTAGCTGGTGATATCTATTTTTGAGAAGACGGTAGCACCACGCAACTGGTCAAAAAGATCATCAATCATCGACAGAGGATACTTATTCTTTATTGTTACTTTGTTTAACTGTCTATAATCAATGCACAATCGCATTGAACCGTCTTTCTTTTTAACAAAGAGGACCGGAGCACCCAAGGGTGAAGTACTCGGTCGGATGAAACCTTTCTCAAGAAACTCTTGTAGTAGTTTCTTGAGTTCTTCCATCTCATCAGGCACCATCCTATATGGTGTTTGTGCTATAGGTTGTGTGTTCAGAATTAGATTAATTTCAAAATCAATCTCCCGAGGCGGTGGGACAATTGGAAGTTCTTCAGGAAATACATCTTCAAATTCCCTGACTACCGGAACTTCAACAGGGTTAGGACTCTCCATGGTAGTATCTACCACATGGGCCAAGAATGCATAACATCCTTGCCTCATCAGCTTCTCTGCAACCATAGCTGACACAAGACAGGTGGGTAGAATCTTTCTATCTCCTTGAAAGATCCATGTGTCACTTTCATTAGTGAACACAGCTTGCTTGGACACACAATCCAAGACAACCTTATACCTTTCTAAGGTATCCATCCCTAGGATTACATCGAATCCATGCATCTCAAGTGGTATAAGATCCACTTGAATGTGATGCTCAGAAAAGAAGAGGGTGTAGGGAGAACATACTTCCTGCAACACGGCAGATCCCATCAACAGAGTTTCTAGCAACAGACTGTCTGTCTTGAGACTTGTAGTCAGGTTGCACTCAAAAATCACTCTTCGAGTGATAAAGGAGTGTGTAGCACCCGGATCAATTAAAACAGATACAATGCAAGATGTAGCTATATCAGAATATAACAATTCCATCTGACCTGCCACAACCCGAGGGTTGATCACTGCATCAGGTGGATTCATCGCATAAAATCTTGTCGTTGCTTATGGTTGATTCGGTGCTCATTGACCCGGTGCCGATGATCCATCTTGGGACGCTTGTCCACGTCCTCTAGCTCCTCCTAGAAACTGTCTTCTTTGAGATCTTTGCTGAATTTGCCTCTGGGGTTGAGTCACACTCACTTCTCTGGCTCTGCAATCTTTCATCAGATGTCCCATCTTCCCACATATATAACAACTTTTGTTCAGTTGTTGTGGTCTGGGTGGTCCTGTAACTGACATAGATGCTGAGCTACAAGCTCCTTCTAGTGGTAAGTTGCGTCCTCTACCCCTATTTGACGTCCACTGTGTCTAGGTACTGAATCTAGGTGGTGGTGTTGGCGCAGAAAACCTAGGTTTCTTGAAATATTTAGATCAGGATCCTTGGAACTGTGGATACATCCTCTTGTTCTTGGTTTGTCTCTTCTCTGAAATGGACTTCTCTATCCTCCTGACCAACTTCACAAAGGTAGAAAACCTTTCCCTATTCTCCAGAGCAGACACAGGGGTGGTCAACTCAGCGTTTAATCCTTTCTCAAAACGTCTAATCCTTTCTTCATCTGTAGCTTCCATATGCGGACAGAACCGCAACAACTCCTTGAACTTAGCCTTGTATTCGCTAATGTTCATAGGACCCTATCTTAACCTCTCAAACTGAGAGATTTTCTCATCCAGAAATGTCTTAGGGAAGTATCTATTGATAAATTCCCATCGAAAAACTTCCCATACAATCTCCACACCTGGCCTTTTCTGTTCTTCCATGGTCCACCAGTGACCAGCACTCCCCTTGAGAAGGTATACAACATGTCTAACCTTCTCAGCTTCTGGGATGTTCAGGATTCTAAAGGCCTTCTCTAGTTCAGTTAACCACAAGTCAGCCTCTGTAGGATCAGTTGTTCTAGCATACTTTGTGGCTCCAACTCGGCATAGTTGTTCAAACATCTTGCCGATTCCTTGTCCTTCAGGATGGGTAGGTGCCCTAGGTACAGGTATAGGCATCCTATCAGTCATATGTGTCATGGCAGTCATAAACTGCCCAAACATGACTTGGACGGCTGGGTTCCCCATGTCAGTTGGATTGAACTGGGGTGGTTCAGGTACAGGTTCCTCCCTTTCTTGGTTTCTTGCACCTCCTCTAGGTGCAGCAACACTACTCTCTGCAACATGTTCCTCGTGTTGTCCAGACATTCTTAGTTTTATCTTCTCCTCCTGATGAGTAGAAGACACTATCAGATATACTGGAAGACACTAGAACAGACTCAACAACCTAAGTCCTATGTCTCTGTAGACTCAGCGAACCTAGAGCTCTGATACCACTAAACTTGTGACGACCATCTCGTGAAAACAAGATCAACTAAAGCGAAAGCGATTAATTAGCAGTGGAATTACTAAAAATCACAAAATTTTAAAACTTTTTGCATAAAGGTTCACAACATGTAAAACTATTTCATAAAAGAACAAGATAGGTTATATACAACTTGATTCATCATTACATCTCTGTAATATAACATCCCGAGAGTCACAAAATCAACTGCCCTGTTAACTGTACAAGGAAAGATACAAAAATCTCGAGGCATTATGCCAAAATCTCAGATCTATATATCATATCTAAAGACTCCTACGGCCTGAGAGTACAGAGACGACACATAGTACATTCTATCTACAAGGCTTGATAGACAGTGTCTCCACCTGAGGATCACTGTTGTCCCGGATGTTACTGTTGTTGCTGCTGCTATTCACCCACTGAAGGGTTCCTTCGTCCTTGGAGTCTACCTAAAAAGTTGAATCCCACGGCGGTGAGACAATTGAATAATTGTCCCAGTGAGAGTTATAACTCTTCGCCAGAAGCATTGTTATTGCAAGGATTAAGATAACAGTGAGTAGCAGAATTATAATTATTTAACAGTAGGCAATTTATTGATTAAACTAAGTAGAGCATCATTCTCTAGGCAATCATTTCAATTATAACATGATTGAATTATAAGGCTTGCATCAATAAAGAATATGAAGAACATGTATACTAGTTATTCAACTAGAACACTATAAACAATGCATCATCAATCATTGTTTCACGTAGTTCAACCTAAGCAATTATGCTATACGGCTGATTACATTTTTCAAACATATTTATGCCGTGAGGAGATGAGTTACACCTCTCATACTCCACTCGACCATTACTAAATCGCAATCGTTACCATACATAGGTCATTAGAAGAGCCCGATTTCTATGACCTCATCTTCCTCAGTCAGTGTGAGGTTCAACATGTAGGACATCTTGTATCTATGCCATAATAGTTTTCCAGGGTATTCTAGCAACTTCGCTATTAGAGTTACAATGGCGTATGGTACTCTCTTCGCCATCGAGGGATTTCTTATTTATCTCTCATCGATGCGGCATGAACAACATCAACGAGATATTAGTGATATATCATTCCGGCATAAACATATAATGAGGGATTGAGAGATTTAATGTTTATCTCACATCAATTCTTCCATTAGGACGTAAGGATATTCACATCCATAACCCCCACATACTCAAAAGTATGCTCTCCAGGAGTTCCCTTAGGAAAACCTATTTCACCATCATTTAACTCCTGACAATGATGGATCTATGGTTAGGGCTCTACATGATATCATTATACTTGATTATTTAAGTACATTATAGCATTCTTTTATCATCAGGCATGCTTTCAAACATAGACCAATAAGACAATTGCTATAAAGAGAGAGTACTAATTGTATCTGGTTTATTTCACATCTAGTTAACATTGGGATCTCAATCCCTAACCATCTCATCATTTTGATTCAAGAATATGGGTATTCAAACCCTTAGATAATCAAACACTTGTTACCAAGTAACATATTGCCATCAAGTCATTTAATAGTATGAACATGATTGTAGCAATGCAGATATTTCTCATGGCTCATATAGCCTATCAAACTCATATGTTACCTCTTACTAGGCAACATAGCATGTCATTACTTCCAAAGTTTATAAAGTGCTTTCAATGAATATGGTATCATAACCCTTACCTGGTTATGCTGACTTCTTTATAAAAACCTGCATGACTAACACATTTGATAACATGCACATTATGTCTATATTAGCACAGTACAAATTATTTCCTAATTCAATCATAGAGTTTCATGTTTAAAAGCATAACCCAGAATAAGGGTTTACAGTTCACATCACCACATTTCCCTAGATTAGGGTTTACTATTCACATTACATCACATTACCCTAGATTAGGGTTTACTATTCACATTACCTCACATTACCCTAGATTAGGGTTTACTATTCACATTACATCACATTACCCTAGATTAGGGTTTACTATTCACATTACATCACATTACCCTAGATTAGGGTTTACTTATTCATATTGCAATGAATTAAGATCATACCATCATCATGTATGAGGATTACTTCCATTAATTCCCTCAAATTAGGTTAAGATTCATTAACCATCACAATTAGGGTTTTTATGATCTCACTATGATGGATCATACCCTAATTAGATGCATTCACACACATTGGAAGCTTGTTACTTAATTCTCATTTATAGACGGAGTCTTCTCTCTCTTCTTTCTATAAGATTATGTTTGTATCACCTTGATTATACTAAGTCAAATCAATATTGACCTCATGGATTATGTCATTACTATTGTGGTCATCAAGGTTCACTTGTTCAAAGGGGGTTAGTTACTCTATCCCATCAAGGGTACTTTTGTAATGTTCACCGTTGATTATAACATACATTAATCAACTAATTACTTAGTCCCTTAATTACTTTAGGTATCTTTGAAGTTTAGGTTAATCATTTACTAAACCATCTTGACCACTAAGGCATCAAACGTTCTTGACCATTTTAGACCTCAAACGGTCTTGCATACTCAACCCCCAAACGGTCTTGGATAAACCTTGAAACTGTTTAGTGGTGTTGACTGTTTGGTCTAGTTTGAATTTTGAAACCGCATGGACATAACCAATCTTAAAACCACATGAGCACAAAACAGTTTGGGATCGTTTGGTCCCAAGACCGTTTGGACCCAAACGGTCTTGAGACCGTTTGGGCCAAACCACCTCAAAACCGCATGGACCAAAAAGTGTCTCAACTACTTCAATTGAGTTAGGGTTTCCAATGTTGAACCCCTCAATTAGTCATGCACTTGTCAGACACTCATCAATTGAGTCAATTAGGTCAACCCTCAACTGATTTGACACTCAATTGACCCTCAATTGATCATCAATTAGGGCTTGGATCAATTGGATTAGGGTTTGGAATCGATCACCCTTCAACATGTTTCAACATGAGTCTAATTGATTTGAAACCATTGAACCATAGTCAACCCTGGACCTCCAAACGGTCTTGGGTGACCCCCAAACGGTCTTGGGATCATTTGGATATCCTCCAAACGGTCTTGAGACTGTTTTCCCATTATTGTATCAAAAACCAAGTCATTTACTTAAAGTTTGAACCCTAGATTTGGTCACCAAATCAGCAATCGAATATCCATCAACTTGATATATTTGGGTCCTCCATTGGTTAACCCTACTTAACCCTAGACCTCCAAACGGTCTTGGGTGATCACCAAACGGTCTTGAGACCGTTTGGGTGATCCCCAAATGGTTTTGAAACCATTTGGGTCACTCAACCCAAACTTCAACTTAATTAAATTGTTGAAATCAACAATTAACCCGATTAGGGTTTAGGTGACTAATGGGCCTTCAATTGGTGATTTACTTGGAATTAATGAATGATTTTTGGTAGGCAATTAGTCCACATTATTCAAAAAAGACCTCCAAATGGTCAACACCTGGTCAACATATCCAAACGGTCTTGGACCGTTTGCTTCCATGCGTTCTTGGTTGAAACCGTTTCCATTCAAACGGTTTGAAACCGTTTGCTCCGAAACGGTTTGGGAAACCGTTTGGGCAAGGGGTTAGAGACTGTTTGCTAAAGCAAGTTTGTGGATAAACTTTGGAATTAACATCATCATCTTCTACATCAAGAACAGGGGCTTTTCTTCATGGAAATACTAGTAAGAACACACAAAGATGTCTAAAGAAGAAGTATAAGCAATGATTCTAAGAAAGGAGAATGCAAAAGCAAAGATTAAGGGTTAAAGTTATAAAACCCACATTTAGATCTGATCTAGAGCTCCAAGCTTCATAGATTTAATGGTGGCTTGAGCTCTAGTGGTTGTCCAAGGTCCGTTCTTCAAGTTTTGGATGGAGAAGATGGCTAGAAAGAAGAATTGTGTAAAGAAAACCAATAAACCAACCTTGTATTAGGATTTCCACCATGGATTCGAGATAGACGATGGTCCATACTTACCAAACCAGCTTGGTCGTCTTCCTTCTGGTCCATAGCTTCTTCTTGGTCGGTCAAAGCAAGAATATGAGAAAAGAAACTAAGGGAAACAATCCCTTGCTTTGTCGTTAAGGATGCTTTATATATTTTGGATATTTTCAAGGAAAAGAAGATTATTTCCTTTATTTCTCAAACATATCCACCAAGTCCTCCTCCACTTATTGGCCATGTTTCCTCCTTCTATCCTTATGTAAAATTCCTCCATTATCCAAGGTTAAAAGGAAAATAAACCAATTACCTTATTTAAGTTATATATATATATTAAAGAGATATTTACTTAATTCTTGATTATTCAATACCAAGATTATCTTTCCTTCTATGATCCTTCATATGAGGTGCCCCTCTCATTTTATTTGCTCAACTTTATTCCAAGAAACATGAGAGATACTCTAGAGGGTATATTTTTCATGTTGGACCCTAGGTTTTGGGTAATTTGCATATTACACCAAAACTAGGTTTAAAGCACAAGGATTGCTCTACAAGCTGTATCTTGGTGCTCAAGCTTGTCGAATCCATACCACTACATCATATTCATTCTTATGATGTCTCAACATCAGAGGAACATCTTAACATGTGCAATTTGCAATTAAACCCCTCAACTTGGGTAATTTGCACTTTAGTCCAATATAAACAAAAAAATGTTGCAATATTATGCAAAAAGGACTGAAATGGAAATATAAGTTCCTCAAAAGCTTTAATTACATTTCAACAGATAAACACAAGCATCTAATCACTTAATTAGGAAAAACACCTAGGGTTAGTACATAACCCAGGTCAGGGATGTTACATTGTCATTCTTATACCTACAATCCTAGTTTCATCATTAATATATAATAAATGTGTACCACATATCCCATTCTTGAACACCTAATCTCACTAGTAAGTTTATAATGTGTATTGGGCAATTTTGGGTGTAAAATTTTTCACGGGGACAACGTGCGAACACACATCTATGTCAGTTATTGCAAGAAAATCGATGAAAAGAATGGGGCAAATTTCTATCTCGCGAAAAATCTTTAGTCGTCGATTACTTGGTCAACAACCAATGTCGTATGTGGAATTTTGGAGGTAATTTTTTTGCACTGGAAAAATTGTATTTGGCGGGTGATTTTAGATGTCATTTTCTTATTGCGCAACCGACACTAAATAAAAAGTGATACACGTGTCTTATGAAAATCGGTCGTTCTTCACATATAGACTTTAATTTGTGTTTTCCGTCGACGTTGTAGGGTTTAGGCGTCAGTTTTGGGAATACAACTGACGATTCTAAATGTGACGTTATACATCATTTCTGTAGTAGTGCCATTCTCCTTGATCCTTAGTTGATGATATTCATACCGCAGATCAATCTTTGAAAACACTCTCGCACCGCACGACTGATCAAACATGTCGTATATCCTTGGCAAAGGATACTTGTTTTTTATAAGTGACCTTGTTTAGATACCTATAATCTATGCACAACCGCATAGATCCATCCATCTTCTTCATGAACAGAACCAGAGCACCCCATGGTGATGTGCTTGGTCTGATGAAGCCATTATCAAGCAGCTCTTGTAACTATTTCTTTAACTCTGCCATCTCTGCTGGAGCCATCCTATATGGTGTCTGAGCTACTAGTTGTGTTCATGGGACTAGATTGATTTCAAAATCAATCTCTCTTAGTGGGGGAACACCTAGAAACTCATCTTGGAACACGTATTCAAACTCTCTGACAATTGGCACCTCATGAATACTAGGCCCTCTCACCTTAGTATCTACCGCATGACCCAAGAATGCTCTACAACCTTATTGTAGCAGCTTCTGCGCAACCATAGCTGACACCAAACACGTCAAAAGAATCTTCTTATCTCCTTGGAAGATCCATCTCTCACTGCCATCTACAAACACTATCTATTTGGAACCACAGAGTAAAACAACCTTATCATTCTCCAAAGTATCCATCCCAAGGATCACATTGAATCTATGCATATCAAGTGGTATGAGGTCCACTTGTATGTTGTGTCCCGAGAAAGAAATAATACAGGATAGACACACCTCTCGAAACTCAGAACGACCAACTAAAGGGGTTTCTAACAACAAGCTATCTTTCTTACAACTAACAGGCAGAAGACAACTATCAAGCATACTACGTGCGATAAAGGAGTGTGTAGCACCTGGGTCAACCAGAATAGATATAAAACAAGAAGAAGACAAATCAGAATGAAATAACTCCTTCTGACCTACCACCACTCATGGGTTGACTATCGCCTTCGGCTGACTCATAGCATATAATCGAGTCGTTACTTGTTGTCACCCACATCCTCTGCTACCCTGAGTAGATGATCCAGCCTGTGATGCCTGACCACATCCCCATCCTCTGGAATTGCTGAACTACTATCTTTCTAATCCCGGCTGACTTTGCCTTGGTTGTTGTGTCACTTGGACTTCTTTCACTGGGCATTCCCATCTTAAGTGTCATGTCAATTTGCACTTAAAGCAAGCTTCGTCCCCAAATTGTGGTCTAGATGGCCATGTCACTGCCACCGAAGCTGTACTATTGGCTCTAGAAGGTGGAAGACCACGTCATCTTCCTCTACTAGGTGACCATTGTGATGGTGCACTAGAATCTTACATCACAGACATCACAGAAAACCTCGGCTTCTTGAAGCCTCCAGACATCTGTCTCTAAAACTGAGCATGCCTTTTCTTTGTCCTAGCCTCTCTTTTCTCCCAAACTGACCTTTGAATCCTTCGCACCGACTCCACAAATGTGGCAAACCTTTCTCTGTTCTCTAAAGCAATAGCTGGTGTCGACAACTCAGCACTCAACCCTTTCTCAAAACATCTAATCCTTTCGTCTTCTATCACAGACATGTGAGGACAAAACCTCAACAACTCCATTAACTTTGTTTCGTACTCGGTGATGTTCGAAGATCTTTGCCACATACGCTCGAACAGACTAATTTTCTTGTCTAGATACGTTCTTGGGAAGTATCAATTAATGAACTCCCGTCAAAAAACCTCCCAACCAATCACTTCTCCATGTCACTTCTCTTCTTCTATGGCCCACCAGTGGCCAGTACTACCTTTTAAAAGGTAGACAACATGCTTGACTTTGTCTTCCTTGGGGATGTTGAGGATCCGGAATGCCTTCTCAAGACCTGTCAGCCACTGATCTGTAACCACTGGATCAGATCATATTCCGAAGCTCTGATCGGCGAAGCCGCTCAAAGGTCTTTCCAGCACCTGAAGATTCATTGTGGGGAATCAGTGCGCTTGGCTGAGGTACAGGTAATCCCTCCACCATGTGATTCATTGTAGCCATTAGTTGCCCCATAAGGTGTTGATTGGCAGGGCTTTTGAGAATGGATGGGTCAAACTGGGGAAGCTCAGGTACCCAATCTTCATGTGCCTACACTCTGGATCCATCAATTGATGCATCCGCACTGCTCTCAGCAGCATGTTTGTCATGATTTCCAGACATCTTTAAGCTTTAGTCTTCTATTGTGGGCAGAAGTCACTATAAGATAACCGGTAAAATCATAAGAATAGACACAATCCTAATCCTAGATCCATGTAGACTCAGCGAACCTAGATCTCTGATACCAAAAACTCTGGTAACACACCATCATCACACAGACAATGGGATTACACAAAATGCGCGGAAACTACCCACAAATAGCAGATTACCAAAAACTCATAAAAATTAAAACCGATTGTGAAAACACCTTATAGAATGGACTATTGCACTTTGATCCATAACCTGCAAGACATGTATGATATATATACAAGATAACTTCATCATCATCACATGGTATCCATTTGTTTTAGATACATAAAGGATGCTTCACCTGTTCATATATACATCAAGCCTATTGAAGGCCACAACATCTCGATACAGAGGAAATCGTGATACAAAACATATCTTCGCAAATCATTGTCAAAACACCTTTGAGGACCTAAGAGTACAGGGATGACTCTAGGACTCTACTACAGACCAAAATAGCAGCATATCCATCCTTGCCTTCTACTGATCTTCCTGTTGCTCAGCCGCAACACCACGACATCTACCTCATCTAGCTCGATCACCTAAAAAGGCTGTAACCAATGGGGAGAGACACAATCCCCGTGAGAAACATAACTCCCCACCAAACTATTATCTCACAGAAATCTAGAGTAGATAAAGCATAACATATACAATAGGTTAAGCGGATTCACCTAAACGATATGAAGTAAGCACTGATAAAGATTAAGGAAGCAAAGAGAATAACCACTGATAAGAGGTATATGATCATCTTAAAGGAATATGAAGAACACATATATGAAAAACTACCTGAGACTATATAAAATTCAAGGCCTCAACCAATGTTTTGTATTTGTCCTAAGAAATATGCTACACGACTGGATTACGAATTATTATGCCCTGAGGAAGTGAGTTGTACCACTCAGATCCAACTAATGGTTGTGAAAACCTGATCAGTGCCATACAAGGTCTAATGGAAGATCCAGAATTCATGACCTAACACCGCCTCGTGGTTAGTGCATAAGAAACCACAGGACCGCAGTCAACTGCAAAGGTGACCTCAGTCGTAGGGTTAGCTTCCACAGGCTACCCTCTTCCTAGCCCACCTTGGTACAAGTCTCAGCACTAGAAGAATGAGATACAACCAAAGTCACACTCCTGCCAGGGTATGGCCCGTAGCCCATCCTGAAAACATCATATCACATGTCCCTGAGCTACTGCTACAGCCGCACTCCTACCAGGGTATGGCCTATAGCCAATTCTGAAAAAACAATATCATATGTCATTGAGCTACGGCTACATCCGCACTCCTTCCAGGATATGGCTCGTAGCCAATCTTGAATCTAAGGATACAAGATATTAACTTAACTTGCGCCCCACATATTAAAAAATATGTGCTCTGAGTTTCCCGCAAGAATTTCTCATTTCACCATCCAGCAAGATACATGACGATGGAATGGATCTATGGCACATGAAACTACATGATAAGGTTTCCCTTTGATTGATTAAGCCAATTAGAGTGGATTTTAGCATCAACCAAGTTATAACGTATTAAACATAAAGAAAGGCTATAAAAAGGCATTCTGTCTTTATTAAATCTAGAAGGAGTATGTACATGATACCACTATCATTATTTCACTATCACATATATCACTGGCCACTTGCCATTCATCATAGGTCCATCTCAAGGGTCACATATTCCAGGGATACAATCACATAAGATCATCATTAAGAACATGTCACCTTTCACTAGGAAACAACCATTCCCAGGTCATTAGACACATCACATCACATTGTGCTTCACACTATTTCATCATCAGAGAATGTCACCATTATTCAGGTATTCACATATACCCAGATGTCATATCAGGCTCAACATATAAAAACACCATAGCTCTTACATGGCTATGTATTCAACTAGTGACACTTGCATGGTTAGAATACTCACAAGAGAGATAATTTGATCATCCAAACTAACATTCATAAATCATGTCATAAACATTTCATCATTAGGGTTTACTGAGTTGGGGTAGCATCCAATCTTACTTCCTTAACTATTATATGAGCACTTAGAGCATAACTCTTAGAATACTTTATTGGGCATTCCACATTATCACGAAGAACATAAGAAGAAACTCACATAAAACAACATAGCCCATCATACTTATGCAACCACATATAAGGTTAACAACATGCCCATGAAAAACATCAAAGGCTCAAGGTAACACTTAGGGTATCGGGTTATAACATAGAGCTTAACCCTCACTAGAACATTGGGTTAGGGTATCACTTACCCTCACCAAAAGCAAGTAGCGACCAAACAAACCCTCACTAGAAGCTGATATCGACTACAAGAGCCCAATTCTCGGGTTAAGAGTATCGGGCATCTCCTTCCGTGCAGGGGTCCACGCGTGACTCATGTCGTGCAGACTAGGCCGTGTCGGGAAGAGGTGTCCCGCATAGGGTGCTCACCGGCAAGGTTCTCAAACTCTACAAACACATGGCATCAAGCAAAGCTATCCTTAGGGTATCTTGTAAGGGTTCAACAAAGCATATCGTGCAAGGATACCTCCAAGGCCATATCGCCCAAACACAACTCAGCTTGTCATGGTCAAGAGAACACCCTCAAGGGTATTGGGCAACTCAAGAAACTAGGCCCATCGGGTTCCATGATCAAGGCATGATACACCAACATCATCTCAGGTAGACAACCCTAACCTTATTGCCCAAAAGCTCACTAAGGTGCCACTCAACTGTATCATCTAAGATCCAAGCCAAGGGGTATCGAGTAAGGCTCACCTCTACAAAGGCATCATATTAGTTAACTAGGGTTAGGTTATCCTCTCAGATTCAACACTTAGATCAAAACTTCTATCAGCCAAACTAACCACCATATCACCCAAGGTATCTAGAAAGAGTTGACTTACCTCTCAAAAGCAAAGGCAATCAACCAAGCTTAGAGAGGAGTATTGCACAAGCTCATCTCCTCAAGAACATATCGGGTAAAGTCCTTAGGCTCACCTCTCAAAAGCAAAGCTTTGAGAGGGTATTACCCAAGACTACCCTCACGAACACATCTCGAGTAAAGTCCTTAGGATTACATCTCAAAAGCAAATCTTAGAGAGGGGTATTTCCTAAGACTAACCTCTCAACAACACATCTCGGGTAGAGGCCTTAGGCTCACCTATCAAAAGCAAAGCTTAGAGAGGGGTGTTTCCCAAGACTCCACACCTCAAAACACATCTCAGGTTAGAGAATCCCAAGCTCAGCTCTCAAAAGACTAACCTTAGAGAGGGGTTTTGCTCGAGACCCTCCAACCAAAGCATCTTAGGTAAGCCATCTTCAACCTCAAGATCACATAAGCACATCTCTAGATCGTCCAACACAAATACTACTTCAAGATACCACAACATCTAACATAATCCGTAAAGCATAATCGAAAGCAAGACATCATGGCAAGATCTAAACATGCATGCGAGATAATATCTAGGTTAGAAGTTATGTAACCCACCTCAAAGCCTCAACAACTCCAAGCTCAAAGCTCAAGCTCCAAAGGTGAAAGGAAGAACCTCCTCAAGCTTCAGCCACCTCAAAGAAGAGAAGAAAAACAAGGTCAAGAAAGCTCAAGAATGGAGTGGAACATATCACACCTCCATAGCCAAGAAGATGGAGAAAAAAGCATTAAGATTAAAGCTTACCAAGCTAGGGAAGAGAGTGTTGGTATAGTATGCCCATGGAGACAATCATATGATGATTGAGATGAGGCATCAAAAACCTGATGTGATAATAACAAAGGTAATTACGTCTATTATGTTTGTCTTGGTCAGAGAGGATGACACATACATGATAGATGTCTAAAGAATAACAAAATACTCAATGTCGTATGTGTTAAGTATTTGACTTGAACAAATGAGATCATACGGATGTTGGATATTATTGTGGAAGCAAAATAGATGATAGTAATACATAAGACTAGGGTGTGTGTTGACTTATGACCGAGTCTCATTAGTCATGATATGTGATACCAAGTCAAGCACGAAGGTATATGTTACAGAATAGTATATTGAACAGACCCACTGTGAGAATGATACATGGATACCATAGAATGGTAGTCACAATCATGTCTCATAGTGGTAGTGGTGATTGTGGTTCTTAGACCTAAAATCACTACACTCATCCCATGTCGTTGGGTACACTTTGACATCATCAAACGGAGTCCTAAAACATGGGTTGTTATAACGGTGATGATTGGGTGACTTTGAAACATTAGGACTTGACTGTGAGTGATAGACATGGGATTTGTCCCTCCTATAAGGAGTATGATATCCAGGGCCCCTTAATAAGTGAGACTGAGAATTGAATGGCCATTCTCATGTAGCTCAATATATGATATGTGAACCCACATGCATCTGCTGACAGTCTGCTCTAGTTCAAGGAACACAGATTGAATGTTGAAGAGGATGATCATCCATGCCTCGAGTTCATATCTGAATATCAGAGACAAAGGTACTATACGATCACTGTAACACCAACCATAGATTGTAGGTTTTAGTTGTTCTCCAACTTTTTGAGTTACTTGGGTAGCAATGATGGGCGTACTAGGCTTCGTTTATTTCTTGTGATGTCATAAGTTGTTATGCACATTCACTACCAATGTAAATTGGAACCTGTAGGGTCACACACATAGGATTTAACCTGGAAGAGTGGATTATCCATGAATGTTGTTTAGATTGATTACTGAAGTGTTCACGTATTCAACTAAACATTCAATTAATAGACTTGACACAGAATCACCAAGTTCAAGTGTTGAACTAACTGATTAGAGTGTTATATTGATTGAGAATAGCATTGGCAATTGTAGGACTGCCAACCGATCGGCTCACCCAGGGGTGAGCCAACTGACCAGTTCATCCTTGTGAAAGGATTGGTTGGTGTGATCCAAACGACCGAATCACTTGATGAACCGGGTGGCTCTAGTCCTATCAACCAAGAAGTAGAGACTTTCCCGGTTGGAGAAAACTTTCTCTTGAAGTAAAGTTCAATTCTTGTGGGATAAGGAATTGATATTCCCACAAAATAGGAAAGTCAATTGGAAGTAGCGTTGGGATGCCAACCGACTGGTTGGAGGTCCCAAACGATTGGGTCAAGGCTCCAACTGACCGGTTGGTGAGCCAAATGACCGGTTTGGCTGCCTTAGTATGAACAGTTCATGGATTTCTGGATCCTTCTACTCTCGAACCAGCCGGGAACCCTGACCCTGCCCTCTATTATAAATAAAGGAGTACAAGGGGCTTCCCAAGACACACAATTCATAACATCAGTTGCTCTACATGTTGTTGTCCTCTCTAGATCTAGTAGCCAATAGAGAGTCTGAGTAGTGCTACCCATCCAAGGAGGAACAACAAGGGAATCCAAGCAAGTGCTACCCATCTAGGGAGGCACACATTACGAGATTGACAACTGCAGACAATAGTCTGAGTTTAGGAGAGTATGTCGGTGACTAGTACACTGACAGGAGGGTCAATCTCCTTCCTGCCTGTTCTTCTAGAATGGCAGGAGTTCCAGATGGTCTGTGTAGACTATCTGCAGAGGTAGGATATGTCGAGAGATGTCTGTCGCTCAGGAGGACACGTCAGTCGCAGTCCATGGTGGATGCCAGTTCGTGGCGAAGACCAGGAGGTGCACAGACATCATCCAAGACAAGGCGTTGAAGATCGCACATGGCTGCAAGGTATTATCACTGGGCTTTCCCCAAGACCATGTATATCTGACTAAAACCATCCTTCCCATTACTTAGTCATTGACGCGATCTCCTGTTATGGGTACATGGCTCATTAAATTTTTGTTTCTGCTGCCTGATCTGAGTCCATTAAAACCCAACAATGGTATCAGAGCCACGTCAAGGTACTCTCTTTTGAGATAATCGATATGATAGGTTTTTGGTTTTATCGTTGTTTTATTTATTGCATGCGATGTGAATATTTAAAATGACTAATGTGCATATTCGATTAAATACCACATGACCACAAAATAATATACATATATGATATGGCATATATGGAATTGATATGAGTCACCCTTAAAATGGTTTTGATGGTGGATGTGTATCATGGTTATGGCCAATAAACCCTATGTATGCATGGTTATGGTTGTGGTTGTTTGCTCTCGATCTACGAACCGAGCCTTCTCTATATTCTAATGTAACTCGTGATAACTCAAGAATTCTTTTTCTACCTTTTCTCCCCCCAAATGTAACTCGGGGTTTCCCAATGCAAAATGTAAAATAGGATAGTTTTATTTCCTGTTATGTCAAAACCTGGTGGGCACCCAGATGGACAGCTGAAGGACCGAGATGACCGGCTGATGGTGCGAGATGTGCCGCTAGTGGACTAATGAGGAGACCGATGACCCGACGAACTGACCGTCTGGAGGAGCCAGACGATCGGTTGGAGGCAACCAACTGACCGGCCAGGAGGCGAGCCGATCAGTCATAGGATTAGCTGATCAACCCGGAATGGCTTAAGAACAAAGATGTTATCAAAGCCAAGTTGCATATGATGTGGACCTTTGATGACCGTAATTCCTTGTAGCTCTAAGGAATTTCAATAGGATGGACATAATCATCACTTTTATCATTATTGCATGTTTTAACGTTGTGGTTATAGCATGTATATGATACATACTATAAATATGTGGTGATTGGATATGTATATGTACTTATATAAAATCCCTCAACTATAATATTAATGTCTTAGATGCCTTCCATTAGCAGCACACATGAAAACCTTAATCGACCAAGTGTAGGTTACGCCAAAGCGTGCTGCACGGTCCATCTTGTGGAAGTGTGATGGTAGACATGTAGGTTTTGCCAAATCAGGGTGCATGTTTATCGTGTCAGATTTTGGGTCAGACTTAACTGGTGATTCTTAGAGAGTCTAAGTTCCAGAGGCATGATGATGATCATGGCAAAGAGTTGCGCATATCATCTATCCAAGATTTTCATATGATGCAATTGGCATGATGGCCTACCTAAATAGTCAACTTGTGCGCGATCATCCAAAGCTGACTCAGGATTTGATGAAATACAGATCTTGGCCACTAGAATATTGTATGCTGCAATATTCTGAATTGATACTTGAGGGTTATCAATTTGTTCAAAATAGTGGGAGTGATAATAATTAAAATCCTAATTAATATTGTCAAACTATCAAATCAAACAAATCAAAAATGTTTCGAGAATTGCAAATTTCTTTTGTAGAATCCAAAAGACAAAACACAACAAAGTCATTATGATCGGTTCATAAACATGATAAACTTAGAATCTGGTTTAGGAAATTTTGAGAAGTGTTCTCATAAGTGAACAAAAGCTCTATGTCCTTGAAAGACCAGAGCCAGTATAACCACTCCAAATGCACCTAAGGCTAAAATTGGATACTTGCTTGAAGTATGTTGATGCGATGATTTTGAGTCGCATTTGTAGACCTTTTTCATATGTGTTTTATGCTTTAATTAGTCATTTCTATGGTTAATATCGCATAATCCATCCACTTTGGTCTTTGATGCTATTTTATGTCAAAACCCCTTTATTTCATTGTTTTGAGCATTAATTGTCAAATTATTATTATTTGTGTGAATTTATTTGGTTTCATGTTTGAATTTTAGGAAAAATGAGTATTTGCTTCCGTCGATACCATCGATGGAAGTCGATACCATTGACATGGTCACAGGTTGTCAGTCAAAAGGAGCAGCAAAGAGTCGATACTATCGATAGGGATGTCGATGGTATCGAGATACCATCAGCTGCTGGAGAGAAATCGGTCGATAGTATCGACACCAAGTCGATACCATCGACACTCGGAGGCTACAGCGACGCAAAACGACAAAAACCGACGCCTACAGGTTCGTCGATACCATCAACCCGCGTCGATGGTATCGAGATGATGTCGGGCGTGACAAAGGAAGGGTTTACAGCCGGCCGCTACTGTAGCGGGTCGATACCATCGACTCGCGTCGATGGTATCGACACCGTCAGATATGTGTTTGATTCAGATTGATCCCAGTCGGACGGTCGTGGTTAATTAGTGACTTAATGACCGAGATATACCTAATGACGGCCGTCGGGATGCGGAGATCATCTCATTAGCCATTGCATGAGTACCGAGGAGCGGTAGAGAGGAGAACGGAGGCCAGAAGCTCATACCAGTCGATTCGGACGCCGCAAAAGACGGATTTCACCACCGAAAGGCGGGAGAGCACGTGTTCTACGCATAGGATCAACCGGTTCTTCTCTGTTCAGGGGTTTCACATTTCAATTCACGTTTTTCACATGATTACCCCTATCTCTACCTTGTACTTGTTTGAGATGAACATGCGGGGCTAATTCCCTTCATCTTTAGGACCGGGAGTAGCCCGAGAATTCATTGTATGACGATTTTATAATAGTAATTCATATCTTATCTCTTAGATCCGTGGTATAATTTCGTGTTCTCAATATATTGTTATGCTTGATCACCATAATAATAACCTAATGCCCTTAATCACTTTGAAAGAAGGATTAACGGTTGAAAAGAGACGAAACCTACATTAATCGATAAATCCCTTGAACAAGGTGGTGTAAAATTAATGGTGGAAACTGAGAGATTGTTCATTATGCACCTAGTTTAGGGTAGAGGTTGCTACGACGGTGGATTCGACCTAAGCTTAGGTAGTGAATTGCACCACGACAGTGGGCAATTCTGTTTTCAGGCCACTACCCGGATAGAGAGATAAGAATTGAGGCATTATATAGAATCTAATACAATGGAAACCTGCGGTGAAACCGCAATCCTAAAGATACCCTTTTGAATTGATTAAATTAACATTTAATCGATTGTTTGCTTTGCTTTATTTTTATTTTCTTTTTATTTCGACAACAAACCCCAATTTGTTTTTTGGCTTAGCTGATCGCAAATAGTTAGGAGGAGTCTCCAACAATTCCGAGTATCCCTGTGTTCGACTCAGGCCTCACAAAGGCATGTACTACTCGACACGTACACTTGCGTTTTTAGCGCGTAGTAAAATACACGTCAAGTTTTTGGCGCCGTTGCCGGGGATACGGTGAATTGTTGGCACTTTGAGTGCTACGAGCGGCCACTCTAGGCCACATTTTTTTTATTTTGAGACAACTTCAAATATTTTTAAGTTGTTCTATAAATTTTTAATAATTGTTTAAGCACTGTACTAAATTTGATTTTTTTCTATTTTCAGGTACTGTGCATGGTGCAGACGCGTACCACTGACTACGCGCAGCACGCACCAAAGGTTCCACTGGCGGGCTTGGAAGACGAAGGTGACCATAATCAAGATCATCAAGAGGAACTGTTATCTGAATCCGAACACGAAGAGATGGCCGACGAACCACTGATTTGGGCGAAGATCAAAGCTTCTTCCGCATCTGCTTCTAAAGGGACGATAAAGAAGCAAGCAATCAATATACTGACGTATAAGATTGATCCGGCTCTAATCAATTTGGTGAAGTCTAATGCTTTCCATGGTTTAAAGAATGAGGATCCTGTCACGCACCTGAGTCAATTCGTGGAGAACTGTGATATGGTGAAAATTGACAGATTTCCGCAGACTGCGCTCTATCTCAAGCTTTTCCCGAGTTCACTAGCGGGAGTTGCACGAGAATGGCTATACAACCTAGATGACGAATTTGTGGAGTCTTGGGACCATATGGTGGAGGTCTTCTTTGAGAGGTTCTTCCCTCCTGAAAAGACTAACGACATGATCAGAAAGATTCACAACTTTACCCAACAGGCTGGTGAGACATATTCTGAGACCTGGGAGAGATTTCAGGTCATGCTGAGGAGGTGCCCACATCACGGGCTGGATAAAGAGACGCAGGTGAAGATCTTCTATTTTTCTCTCTCCGAGTACGATAGGAGCAACTTGGATTCAGCTGGGTCAGGATTCTTTTTGAATAATACGGACACCCGATGTTGGGAGATATTAAAGAACATTGCTAGGAAATAGTCATGGGGTGACAGAGGCGTTGTGGAGCAGGTCAGAGTTGTAGGTGAATCCAAAGTAATTAAGGAGCTAAACGACAAGTTAGATTTTCTAGCCAAGAAGATGCTAGCTAAGGAAGATACATCTGAGGATGAGGAAGCCCAAGTCAAATTCATGCAACAACAGGGCTATAGAAACAATGACTATGCATGGAGAAAGGACAAAAAGTTCTCATGGAAGGATCTGAATAATTTTCTGCAAGATCCGGATGCCAAGCCACAGCCTAGAGCTGAAGATAGGAACACCGAACTACTGGGTCAAATGGTGCAGCAAAATCAGGAGATGATGGCTATGTTTGGTAAACAATTACAATCTCAAGGTGATATTCTAACCAAATTTGGGCAGACGCTACAAAGCCATGGAGCACAGATGCGGGCATTAGAAACCACTGTGGCACAGATTTCAAGTGAAGTGGTGGCTATCAAGCACGCCAATCAGTAGAGACCGGCCGAGAATGCAAATGCGGCCCAAGCACATCATCAGGTCAAGTATATGTCTGTGGTAAGCAATGAGGAGGAATCTCAGGTGCTAGAAGCAAAAGAGGAAAGCAAAATGACTTTTAATACGCATGCGATGCCGGCGATACTGTATCCACGCACTTACTATGGACTACCTGGCGGAAACACTTTCTTCAGAAAATCACAGCCAGTTATGAATATTGCATCTCCATCTAAGCAAGAAGAACAATTGAAGGCTGTTTGTGCACGTGTGGAAACATCTAATGCGAGAGAGGAATCACAACAAGCTAATACTGTTGATGATGTCTCGCCAAAGCCCACGTCAGAGGGAGTGATTGAAGCAAGCTTAGGGGAGTTGGCCCCGAAAAGCTCATATGTGCCACCTCACAGGCGTGTGAATGCAGCAGATGTGTCAAATCTGGACAATCCGAATCCAAAGAAAGAGCATCGTCATTTTAGGAAATTCTTGGAAATATTCCGAAAACTCCACATAAATATTCCATTAGTGGAAATGATCGAGAACGTTCCCGCCTATGGGAGGTTCGTCATAGAAATCATCAATAAGAAGAGGCGGATAAAAGACGATGATATTTGTCAGATGAATGAGACGGTGAGCTCTTTGATTCATGGGAGTTCGCCAAAGAAGAGAAAAGACCCAGGAGGCTTCTACATTCCTTGCTCAATAGGTGGTCGACATTTTCCTAAAGCTCAATGTGATTCGGGGGCGAGCATAAATCTCATGCCGTTGTCCACATTTAGGAAGCTTGGGTTAAAGGACCTAAAGAAATCAGCAGTGACCATTGAATTGGCCGACGGATCTATTGTAAGGCCACACGGCGTTTGTGAGGATGTTCTCGTCAAAGTGGATAGATTCATATTCCCAGTGGATTTTGTTGTCATGGATATGCCACAGCTCCAAAGCTGTGAAATGTTACTAGGAAGACCTTTTCAAGCGACGGCGGATGTCGTTACTGCTTTAGGAAGATGTACACTGTCCTTGGGGATTCGAGGAGAACGAGTTGAATTCAAACTACCACAAGATCCTCTGAGCACATGCTCCAAAGTGAAAAGTTGATGAGCTTCATGTCGTCTAGCCTAAGACGTTAAATAAGGGCGCTTGTTGGGAGGCAACCCAACCATTGGTACATTAGGATAGTTTATTTACAATCGTAGGTTGATTTGTTTTGGCTTGATTTTTTGTGTAAAAATGATACCGTGATCGGTTTGTATGATGTGCAGGCTGAGGCAGAGTCGATACCATCGACACACTAGTCGATGGTATCGATCGGGTTACAGGTTGATGACTACATATTTTGTTCTGAGTCGATACCATCGACGGCCTCGTCGATGGTATCGACCTACCTACAGGCAGGTCGCGAAGAAAAAGTCGATGGTATCGACACAGGCGTCGATACCATCGAGATCTCTGGAGATTTACAGACAAAATCGACTCAGGAAAGTCGATACCATCGACGTCCATGTCGATGGTATCGACACAGCTACAGGTTGAGATGCAAAGCGGCAGTGTTGCAACAAAGACAAGTCGATACCATCGACCCATGTCGATGGTATCGACACTCCACATCACCGATCCACGCAAACGAATCAACGGCGATCGCGGCTTCCACGTCATCGATCCGGGTGCAGTGTCGATACCATCGACCCATGTCGATGGTATCGACACGTCAGCGATCCGGGTTTCAAGATCCAGCCATCGACGACCGTCGATACTCGTGAGGGAGGCGGATACCATCGACAGGTGTCGATACCATCGAATCGCGTCGATGGTATTGACGGACCAACAGTGGTGTCGGCCAAGTCTATATAAGGAGATTCATGACGTCATTTAACGTCACGCCTTCAGAGCTCTCTTCTTCCTTTGCGCCGAGTACTCCCCCGAGCCATCAAAGCCCAAAAAACAGCTGCACCGAGCGACGATCATCACCGAGCGGAGATTAAATTCTCCATCGTCACCGAGCTCTTCTTCTAATCTCTTTTCTCGTCGCAACAATGGTGTATACATCTGGATCCTCTTCCTCGCGCGTGCACATGAGTGACATCCCCGAGTTCATGCCACCACCGCCATCATCGGTCGCACGTCCTCGACTGTTCCACCCATCCGCGGAGGTGAAGAAGGTGTATGAAGAAATTCTGAAGCGCAAGATCGAGCCCACCCGGTACATGGATCCGGAGATGCTCCGTGATCTTGGCTTCAAGGCCAATCTGGATTACGTACTGAAGGGGCAGGCCCACCAAACGGGCTGTGGACACGATGAGCTTGAGTACCATAAAGACGGCCAGCCATTTTTTGGCGAGTGGCCAATGTACAAAGAGCTGGTGGCGGAATTCATGGCGTCACTGGACGTCTGTGTTGTGCCCAATGAGATATCAGCAAGCGACCGTGAGTGGGAAAAGGGTAGGGTGTCTTTTTGGCTGTACAACCATGACTACACTGTCACCCTCGAGCAGTTCAACGACATCTTCAACTGGAATCACTCGCGGTACGACTACAGGTGTCCGGATAACCGCACCAAATACGACACCATTTTCTCCGATTTGGTGACGGTGCCGCAAGGGAAGTCGGTTAGCTACCACAATGCCGCGGTAGCTGACTTCGAGCACCCATTTGTCCGGGTCTTGCATCGGATGTTGAGCTCCACCTTGTTTGCTCGGGGCGACCTAGCCCTTAGCAAGTTTCAGGAGCCTGACCTTTTCTTTCTCTACAAGCTCCTGACGCAACAAGAGTGCAACTGGCAATGCATGTGTCTCATTGACTATTCATGATAGTTGAAGAGACAAATGTGTATGACACAATAATGAATGACATCATAACTCAAACTTAAATACCTATAGCATTGTCAACTATATCGCATAAATGAGAAAAGCATTTTTGGAATCCATATGATGTTTATCTAGACTATTTTGGTTATTGAACCAATAGAGACATGCTAATCTCATCCATTGTGCCATATGATAGGTTCTTCACTAGATGCAATGGGAGAACGATTATTCTACTAAGGATTATACATATTGATGTATATAGACCTTTCATAGTAAATGCTAATGGTAATCAACAATACTTCAATATATTTACTGATGACCTCAGTAGATATGGTAGTTTGTATTTATGAAATGCAAACATGAATATCATGAAGTGTTCAAGGAGATCATAAATGAAGTACAACTTGGTATAAGTATTAAAATTCGATATGATCAATATGGAAATACTTTGAACCAAGAATTTGAGAACCTTCTAGAGATCATGATAGTGTATCATGATGGACTCCATATGAAACACAAATGATAGTGTATCATGAGAAGTCTATCAGAAAGAAGGAATCACACCTTATTGAGTAAGAGTGTGATTACTAGATAAATCTTCAAATTTCCTTTTAGGCACATGCTTAACACGAAAATAATGTACCGTCTAAATAGTTCAAAAGACACTGTCACGGAACCGGAATCCCAGTCCCATGAACCAAACGTATACCAAAGGCAAAATGCGGAAGCGTAAAGCTTAGCACACATGAACAGATAACAAGATAAAGGCACCAACATAATCTCAACAATCAACAATATATATTAAGAAACATCTTTATATTACATGATTTGAATTACATGTTCAAGAGTCACTTTGTACAAGTCTGCTCATGTATACTATATCTGGATCTTACAACAAGTACACCTAGCATAGCTCACCAAGCCCTTCAACCTTCTAGCCATCTCTGAACCTAAAAACAACATACGAGAAATGGGTCAACACACGAGGTGTTGAGTATGGGGCCGAAAGATACACATATATATAAGCTTTGCATAATTTTGAAAAGATTTCAAGATTAAACGAACAAGAATAAACATGTTAATTGTTTAACAAATGTGAAATCATATTTTATGTCATTTCACTCCATTATACCAACAATATCAAACATGTTTAAGGCCTTTGACCAACTTCCCATCGGAAGGGTCCGTAAGGGTGCTCAAGCTTAGCTAACCCTTTTATACGAGAGGGACCTCACGGTCGTAACCAAGAGCCCTTTATCAACAATATTATAATGGAGTTCCAAATATATATGTGTTCAAGTTATAAAACAGACGAAGCAAACATCGAGTATGACATATCAATACTACATGGCAATATTTGAGAAAATAGACAAACAAGCATATAATATATGTCTTTTCAAGCAAGAAAGCGGTAGTCATATAACTAGATAAGGCCCATACCTGATTCAGAGATTCATAACCTAACATATCTTTCACCATCTAGCCACATGCCAAACCTGATTAACAACAAGATTACATATATGCATTAGATTCTCATCATTAAACCTATTTAGATGCATTTTAGGGTTTTGGCCAAGGTGGTTTCCAAGGTTGGTTATAGTACATTAGATGATCTCATATTGATTTAGGATCCATCGTAAGAGTGTGGCTCAAGTTTCATATTCTTTCAAAGTTTCATCTGGACATGATAAGATTTAGGACACTTATACCCAAATTAGGTCACGAGACTCATAATAGAGTAACCAAGGACAAAGGTTATCAATGAAATAGAACCAAGCATAAGGGATGGTTTATATCAGCAAGAGTAGGACATAAGAGGCATAAACAAGGTTGGGTAGATGTCCCTTAGGGTCTAGGTATCATCAAGACATTGATATTTAGACAAAAAGAAAGATTAGATCATCAAGACATTGATACATGAATCATATTCAAGAAACATAACAACTTTGGTCAAGATCATATATTAAAGTCCCAGGACAAGTCACATAGTGCAAACGGGAGTAATTCTTAAGCAATAGGGGTGATAAGGACCCTCTTGTAGATCAAATATGTACTAAAGATTCTGATTTCATGATTAGGCAGATAGATGATCATTAAAGGTTCAAGTTTTATCACCTAGATGCATTGAATGAACTCAACATGGATAAAGTTATCATTTTCAAGAAATCAGGGGAGTAAACATCATACTTAGGACCTGGAACCATGCCCAATTGGTAGGTCTCATCGAGCTGATCAATTTGGTATATTGGATTATAACTTTTGGCCAAGGGAGATGGAAGTTATGGATTTTAGAACTTTTGATTAGGAACTGTACTTATAAAGGAGGACATACCCATGTCATCTATTCACAACCATTCGTCGTTGGATCGTGGGACCTTGGTGGTCCTCACTTCATCCAGCGATCAGTCTCCTACTGATTTGGGCCTCCAGTCTTGGGTCGATGCGCTTTCTGGGCCGCTCACCCGCCACTTCCTCTCATCCCTTCCCCCCGGTTTCTTGGTCGCACGATCCCCTGTTTCCCAAACGGAACAGAGGAGACATGCAGGGCGGCGCCCAGCCTTCCCAGGGGCTGCTGCGCCCATGGCAGACCACAGAGGAGTGGGTCGGAGGTCGGTGGGGGCTCCGTGATGGTTGGACGGGACTCTGTCGCTGATTGCTTGCGGCTGACTACTAGCGTCTCACCATGGTGGTCGCGGGCGGAAACAGCAAGAAGGTAAGGGGGGCACCGACGCAAGAGCCAGGAGGAAGCAGGAGAAGCTGGCTGGTGGCTGAGGCTAAAGGTTGGAGTCGTGAAGAGGCGGTTCTCCTGCCAGGGTCGTGAAGGGGCAGAACTTCTGCCTTCCATCGACGGCAGCAGGTATGAAGGGGAACAGAGGAGGTTCCTACGTGTGAACCAAAAAGAGAAAGAGGACGGTCAAGCAGGTGGAGGTGATGACTAGGGCCGACGGTGCCCTGGGGGTGCGAGGTTTTTATAGGTTTTTGGGGCTAGGTTTAGGGTTATGAGATTTGGCCCCCTTCCGTTACCCAAATCTGGTTGAGGCAGAGAACCATTCCCCTTTTTACAGTCGACTCCCTGGTTTCCCGAAGAGGAAGGGAGGAGGGAACAAGCCGTTGGGCCACCAACTTCATTTGGGCCTAGAGCGACCAAAATCGGCCCAATACAACATGAAACACATAAAAAGAAATCCAACATTAAATAGAGTTATTCAATGGACCATAACTTTGGTTACATAGCTCCGATCAAGTCGATATTTGCGTCGTTGGGTTCATAATTGAATTCTCTTTAACATAGTATACAAATGAGAGCAATATGATCATATTGATGGGGTTCAAAAAAAAGAAAATGGATTTAATAGGATGATGTATTAAACGATCATACTAAGCTCAAAGTGTTGATTGATGTCACACATTGTGAAAATCATGCATATAGTGATCAAAATGGGTCACCAATAAGACAAGTCATGAAGTTGAACTCATACAGAGTAATGTGAGTCACCAATAGAGGGAGGAATGGTATAATAAAGGAGAGAGAAAAATCGAGGTTGTCACAGACACCATATGAGATATGGGATAGGAAGTGTTCCTATATCTTTTATAATGATTAGGATTGAAATCCTAAATAAGAAAATGTTTCTTAAAGGCTTCATCCAAGACCATATAAATGTTATTTTGTTGAATACTACTTTATATCTCAATCCAATAACAATGGAGTTTTGGATGGCTGTATTGAAAAAGGGAACCTAGTTCCAAAGGAATCAGTGGGAGAGAAATGTAGAACTCAAAATGTTTGAGACAAACAAGAAAATATTGAACTTAAAGAGGTACAGCGGGAATAAAGAGAATCACAAGGTGTTGTGGAATCTGAAAGTTCCCTATGTAGCATACAGAACTCATAGTTCTAGTAGAACATGCCAAGAGCTTGAATGATATGTGATCTCTTATGGACAAGAAGGCATTGAGTTGATCATATGATGAGTCAACAATATACTTAGAATGTATTGAGAACCAGATACTGAGAAATGGCTTGAAGCCATGATATCCAAGATGGACTCCATGTACATCAACAAGGTACGACTTTGGTTGATACACCTGAAGGGGTAAAACCCATAGGGTACTTTGGGTTCTTCCAGAAGAAGATTGACAGGGAGAATGAACTGGTTGGAAAGGGTTTCTATCAAGTTCAAGGTGTTGAGCATGATGAAGTCTTTTCAGTAGTTGCCATGGATAAATCCATCAAGATGTTGCTAGCTATTGTATCTTAATGTGACTAAGAGGTTTGGCATGTGGAAGTTAAAACGGCATTCCTTAAATGGAATATTATATAGGATGTGTACGTGACATAGCCTAAAGGTTTTATAAATCCAATAATGCAAATAAAGTATGTAAAGTTGCATAGGTCAATCTTTGGATTGAAGCAAGCACCTCATATCTGGGATCTTCTATTTGACAAGACAAGTCAAAGAGTTTGACTTTGAGTCAGAATGAAAGTGTAATGTTTGATTACAAGAATTTAGTCGGAGCATATGTATATTCCACATATTGATGGGGAATATTATCCTTATACTACAAAATTAAAACCTGGCAAAGAAGTGCATCTTATAGTTCAAGAGAATCATCCTATATGATGGGAACCAAGATCTATAGAGATAGATCAAGAGGGCTTCTTGACCTAAGAGAGAGAACATACAATGGCTAGATGTTGAAAGGGTTCAACATGAAGAGAGAAAAATGTGTCCATGTTCCAAGGAGTTAGTCTCTCAAGAACCAAGTGCCCCAATTCTTATAAAGAATAAGGAACACAAGGATAGATGTCATTTGATATATCATGTATGTACTCATCATGTTATCTTATATGGACATGACAAGAAAGTGTGAACTGGTCATCTTATATGAATGGACATGACAAGAATCAACGAACTCATTATCTTATATGTTGGACATGGCAAGAAGATATGAGATCATCATCTTGTATGACATGATGATATAAATATCCAATTATTTTGTATGTATTGGACATGATGAGAGGATAATTGTCATAATCCAGTAAGAGTTACTAGAATACCATAAAGGACATCTTTAGGTACTTGTGAAGTACTACAAGGATTTGTTCCTTAGTTATGGTATAAGGAAGAGTTGGGTGTAAAGAGTAACACCGATGCAAGCTTCCGGAATGACAAATTTGTGTTTGATCTTAGAAAGGAGATTGTTAGTTGGAAGAGCTACAAAATAAAATAATTTCTTAATTCTACAATAAGAAGTCGAGTACCTTAGGTGTTATGAACACTATAAAGGATATTGTATGGATCTAGAAGTTCATACGGATGAACTTGTTGGGGGTTCTGACCATTGATGACTCAATAGTAAAATACTGTGACAATAATGGATCGAATGGTTAGGCAAAGGAATTCCAGATATCATACTATGGCACTTCCATCTCATACGAGTTGTCATACAATGAGGAGATGTAAAACTTGTAATATACTGACTTGAAGCAAATGTTGCTTCTTACCCGCTATAAAAGTGCTTGAGCAGAAACATGTTGGACATGTTAAGATCACTTGGAATATGATTCATGGGTTATTGGCTCTAAGTGCACGTGGGAGTCTATTCATATTGTATGCCCGTAGATCCAATCATATGATGATTGAGCTGAGGCATTAGATACCTGATTTGATAATAACAAAGGTGATTCCGTTTATTATGTTTGTCTCAGTCAAAGATGATGACACATACATGATAGATGTCTAAAGAATGACAAAATACTCAATGACGTATGTGTTAAATATTTGAATTGAACAAATGAGGTCATATAGATTCTAAGACTATGTACATTCTTAATATGTCCCTAGTCAGATATTGCTGTGGAAGCAAAATCGACACCAGTAATACATAAGACTAGAGTGTGTGTTGACTGATGACGAATCTCATTAGTCATGATATGTGATATCAAGTCAACCACACAAGTATACGTTATAGAATAGTATACCGAACACACCCACCGTGAGAATGATACATGGATACCATGGAATGGTAGTCACAATCATGTCTCATAGTGGTAGTGGTGATAGTGGTTCTTTTGCTTTTTACCTTGTGGAGATCGGGCGTGTTATCTCAATTAGGGATGGGATTGGGCGTGTTTATGGTTACACATGAAATCACTACACTCATCCCACGTCATTGGGTACACTTTGACATCATCAAACGTAGTCCTAAAACATGGGTTGTTATAACGGTGATGATTGGGTGACTTCGACACATGAGGACATGACTGTGAGTGGTAGACATGGGATTTGTCCCTCCTATAAGGAGTATGATTTCCAGTGCCCCTTGATAAGAGAGACTGAGAATTGAATGGCCATTCTCATGTAGTTCAATATATGATATGTGAACTCACATGCATCTCATGACAGGATGCTCTAGTTCAAGGAACACAGATTGAATGTTGAAGAGGATGATCTTCCATCCTTCGAGTTCACATCCGGATATCAGAGACAAAGGTACTATATGATCATTGTAACACTAACCACAAATTGTAGGTTGAAGTTGTTCTCCAACTTTATGAGTTACTTGGGTAGTAATGATGGGGGTACTAGGCTCCACTCATTGCCTGTTATGTCATAAGTTGGTATGCACATTCACTACCAATGTAAATTGGAACATGTAGGGTCACACACATAGGATTTAACCTGGAACAGTAGATTATCCATGAACATTGTTTAGATTGATTATTGAAGTGTCCAGGTATTCAATTTAACTTTCAATCAATTTACTTGACTCAGAATTCCCAAGTTCAAGTGTTGAACTAACTGATTAGAGTGTCAGATTGATTGAGAACTGCATTGGCAACTGCAGGACTGCCAACCGATCAGTTCACCCAGGTGAGACGATCGATTGGGGTGAGCCAACTGACTGATTAAGCCTTGTGAACTGATATGTTAGTGTGAGTCAAACGACCGATTCACTTGATAAACTGGGTAGCTCAAGTCTTGTCAACCGAGAAGTAGAGACTTGTCCGGTTGGAGAAAACTTTCTCGCAAAGTAATGTTCAATTTTGTGGGACAAGGAATTGATATTCACACAAAATAGGAAAGTTAATTGCAAGCATCTCTGGGACACCAACCGATCAGTTGGAGGTCCCAAATCACCAGTTAAAGGCTCCAACCGACTGGTTGGTGAGCCAAATGACCGGTTCAGCTGCCCCAGTATGAACAGTTCATGGATTTTTGGATTCTTCTACTCCTGAACCAACTGACAACCCTGACCCTTCCCTCTACTATAAATAAAGGGGTACAGGGGGCATCCCAAGACACACAACTCAGAACATTAGTTGCTCTGCATGTTGTTGTCTTCTCTGGCTCTGGTAGCCAATAGAGAGCTCGAGCAATGCTACCCGTCCAGGGAGGCACAACAATGGAATATAATCAAGTGCTACCCATCTAGGGAGGCACACAATGAGGGAGTGACAACTACAGATAGTAGTCTGAGTTTGGGAGAGTATGTCGGTGACTAGTACATCGACAGGAGGATTAATCTCCTTCATGCTTGTTCTTCTAGAACGACAGGAGTTCCAGGTGGTCCGTGTGGACTATCTACAGAGGCGGGATATGGCGAGATATGTCTGCCGCTCAGGAGGACACGTCAACCACAGTCTTTGGTGGAGGCTAGTCTGTGGCGAAGACCAGGAGCTTCACAGACAATGTCCAAGACATGGCATTAGAGACCGAACATGGCTGTGAGGTATTATCACTGGGCTTGCCCCAGGACCAGGTGTGTAACGACCCCGTCTTCCGGTGACCCCCAATTAAGGGAGACCAAGAGGTCAGAATCGTTATCCCAATAAACCGAATCAAAGGTTCAACAATTAATCAATAATAATTATGAAATTTTACCAACTAAACTAAAATCTGGTATAAAATAAAACTTTGCATACCTTTTCAAAAAATTTGGATATCTACTTCTATCCACATCTTGGATCTATTCTATCTAATCCTCCTTGCACTTTATTTCTTATTTTCACAATGTGTCACTTTACTGTTTGTTCATTTCAAGGCTGTACCTAAAACACCGACAAACAAAACATCGGTCAGCATATAAGAATATGTCGGTATGTGGGGACAACCAAAATTTCACAAATATGGCTAACGATCTAATTATCACAATCAAGGTAATTAACAAGCCAATTTACATTTTCAATGTGTCATTCTCCACCGCTTTTGCCCTAAACCTGGAATATCCCCTCTAGGGCTTCTCTTTTGCCATTGACTTAAGTCCACCTTCTCAATCCTGAGCTTGGTGCCTAGGGTCACCTCTCATGGTGCCCATTAGTCATGCAACATAGACCACCTTCTCATTCCTGAGCTTGGTGTCTGGGGTCACCTCTCATGGTGCCCATTGGTCTTCCCTCCCGGGCTTGACCTTTTTGCATCATCCATCAGGGTGGCATGTAGGTGCGAGAATACAAACTTATTTTACAATTGTGTTAATCATAGTGACTTTATAATTTGCAAGTATGAACATCCAAACTGATTGGTTGCATTCAATGCGATTAATCATCCAGAAAACCTTCAGAAAAACTAATGTGATTAAACATAATTGACCACATACCTGTCAAGCTGACTTGAGTGCAGAAATAATTCAACCAAGCAAGAAACCAAGCAAGCACACAAGTAGATCCTAAAATATGCACCCAATTTTCCTATCATTAATCATGTCATCATGGTCTATCAATCCTAGTTGTTTCCTAGGGTTACTAGTCCTTTTTAGGATTTTATTACAATTAGGGTTTCACTTCACTTTTATTATTTTAAACCCTAATTTTATAAACTTACTCACAAACCCTAATTATCTCATCTTATCTATCACAAAAGATCCTAAGATCATCTTTTGGCAACATGAAACCCTAATTTCGGATTACAAGCACTTTTGTTTCCTTTTTCTCCTATTTAGGGTTTCGAAGGATATTAACCACCATATTAGGTTTAAACCCCTAAATCTTGCAATTTCATCTTCAAAATAGGTTAAGATTCACCTTTATCATTAAACAAGTTAACCATGCTCGAATTAACTTATTTGCTATCTTAAATCTATCCTTTATCATCAATTAGGGTTTCTAACCACAAATTAATACTTTTTCCATCAAAATTATACACTTTTGCAAAAAGATACTGATTTAGGTTTCAAAACTACTTCTAACTTATTCCTATTATTTTTCTAATCAATTTTCATGTATAATCTTTTCTCATCTGAGTTTTCTAGCAAAAGATATGATTTTTGCAAAGAAAATCCTTTTTACTGATTTATTCAATAACCCTAGAAAATCGATGCCCATTTGATCCATGGTCTGTTGGACCATGCGGCATCCCATAGCTCTGGATTCACACGCCTATCTTGAAGTCTGAGAAATGCAAAAGACGGAAATAGCCTTACCTTGTTAGACGGAGACGGGAGGGCACGTTGGTAAAAGACCATAGGGTCGTCTTCCACCTCGCGCCAAAGCACAGCGAGTCTGTGGTCAACTTGGTCGTTGACTTCTCGATCCCGTCCACTTATGAGCGTGCCAAAGGGTCAGGGAGCTTCACCTTCCTCCTTCAAGCTCGTCTATGGGTTCAATTGTGCACCAAGAACACGTCGTGACCTCTTCCTACTTTCCAGACTCCGGCGAGGCTTGCCGAGAAGATGAGGGTGCAAGTTAGGGTAGAAGGAGCAATTAGAGGCACAAGATCACTCCTTGCAATATGTCGTAGCGTTTAGGGTAGCAAATAGGTGTGCTGGTACCCTCCCTCACCCTCCCCTATATATAGGGTTGAAGGCAGGTTCCTGATAATTGGGAACTTCCCCAAATGACGACCAGACCCCTATAAAGTAGGGATGGTTCTCGTCGGACTCCTCTCCTGAGTCCAAAGGAAACAAATCCTGTCTTGCAAATGCTTAGGATCGCAAGGAAATTGAGAGGGAAAGTCCCTCTATAACTCGGCAGAGTCACAGTCTGTGTTGGACTAGATGATGAGAGACAAGCGTTGGATCATGATCCAACAGCTCTCATTGCACGCAATCAACCAAAAAGGAAAATCTTATTCCTATTTGCAAAATAATTCCATATTTTGGAGATAACTTGAGAAAATCATATCTCCTAATTTGTAACTTCTTTTTATCTCAAATTTTAAGGTAAATTTTGTCTTCGCATTATATAACTATTTATCAAATTTTAGAAACAAATTCCAACGGATGAGAAGGCTTCCTTCCCTCCCAAGGCATCCATTAATAATCCAAAATTAATTAGTATTTCTTTTCCATCTGCCATTATCTTATTATATTGGGTCCCTTGGACCTCAAGAAATCCTAAAGGCATGAATTCCCATATTGGGGAATATATTTTTGCCTTTATCCTCTTATTTATGTCTATTTAACATATTCTCTTTTTATTAATTAAATCCTTTTCCTTTTTATTTCTCTTTTCTTTTCAATTGGGCTCAATTGCCAACAAAGCCCATTATCAATCAATCAAGGCCATTTCACACGAAATACATCACAAATCAAAAATAGATTTCATTTATTCTTTAAATGAGAAATACACCTTTCATTACATACATAGGAATTTGAGGTTATAACATCCTCCCCTCCTTATAGGAATTTTGCCCTCAAAATTCAAGAAATCAAACAAACAAATCAGGGTATGCTTTCTCCATGTCCACCTTCAGCTCCCATGTGGCCTCATCCTCTCCATGGTGCCTCCAAAGAACCTTTACCATCTCTATATTCTTGCATCTGAGTTCTTTCACATTGGTATCTAGAATCCGCAAAGGTGTCTCAGGATAAGTCAGCTTCCCTTGAAGCTCAATTGGTTCAATGCTCAGCACATGGCTCGGATCTTGCACATATCACTTCAAGTTGGACACATGAAACACATCATGCATCATTCTATATTGAGGGGGTAACAACAAATGATATGCAGCTTCACCAATCCATTCTAACACTTCAAACGGACCCACGTATCGGGGACTCAGCTTTCCTCTATTCTTAGCTATAGCTCAGAGCGGTCAGATTTTTAGAAACACATACTCTCCTATAGTGAAATGCACATCAGTCTTCTTTGCATCAGCATACGACTTCTGTCAATCCTGGGCTCTCTTCAGTCTTTGCTTGATCAAAGCAACTTTATCAGCATACACTTGGAGCTCATCTGACCTCAACAGGGTCCTCTCTCTCACATCATCCCAGTGAAGTGGGGACCGACACGGTCTCCCAAACAAAGCTTCATACGGAGGCATCCCGATACTGTCTTGGTAGTTGTTATTGTAGGCAAACTTAGCTAAAGTTAGGTATTGTTCCCATGATCCACCCCAATCGAGCACACAAGCTCTCAACAGATCTTCTAATGTCTAGATTGTTCTTTCTGACTGACCATCCGTTTGGGGGTGATAAGCAGTACTAAACTTCAACATGGTACCAAGTTCTTCCTAAACTTGCTTCTACAACTTGGAAGTAAACTTTGGGTATCTATCAGAGATGATCAATTCTGGTACGCCATACAACCGCACTATCTCGCTGATATACAGCTCAACTAGGTCTGACACCTTAGCAGTGGTCTTTAAGGCAAGGAAGTGTGTTGACTTGGTAAGACGATCTACCACGACCCATATCACATCATGACCTTTCCTGGTCTGGGGTAGACCTACCACAAAATCCATTGTGATCTGCTCCCATTTCCATTCTAGAATCTCTATCGACTATAAAAGCTTGTTGGGTTATTGGTGTTCATCCTTCACCATCTGGTACATAAGACAACTGGCCACGCATGCCGCAATGTCTTTCTTCATTCCTAGCCACCAGAAAAACCACTACAGGTCCTTGAACATCTTAGTAGTTCCAAGTTGCACTGTGTATTTGGATCCATGAGCCTCTTGCAGGATACGTTCCTTTATCGATGAATCTACCGAAACCCATATGTGATTCTCAAACATGATTCCTCCATCTACTCCCACAGATAGATGAGTATGTGGTTTCATCATCAAACCTTTCATCTTGTCTAGCTCTTCACTGGTCAACTGTGCTGCTACGATCTCACTTAACAACTCAGATTGAATCATGACATTAGCCAATAGAACTCGATCTTCTAGCAGTTGTGGAGTCCATTCCACCAACTCCTCCAGGCTCTTCCACTGACTGGACAAAATAGCTGCACACTTAAGCTATTTCTGACTCAAAGCATCGGCCAGGACATTCGCCTTACCAGGATGATAGGCGATGGTGAAGTTGTAATCCTTCATATACTCCATCCATCGTCGTTGTCGTAGGTTCAGGTCTCTTTGTGTCAGCAGGTACTTTAAGCTCTTATGGTCGGTGAAGATCTCAAAGGTAGCACCGTACAGGTAATGACGCCATATCTTCAAGGCATGGATAATAGCAGCTAGCTCTAGGTCATGTGTCGGGTAATTCACCTAATTGGGCTTGAGTTGTCGGGAAGCATATGCAACCACACGCCGATTATGTTCCACCACACAGCCAAGTCCCATCTTGGAAGCATCGGTGAAAATCATGAAACCCTCATTGCCGGAAGGTAGAGTCAACACAGGGGCGGTGGTCAGCTTCTCCTTCAACTCCTAGAAGCGAGCTTCACATATGTCAGACCACACGAACCTCACATCCTTCTGGGTTAATATGGTCAGTGTCAATGCAGTCTTTGAGAAATCCTTGATGAAGCAACGGTAATATCCGGCCAACCCCAAGAAGTTGTGAATCTCTGAGGGGTTCTTTGGTGCCGGCCAATCTCGAACTGCAGATACTTTGGCTGGATCTACAGAGATTGTTCCTCCTGAGATGATGTGTCCTAGAAACATGACTTGCTCCAACCAAAACTCACATTTCGAGAACTTTCCAAAAAAAATATGCTTTCTCAGGATATCAAGGACTCTACCCAGGTGGTCACTATGTTGGGTTAGGTCATCAGAGTACACCAAGGTGTCATCTATGAACACTATCACAAAAGAGTCAAGGAAAGGCTGGAACACACTGTTCATGAGGTTCATAAAGACACTAGGTGCATTGGATAATCCAAACGGCATGACCATAAACTCATAGTGTCCATATCGGGTCCGAAATGCCATTTTAGGTATATCCTCACTCCTTACTCTCACCTGGTGGTATCCTGACCTCAAATCAATCTTGGAAAAGACTCGAGCTGATTTGAGTTGGTCAAACAGGTCATCTATTCTAGGAAAAGGATACTTGTTCTTAACGGTTGCCTGGTTGATTATTCGATAGTCAATACACATCCGAAGTGACCCATCCTTCTTCTTCACAAAGACGACTGGTGCTCCCCAAGGTGATGTATTGGGCCAGATAAAGCCTTTATCCAACAACTCCTGCAACTGGGTTTTCAACTCAAACAACTCTGCAGGGGCCATTCTATAGGGTGCCTTAGATATAGGTTTAGTCCCAGGAGCTAACTCGATGGAGAAATCTACCTCCTTCTCAAGGGGAATCCCTGGTAGATCATCCGAAAACACATCTGCATACTCCCAAACCACCTCTATCTCCTATAAGGATTGCCCCTTAACCTCAAGAATGGTAACTATGGCTAGGTAGGCTCGATAACCCTTGGATAACATCCATTCAGCTTTCATGGCGGACACATAAAGGCTGGTTGTCGCATCTTTCCTCCCTTGAATGGTGAAGTGTGGATGGCCAATTTTCCTAATAAGGATCTTCTTCTCTCTACAGTCAATCTGGGCTCTATAGGTGGAAAGCCAATCCATTCCAATGATTGCATTAAAATCATTCATATCGAAGAGGATGAAGTCAGTGGGAAGCTCATGGTTCAAATACTTAACTGGAAAGATAGGGGTTTTCAAAAGAGATGAATAAATATGACCACTCGTGGTTGTGACATCCAAAACATAACCCAAATCCTTGATATCCAAACAAAGCATAGTTTCCAGATTTCTTGAAATAAAAGTATTAGTAGAACTAAAATCAAAAAGTTCTTTTACATTGTGCCCCATGACTTCCAGCAAGCCTACATAGTTCATACCACATAAGAAAGCTAATACATGATCTAGTGGACTAAAAGGAAAACTCTAGGTGTTATTACCCTCGATCAGCCTATTAGCATTCGCATGAGCTTCTTCATTATCGATGGCAAACACTCTAGCTTGTCTCCTCTCTCCAGATGGGGGTGCTCTGATTGGTGCTCCTATTGGGGGTGTTGCAGCCACTGGTTGTGTTGCCACTGGTTGTGACCCCAAAGATCCTCTTGGTTCGGGCTGAGGGAAATTGGCGATAAAGTGTCCCTCTTGCTGACATCTGAAACACACTTTATTCTCAAAGCGGCACTTCCCAGGATGTGTCCGTCCGCAGGTGAGACACTGTTGGAGGCAACCACGGGGCTTGCCTTTGTATCCATGCTTGCTTTTGTTGTGGTTGCGCCCTTGCCCCTTCTTGTGTTCTGTAACATCCTAGGATTTGAGGCTTGGGATAACATATATCTTAAAAGGAATGATTGGACTACCCATATCACCAAGGTGCACCTCCTTTTCTGGGAGCCCATTACTAAAGAAATCCATAGTTAAGCGTGCTCAACTTGGAGTAGTACTAGGATGGGTGACCATTTGGGAAGTTGATCATGGCTTGCGCGTGAGTGAGAATAAAGCATGCAGTTAAGGCTAGTGGTGGTATGTGGGGCCAGACGTCATTCCTAAAACTCTACTAGAGCCTTGGGCAGTGGGCCCAGTCATTACAAGTGGTATCAAAGCCATAACACCTCCAGTAGGTGGGGCCCGCATGGGCATGTGGCATGCCAGTTTTGAGTCGTGCGATCCATGCATGTAGGAAAGGGCTATCCATGGTTGATGTAGCCACCCTTGCGCTGGTATTCCGTGATCAGGAGTTGGGTGTCCATGGTCCATTGTGGGTCTACACTAAAATGGGGTCAGATTATGAGGCCATATAGTTGAGCCTTGACGAGGACGTCAAGAGTCTAAGTGGGGGAGATTGTAACATCCTAGGATTTGAGGCCTAGGATAACATGATCATAAAAGGAATGATTGGACTACCCATATCACCAAGGTGCACCTCCTTTTCCGGGAGCCCATTACTAAAGAACTCCATAGTTAAGTGTTCTCAACTTGGAGTAGTACTAGGATGGGTGACCATTCGGGAAGTTGATCATGGCTTGTGTGTGAGTGAGAATAAAGCATGTAGTTAAGGCTAGTGGTGGTCTGTTGGGCCAGTATTCATTTCTGAAACTCTACTAGAGCCTTGGGCAGTGGGCCCGGGCATTACATGTTCATTCTTCTGCCCCTGAGCTCCTTCAGTGAAACCCAGGTACCCCTTGGAGGGATTCTGTGCAGGCATTACCATCCTTTCCATGTCCAAGGCGGTGTTGTAGGCTTCCGAGAAGGTCTTAGGCTTACTAGACATCACGTGGGGCTTGATGGCAGGGTGCAGACGCTCTATGAAGTGGTCCACCCTCCTTTCTTCATCCATCATGTGCCTGAAACATTCCAGGATGTGGAACTTGCAACCAAACTCCGCAACTGACGAGCTTCCTTGAGTCATGTTAGTGAACTCTCTCTCCTTCTACTTCTTGGCTGAGATGGGGATGAATCTGGCGGTGAAGATGGTCTTGAAATCGGTCCACGCCATATGTTCTTCGCATAAGTCTCTTCTCTCGATATGGTTCTCCCACCATTTCTTGGCTGCACCTTCCAAGAGGTGAGCAACAAAGAGAACCTTCTTGTTTGGCTGCACCTCGAGCATACGGAATCCATTCTCAAGTGCAAGCAGCCAAGCCTCCGCATTGTCGACCACTTCATACTTATCTTCTCCCCAGAAATTCTTGATGTTTAGCTTGACTAAGTCCATGATGGTGGCTCCCAGTCAAGGATGAACAGGAAGTGGCTCACCATTCTCATCTCTAGCTATGTCCCTAAGGGCCAGGGCATGGATAGCCTCAGTCATCCATTTCTATTTTTCCATCCATACCACATCTGTAGTGTGAACCACCATAGCCAGTTCCGGACCACTCGACTGGTCCTCCTCCATTTGGGCTTCCTCCTCGTACACATGTTGCTTCTCATATCCTTGTCCCTCCCCTTGTTCAAGGTTGCTGAAGGGTATCGGGTCAGGGTTGGGGCCCTCATGAGAGTTTCTTCAGGTCTCTTCCTCTTCTTTGAGGAGTCACCACCATGATTTCGCTTTCTCTTCTTGGAAGACCCCTTGTCCTTGCTGGGAGGCCCAACACTGTTAGCAGCAACTGGAATAGTAACGATTTTTGTACAAGCCATTTGTCAAGAATGCAAACAAACCTTTAGTCTATACTTAACTATTTATATTTATGTCGATGACATCTTATTTACGTATCATTTATTAATTTTCTAGAAGATTCCTTAAACCTTATCAACCTTACCCATACCTCAAGAGGGTGAGGATGAGAGAGAAAACCCTAATCCTTAACAGTATTGGAATCGAGGAGGGATGAACAAGATGAGAGAGTCCTAAAGGTATCTTATTTCGAGTCAAATCCTGAGACATTGGCCAGGAAGTCACACAAATCTGGGAGTCCTCGTATTCCGACTAGTGGTGCAGAGGAAAATATTACCAGCCCCTGGACGTGATCCTTTTCTAGACACCTCTGTCTTTTAGAAAATCCTCTAATAACTCCCTCAGTTCTATTGAATTTGTAAAATTTAATAATTATTAAATATTAAATGAGGAACCTATTCTCTGATACCAAATGTAATGACCCCGCCTCCCGGTAACCCCCAATTAAGGGAGACCAAGAGGTCAGAGCCGTTATCCCAATAAACCGGATCAAAGGTTTGACAATTAATCAATAATAATTATGAAATTTTACCAACTAAACTGAAATCTAGTATAAAATAAAACTTTGCATGCCTTTTCAAAAATTTTGGAAATCTACTTCTATCCACAGCTTGGATCTATTCTATCTAATCCTCCTTGTACTATTTCTTATTTTCATAATGTGTCACTTTACTGTTTGTTCATTTCAAGGTTGTACCTAAAACATTGACAAACAAAACGTCAGGCAGCATATAAGAATATGCTGGTATGTGGGAACAACCAAATTTTCACAAATATGGCTAACGATCTAATTATCACAATCAAGGTAATTAACAAGCCAAATTACGTTTTCAATGTGTCATTCTCTACCGCTTTTGCCCTAACCCTGGAATAGCCCCTGTAGGGTTTCCCTTTTGCCATTGACTTAAGGCCAACTTCTCAATCCCGAGATTGGTACCTAGGGTCACCTCTCATGGTGCCCATTAGTCATGCAACATAGAATACCTTCTCATTCCCGAGCTTGGTGTTTGGGGTCACCTCTCATGGTGCCCATTGGTCTTCCCTCCTGGGCTTGACGTTTTTGCATCATCCATCCAGGTGGTATGTAGGTGTGAGAATACACACTTATTTTACAATTGTGTTAATCATAGTGACTTTATAATTTGCAAGTATGAACATCCAAACTAATAGGTTGCATTCAATGTGATTAATCATCCGAAAAACCTTTGGGAAAACTAATGTGATTAACCATAATTAACCACATACATGTCAAGCTGACCTGAGTGCAGAAATAATTCAACAAAGCAAGAAACCAAGCAAGCACACAAGTTGATCCTGAAATATGCACCCCATTTTCCTATCATTAATCATGTCATCATGGTCTATTAATCCTAGTTGTTTCCTAGGGTTACTAGTCCTTTTTAGGGTTTTTATTATAATTTGGGTTTCACTTCATTTTTATTATTTTAAACCCTAATGTTATAAAATTACTCACAAACCCTAATTATCTCATCTTATCTATCACAAAATATCCTAAGGTCACCTTTTGGGAACATGAAACCCTAATTTCATATTAAAAGCACTTTTCTTTCCTTTTTCTCCTATTTAGGGTTTCTAAGGATATTAACCACCATATTACGTTTAAAACCCTAAATCTTGCAATTTCATCTTCAAAACAGGTTAAGATTCACCTTTATCATTAAACAAGTTAACCATGCTCGAATTAACTTATTTGCTATATGAAATCTATCATTTATCATCAATTAGGGTTTCTAACCACAAATTAATACTTTTTCCATCAAAATTATACACTTTTGCAAAAGATACTGATTTAGGTTTCCAAACAATTTTTAACTTATTCCACGTATTTTTCTAATCAATTTTCATGATAAACTTTTCTCATCCGAGTTTTTTAGCAAAAGATATGATTTTTGCAAAGAAAACCCTTTTTACTGATTTATTCAATCACCCTAAAAAATCGAGGACCGTTTGATCCATGGTCCGTTGGACCACATAGCATCCCACGGCTCAGGATTTGTGCACCTATCTTGTGATCTCAGAAATGCAAAAGACGGAAATAGCCTTACCTTGTTAGATGGAGACGGGAGGGCATATTGGTAAAAGATCACAAGGTCGTCTTCCTCCTCGTGCCAAAGCACAGCGAGACTATGGTCAACATGGTCATTGACTTCTCGATCATGTCCACCTATGAGTGTGCCAAAGGGTCAGGGAGCTCTGCCTTACTCCGTCGAGCTCGTCTTGTTGGTATGTATGCCCTGAGAGCCAATCATGGGATGATTGGTGGGATACATTAAGATTGATTTGATAAACATCAAAGGAAAGCTTCCAATTCTTTCTGGTTCAGTCATATGAGATAGTGATAGAACAGATTGAATGTCTAAAGAATGACAGTACTCAATGACGTATGCTTTCAGGTTGAGGACCTAAACGATGAGATCATACGGATGCTAAGAGTTTGTACATTCTTGTTATGTCCCTAGTCGGATGTCATTGTGGAAGGTAGATAGATAGCAATGACACACAAGACTAGATTGTGGTGTTGGTTGATGACAGAATCTCATTAGTCATGATATAGAGATATCAAACCAAACACATAGGTACTTGTTAGAGAACAAGTGTACCTGACAAACCCACCGTGAGTTTGACACATGGAACCATGACATGGTAGTCACAGTCAGTACTCACAGTGATAGGTGGTGAGTGTGATTCTTAGACCTGAAATCACTACACTCAACACATGTCGTTGGGCACACTTTGACATCATCAAACACAGTCCTGAAACATGGGTTGTTATAAAGGTGATGATTGGGTGGCTTTGACACATGGGGCTTTTTAGGGGTGAGTGATAGATATGGGATTTGTCCCTCCTGAGGGAGTTTGATATCCAAGGCCACTTGATGAGTAGGATTGAGATAGGCGTGTGCACGCATGTGTGAATCAGTATGTGATATTGATGTCATACATATCTCGTTCAATCTACTCTGAGATCACGAAAGTGAACGAACATTGACAGGATGACTGTTCCATGCCTCGAGTTCATTCGGGATATCAGTGACAAAGGAATTATACATTCACTATAACACCATTCACAGATTGTAGGATTGAGAGTTGTTCTCCAACTTTCTACTTTCACTTGGGTAGCACTGATGTGTGACTAGGCACTGCTCTTTGCTTGTGAATTCATAAGTGTTATGGACTTTCACTGCCAACGTGAAATGTACCTGCAGGGTCACACACATAGGATTTAAACTGGAAGAGGAGTTTTGTCCACAAACAATGGTTAGATTGATTACTAAAGGAGTTTAGTAGTTCAATTAAACACTCAATCAATTGATAGCTCAATATCATATTGTTCAAGGTGTTGGACATATTGATTGGAGTATCGGATTGATTGAAATCGCAATTGACTGATTCTGCACAACCTATACTCCCAACCGATCGTCTCATGTGATGAACCGGTCGGCTGAGGTTGCTGAACCATTCGGCTCAAGTGTTGAGTCGATCGGCTCATGGTCAGAGTGAAACGATCGGTTCAAGTGTTGAAACGATCAGTTCAACTGGTGCAACCGAGCAAGTTGGGAAAGTCAGGTCGGTGACAATTTTCCTTGCGTTTCACTTGCCCAATTTGATTGGAACAAGGATTGGTATTCGATACCAATTAGAAACAAAAGAAGGAAAGTCAATCGGGAACTGATCAGGACCATGAACCGACCGGTTCAGAAGTGAACCGATCGGCTCATGGGTCCCAACCGATCAGTTGGTGTTCCAACCGACCGGTTCAGGACCCCAACCGATCGGTTCACTTGTGAACCGATCAGTTCAGGTTGTGAGTTGGTTGTTTTGTGGAAAATCTCGAACCCTTCTACTCCTACTTTAGTCCCATATTGTCGGGGACAGAGAACCCTATCCCATGACCTGCCTATATATATAGGGGTATTGGGGGCTTCTCAAAGTACAACTCAGTGCAACCAGTTGCTCTACAAAGTTGTCGTTCTCTCTTGTTTTGGTAACCGAGAGAGAACCCGAGCAAGTGCTTCCCGCAAAGGGAGGTGCAGCAAGGGAAGGACAACTGCAGTTGCAACTGGAGACAGGAGAGTGTGTTGGCGACTAGTACGTCAATAGGAGGGTTTGACTCCTTCCACTTCCTTGTAGGACAAGGAGTTTGGAGTTCCAGGTGGTCCGTGTGGACTACTTCAGAGGCGGGAGGTTTCTGCCGCTTAGGAGGACAACTGTCAATCCCGACAGTCCTGGTGAGAGGAGGAGTCATCAGTCCCGGTGCGACCAGGAGCTGCACAGACACCGTCCAAGACCGGAGTTGAAGACCGCGCAAGGCGCGAGGTATTGTCGCCGAGCAAGCCTCGGGACAAGGTATGATTCCACAAACCATCCTTTCCTATTATATAGACGTTGACGCGTTTCCTCGTCCTGGGTTTGGGGGAGAAATTTTTGTTTCTGCTGCCTTCTCTGCCTCCCCTAAAACCCAACAGTGGTATCAAAGCCACGTCAACTGTTCTATATTTTAGGAATATCGATATGATCGATTTTTGGTTTGTCGCCTTTATTTATTGCATACAATGCGAATAATATTGGCTTTATGCATGTCCAATCCTAAATCCACAAATCCCAATTTACATATATGATATGTATTATTAATGCACTCGATACGTGTTGCCCTTAAATGATTTTTGTAGTGAATGTATAGCGTGGTTATGGCCAATAAACCCTATTTGTGATTGGTTGTGTGTGGTTGCTTGCATCTCGGTCTGCGCACCGATCTTCCCTCTCTTATTCCTAATGTAACTCGAAATAATTCGAGATTCTTTCCTACCTTTGCTCCCTCCGAATGTAACTCGGGGTTTCTTCTTTTAAGTAATGTAATAATAGGATAGATTTTATTTCCTGTTATGTCGAAGACCGGCAGACATCAAGACAACAGTTGAAACGATCGGTTCAAGGCGTGAACCGATCGGTTGACGTTCTAGACAGTCGGTTCAAGGAGTGAACTGATCGGTTGATGGCCGGTTCGAGGAGCGAGATGAGCGGGTGGCGGCGAGAAGGAGATGCACGACGACCAGGCGAACTGATCGGTTGGAGGAGCCAACCGATCGGCTGGTGGCACCCAGACAACCGGGCCAGAACGAGCAAGTCAATCATGTGATGAGTTGATCAACTCGGATGGCAAGGCACATAGTTCATCTTGTACAGGTTGCATGTGATGTAGACCTAGATGACTGTGATTCCTCTTGGCTCGAGGAATCACATTAGGATGGCCATAATCATCACTTTTTATCGTTTGTGCATGTTTTGTGGGTTATAGCATGTATATGATACGTACTATGTATTGTGGTGATTGGATATGTATATGTATATAAAAAACCAAATCCCTCATTAAAATATTAAGTCTTATATGCCTTCCATTAGTGGCACACATGAAAAACTCAATCGACCAAGCGTAGGTTACGCCAAAGTGTGGTGCGTCGTCTATCTTGTGGAAGTGTGAAGGGTAGACATGTAGGTTCTGCCAAAGCAGGGTGCATGTTTACCGTGTCATCTTTTGGGTTAGACTTAACTGGTGATTCTTAGAGCGTCTAAGCCCAGAGGCAAGTAATGTTCATGGCAAGGTATTGTGCATGTTCATTCAACAAGAGTTGCATATGATGCAATTGGCAAGAGTTGCCTACCTGAGAGATCTAAGTTGTGGGTGATCAGCCAAAGCTGACTCATGACTTAGAGGATTTCTGGATCTTGCCCACTAGAAGGTTGTATGCTGCAATCTTCTGAATTGATGGTGAGGGCTATCAATTTGAAGTAAAATAGTGGGAGCGATAATTAATTAAAGGCCTAATTTTATCGTCACCTTTCAAATCAATCAAACAAGTCAAAAGAGTTTTGGACTAAAATTGCATATATTTCCTTTTGTTAAAATAAATGGTTAATCAACAAATCACTTTATTTGCGATCAGTCTTTGAGACCAACAAATTAAATGGGAATTTTTCCACAACTGGTTAGGACATTGAGAAGTGTTCTCAATCTTAGAGTAAAAGCTCTAAGTCCTAGTTATACCAGAACTAGATGAACTCGATCCCACCACATCAATGGCTGAAAGTATGCTTATGGAAGCATACCGAGGATGACATTGATGAGGAGTGCTTGATGATGTTGCAGAGACAACATGAGACATATGATGTCTCAAGGACACTGTCCTAGTATGTCATGACAGAAGGAGATCCAGTAAGGTATTCACACACTCAATGTGATTGGGTATGTGGAAAACCTGACTAAGAAGGATTCCCTCTAAGCCAAGAGTTGGTTATTGGTATGATACTACAAATGTTGTGAGGATCATACAATTCATGATAAGCTACAACATGAACAACTTTGACAAGCGTTGACAGAGTTGTTGGACATGTTGAGGATAGTAAAGGCAAAGATGAAGAAAGACAAACCATAATCTTTGATGTGATCAAAGAGAAAGGTAATTCTTAAGGGCAAGGATAAGGTCTAAGCAAAGAAGTGTTCTGATGCTAGCCAGCAATCCAAGCCGTCTTCAACCTCAAGGCACATGGGGAAAGGGTGTATGAGGGATTGCCCTCTATATCTGGAAGAACAAAAGAAGATGAAGGAGGGGATGGAGATCTCCACCTAAGGTATCATGAAATGAATCGCTTCTTTATCCGAGGTATATGATACCAAGATATGGATATGTCATATATGATATGCAATATCTGCAAAGAAGTGATGGCCTTTGTGAAAGGACCAAGAAAGAAGTACCCATCATTGGAGCAAGTGTTGCTGCCATAGATAGGAGTATCTTTCAGTTTATTTCAGCCTAAAGGGCACGAAATAGAGTTGAGAACTGCTATTTCATATATTTCCAATAGATAGAAACACTTTATTTTGCATATTGTATGACAATGATGGCAATTAATAAATTTGATGTTTCAATCTTAAAGATATGATCTTTGTGGAAATGCCTTGTTTATCTTGTGATACATGGTATGCATAAGATAAAATGATACCTAAAGTTATTGATAACTCAAACAATCTAATTAGCATCAATCATGAGGGATTCATTTCTAGTTTCCATATGATGGATAAATCTAGACTCTTTTGGTTAGAGAACTAGTAAGAGACATGAATATCTTGGACATGATTAATCAATCTTCACTAAAGGTAGTGGGAGAATGATTATACTATTAGGTATAATACATGTGATGTATTTACATACCTATTGGGACAAATGCTAATACTTTAAATGGTGTTTAGAGAAATACCAATATGAATATCTTGAAGTGTTCAAGATTATCATAGATCAAGTGCAAATTTGGTAAAGTGTTAATTCTTGATGAGATCAATGAATGAAACACTTGAACCAAATGTTTGAGATCCTTACGAGTGATTATGATAATGTATCATAGTGAACTCATGATTAAGGCATGGTGATGTCTAAATCAAGAAGGAATCATACTCTAAGGAGTTAGAGAATGATTATCAAATAACTGAATTCTTCTTAATAAAAGAATACCCCACACTAATAAAGGAAATTAAGAATCACAAGGGTTGTGAGTTCTTATATCCTTAACAGATACACCTCAATTATCTATGTGATGAGTTGTTCATATGATGAGTCAACTATCTAGATAAATATGAGGAACCAAATTTTGAGTTATGACCATTACATCTTAAATGACATCCATGTGAACCATAAGGTATGACCTTGATGGTAGCACCCATTGGATGAAATCCATAAGTGCAAATAAGTCTTAAATGTTAAGACACATGGATAACATTTTGAGAAGGATGATGCTTGTTGATTGCAACTTGATGACTGAGACATTTGGCATATGGATACTAAAACTGCATTCCTATGAGGAATAAAACAAGGATGTGTACGTGACACAACCTATAAGGTTTATGAATCCACTAATGCAAAATGAAGTCTATAAGTTACAATGGACCAATAAATGTGATTGATTGAGTACAAGCAACTCAGAATTGGATCTTTACTTTGATGATATAGTCAAAGGGTTTGACTGATATGTCAAAGATAAAGAAGGGATCTGTGATTTAGTGGGAGCGTGTTCACATTCCACATGTTGATGTGAAATGGAAATGTTCTAGAATGGAAATCCAAAAGTGGAAATTATCTTTAAGGAAGATAGAGATGTTTCCTATGTGATAGGAATAGAGATCTATAGAGATAGTTCTCGAAAAACCTCTTGACCTGAAAAGAGAGAGCATACATTGGCAATCTGTACTGAAGTGTTCAGTATGCACAGATTCAGTGGGAGAAAACTTGTCCATGCTACATGGAGTTAGTATCCCAAGGCCAAGTGTCCAATTCTTATGAAGAATGGGAACACTAAGAATAGATATGGATCTATCATGTATGTAATCATCCCATTGTCTTGCATGTATGGACATGGCAAGAACAAAATGCATTCATCATCTTGTATATATGACATGACAATTTGATGTGATCATCCTATTAACTCGTATGTGGGACATGACGAGTGGATGTCTGTCTACTTCCAGTAAGGGTTACTGGAATACCATGAGAACTTGATAAGTACTTGTGAATTACTAGTTCTATGGAGATAAGGAAGAGTTCGATGTAAAGAGTTACATTGATGCGAACTTCTGAAAGGACAGAAAATTAATCACAAAATATACATATGATGTATAAAAGTGAAAGATTGTTGATAATTGGAAGTGTTCCAATAAAACCATTTAAAAGGAAATGTCGAGTATCTATGTGTTAGAGAACAGCAGTAGATACTATATGGATCTGGAAGTTCATGAGATGAACTTATAGATATTCCACTCATTGATGACAAGTCTGAAATCCTTGATCATGCAATGTGGCTAAAAGTTAGCATAGGAATATAAGATCGCATATTACGGAAACTCCATCTCATACGTGTGACATACAGCAAAGAGATGTGAGACATGTAATATTATACTGACTTTGGCAAGGTGTTGACATTACTCACTATGTTTTCACTAAGAGCACAGTAACATGTGGGACATGTTTGAGGATCACTATGAATATGATTCAAGGGTGATTGGCTCGCAGTGCAGGTGGGAGTCTATTGGTATGTATGCCCTGAGAGCCAATCATGGGATGATTGGTGGGATACATTAAGATTGATTTGATAAACATCAAAGGCAAGCTTCCAATTCTTTCTGGTTCAGTCATATGAGATAGTGATAGAACATATTGAATGTCTAGAGAATGACAGTACTCAATGACGTATGCTTTCAGGTTGAGGACCTGAACGATGAGATCATATGAATGCTAAGAGTTTGTACATTCTTATTATGTCCCTAGTCGGATGTCATTGTGGAAGGTAGATAGACAGCAATGACACACAAGACTAGATTGTGGTGTTGGTTGATGACAGAATCTCATTAGTCATGATATAGAGATATCAAACCAAACACATAGGTACTTGTTAGAGAACAAGTGTACCTGACAGACCCACCATGAGTTTGACACATGGAACCATGACATGGTAGTCACAGTCAGTACTCACAGTGATAGGTGGTGAGTGTGATTCTTAGACCTGAACTCACTACACTCAACACATGTCGTTGGGCACACTTTGACATCATCAAACGCAGTCCTGAAACATGGGTTGTTATAAAGGTGATGATTGGGTGGCTTTGACACATGGGGCTTTTGAGGGGTGAGTGATAGATATGGGATTTGTCCCTCCTGAGGGAGTTTGATATCCAAGACCACTTGATGAGTAGGATTGAGATAGGCGTGCGCACGCATGTGTGAATCAGTATGTGATATTGATGTCATACATATCTCGTTCAATCTACTCTGAGATCAAGAAAGTGAATGAACGTTGACAGGATGACTGTTCCATGCCTCGAGTTCATTCGGGATATTAGTGACAAAGGAATTATACATTCACTGTAACACCATTCACTGATTGTAGGATTGAGAGTTGTTCTCCAACTTTCTACTTTCACTTGGGTAGCACTGATGTGTGACTAGGCATCGCTCTTTGCTTGTGAAGTCATAAGTGTTATGGACTTTCACTGCCAACGTGAAATGGACCTGTAGGGTCACACACATAGGATTTAACCTGGAAGAGGATTTTTGTCCACAAACAATGTTTAGATTGATTACTAAAGGAGTTTAGTAGTTCAATTAAACACTGAATCAATTGATAGCTCAATATCATATTGTTCAAGGTGTTGGACATATTGATTGGAGTATCGGATTGATTGAAATCACAATTGACTGATTCTGCACAACCTGTACTCCCAACCGATCGGCTCATGTGATGAACCGGTCGGCTGAGGTTGCTGAACCGGTCGGCTCAAGTGTTGAGTCAATCGGCTCATGGTCAGAGTGAAACGATCGGTTCAAGTTTTGAAACGATCGGTTCAACTGGTGCAACCGAGCAAGTTGGGAAAGTCAGGTCGGTGAGAATTTTCCTTGCATTTCACTTGCCCAATTTGATTGAACAAGGATTGGTATTCGATACCAATTAGAAACAAAAGAAGGAAAGTCAATCGGGAACTGATCAGGACCACGAACCGACCGATTCAGAAGTGAACCGATCGGCTCATGGGTCCCAACCGATCGGTTGGTGTTCCAACCGACCGGTTCAGGTTGCGAGTTGGTTGTTTTGTGGAAAATCTCGAACCCTTCTACTCCTGCTTTAGTCCCATATTGTCGGGGATAGAGAACCCTGTCCCACGACCTGCCTATATATATAGGGGTATTGGGGGCTTCTCAAAGTACAACTCAGTGCAACCAGTTGCTCTGCAAAGTTGTCGTTCTCTCTGGTTTTGGTAACCGAGAGAGAGCCTGAGAAAGTGCTTCCCGCAAAGGGAGGTGCAGCAAGGGAAGGACAACTGCAGTTGCAACTGGAGGCAGGAGAGTGTGTTGGTGACTAGTACGTCAACAGGAGGGTGTGACTCCTTCCACTTCCTTGTAGGATAAGGAGTGTGGAGTTCCAGGTGGTCCGTGTGGACTACTTCAGAGGCGGGAGGTTTCTGTCGCTCAGGAGGACAACTGTCAATCCCGACAGTCCCGGTGAGAGGAGGAGTCGTCAGTCCCGGTGTGACCAGGAGCTGCACAGACACCGTCCAAGACCGGAGTTGAAGACCGTGCAAGGCACGAGGTATTGTCGCCGAGCAAGCCTCAGGACAAGGTATGATTCCACAAACCATCCTTTCCTATTATATAGACGTTGACGCGTTTCCTCGTGCTGGGTTTGGGGGAGAAATTTTTGTTTCTGATGCCTTCTCTGCCTCCCCTAAAACCCAACACGTCTATGGGTGCAATTGTGCACCAAGAAAATGTCGCGACCTCTTCCTACTCACCGGACTCTGGCAAGGCTTGCCGAGAAGATGAAGGTGCAGGTCAGGGTACAAGGAGCAATTAGAGGCACGAGAGCACTCCTTACAATCTGCCACAGCATTTAGGGTAGCAAATAGGCATGCTGGTACCCTCCCTCACCCTCCCCTATATATAGGGTTGAAGGCAGGTTTGTGAGAATTAGGAACTTCCCCAAACGACAACCAAACCCCTACAAAGTAGGGATCTTTCTTATCGGACTCCTCTCTTGAGTCCAATGGAAACAAATCCTGGCTTGCAAACACTTAGGATCGTGAGGAAATTGAGAGGGAAACTCCCTTTGTAACTCGACAGAGTCCCAGACCGTGTGGGACTAGACGATGATCGACAAGCGTTGGATCAAGATCCAACAGCTCTCATTGCACGCGATCAACCAAAAAGGAAAATCTTATTCCTATTTGCAAAATAATTCCATATTTTAGAGATAACTAAGAAAATCATATCTCCTAATCTATAACTCCTTTTATCTCAAATTTTAAGGGAAATTTTGTCTTGGCATTATCTAACTATTTATCAAATTTGGGAAACAAATTCCAACGGATGAGAAGGCTTCCTTCCCTCCCAAGTTATCCATTAATTAATGCAAAATTAATTAGTATTTCTTTTCCCTTTTCCATTATCTTGTTATCTTGGGTCCCTTGGATCTCATGAAATCCTAAAGGCATGAATTCCCATATTAAGGAATATCTATTTGCCTTTATCCTCTTATTTATGTCTATTTCACATATTTTCCTTTGATTAATTAAATCCTTTTCCTTTTTATTTCTCTTTTCTTTTCAATTGGGCTCAATGGCCAACAAAGCCCATTATCAATCAATCAAGGCCATTTCACATGAAATCCATCACAAATCAAAAATAGATTTCATTTATTCTTTAAATGAGAAATACACCTTTCATTACATGCTTAGGAATTTAAGGTTATAACAAGGTATATCTCGCTAAAACCATCCTTCCCATTACTTAGTCGTTGATGTGATCTCCTATTATGGGTACATGGCTCATTAAATTTTTGTTTCCTCTGCCTGGTTTGAGGCCGTTAAAACCCAACAGAGAGAAGGCAAGACACCACAAGATCGACCAACACTCTATTTCCTTATTCTTCTACTCGGCCACCATGGAAGAGAGGAAGCAACTAGAGAAACCAAAGAGCTTCCTAGAAAGAGAGGAGGGACAAATATATACTAGAGGGAAAGGGAAGGAGAAAATCAAGGTGGCGTCCACCAAGGAGCACTTGTTCAAGAGCCAAGCCACATGCCAACACCTCCAACTCCTCTTGTCAAGGTCATACCACTTGCTAGAATCAAGCACCATGTGTCCTAGGGAAGGGGACACAAACGAGGCTAGGGTGTGTCGCCCAACAAGCTCCTGAACAACCCGATACAACCACCAAGAGGCCTATGCCCGATACACCTCCTTAAAGAGCCATTGCCCTATACACTTACCCTAAGGGCCACAACCCGATACAAGGTACAAGGGAAAACACTCCCATGCTCGAAAGAACACAAGGCCCAACCAACTGGTCGATAAGGCCCAAGCAAAGCCCAAAACGGCTCAAACTAGGCATTCAACCCATCCTCTCTCCTCTAGACGATGCCAAGAGAGAGAAATAGTTCTCTTAAGGTGACAAAATTGCACACAAACTCTAGAAAAGGATAAATTATAGTTTGTACCAAAAAGCCTCACATCAAAGCACAACAAACCTTAATCACACCTCAGGTGATTAAGTAAACTCCTAAACATCATGTTTAGATAAAACAACAGGGTAAGCCCAAAACGGAGGTCATGGTCCTTACAACCCAGGTGCTATGCACTCTTTTATCATATGTAGTCTGCTTGATAGATGTCTTTTGCCTATTAGTCAAAAGAAGGATAGTATATTGTTAGAAACCCCTTTAGTTGGTCCTATAGTGTTGCGGGAGGTGTGTCCATCATGCCTTCTTTCTTTCTTAGGACAAGACATATAAGTGGATCTCATGCCACTTGATATGCATGAACTCGATGTGATCCTTGGGATGGATACCATGGAGAAATATAGGGTTGTCTTGGATTGTGGTTCTAAGCAGGAAACATTTGTAGAAGGTGATGAGAGGTGGATTTTCCAAGGAGATAGGAAGATTCTTCCGATGTGTTTAGTGTCAGCGATGGTGGCGGAGAAGTTGCTACAACAAGGTTGTAGAGCGTTCTTGGTGCAAGTGGTGGATACTAAGGTGAGAGGTCCTAGCATCCAGGAAGTGCCAGTCATCTCAGAGTTTGAGGACGTGTTTCCTGATGAGTTCCCAGGTGTTCCCCCACCTAGAGAGATTGACATAGAGATCACTCTAGTTACAGGTAGGCAACCAGTAGAACATACGCCATACAAGATGGCTCTAGTAGAGATGGGAGAGTTGAAAAGGCAGTTGCAAGAACTACTTGACACATGCTTCATCAAACCAAGTACGTCGCCATGGATCTCTCTAGTTTTATTCGTGAAAAAGAAGGATGGTTCCATGCGGTTGTGCATAGATTACATGCAGTTGAACAAGGTCACGATAAAGAACAAGTATCCTTTACCGAGGATAGATGGTATGTTTGATCAATTGCATAGTGCGATAGTGTTTTCAAAGATTGGCCTACAATCAAGATATCACTAGCTCAGGATCAAGGGAGATGATATACCAAAGTCAGCTTTTAGGACAAGGTATGTGCACTACGAGTTCATGGTTATACTGTTTGGGCTAACCAATGCACCAATGGCATTCATGGACTTGATGAACATGGTGTTCTATCCGTTTCTAGATCAGTTCATGGTGGTCTTCATAGATGACATCTTGATCTATAGTCATGACAACCAACAACACGAACAACATATTTTTCAGGAATTGACTCTCCTAAGGCAACATCATCTATACGCTAAGTTCAGCAAGTAAGAGTTTTGGATGAAGGAGGTAACCTTTTAGAGTCATGTTATCTTTGTAGGAGGAATACACATAGATCCCAAGAAGGTTGAGCCAGTGTCAGAGTGGAAACTCCCAAAGACGCCAACAGAAGTTTATAGTTTTCTGGGTTTGGCAAGATACTACCGACGATTCATCAAATGCTTCAATATGGTGGATTTACCTTTGGCAAGGTTGGAAAGGAAAGATGTACCTTTTGTTTGGGATGGTTGTTGTCAACGCACTTTCTAGACTTTGAAAGAAAGGTTGACCAGTGCTCCAGTGTTAGTGCTTCCAGAGCAAGGGAAAGGTTACATAGTTTTCTGTAATGCATCTAAGAATGGTCTAGGTTGTGTGTTGATGCAGGATGATCATGTAGTTTCTTTTTCTTCCTGACAAATTAAGAAACATGAGGAGAATTATCCGACACATGATCTGGAGTTGGTTGTAGTGGTCTACACATTGAAGATTTGGAGACACCATATCTATGGGGAAATGTGTCAGATCTTCATGGATCACAAGAACATGACGTACATCTTCTCGCAGTATGAGTTGAACATGAGACGGTAATGTTGGGATGGAGTTAATCAAGGATTATGATTGAACCATTGATTATCATCCAACGAAAGACAATGTAGTGGTAGATCCGCCTAGAAAGAAGTCTTCATCTCCTTCCATGGAGAAAGCTCAGTTGAGTTCCTTGGTGTGCTATAAGCGAGATTTGTTTGTGTCCTTACGCCAGATGAATGTACAGTTGGGAATATCTATGTTAGCAGGTTTGATGGCACAACTAAAAGTGAAGCCTACTCTAAGACAACAGATCAAAGAAGCAAAGCATACACAATACAGTTGATCAGATCAGAGTTTGGCAGAGAGAAGTGAGATGGCTTCCATGAGTCCGAGGATGGACTAGATTGTTATAATAATAGGATTGTGGTCCCTGATGCAGACAACCTCAGGAAGATGGTTCTGGAAGAGGCACACACGCCAATGTATGATATGCATCTAGGTGTCACCAAAAGGTATCACAACTTAAAAGATATGTATTGGTGGCCCGGTTTGAAGAAAGATGTAGCTAAGTTCGTGGCAAAGTGTGTTGTGTGTCACTAGGTCAAGGCTGAGCATCAGAAGCCTACGAGAATGTTACAACCAATGTTGATACCGCAATGGAAATGGTATTACGCGACTATGGACTTTGTAGTTGGTCTACCTAGAATAGCTAGGAATCATGATTCCATCTGGGTGATTGTTGACAGATTGACAAAGTCTGCACACTTCCTTTCGGTGAAGACAACATATACAGTGAAGAAGCTTGCACATGTTTATGTTGACGAGATAGTGTGTATGGATGGTGTTCTAGAAACGGTAGTGTCTGATAGAGGTCCGTAGTTCACAAGTCATTTTTGGGAACGGTTACATGCAACTTTGTGAACACATTTGAAGTTCAATACCACTTTCCACCCCTAGACAGATGGTCAGTCTGACAGGACCATTCAGACTCTGGAGGATCTGTTGAGAGCATGTGCTCTTCAATTCTTAAGGAGTTGGAACATACATCTCTATTTGATAGAGTTTTCCTACAAGATCAGTTACCAGCGAAGCATCAACATGGCATCGTATGAAGCATTGTATAGTAGACGTTGTAGATCTCCTTTGTGATGGTATGAGTCTGGTGAGTATCAGCTTTTGGGTCCTGAGTTAGTGCAGCAGACAACAGAAATGATTAAATTGATATAACAACAGTTGAAAGAGGCACAGGACAGACAAAAGTCGTAGGCATGCAATCATCGCAAACCTTTGGAATTCCAAGTGGGAGACAAGGTGTATCTCAAGGTCTCTCCTTGAAAAGGTGTGCTAAGGCTTGGAAAGAAAGGCAAGTTGGCTCCCAGGTATATGGGACCATACTCTGTGATAACATGTATTGGAAAGGTGGCTTACAAGTTAGAGTTACCACTAGAGTTGCACAGGTTGCACCCAATGTTCCATGCCATTTTGCTGAAGAAAAGTCACCCAAAAATAGAGAAAGTGTTTCATCCAGTGGAGGTAGAGTTGGATGAAGATGTGACCTATGAGGAAGGTCAAATGTTGATCCATGATAGACGAGTGAAGAAGTTGAAGAAGAAGGACCTGGTGCTTGTGAAGGTTCTTTGGCATCACTGTGGTGTTGAGGAAATCACGTGGGAGCTTGAGGAAGAGATGAGGAGGAAGTATCCCACACTTTTCTCATAGGATTTTGCGGGTGAAATCCTTTTATAAGATTTTATGTCTTATAAGGACCCTGACCTCCATTTTGAGTTTACTCTATTTGTTTTGCCTAAGCATGTTGATTAGGATCTTCTCTAATCACCTAAGGTGTGATTAGAGTTTGTGGTAATCTTGAGTGTCTGGTTTGAGCTTTTTTGGTTGATGTTTGTGCTTTGTGTTGGGGTTTTGGTGCAAACTACAATTTACCCAGTTAAGGGGTTAATGTGCAATTTTTTCACCTTGAGAGAGTTCCTTCTCTCTCTTGGCATCCTCTAGAGGAGAGAGGATGCATTGGGTGCCTTTTTTGGGCTTTGGCCAAGTGGTGATACCATGGGTATCATTTTGAGCTCTTAGGAGTATTGTCTCTTGTACCTAGTTGAGTGTATTAGATTGTTGCATTGTGGAGGTGTGTGTGTATTGGCCAAGAGTGTCTTGGGTTTTGGCCTATCAGTTTTTGAGGCTTGACCTTGGTGGCTGATACACCCTTGCCTTGTTTGTATCACCCCCCTTGTTGACAAGTGGAGGAGGTGGTGGCATGTGTCCTACTTGTGGACAAGTGTTCCTTGGGTAGATGACACCTGGCTTTGTTTTCTCTCTCATGTTCTAGTATATATCCCTTTCCTCCTCCATGCAAGTGAGCTCTTTGATCTCTCCTAGATTTTGTCTCCCTTGTTGGCCGAAGTAAAGAAGTGGTGGAGCTTGGTGGCTGAACTCTTGTTGTGGAGTTCCTTGCTCTCCTTCATCTTCTACCTTGGTAAGCTATGCTTTGTTGCTTTATTCTCTACCCCTTCTTCTTCTTCTCGGCCATGGAAGTGTGATGTACTCCACTCCATTTTCAATCTCTCTTGACCTTGGATCTTCTTTTCTCTTTTGGAGGTGTGTTGGTGGTGGCCGAGCTTGAGGAGTTTCTTTTTCAACCTTGAGCTTGCTTTTGGAGCTTAGAGCTTGTGTGATCTTGAGGCGGGTTACATAACTTCTAACCTTCCTATTATATCAACTTGCATGTCTAGATCTTTTTAGATATATCTTGTTTTAGTTTTCCTTATCATGCTAGTTGAAATCATGTTCCAGATCTTGCTCTAGATGATGCTCTTGATGTTTGTATCTTGTTAGTTTATAGTGCTCTTGATGATCTTTGTTGTGTGAGTCGATCTAGTTCGTCCTTTTGGGTTCTAGAGAGTGGTGATGTTTCCTATGTGATGAGGGTTTTGAGGTTGAAGATGCTCATCTCGATAACCCCTTGGGCCTTGGTGGTGTTTGGGCGATATGGGTTTTTGGGGGTGATGAAACCGACATGGGTGCCCCCAAATCCAATATCCCTTTGTAGTAGGGTTTTGGGTGATATCTCTTTTGAGGGTAGGTTTCTATCATTATCCTAGATGTGTTGGGTGGCACCTTGGTGGGTTTGCACGAGATGGTTTGAGTGGGGTTTGGCTGAGAGGGAGGTTTGGGTTGAGAACCCGACACACCTACCTAACCCTAACCCTAGTTACCCGACACACCTAACCTAGCCCATGTACGGCATGAGTTGCACTCTAGTTCCTCTGCCTGGGATGCGCTACTGATGCATGCCATTTTGGCACTAATTGTGGACAATAATTCAGTCTTAATATCATAGAATTTTCTTATTATTGACTGATATGCGATAAATTAACTTATGCCTACTTCATCACAAATAAACGACACATTTTCATCTATTTTACTTGATTTCGTAGGTTCAGACACCCAACTGATCGGTTGGACAATCCAAACGGGCATCTATAGCCCCCAAATGACCATCTCAGGTGTCCATATGATCAGTTGACGCGCATCTCAAACCGCACAGCCAAAGCCTTCAGTCGCGCATCTAACAAAAATAATTGCTCGGTTGGTAGTGTACAGGCGCTTGGCTCACAACAACTAGATAGTCGGCTCAAGACAACAGACGCAAAGATTTCAACCTCCAATCGGTCGGCTGGTACTGCCAACTGGTCGGTTGGTGGAGCACAGATATCTTGAAGGGCGCCGCTACCCATTACTCAAAACACCAATCGCAACCATTCTTCAAGTGTCGGCCGCGCTGACAGCCCTAGGGGCGACCCTTAGATATCAGTCGCTACCCTTAGCTCGCGTCCCTTCAACTGCCAACCGGTCGGCTGGTGTTGCCAACTGGTCGGTTGGTGTCATGTAGATAGCCCAAAAAGAGAAGTTGCCAACCATTCTTCCCTACCCTCAAAACCTAATGTACCCCCTTCTTTCTCCTATAAAAGGAGGGGTAATCCCCCTTGTTAGGGGCATCATTTTTTATACGAGAAATTGCTAGCATTTCTTGTACTCTTGTATTTGCTTCTGATTCAATAAGAAGGATTTTTAGTTGCTTACTCCTGTGTTCAAGTTCTCTTTTGGCGTTCAAGTTCTCCGCTCGAGTTCTTCTTTTTCTTCTTCTTCTTCTTTTTCTTCTTCCATTCAAATTTTTCTTAGATTGTTCTTCATTTTGTACCTCGACTTTCTTAATTGTTATAGTTTAGTTCTTCTTCTCTTCCCCTTCTGTAGTCTGGAGCAAGGAATTAAGTGCCTAGCCATTTCATTGACTCTAGCATAATGATTGAATTCCTTTCTAAGCCTAGACTATGGCTCAGATGCTTTCTTCCTCCGTATCCCTTTTCTCCTCAAACATGAGTGAGTAGTTCCATATCGAGGCAAGGGGAATATCCCCTTAGCCATGGCTTGATTCGAATCCTCTCTCAATCGACCTTTCAGATGGAAAATGGTTTATATAATCGATGATCTAGCAAAGTAATTACTTGCTTAGATACATATGTTAACCCAGATGGAAATGACCATGGAAATCCAGCTTTAGAACGATCAATCCATTTTGCATAGAGATGTTGAAACGACTGTGGATCTTTCTCTTTTCGGATGACGAACTAGGAAGCATGAGCACCAGGACCAACGGGCTCATGTGGAATTCATATTTTGTGGATTTCTAATTCACATGTCGTTGTCTAAATTGTCGATCAATCGATTGATTTGTTTTCTCACCATGGCTACGGTGGTGAAAAGCCCTAAAGCCTCAATGCTTTTAATCAGATTTCAACTATCCTATAACCACGCTAATTCATCTTCTAACTCTACTTCCTTTAACTGTGCAAACAATTTTCCCTTCTTTTTGTTAAGCATATTTTGTGTTAGTGTAATCTTTCTTTTTTTTATTTAATTCTGTTACTAGCATAATCATTATTTCTGTTGTTTACTTCCTATTACTAGTGTAATCTTTACCTTCCATTTGTTTACTTTTTCACCCTTAGGATAAACACCCAACCTCCAAACCAAATTTACTTTATGTTCAATAAAACCAAAATACCAAAAATAAAGATTCAAATCATCAATTGGGATTATAGAATACGATCTTAAAAAGTTGTCATGTGGGATCGACCCTTTCTATACTAGCCTTAACCGGAGAGTTAAAAAGGTTTAAACTCTAGGATTAACTGTCTTAATGATTGGTGTGCTCGCTATGAGTATCAATTTGGCACCATTTTCAGGGACAACGGAAAGTTTTCTCAAACCCCAAACTTTTGGAAAACTTTATTTCATTTTTGCACACGATTAAATTGTCATTTTATTGTGCATATGACACTCTAATGCTGGTTTCTTACCGCATTTCGATCCCAAGATAGATAGGACCTTCCATCTTCTCAATCGTCTTAACCATCAAAACCGAGTCATAATGAATGAAGAGGAGGTTACTGTTAGGATCAACCAAGCTCTTGCAGCTCAAAGAGAGCACATCCTAGCTAAACAAGCAGCTAGAGAAGCTGCCTTCCATGATGCCTACTTGGCTGAACAAGAAGCGTTAGAAGTCGATAGGAGGGAAGCCGAAAGGCAAAAACAAATGAAAGATTTTTTTCATTCCCAAAACTGCCTTTGCACAACATCTAGTTGTGCCTCCTGACATCCTGGCACCACACTTTGAAATTTGAACCCAATGGATCACCATGATCCAAGCCAACCCTTTTCTGGCAACAATGGGGAAAGTTTCCAGGATCATCTTTAGAGGTTCATTGACCTTTGTTCTTTGAACAAACTACCTGGCGTCTCTGAAGATGCCATTCTCCTTAGACTTTTCAAGTACTCTCTTGCTAGCCAAGCTAGTAGCTAGTACAACACAATGGAGAGTAAAGAACAAGTTACAACCTAGAAGGATCTCCAAAACAAATTCCTTGAAAATTTTTACCCCCTTCCCTCACCTATGAAATTAGGGGACAGATCACCCATTTTTCTGTGTCACCCGGGGAGTCTGTAGGAGAAGCTTGGGAAAGGTTCAAAGACCTACTTAGAAAGTACCCCATCATGATATTTCCCAAGCCCAATTGATTGAAATCTTTTACCACAGTGTCGACAATGACACCAAATTTTTCCTTGATTCCTCATCTAGAGGAAATTTTATGCACCAAAGTCTAGACAGTGCATGGGAAGTAGTTAAACAAGCCTCATAAACAAAAGCTAGGTGGGGAGACGGTTGGGTCCTAAAGGTAGCTAAGGCTGAAGTTAACTCCGGCATACAAGCCATAGTCGAAAGCCTTAAGCTGATTGCCTTGAAACAAGATAGGTTGGAGTCATCCTTAGGCACCTATAGAGAACTACCCCAACAAATAAAAGTTGTAGAATCTCTTTGTGGCATTTGTCAAGGATATGACCACACCACCCTCCACTGCCAATTCCTTTTCAACACCCCCATGCATCCAGACATATGGCAACAATTAAAAGACCTCAATTCTATTCACACAATTCCATGTCAAGGTTATTACAACCCCAACCAAGCCAGAAATCATCCTGGATTTCAGTATGGGAACCCTTCTAGTGCTGAAAATTCCAATCAACTTCCATCCCAACCAAGACCCCCTACCCTCAAAGACAAAACCGACCACCACCTGGCTTCCCATACAACAACCAATGAAACTATGGAACCCAAGGAACAACCGAGGCAACTAGCAAAACTGACCACCCTACCATGGACAATAGTTTCAGAATCTAAATCTCCCGCCTCTAAATCTTAATCAACCACCCCCTCAACAACCACACAATGCTCCCCCTTATACAATAAATGATACAATAGCCACCTTGGATCAACTCATCATCGTCCATCAAAAACAAACTGATGCCCAGTTTGCTCGCCTATTCCCCCAACAAAAACCCCCTTGTCGGCACCTTCGCTGGACAGCCTAAAAACAATCCTAAAAACCCCCAGCAACTCAAAGTTGTTTCCACCCATTCGAGAAAAGTACATCCCACTCCCATTCCTCTTAAACAACCATCATCCACACCTTTAGATTTTGAAGATGAAGATATGGTTGTAGTGGAATCTGAACCTCACCCAGAATCATCTACCCCTGAACCTCCACAATCATCTACCCCTGAACCTCCACAAGCAGAAATTGAAGAACATGTCTACATACCTTGGCCTCCCTACCAAGCCCACTAGAGACAAACTAGACTTGACACCCATTTCATGAAATTTAGGGAATCCATGAAGAAGTTACATGTTAACATACCATTCTTAGATGCTTTAGCTGACATGCCTGCCTGGTCCAAATACATGAAGACTCTTTTGATTAGGAAATATGCCACAGAGGAGTATGAGACTTTCAAGCTACCTAGGACCACTTCAGACGTTATCCAAAGTAAAATGCCTAAAAAATAGAAAGACCCTAGTTCTTTTGGAATAGGATGTTACCTAGATGACAATGCTTGTAGGAAGGGTCTAGCTGATTTAGGAGCAAGCATTTCCATCATGCCTTACATCCTATGCAAAAGATTAGGATTCACCGACATGCTACCCACAGCCATGACCATCCAACTAGCAGACTCCTCCATGACTAATCATATGGGAATCATAGAAGACATTCCAGTTAAGGTCGGGAAAGATGCTTATGTCCCATGTGATTTTGTGATCATGGACATAAAGGAAGATCTGCTCTACCCACTCATTTTTGGTCATCCTTTCTTAGCCACCCCCTGAGCCTTGATTGATGATGAGGCTGGAACCATCTTGTTGAGACTAGAAAAACAAACACTCAAGTTTAGGGTGTTCCAAAGCATGAAGGGACCTAGTTTCCAAGAAGAAGATTATCTCCTTGACTGCATTGACAGACTGTCTCAACTTAGGAAAGAATGGGAGTTAGTTGATGATCCTTTACACACAGCCCTCACTGCCCTACCAAAATGCAAACTTGATAGTGAACAATTGGACCAAGTTAGAACTCATTTAGATGACTTTGAGGAAATTCCCAATGCTAAAATAGAGGAACTTAAGATGATCTTCGCCTTGGCTGAAAAACCTAAACCCCCTAAGGCCCCAGAAATGAAGGCTCTTCCTGTTGGTTTGAAGCATGTCTTCCTTGATGAAGAACAACCGTGTCCTGTCATCATCAATTCAGACCTCACACTAGAACAGGAAACCAAACTTATGGCAGAACTTAGGAAAAGAAAAAGTGCCTTAAGTTATAAAATAACTAATCTAGATGGGATAGACCAATCCATTTGCATCCACAAAATCCCAATGATAGAAGACAATAAACCTTCCCATGATCCACAGTGAAAACTTAATCCAAACATGAAGGAGGTGGTCTGTCTAGAGGTAATTAAACTTTTAACTACAGGAATCATCTACCCTATCTCTAACTCACCATGGGTTAGCCATGTTCAAGTCATTCTAAAGTAGGGTGGGACCATAGTTGTTAGTAATGACAAAAATGAACTCATTCCCACCTATACCATCACAGGGTGGTGAATGTGCATTGACTATAGGAAACTCAACAAAGCAATTAGGAAAGACCACTTCCCCCTTCCCTTCCTAGACCAAGTTCTTAAACGCTTAGCCCATAAACAATACTTTTTTTATCTACATGACTATTCAGGATTTTATCAAATTTCCATCCATCCTGATGATCAGAAAAATACCACTTTCATATGCCCCTTTGGCACATAATCGTTTAGACGAATGCCCTCTGGCTTGTGCAATGCACCGGCCACATTTCAGCGATGTATGTTGGCCATTTTTGCAAGATTAACCAAAACCATTATGGAAGTATTCATGGATGACTTCTCCATTTATGGAGATATTTACGACTCTTTCCTTCAAAACCTCACCCTTGTACTTGATAGATGTGTTGAGTCACACTTGATCCTTGATTGGGAAAAGTATCACTTCATGGTTAAAGAGGGAATTGTTCTAGGCGATAGAGTTAGTAACCAAGGCATAGAAGTTGACAAGGCAAACATTGAGGTCATTTCCAAGCTTCCACCTCTGACCTCAGTTAAGGACATTTGTGCCTTCCTAGGACATGTCGGTTTCTATCGGTGATTCATCCGAGACTTTTCAAAAATCACCAAACCACTCACCAATCTCCTTCAAAAGGAGGTGCCCTTCAATTTTGACAAACATTGCATGGATAGCTTCTTGAGTCTCAAAAATGCTCTCACAACTACCCCCATCATCCGTGCACCAGATTGGACACTCCCCTTTGAAATCATGTGTGATTCTAGTGATTTTGTCATAGGTGCCATCCTAGGGCAACGTTTCGATAAGAAACATCATGTCATATACTATGCATCCAAGACCTTTGATGAAGCACAACAAAATTACACTGTCATAGAAAAAGAAATGCTTGCCATTGTTTATGCCTTTGACAAATTTGGCTCATACTTAGTCGGCTCCAAAGTCATTGTCTACACAGACCATGCGGCTATCCGCTACCTCATGACTAAAAAAGATGCCAAACCCAGACTCACAAGATGGATCCTGCTATTGTAGGAATTTAACTTAGAAATTTTAGACAAAAAGGGGTCAGAAAATGTCATAGTTGATCACCTAAGCCATCTTAGCTATATCCAATCTGATGACACCCCATAAATGAGTCTTTTCCTGATGATCAATTGCTTAAGGTAGACTCCCAATTTTCCTGGTTTGCTGACTTTGTAAATTATTTAGCTGTTGTTGTATTGCACCCTGAATACAAGGGACATTCTAAAGCTAAATTATTATATGATGTTAAAAGCTATTATTGGGATGAACCTTGTTTGTTTAGATTATGTGCCGACAGTTTATATCGTCATTGTGTTTCCCAGGAAGAGAGTGTTGACATTCTGGAACAATGTCATTCTGACCCTATCGGGGGCACATGAGTTCCTAGAAAACCGCTAGAAAACTTCTTCAATGTGGGTTCTTTTGGCCCACCATCTTCAAAGACTCCTATGAATATGTGCTTAGTTGTGACCAATGTCAAAGAATAGTAACATTTCCAATCATGGCCAAATTCCCCTAACCTCTTGGCAAGAATTAGAAATCTCCGATGTTTGGGGCATCGACAACATGGGCCTCTTCCCTTCTTCTTATGGGTACCAGTACATTTTAGTCATCATTGACTATGTGACAAAGTGGGTTGAGGCTATACCCACTAAAACTTGCGATTCCAAACATGTTAAAAAACTTTTCAAAGATATCATTTTTCCTAGATTTGGAGTCCCACACAACGTTATTTCTGATGGGGGATCTCACTTTTTAGAGAAAGGTTTTGAGTCTTTATTGAAAAAATATGGAGACTACCACAAATTCACCACACCCTATCATCCTCAGACCAGTGGGCAAGCTGAAGTCTCAAATAGGCAAATCAAGTCCATCCTAGAAAAAATTGTCAATCACACTAGGAAAGATTGGGCTTCAAAAATCAATGATGCACTATGGGCATACAGGACTGCCTACAAAACACCCATAGGTACTACACCCTTCTAGCTAGTTTATGGAAAATCATGCCATCTTCCCATTGAACAAGAACATAAGGCCAATTGGGCCATTAAAAGCCTGAATTTTGATCTTGCAGCAGTAGGAGAAAAATGTCTTCTCCAAATAAACGAATTAGACGAACTTAGGATGACCACATATGAAAATGTGAGAATTTACAAAGACCGAACTAAATTGTGGCATGATGGTCATATCAAATGCAAAGACATCAAGAGGGTGACTTGGTTCTGATAAACAACTCTAGATTAAGGCTTTTTCCCTAAAAACTTAAGTCTAGATGGTATGGTCCCTACACTGTCAAATGTGCCTATCCACACAACACATTCCTTCTCTGGGATAAATTTATGGGTGAATTCAAGGTGAATGGGCACCGTCTCAAAAGATACATAACCACCACATATTTCCTTGCTTCAGAAACTAATAAACATTCCTTCTTGGATGATCTAACTCTGACTGATCCTCAACCCCCTCCTGAACATCAACCCAAAAATTGAGCACCTTCACTCATCGAAGCCTCGACGTTAAACACAACGCTATTTGGGAGGCAACCCAACACTATCTTTCCTTCTTTATTTTGTTTTTGCTGTTTTAATTCTTTTTTTTCCTTCTTTGTTTTGTTTTTTTTGTTTTAATTCTTTCTCTTTTATCTATTCTGAAGCACCAACATATCGTTTGGATAGCCCAAATGACCAATTGAGAATGGCAGGCTCTAGTTTCCCACAAACGACAGACAACTGTCTCACCTCCCAACCGGCTGTTTCGACCGAACTCGATATCCGCAGAAATCACTCCACAACCGTGTGATTTTTTTTCAACCAATGACATGAACTGACCATTTTGTTTCCTAACTGGTTGGTTCGCACAACTTGGATTCTAAAAATGCATCGGATTCTCAACAAATGTGTTGGGCCCACCTCTTCATCAAAATGACCATTTTGTGACTCCAGCCAGTCAGTTCGACTCGACGTGTTTTGCTATAAAGTTAGGGCGACCAACGACATTTTTACCACACCAAGATTCCCTTCCCTGACCCTAACCACCTCTCCCATGAGCTGAGAGGCCGTCGAGCGAGGTACCAGCCCAACAGCTCAAATGCTCATCTCCCACCTTCTCTGATTCCCGTTCTCACCTTCGTCGACCTCGAAGCTGCTCGATCTGAGCTCAACCTGCCTTGCCTCCTAGCTGATTCCCTCAGTGCCAACCGCTCACCTCTGACACCAGCAGCCGCCTTCTGACCACCTCCACCTCGTTCTGAGCTCAACTCACTGCACATTCTTCTCGACCGGCTGCCACTGTAGCCTTCCGTTTTGCTGGCCTCGGCTCGCCACAGTAGTCGTCCGTTTCGCCACCCTCGGCTCGCCGCAGCAGCCATTTGTTTGTCGGTGCCAGCCGGTCATTTTTCCACTTCCAGTGCCTCTCAAGTCAAGTTGAGCCGTCAAGCCCCTCGCTGCTCCAACTGCCCGTCTCCTATGCCAAAACACCCATCTCGCCATCTGAACTGCTCATTTCGCCATCTGAACCACTCGTCTTGCCATCTGAATTGCTTGTCTGGCTTCCTGAACTGCCTGTTTCACCATCACCAACCGCCTGCCTCCCTTTCCAGATGACCGTTTCACCCCCCCCCCACAGTAACCATGTTCAACCACTTCTGCAAAAATGAAGGAAAATTCATTGCTTCTTCCTCCCGAGCTCCGCCTCCCCAATACACCTCTCAACCTGAAATCCTCTGCACACCCACCAGTGAGTCATCTCCTAAGATCATCGATAAAAATGCTTGATGACATCTAGGAATCAGAAGAGTTGATCCGGGAGTTGGAAAGAAATCAAAAAGCCACCAACGACCCCGATTCCACCACTCCTCGACCCCCTCACATTGCCCCCATCCTGGGTAGCTATGTCCAATTTACTAGCAACCAACACTTAGAGTGTTTCGACGCTATGGCCTCCATAGGTGTCTCCCTTCCTCACTGGGCTTGCGGCACCACTCTCGACACCTTAGGTATTAGGGAAGCCACCGACAACATTCTCCACAAAAATCACATCCTCGTCTTCCCCTACCACCACCAACGTCTATAGCAACCTCACACTTGAGTTCATGACCTCTTTCTGTCTCTATCATTGCTCCCAGGGTAACTCCAGCTGTAAAATCCATATCTTTGGGGAAAATCTAGAAGTCTCCACCTGCCAGTTCACTTCTTTCATTCTTGATGGTGGGGATGACTACTATCTAGGGCATTGTATGAAACAACCCCATGATTCTTACCCCGACCGATATGATAAGAGACAAATTTTGGGCAGAGATTACTGGCCAAAGACCCAAACTCCCTAGTGGCCACAAGGCCTCTAGCATTCACAACCCAGTTGTCCGATACCTTCACCGCATTCTAGCCTGCACCATTTTTAGTAGGGAAGGTACCCAAGGAGACATTACCTAAGTCAAGCTCTATACCCTTTGGTGCCTTTTGCATGAAGCACCTTTCAACTAGGGCAATGTCATTCTAGACCATCTTCTTACCCAATCCAGTTGTGCCATCACCTCTTCCTTCTGCATTGGCCACATTATTACCCATCTCGCTACATTCCTTGGCTACACCCACATTCCTTTCCCACCTCTTCCACTCAAAAACCACCTAATCGATTCTTATTATTTGAAGGGCAGCAAATTTATTCGCATCAATGGCGAGGGCGTTTATTTTTTTCTTTTCAAAGATACACAGGTGGTTCTACATTTTCCCTTGTATGCGAGGTTTGGAGCTGCGAATCTAATTTATGATCTATCAGGTCTACAACAGCACATCCAGAGGTACACTATGGATCACCCGGAGGAGGACAACATCCCTGAGCCACAGGTTCACAGGAGGAGTGTCTCTTTGGAGGCACACGGTGATGAAGATGGCCCATAGCCCCACTGCCGCACCAGGAGGCGACCTGATGATGATGCAGGAGCCTACGGCTTCTACGAGATCCAGAATCAACTAGATGATATCCAGCATGAGCAGCAGCAGTAGGGTCACCAACTGAACCACATGTACCTCATTCAGTGCTCGTAGGAGTCTTGGCATGTGGATTGTGGCCACTATACCCCCAATCGCCCATCTTACGAGGAGTATGGGGCCCAACAGGCCTCGGATCCAAACTCCCCTTACTGGGGAAACTTCTACTCCACCTACCCACCACAGCCACCTCTACATCAGTGATCTTTTTCCCTCCATCTCAGTCTAATGGTTTACTCGGGACGTGCAAAACTCTAAGTCTGGGGTGGGGTGGGCGGTGCGTGATCCACCCTTCTATCTTCCCTTTTTCAGCATTTCCTTTTCTATATCTTCAATTATGATTGCATGTATTTCATTTTCCTTCTAAAAATTATGGCCTTTATCTAGTCATCCAATTGTTGTATCTCTGCTGAAATTGAATCAGAAAATCTTTCTTGCAAAAAAATTTACCACAAAATATCCATAAATTGAAAATTATTATGTTCCCTATGACCCAAATTAGCAATATACTTGGAAAAGATTGCAAGCCTTATAGTATCAATCAGAATCAAATACAAAATTTTCTTATCTTTAGCATTAGATTAAATGATCATTTTTTCTCATACAATGTAGTTACATGTTATTTTTCTTACCAATGCTTCAACACGGAAAAAAAAAAGTTTGTTGAAAACACGGGGACAAATAAATTTGCATGCCAAACCCTAAGTCTGGGGTGGCACGCTCATCCTCCTTCTCCCTTCCATACCCCTCGTAAATGTAATAGGGGCGTACCACCAAAAGATGCCAAATAAAAGAGCACAAAAAAAATTGTGATCAATGTAACCGCAACTCCATAAATCATATCCCAAGTCGAATAGAGGAGGGATCCTTCTTCCGCACCCCACTTTCTCCCATCCCCGTGCTGAATATATATATATATATATATATATATATATATATATATATATATATATATATACATATATATAATGTTGAAGCAAAAGTAGGATAAAGACAGTTCTTACAAAATATGGGTCTAAAAGAAAAAGTTATGAAAAATGTTATTATAGGAAATATAGAACTTTGTATTATGAGATTCTAGGAGATGGGTTGCTGGGCCATGAAAAGGATATAATTCTTTGCTAATTAATAGAGGATGAATATGTTGCTTTCATGATTGGATCATTTTGTGATTTTAATTGCTTGAGGATAAGCAAAACCTTAACTCTGTCATATATTGATGTGTGCATTGTGGCACTAATTGTGGACAATAATTCAATCTTGATATCATAGAATTTTCTTATTATTGACTAATATGTGATAAATTAACTTATGCATACTTCAATAGAAATAAACTACACATTCTCATCCATTTTACTTCATTTCGCAGGTTTAGACACCCAACTGATCGGTTCGACAATCCAAATGGGCATCTGAAGCCCCCAAATGACTATCTCAGTTGTCTAGATGATTAGTTGTTGCGCATCTCAAACCGCATAGCCAAAGCCTTCAGTCTGGCGTCTGACAGAATTACCCCTCGGTTGGTAGTGTCTAGACGCTCGGCTCACAACAACTACACAGTCGGCTCAAGACAACAGACGCAAAGATTTCAACCACCAACTAGTCAGCTCGTACTACCAACCAGTTGGTTGGTGGACCACAGACATCTCTAAGGGCGCCACTACCCATTCCTCAAAACACCAACCATGGCCATTCTTCAAGTGTCAGTCGCACCTACAGCCGAAGGGGCGACCCTTAGATATCAGTCACTACCCTTAGCTCGCGTCCCTTCAACCGCCAACTGGTCGGCTGGTGTTGCTAACCGATCGGTTGGTGTCGTGCAGATAGCCCAAAAAGAGCAGCCGCCAGCCATTCTTCCCTACCCTCAAAACCTAATGTACCCCCTTCTTTATGCTATAAAAGGAGGGTTAATCCCCCTTATTAGAGGCAACGTTTTTATACAAGCAATTGCTAGCATTTCTTGTTCTCTTATATTAGCTTCTGATTCAATAAGAAGGATTTTTAGTTGCTTACTCCAGTGTTCAAGTTCCTTCTGGAATTTAAGTTCTCCGCTCGAGTTCTTCTTATTCTTCTTCTTCTTCCGTTCAAATTTGTATTAGATTGTTCTTCATTTTGTTCCTCGACTTTCTTAATTTTTATAGTTTAGTTCTTCTTCTCTTCCCCTTCTATAGTCTGGAGCAAGGAATTAAGCACCTAGCCATTTCATTGACTCTAGCATAAGGATTGAATTCCTTTCCAAGCCTATACTATGGCTCAAATGTTTTCTTCCTCCATCTCCCTTTTCTCCTCAAACATGAGTGAGTAGTTATGTATCAAGGAAAGGGGAATAGCCCCTTAGCCACGGCTTGATTCAAATCCTCTCTCAATCGACCTTTTATTTGAATCATCACTCAATCGACCTTTTAGATGGCAAATGGTTTATATAATTGATGATCTAGTGAAGTAATTGCTCACTTAGATACATATTTTAACCCAGATGGAAATGACCATGGAAATCCGGGTTTAGAACGATTAAACCATTTTGCATAGAGATTTTGAAATGACCGTGGATCTTTTTCTTTTTGAATGACGAACTAGGAAGCATGAGCACCAGGACCAACGGACTCATGTGGAATTCAACTTTTGTGGATTTCTAATTCACATGTCGTCGTCTAAATTGTCGATCAATCGATTGATTTGTTTTCTCTCCATGGCTAAGGTGGTGAAAACCCCTAAGCATCGATGCTTTTAATCTGATTTCAACTATCATATAACCATGCTAATTCATCTTCTAACTCTATTTCCTTTAACTGTGCTAATAATTTTCTCTTCTTTTTGTTAAGCATATTTTGTGTTAGTGTAATCTTTCTTTTTGTTATTTAATTATGTTACTAGCATGCTCTTTATTTCTATTGTTTACTTCCTATTACTAGTGTAATCTTTACCTTCTGTTTATTTACTTTTTCACCCTTAGGATAAACACCCAACCTCCACACCAAATTTACTTTCTGTTCAATAAAACCAAAATACCAAAAATAAAGATTCAAATCGTCAATTGGGATTAGAGAATATGATCTTAAAAAGTTGTCATGTGGGATCGACCCTTTCTATACTAGCCTTAATCGGAGAGTTAAAAAGGTTTAAACTCTAGGATTAACTATCTTAGTGATTGGTGTGCTCGCGACGTGTATCAACTACCTGACATTCCTAGTTTTCCTTCTTGCATGGTAGGGCTTGCACGACATGCCTCTACCTGACAGGTCTTTTTGCACGGTATCCCTGCAGGCTGTAGAGCAACTTGATATCACCTGCACATGAGATGCTCCTACCCAGCACATCCCAACCCTGCACACAATACTCCCTTGCCCGGTACCATCCTAGCCTCTGCGCGACATGCTAACCTGACACCCTCTTGCCCGGCATGGGTTGTGCCATGCTAACTCGGCACGCGTCTGTGCGGCACAAACCTTGCACGCGATAGACCCTGCACATGAGAGACCCTGCACAACACACCTACTTTTGCTCAGTATGCCCTTGACCCGGAATGGTTGCATGCTAGCTGAGTTGTTTCTCACCCAGTCCCCTTTGAGAGTGGTAGACTATGATGATTCTTTAGTGAGGGTTGTTGTGTAATTGTTGAGTTGTTGTGAGGGTTTTCCCATCACCTTAATCTGATACTTATAGTAGCTAATCAGATAGGTGGCTAACCCGTTGTACCTTGTTGTTACTTCTCACCTCCTTGGAGTTGATCCTTGGGGTGATGTTGTGATGGGTACCTTGAAGTTTTGTGTTGTTGTTTGACATCATGTAGATGATGTGGGGTTGATGGGTATGATGTGAACCCTTGTACGTTTGGTTGAGCACGGTGATGTATGATGCCCTCTCTCTATATATGTATATATCTTGTACCCTTTAAGATGACATCTATGATATGAATCATGGGTGGTTCATCCTAAAGGATGGAACTCATGTTGGTGACATGTGGTGTAGGGTATATAGGATACCCTCGGCATAATCATAAATAAACAACGTGCAATATAAGGTGACTTTCTTAATGATATGCTCTATGTACCTTGGTTAGTGATTGAAGAATCACTACTACAGTAACACTCTATAACATCGGTTATTTAAGGCTTCTAACATCGGTTAAAAACTGACGTCTAAGTGGGAGACACTACAAGTTGTAGTGTGTAACATCGATTTTTTTGACCCAGACAAACTGAGGATTCACATTGAGTCGTCAGTTGCTCTGAAGAGAAGCTAATGCTTAGTTCAAACATATGACGTCGGTTAGTCGCTGAATCGACGTAACTATTCAGAGGTTTGCATCAAATTTAGGTGCAACAGACGAATATTGCTTAAGCAAACAACGTCTGTTAGACAATACAACTGACGATGCATAACCTCATGGCGTCGGTTTACCATCCAAACCAACACCTGGGATTTTTGCACAATCAAGAATGGTGATACCAACGCCAGTTTGCTTCCCAACCAACGTTGCTATTAGCTTCGTTGACGGTTATGGTAACTCAACTGACACTGTACATCTATATTTTCAGTTTCTAAAGCATAACCGACACCTAAAGTTGTATTTTTTTTTTAAATGATAGGTCTACAGACCTGCTGTCTGGCCTCCCAGTAGGATCAAGAACCTACAGTTCTACTAAATTGTAGGTTCCATCCTGAGCTTGGCTTAACAACAGGCCAATTAAAACCTACAAATGCAAATATAACAATGCAATAATCTTATTTTGAGATACTCAATCAATCACACACATCCAAAAACCAATTTTCTTGATCCAACTTTCATTGACTCACATGCATATCAAATTGAAATCAATAACAATCTCATTTTGGTCTCATTTTAGCCTCAAACAATCTCATGTTAGCCTCAAACACATTCATTCACATACATATAACACAAGATCAGTTTATAGTTCAATACATTCATTCACATACATATAATGCAAGATCACGTATATAGTTCAATACATATATAGTTCATGTTTCCTACATGGTATTGTTTTCCTCATCCGCATCATCTTCCTCGGCATCATCCCACACAAACTTAAACTCAACATGTATAACAAAATTTTGTGCCCATGTTTCTCGAATCTCGTCCAGCTCTGCAGTTGTATAGGGAGATGTCGACAGAAATACCTACAAAGTGAACAATCATTTTTCTTTATATTACTTGTACATTGCTATAAATTAGAATGAACAATCACTAAATTATATATCATTTGTATGCAGTCCGGCTTCATTTTACCTCCTAATCTGACAATCTTTTCCAAGTAGCGCATCACATAGTAGCCGCAGGCCCAACCGTTATTTTGTTTTGGATACTATCAAATGTTACCACCATAGAAATGGTTAATAAATAAAATTAAGTACATTGAACGTGAAAATTCCATTGAAGTTTTAGAAATTACCTTAATATTGACCCATTCCAGCTTGATTTTCTTACTCAACTTTCCACCAAACTTTTTGAACTCCTTCAGAGCCTTGATAGTACATTGAGTTACATTTATAATCAGTCATGTAATAATCTTAATAATCTAAGATAACATATTTAAACTTTTACTCACGGGAATAAAGCCACTTTCATTTCATGTCCCGCATTGTCTACTTCGGTACCGGATGAGTCTAGATAATATACAGTTAGCGTGGCTGGGACAATTACCATCAGAATCTAGTGTCTACTCCTAATTGAAAAGAAGCCAAACAAATAGAATAGCTCAAAATGTAGAATAAAATAAATTCTTAAATCAAAATCCAGAATCTAAGAAATCCTCAAAAATTCTTAAATTCCAACAAACTTACTTGACATTGAAAGGAGATATGATGGCAGTCTTCTTTGCCTTGCCAAAAGACTTGAATGACGCTTTATAGTAATCGGTAATTGCCATTGGGTCCTTGTGTACAAGACTAATTCTTGATGGCACGATAAAACCAAATTGGGACAGTAAATGGTCTTTACACAACTGATGTAAGTAGATGTAAGAATGTATGCATAAATACACAAGAAATTATATCAACATGTATAAAATGAGATATTTAGACATAAGATCTCACCAAATCCAAAGTTCTATCATAGATGTATTTAACCACCCCCAAGTGAACAGATCTATAACATCGGGTACAAATATAGTCGTGTTATGTTGTTTCCCTGCAGCATCCTCCTTGATACATGCATTCATAGGATCATTTGAACCAGTATCGGCTAGCCAAATTGCCAACCCCATGCAATATGTACCTAGAGAGTCGTATAACAATAGAGTTAAAAATTGGATTTTAAATCATAGGATCTAAAAGACCAGTATCGGCTAGCCAAATTGCCGACCCCCTGCAATATGTACCTAGAGATTCATATAGCACTTTCTCCATCCAACCCGGTAGCTGAAGATTTTGAGGTGGAGGAGGTGGAGGCTGACTTGAAGATGGTTTCTTAGAAGGCCTCTCCTGCAATATCATATCCATTATATAAATTATGTTGTATGAATTAATTTTAAAATTATATGCATATATAAATGCAATGTGATAGAGCACATACAATATTGGTATAGATGACCCATTCTTTGGGCCACGAAATGATTACACCTTCTGTTTCACCTAGTGTTTCACTATCGGGGTGGCCATGTGGCAATGCAGTTTGCTTAAACTTCTCATAGACATGTGTCGGTGTCACACGACCCGCATCGGGAACCAATGGAACTCCATGAATCATGTCGCCTGGAAGTCATGGATAAGCCTTAGCCTCTGCAACGATGTGTCCGTGTAAGGTAAGATGACATTTCTTCAACCCCTACAAATTTGACGTCAACGTTATATACCTAAACATAAAGATATAACATAATATATGTCAATAGATATATCATAATATATATCAAAAGAGTAGTAGTTATAGAGGATGTGCTAGGTGACGGGTCTTTGGGATGACTCCCAATAATCTCAGTTGGAGTACTACCTACTTGAGAAGCTACTTGAGACACTATGTATTCATCAATTGCCTCTGCAATACCCTGGCGTATCATCTCCTACTGTGTGGCTTTCTTCTTGTTCTCTTCAGGACCAAAGAAGGCTCTTATACCTACACCAGCCCCAGAAGCTCTAACATGACCCGGATGCTTTGGATTACCCAGAGCAATTGTCAATTCATCCCTTGTGCCCACAGGGTGAAATTGCTTTCTTTCTTTTACGTGACTAGTTCCACCTAAAAATCATTAGTAGTAAATTGATAAGTAAAATATAATAAATATTGATGAAGTAGAATATAATAATCATTGAATTCATGTTTCATTTACCACTTTCTCTTTCACCACTATTGTTGTAGTGTTGGTTATTTCTCCATCTTTATTCATCCTCTCAGCTAACCACAAATCATGGTGAGGAAATGATTGTGCAGTACTAGGAGTATCAGGAGCAGTAGGAGCAGTAGTAGACTCTCCAGTCCCAGAAGTAGTAGTCTGAGAACAAGTCATCTTCAGCTTCTCTTTAAGCTTTGCATAGCCACATGGTCCCATCGTATGATTGTGCACGCTCTTTGCACACCTTTCTCTTTGAGCATTACTTTGTGCCTGTAAATATCAAATTCCAAACACCAGTTCTTAATGTTTGTTATCAAAATGTATTTTATATGAGGAGGCTTAATACCTTGAAATCATCAGTAAGTCGGGAAGCCACAAACGAGTCCCATTTCTTGGGATCAAGATAGTTCCATCTCAATGGCTTTCTTCTTCTGTGCATGAGCATTATTGATATATTCCCTTGTCAGATTGGTCCTGAAATTCCTCAATACAACTCCACAACACTGCATCACTTTCTTGCGATGCTTTTCATCCAGCTCAAATATGCTCTAAAAAATTCATACATACTCAATCCATTTATATGAAAAATTCATAGAATTGTAATAAAATTAAAAACTGAATTTCAAATCATGATATCTCACACAAAGCTCCTTCCATATGAAGTCTTTTGTTCCTTGGGGAACCTGGTGCCATGAAGGTATATTGATATCCGACTTGCTGAGTAAGAACTCCCATGTATTGTTTAAAAGCATTATGATTAGGACCAATCGCTACTCCTGCTGGATTAAAATCAATGTGCAGCTTTAGGCCTTTACCCCGCATTGCTACTAATTTGTTCATCAATGTAATGCCTCTTGCTTTTGCCTTTTTTTAGCAGCATCATCCAATGGAACAAGTTCCTCAGTCACCACTTTCTAAATAGACAAAGAAACATACTACATTCATTAAAATGCAAATAGCATGTTAAAACATGAATAAATCTAAATTGCATGTAAAAACATGAATTCTAAATTTCATGTAAAAAACATGAATAAATCTAAATGGCATGTAAAAGACATGAATAAATTAAAATCAACATTATACCTCCTTAGGTTGATTGTCCTCCTCATGATACTCCTCGTCACGTTACTCCTCATTATGCATGTCTGTAAACCCTAAAATGTCACCAAACATTCATATTATTCAGAATAGGACATGATCTAGGTTTTAGGATTATCTTAGTTTTAGACAAGGAATAAAAGTACCAAATCCTAATTCCATCAGATCATGTTTCTCTAGTGTTATAAACCCTAATTATACATTAAGTTTAACCCTAAATTTCATATGGACATATTGTATCATTATAAACATCTAGATCAGACAATTGAATTAAGATCATAGGAAGTTATACATGTTGGTTTCAAAACCCTAATTCCACATGTACATGATGATTATCATAAACTTGGGCTATTATCATATTCAACAATAGCATACTATATCTTCAATTAAGCATATGAAGCATGTTTTACCATTGTAGGCATCAAAACTAGGTTCTGATGTATAAAACACATGGTATTCACGTATCACCAATACTTTTGAACTATGTTCATATTTAGATTGTGAAGCTATTTTGTTCATTATCTACACATTATACTAATCAATTCGTATATGATTTCAATATACTCTGGTCTACCATTTAATTAGTAGAATAAATGAAAGATTAATATAATCATGCTAATAGGGAATTGTACATTAGTAGTTAAGTACTTATTCTACTAGAAATTGAGGATAGAGGGGGTGGAATTTCAATCAAAATAACTAGAGAAGGGTTTCCTGGGAGTGGTGGTCATTGCTCAGCTTGCTGGAGTGGTGTAGTGGTCATCGCAGCTTGCTAGAGTGGTGGTTGTTGCTCCTTCCTCTGTGGCTGGTGCCACTGATCCTTGTAAGGGCTAGCGCCACTGCTCCTTGTAGGGGGCTTCGCCACTTGCTGAAGTGGTGGTCGATGCTCCTTCTGTCATGGCTGGCGCTGCTGCTCCTTATAGGGGCTAGCGCCACTGCTCCTTGTAGAGGCCGCCGCTGCTACTTCTTTGAGTGGTCGGCGTGGCGGCTTGACCGGCGATGTTTGGTCGGGGCTCCAATGGCGTAATTGCCTTGTCGATGGCCCTTGCGGTCTCTGGATTTATTCAAGCGCAACTTATTGGGGATACGAGCCAGGGTTTAGTGGAAAATCACTTAACTTAACCTGGTCGCCAATTATTCAGGGACATCGATACTATAGAACATGTCCTGTGTCGGTTCTCTACGAGAGGAACCGATGAAATGTGTTATAAACAGCTAGCGTCAGTTCAGTTGAAAGACATCGACACTACAAACCTCTAGGGTACCTGCATTTTTTGCACGGGGGCATGGTGCATACAATTATTGTGTCGGTTCTATGAGCCGAACCGACGACAAATTTTATAAAATGATTGCGTCGGTTCGGTTGTAAGAAATCGATACTACAGACCTCTAGGGTACATGCAATTTTTTTCCGCGGGGGCATGGCGCAAACAATTGTTGTGTCGGTTTACCATTAACTGACACCACACCCTGTAACGTTTTGGTGGGAAATTTTGGCACCAAATTTTTGTATTTCGTGGGCCACATTGGACGTCAGTTCATCTATAGCAAATTGACATTGTATATAAAAGCAGTACCTGTGCTTTTTATGTGGGTAGGTCATTTCTCATATGTGTCAATTTGCTTCAGTAACCGACGTTGCTATTTGTTTGTGTCGGTTGTACAACTGACGTTATAGATCATATTTGTACTAGTGAATATATGGTTGGTTGTTGTCCAACACAATGAACTCTAATAATGTGATACATGTGACATGATTCTTTGGTAGCTAATACTAATAATCCAATATCTTTCTTATTGTGCATTCTAACCATGCAGGTGTTACCATTTGAGATGCATAGCTAGGTAAGAGTTATGATGTTATATATATGTTGAGCCTTGTATGGCATTTGGTATGTGTGAATAGCTAAGTAATGGTAACATTCTCTATTGATGAGATATCATGAATCACAAGGTGATGTGATGGGTCTGATGACCTGAAATCCTGGTTATTTCCTAGTGAGAGGTGACATGTGCTCATGATGAGATATGGGGTGTAACCCTAGAATATGTGACCCTTGTGATGGGTTCATGATGAATGATGATATGTGGCAACTGTATAGTGGTGGTATCATGTACATATTCCTACTGGATATGGTGTTCTTGAGAAATGTGCTATATCCTTCTTTTATAACTTTTGTTTACGTTTAATGTGTTATAACTTGGTTGATGCTAAAATCCACTCTAACTAACTTAATTAATCAAAGTGAAACCTTATCATGTAGTTGCACTTGTGCCAGAGATCCATTCATCGTTAGAAGTTGGTGGATGGTGAAACAGGTTTTCCCACAGGACTACCCAGAGCACACATTGTTGAATATGTTGGGGCGTAATTGCATCCACAATCTAGTAAAGAGTACAAGTACGGTTGTAGACTAGAAGGCATGTCAATCGTGAGTCATGCGGTCCAGGAAAGCTAGTATTTGTGTATGGGAACTACATGTCAGAGCATGGTGAATGGGCATGTGGCTTGGTTTGTGGAGCATGAATGTGTTCATGGCTCAGTGATGGTTAGAGCACAGTGAACAGGCCAGTGGCTCAATATACTAGTGTCGAGACTTGTACCAAGCCAAGATAGAGGTAAATGGTATCCAGTGAGAGATAATTCTATTACTGAGGTCACATATGCAGTTGATTGCGGTCCTGCTATTGGTTACTCATGCACTTATTACGAGAAGGATGAGGTTGTGGAGTCTGGCTCTTCCATGAGACCTTGTATGGCACTGATCAGGGCTTCGCAGTCAGCAGTTGGATTTGAGTGGCATGACTCACTTCCTCAGGGCATAATAATTTGTAATCCAACCGTGTAGTATATTTTCTTAGGACAAATACCAAACATTAAATGAGGCCTTGAAATGTTTTTATATAATCTTTATATAGTCTTCATATACATGTTCTTCGTATTCATTTTAAAGATGTTAATATTCCATATATATGGTGGTAAGTTATTCTAATGCTTTACTCTTTATCAATGCTTACTTCCCATCTTTTAGTTGAATCTACTGAACTTGTGTAAGATATTATGTTTATCTTCTTTAGCCTTCTATGATATAATAGCTTGGTGGGGAGTTATGTTTCTAGCTGGTATTGTGTGTCTCACCTCATTGGTTGCAATCTTTTTAGGTGATCGAGCTGGATGCGGTAGAGGTCTTGGGGTTGTGGCTGAGTAGCAAGAGGAGAAGTAGTGTTTGAGGTTGGATATGCTTCTTGTTGTTGGTCTTGGTAGTAGAGTCCTAGTGTCATCTCTGTACTATCAGGTCCTCGGAGATATTTTGTGATGATTTGTAGATGTGCTTAAGAATTGTGGTTTCATCCTTATCATGTTGTTTTGTCCTTTGAGTAGTCTTGTTGTATATATATATATATGAATAGGTGAAACAATCCTTCACGTGACATGTGGATGATATGTATATCATGTGGTTATGTTGTAGTTTCCTTATATGTAACATATATGTCCTGTAGGTTGTGGACCTATGTGTAATAGTTCCTTCTTTGTGGTTATTATATGAATCGATTTTAGGTTTTATGTATTTTCTGGTAATCCACTGTTAGTTTATTTCTATGTTTTTTTTGTGTAATCTCAATTGGTTTTGATCAGGATCTCACAATTTCATATTGGATATGCAGGAGGTGGGGTTCCTCATGTGTGAGTGAAACAAACTAAAATCTTTCGATGGGAATTTGTGTTTGAAATTGAGTTCAAATTTAATGGTGAAATGAATGAATTAGTCATTATATTTTGCAAGAACAATATATATATATATATATATATATTTAAGACACAATTTTATGGAATATTACTACGGTCTACTATGTTAGAACCTCTAGGTAGGATGATAGGATGCAATAAATAATTGAGTTATGTTTCTCAAGTTTGATTAATGTGTTTTCAATTATCATCTTAAGCTTGGTCCAGGTTATGCATCTTTGGCACCTGAAAGATGTATGAAAAGACTTATCAAATCTAAATGATGTCGAGTTGATCATGGATAAATGATCTAACCTGAATGATGCTGAGTTGACTATGGAAAAACATTGTTTGTAGGTCTATATTAGACTAGAGATAGAGGAGAGAACCTACTCAGACAATGGAAGTTCACAATGTTTTTAAGATTCATTAAGCATGATATATTCTAACTATGAACAACCTAATGTATCCACTATGAAACCTAATGTAAGAATGTACGTGCATGAGTTGTATCAATATTATTATGCCATGCAAATTTCCTATAAATAAGACTACTTAAGCCACCTTATTGGAGGCCAATGGTGAGTATTTAGATGCTACTTGTTAATTTGGAAGTGTGGGAACTCATACACATAAGGAAACCCCATAAATCATTGAGGCTAAGTGGCGTACATGGAAACTTTATGCATAGAAAAAATGGACAACAATCAAGAAGTAGATAATGACAAAATTGAAGGCAATGAAAGGGGTGATATTAATTAAACTCTTTGCCATCTTGTGCTAGTTTCCATACCCAAGATTCCAAATGATGTGTACTACAATCAACTAAGGTTTATTTCATCTAATATCATCTGCTAGAAGATATCATTGAAGATAATAGTGGAGAGATTGAAGATCCATGTTCCATATTGGATATTGCCTACCCAAACCAACTTCGTGCCGAACATGCAAACCACAAACAACATAATATTTTTCCAAGAATACATCATTGCATGATAAAAAAACTAACTGCAAAAATGATAGTGATAAATCTTGGATGAATTGAATGTATATGACTACATGAAGTGGGATTTTGTGCTATACACAATAAGAAAAGAAGCATGGCCACAAAACATAATTAAGTATGTCATGAATTGGATTATATCTGGTGAAACTTGCATTGCTTGGAATGGGGACCTTTTTAAACTATTGAAAGTCAGAAGAGGCATTAGGTAGGAAGACTAGTTGTCTCCCTACATGTACATTGTTTATATTTAACAAGCCTTCATATAGATTTGACAATGATATTTTGAGATAGGGAAAGGAGTGAAGAAAAATGGATCATGGAGGATATGTAAAGCATAAACACCCGAAAGTGTAAAAAAAGCATGACTTTCTTACTATGAAGTTCTAATGACTAATCTTTGATGAATGAAGAGGAAGCTTTTCGTTGATGGCATTTGTGATTGATGAGGTACAAAGCAATAAAATGATGAAATTCATTGCAGGATTGATTAAAGAAAAAGAGACATGGTTGATGTTGGGAACTAGTTACTAAAAACACATATTTCTACAAATACAACCTTCATTGGTTCACTAACTAGGGCAATGAGAAAGATGCCAACATAAAAACATTTCTCATTTCTTTTCAATGGATTTCAAATGGTAAAAGTACCAATGTCTTAAAGCTTAATTAACACCAGTGGTACCTCAAGTGAGTTTTTGTTGGGTTTTGTGTGGTCGGACTAGGCAACGGGAATAAAAATTTACTTCACCATAAAACCCATAACAAGAAAATTGCATCAACATCGATATAATGAGAAGGATGGTTTTAGCGAGTTATACCTAGTCCTGAGACCTACTCAGTGACTATACCTCACAGCTAGTGCAGTCTTTAACCACCTATCTTTGATGGTGTATGTGCAGTTGCTGGTCTTAACCCAGACTACGGCTGACAGTCATCCTCTCAGCGTCAAAAATCTTTTGCCACTATAGATAGTCCACATGGACCACCGGGAACTCTAGTCATCTGGAAGAACAGACTAGAAGGAGTCATTCCCCTCTGCCGGCGTACTAGTCACTGACACACTCTTCCACAACTAGTTGCTTTCTCTGCAATTGTCTTTCCCTCACAATGCCTCCTCCCTATTTCAGGCGACACTTACTCGTGCCCTCTATCGGTTACTCGAACTAGAGAGGACAACAACTTTGTAGATCAACTGATGTTCAGAGTTGTGTATCTGGAGAAGCATCATGTACCCCTCAATTTATAATAGAGGGAAGGGTCAGGGTTCCCAGTATGTGCGGGAGTAGAGATGCCTAGAATTTCCATGAACCATTTGCACTTTGGTAGGTGTATCGGTCGGTTCACAACTGAACCGGTCATTTGGCAGTGTGAGCCAGTTGATTCACTTAGTGAACTGGTCAGTTCACATGCCAAATTTTCCTGCGATTGACTTTTGTATTTTGTTTAGAATTAATGAGAAGATTAATTCTTGTCCCAATCAAATTAGACTTGCAAAATAGGAAACCTTTCTCACGAACTGAGAAACCAAACATATTCTTGGTTGGTCCAGTTGAACCGATCAGTTCATTGGAGTGAACCGGTCGTCCCACTGACCATCAGCCAATCGCTTCACCCAGTGAATCGGTCGATTGGTGGTCCAGGTTGTGCAGAACTCAATCAATTTAGTTCTCAATCAATCTGACACTCTAATCAGTTAATTCAACCTTTGAACTTAATGGTTTTGAGTCAATTCTATTGATTGAATGTTTAATTGAGTACCTGAACACTTCAATAATCAATCTAAACAACATTCATGGATAAAATCCTATTTCGGGTTAAACCTATGTGTGTGACCCTATAGGTCCCAATCCACATTGGTAGTGAATGCCCATAACTAGCTTATGAAATCACAAGAAAAGAGTGGTTCCTAGTCGCACATCATTGTAACCCAAGTGAATGAGAAAGTCGGAGAACAAATTTCAACCTACAATATGTGATTAGTGTTACAACGAATGTTTAATTCATTTGTCTTTGATATCCTGAATGAACTCGAGGCATGGAGTTGTCATCCTGACAACATTCATTCATGTTTCTTGATCATTTGATTAGGGAATGTGGTGGTTTTGAATTAGAGGTGACACGAATATGGTGGTCACCAAGGTCGTTGTGATGCATGGGTATCATGGTCGTGGTGGCTCAAAGAAGACTTGTTCATTCTTGGTAAAATGTCCATTTTGCACTACTTGTCACACGGGTGTGTTGGGTCTTGTACCAAGTTCATACTATTTATCACGACCATGTTGCTGAATGTGTTCTTCAAAGCTCTCTCTATGACTTGAACATCAGCCACCACAACCGTTTTGAGGCACCACATCATTGCTGGTCTTTATATCAACACTTGGCACTTGTTCTTTGGATTTTCTTGTACTTGTTTTCTTCCTTTGAGTCTTAGACACTAGGGGTAGGTTGAGGAAGCTTCGAACATCACTTTAGGCCTCTGTAAAGGGAGAGAAACCCTTAGATCACTCTTTCTCTGTATCTTCCATCCAAGCAAGGTCCAAGTACCTGAAAATCATGCAACTAACATCCATAAGTGCATTTTACACAAATATGCATATTGGAGGAAATGAAATGTAATCTAATAGTAATAGATGTGATTGAAGTGCAATACGACACAAGATGGAACCCTAAAATAGGGCTGAATTAGCTATCTCCAACACTAGGTAGAAATTAGAACCATAGAAGGTTTAAAGTATAGAAGATCGACAAGCCACAAAAAGCAAAGCAAATACCTGCATAGATGAATCCATATCTAGGAAACCAAAACATAAAAATAGCCAATCAAATAGGAAACTATCTTCAACACATGAGTATATAAAAAAAACCCAGAGCAGCTCTAGAGCATAGAAGGTCTCCAACCAGAAAAACAACTACAATGAGAAACCTTCAATCTCAACTTTGATAGTAGTCCATATTTTATCTTCACTTCTTTCTTTATCTCCATGTACCCTTCTATTTTTCTCCCCACAAATATTATAAGAAATGTAGGAAAAGGCTAGCTTGAGCTTCTTGCTTGAAATAAGAATTAAATCAGACCAAGACAAAGGGATGCAATTTAAGTTGGTGAAAGTATAGTTCATGATAGAAAGGGTAAAAGGACAAGTAAAAAATATATACTCAATATTATCATAAGTATATTTACAAAGAAAGCATGTTGAATGGCTTTGAATACCCCTTCCTCTGGTATTGTCAGAAGTAGGATATTGTTATGCATTGCTTTCCATAGGTGCAAAATATATATCTTAGGAGCTTTGATGTTCCATCGCCAACAAAACACATCATGATCAGGGGGGTGAAGTTTTATAGACTCCCAAACTACCTTGAGACGAGGAGCATTAAGACCACAAAAAGTTAAAATATCAAGAGAACCTTCAAGGTATCAAACTGACTGAAGGAAATTTATCAACTTCATATTGTTTGTGTAACAAGGGACTTCCCAAACACAATTCTGAATGATTTTGCTGAGAAAACTATTCAAAGGAATACCCAATTCAATGATGGTTTCATTGCCCAAAATACCACTGAGAACCCTCTTATTAGGGAGGGCAAGGATCTAGCCAAAGCTTTAAACTGCAACCGTCACCAACTCTAAAATCAAAGAATTTCAAAATGGCATCACAACAATTGAGGATTTTAGTCATCATCTGGGACATAGAACTATTTGGTGAGACTGACTAGAAGAAAGACCTCATTAAGTACCTTTCACCAATCCATTTAACCCAAAGATTATCTTTTTACTTGCAATGTCCCATCCATTGATAAGAAGGCATGTAATGGTGAATTTAGAGATTTTCTTGATATTAAGACCCCCTTCTTTCTTAGTTTTAGTGATATTGTCCCACATGAAGAGGTGAAGATGATTTTTATCATTATTATAACTCATACAAACTCTAGACATCATCTATCAATATCATCAATGATATATTTGGGTAGAGGGAAAGAATGGAGATAGATTGCATTCAGGGTAGAATGAATCAATTCAAGCCTCCATGCCATGGAAAGACATTTTGACTTCCAATATTCAAGGCCTGACTTGACTTTTTCAGTGAGACAAATACAAGAAACTTTACATAAATTCCCAACAAACAAAGGAACACCCAAATACTTGGAAGGAAGTTTGTAAATATTGAAATCAAGAATGTTATTAATGTTGGGTTTTGTGGAACATAATAGGCAGCGGAAACAAAATTTTTCATCTCACCACAAACCCATAACTAGTCGATTGTGAAAAAAACCACTAGAGGGGGGTGAATAGGGTTTTATGGATATTTTACAATAATTTAACTCAAAAAACCACAATTGACATAAGAAGGAGACAAGGTGTTTAGAGTGGTTCCAACCTTAGCAAATACTAAGGCAGTCAATCCACTACCCGGTTACTTACCCAATCGGGATTTTGAAAGTATTAAATTTTATTACCTCACAAGGATATTACATAAAATTACAATACTTTCTACACTCTTTGGACAGCCTTCACCTTAAAGTAGTCTCACCAACCTTGAAGCAGCCTTCCTTGAAGTAACTTCAAGCTCCCCCTTGAAGTAGCTTCCCATTGAGACAGCCTTCTAGAAGTAGTCCAAAGATCTCCTTCTTCACCAAGAAGATCAAACTCTTTCCAATCCACAGCCTCCAACCCTAGGAGTAGTAAGGATACTACAAGCGATAAGAAAGAACAAGAAAGGAAATGGAAATTACACTTTACCACTTGAAGCACAAGGCTTGATTTCCTATATCAAGCGTATTGATCTCCTAGCCAATGAGTATGGAAGTGTAGGTTTGTGGATAGGAGATGCTAGCCTATAGTACATGAATTTGGAGCAAAAGAAATGAGTATCAAGTACTAGTGTTGCTCAATTGCTCAAAATAGATTGCCAATTGCAAGTATGAAAGCTCAAGTATTGCACAAGTGTACTTTGGTTGTCCTATGGCTTGTCCTATTTATAGGAATCGCCTATGGATGCTTAAGGACGTTCTAGACACTTTCTAGGGGGTTCTTAGTGCTTAACTAGCCGTTAGGTAACCATTAGTTGCTTTAACAACGGCTAGTTAATTAACTCTAAAAAGTGCAGACAAAACTCATCTCGTTCGAAGAATTGTCGATCGAGAGTCCTTCTCGGTCGAGGACTTGTCGACCAAGGGACTGTATGTATATAACGTTCTACTCCAACTCCCAACTACCTTGTCTATTGTGTATAACGGCTACCTGGGTCTTTCTCGGTCGAAGAGTTTGTCGATCGAGAGTGTCTCGGTCGAGAATTTTGCCGACCGAGATTGACCCTGTTTTAATGTTTTAAACCAAGTACCAAGTGTGTGTATGAGTGTGCAGATGTGACACTATTTTAGGGGATGACCTATCTAAGTGTTGTGATTGGCTAGGGAAGATCTAACGCTTGATTTACATGATGTCTAAGTACTTGTACATTATATATTTGTACAAGTTTTTACATTTGATTACATTCATGACTTAAAGCAATTTTAGCATATAGATCTTCCAAGTATTTGTCATCCACCTTATTCCTGCAACACTCAAGTAGCACGTTAAATCCACAAGAATGAAATGTTTGTCATTATCAAAACAAAGGGATTAAATGATGTCCATTTAGCCAACAATCTCCCCCTTTTTGAAGATGACAAACATTTCCTAAATATAAAATAAGGAAATATAAATCATATGAGTTTCATACCTAAAGTTTACCTTTTGTAGCCATTTTTGTTTTGCAAGTGGGTGCTGGCCGAGATATTATGAAACTCATTTTATTTGATGTTTTTTATTTTATATTATTTCTCCCCCTTTGTCATTTCAAAAAGATATCCAAGATAATCATTTAGTATGACTTTTATTTCTCCCCCTTAATTTTATGCTATGCTCCCCCTTAAATAGATATTCAATTGAAAAGCAAGGGATTAATGCAAACCAATTATTGTTAAATTTAGCCACAATTTATTTCTCAATCATTTGCAAAGGATGTTAAGCTTTGAAATGATATGAGATCCTTTTAGATCCATGGCATATGTACTTTGATTTCTCATCCATTTTACAGGGGATGTTAAGCCCTGACAATGACATGAGAATCCATTAAGCTTATAGTAGAAAACATGTATGTATCTCTAACCAAATACATGGGATGTTAAGCCCTAATTTGTTTAGAGAATTCCATTAAGAACAAGATATATGTCATATTCATGAATATTGTAGATTTCTTTGTTTTCATAACCAAAACTACTTTTAAGGATACTATGGTCATAACTAGCTTCAAATGATGTTTACAAAGTTTTGTAAGCTTCTTAATCTTATAATCAAGATAGTTTGTGTGAGCTCCCCCTGAATCTTATAGTCAACATAATTTAAGGATTCTAAGATCACAATCAATATTAGATCATAATAAGTTGACTTTTTATGAGAGTTTTGCACTAAAATTATGTTTTCAATATGATAAACATATTTTGAATCAAGATACTAAGATTAAGTGCAGTAAAATGATGTACAAATAAGCATTTTGTCAAGCTTATTTTAGGTCCACCTTGACTTCGACCATAGCGCCCTTTGGTCAAACTTGATTTCAACCAAGAGGCAATTTCTGCGGATTTCCAATTTGAACACTCATATGTGAAGTATAATGTTTGCAGGTAGTTTGATTAAATAAATATCAATTTGAAGCAATTTGAGTTATACCTATTATGAAGAAGTTTTATCAATTAAAAAAACTTAATATAGGCATCACAATGAAGTATTTGTCCTTGATTTTCCTAGACTGTATTCATTTTGAATGATGTCTCCTAAGCTTTGCTATAGGTACATAAATATCAATTCCCATTTCTTCTTGTACCCTCATTTTCAGATTAATCATAGGATTCTTTAGAGACATATATCCTTGAAAGCAAGATTAATATCTTAAAGTCAAGATTTTGCTTTTGATTTCTTAGAATAAACTAATAGATAAAACATTAATATTTTTGTTCTAAGAGACACTGTTTGGCTTGTCATAGCATCATCATTCATTTATTTCAAGCCATTCACACAATAATCATTATCTATTATTTCAAGATGCATTTATGCAATAGAGTTTTACTTTTATGCAAAATAGCACTTTCAATGATAGCATCATCTATATTTGTAATGTGTTGAATCATAATGATCATCCATTTATGGTTTGTATATATAGATCAAAGATTATTTTAGACAAACCAAGTAAAAATGAAACACAATGATCATGGTACAATGATTTTGATAGAATAGTAGAAGCATATCCACAATATAGTGATCAAGATACGAGGATATAATTTCATGAAATACAATGATCATGATCATTTAAACTAAATTTCAATACACATGGTTCCTATATAGATGGACCAGGGAATACTTGGGATAAACCATGTGGATTATGATAAAACAGTAATTTCCTTGATTAAAACAACATGGTTCATAATTTTCAGTTTTAATCCTAACCATGTAGAGGATAAACCAAAATAATCTCATTCATGGTTCATGGATTTTCAAATTTAAGACAAACCATGAACATGCTTAATAAACTTTTTCAATCAATGAGGAAAGTATGTTCAATATCAGTTTTCATATAGCTCTTTTGCAATATGTTTAAGGATTTCATATTCATAAGGTTATACCTTCATTCAACAATTCATGATGCAAAAGATCAATATGTCTTGATTAAAAGATGATCTCCAAGAATTGTGATTCTCAATGAAAACAATTTTTATTGTTCTTGAATTGAATAGCAAATTAAAACAGTGTAAACAGGTTCTCTAGACCTTTGATCAGTCGAACACTTGTTCGACCGAGTTCGTCTCGATCGAGATTATTTTTGACTGAGAAGATTGTTGTATCTTCAGTTCTATCAGTCAAAATTCGGTCGATCAATGTTCGATCGGATACCCATTTGGTCGAAGTTTTGTTCGGCCGATAAATGTACTGTTTAGCCTGTTATTTTAGGTTTCTACATGTCAGAAGCAGAAACTGGTTCGTTCGACAATTATTTGACCGAATTGTGTCTCGGTCGAGCTTTTTGTCGACCGAGATTGTTTCTGTTGTAATTTTCTGTAGGTAAATTATAAGGCATTCTTAATATTAAAATATGCAAATTAAATCTTATTTTAGTTGAGATAAGACATTTGAATATTCAAATGAAGTGTTAGATCATATCTCAACTAGATTACATTCAAGATTTCTAAGTTTGAATTTTTGAGATACAAATCAAGTTATTCAAAGGTGTGTTTCTGCAGGTTTATTTAAAAATGTGTATTTTCATGTTGGATCAATTTGTTATCCTATTGTGTTAAGTTGAGATAGACATAAAGATATGCAAATTGGAGTCCTTGGTCATATCTCAACTTGATTTAATCAATTCAGTTTGGGGGTTTTGGAACCCATAATAACTCAATATCCTTTTTCTTGTAAGGGCATGAGAAGGAATAATGTCCAAGACGCAAACAATAATGGCAACATATAGAATCAATCTAGGTTGTTCTTGGGTACATATGTATATTTGCCTCTAGGTACATTCATGGATTGACTCTTTGGCACTTGTGTATTTCTCCAACTAGGTTTTTGATAAGATTTTCCTTTAGGCTTATAACCTAGTCCTCTCCTTCCAACTTGACGATAAGAATCATTTAAGATTTTATCAAGGATATTATTGTTACTCAAACTACTCACTTCTTGTTGGAACTTAACAATCTCATCCATTCTCTTCTTGATATCTAACTTTGCTTGATCTAGATTAGATAATAAAGAATCTCTTTCTTTCACAATAATATCATAATCTAGATGTGTACACAAAACAGGTTGTTTTTGAAGATCATTTACTTGAGTTTGCAAGTTTATCTTTTCTAGGGAAAGAAGATTGCAATTTGCTTCTACTGATTTCAGCTTAATATCATGATCTTCAATAGCCTTTTTGAGATCTTCATTTTCATATGTGAGAGCAAGAAGTTTGGCATGTAACTCATCATTTACTTTATTTGATTTATTTAATTTCTTCTTGCACTCAATATATTTTTCATGTGTTTCTTTAAGACTAGTAATTAAATCTTCTTTAGGTAAATCAAAAAGGCTTACCTCTTCTTCTTCTTCACTTGTTGAAGCAATAAGGCACTCTTTATGCACATCTTCCTTCTTTGACCTCCATGGACAGCTAGGTGTCATGTGCCTTGTTCCTAAGCACCAATTGCAACTTGTTGAAGATTGTTCCATGCTTTTCTTTTACTTGTGATTGTAGACACCACCACCCTTCATTCTTCAAGACTCGATTAGAGCTCCTTGAAGCCTGCTCTGATACCAAATGAAAAACCACTAGAGGGGGGTGAATAGGGTTTTATGGATATTTTACAATAATTTAACTCAAACAACCACAATTGAGATAAGAAGGAGACAAGGTGTTTAGAGTGGTTCTAACCTTAGCAAATACTAAGGCAGTCAATCCACTACCCGGCTGCTTACCCAATCGGGATTTTGAAATTATTAAATTGTATTACCTCGCAAGGATATTACATAAAATTACAATACTTTCTACACCCTTTGGACAGCCTTCACCTTGAAGTAGTCTCACCAACCTTGAAGCAACCTTCCTTGAAGTAACTTCAAGCTCCCCCTTGAAGTAGCCTTCCTCTTGAAGTAGCTTCCCATTGAGACACCCTTCTAGAAGTAGTCCAAAGATCTCCTTCTTCACCAAGAAGATCAAACTCTCTCCAATCCGCAGCCTCCAACCCTAGGAGTAGCAAGGAGAGTACAAGTAATAAGAAAGAACAAGAAAGGAAATGGAAATTACACTTTACCACTTGAAGCACAAGGCTTAATTTCCTATATCAAGTGTATTGATCTCCTAGCCAATGAGTATGGAAGTGTAGGTATAGTGTATAGGAGATGCTAGCCTATAGGACATGAATTTGGAGCAAAAGAAATGAGTAGCAAGTACTAGTATTTCTCAATTTCTCAAAACAGATTGCCAATTGCAAGTATGAAAGCTCAAGTATTGCACAAGTGTACTTTGGGTGTCCTATGGCTTGTCCTATTTATAGGAATGGCCTATGGATGCTTAAGGACGTTCTAGACACTTTTTAGGGGTTTCTTAGTGCTTAACTAGCCGTTAGGTAACCATTAGTTGCTTTAATAACGGCTAGTTAATTAACTCTGAAAAGTGAAGACGGAACTCATCTCGGTCGAAGAATTGTCGACCGAGAGTCCTTCTCGGTCGAGGACTTGTCGACCAAGGGACTGTCTGTATATAACGTTCTACTCCAACTCCCAACTACCTTGTCTGTTGTGTCTAATGGCTACCTGGATCTTTCTCGGTCGAAGAGTTTGTCGACCGAGAGTGTCTCAGTCGAGAATTTGTCGACCGAGATTGACCCTGTTTTAATGTTTTAAACCAAGTACCAAGTGTGTGTATGAGTGTGCATATGTGACACTATTTTAGGGGATGACCTATCTAAGTGTTGTGATCGGCTAGGGAAGATCTAACGCTTGATTTACATGATGTCTAAGTACTTGTACATTATATATTTGTACACGTTTTTACATTTGATTACATTCATGACTTAAAGCAATTTTAGCATATAGATCTTCCAAGTATTTGTCATCCACCTTATTCCTACAACACTCAAGTAGCACGTTAGATCCACAAGAATGAAATGTTTGTCATTATCAAAATAAAGGGATTAAATGATGTCCATTTAGCCAACAGATCGCATCAAAAACTATGAAATAGGAAGGATGGTTTAGCAAGATATATGTGGTCCTTAGGCTTGCTCAATGACAATACATCCCAGCTAGTGCGGTCTTCAACCACCGAGTCTTTGACGTCGTATGTGTATCTCCTAGTGTAGACCCAGACTGCGGCTGACAGTCATCCTCCTGAGAGGAAGAAACCTCCCACCTCTATAGATAGTCCACACGGACCACTGAGAATTCTAGTCATCTAGAAGGACAAGAGTATAAAGATTTGTTCCCCTCTGTCGGCATACTAGGCACCGACACACTCTCCCATGATCAGTTGTTGTTCTGTAGTTGTCTTTCCCTTGCTGTTCCTCCCTAGACAGGTAGAACTTGCTTGGGCTCTCTCAATTACTAGAACCAAAGGAGAAACAACTTTGTAGAGAAACTAATATTCAGAGTTGTGTATAGAGAAGCCCCTTGTACCCCATCTATTTATAGTATAGGGAAGGTTCAGGGTTCACAGTTGTAGTGGGAGTAGAGGGTGCCAAAATTCCATGAACTGTTCACACTATCGGCATGCCAACCGATCGGTTCACCACCAAACTGGTCGTCTGGTAGTGTGAGCCAATCGGTTCCCTCAGTGAACTGGTCATTTCACCTCCAGACTAGCCTCCAATTGACTTTCCTATTTTGTCTCAAATTAATGAAAAAATTAATTCTTGTCCCAATCGAATTAGACTTGCAAAATAGGAAACTTTCCTCACAAACTGGGAAACCCAAAATCTGCTCAGTTGGTCCACGTGAGCCGATTAGTTCACCAAAGTGAACCGGTTGTCTCACTAACCATGATCTGATCGGTTCACCCAGTGAACAGGTCAGTTGGTGTCTTGGTTGTGTAGAACATAGTCAATTCAGTTTTCAATCAATCTGACACTCCAATCAGTTGGTTCAACACTTGAACTTGGTGATTTTGAGTCAAGTCTATTGATTGAATGTTTAATTGAGTACCTGAACACTTCAGTAATCAATCTAAACAACATTCATGGATGAACTCTTGTTCTAGGTTAAATCCTATGTGTGTGGCCATATAGGTTCCATTTTATGTTGGCAATGAGTGTCCCTAACTAACTTATGATATCACAAGCAAAGAGGGGTACCTAGTCACACAATAGTGCTACCCAAGTGAAGAGGAAAGTTGGAGAATAACTTTCAACCTACAATCTATGATTGGTGTTACAATGAATGTATAGTCCCTTTGTCTCTGATATCCGAATTGAACTCGAGCCATGGACTTGTCATCCTCTACATACATTCAATTCATGTTCCTTGAACTAGACCATACTGTCTGAGATATATGTGAGCTTAATAACATATATTGAATCACATGTGCATGGCCATGCATTTTGTAGTCTCGCTTATCAAGTGGCCAGGATATCATACTCCCTCAGGAGGGACAGATTCCATATCTATCACTCACAGTCAAGTCCCCATGTTTCAAAGTCACCCAATCATCCTCGTTATAACAATCCATGTTTCAAGACTACGTTTGATGACAAAGCGTACCCAATGAGATGTGATGAGTGTAGTGATTTCAGGTCTAAGAACCGCAGTCACCACCAATACTATAAGAGATGATCCTGACTAACCATGTATGGTTTCCATGCATCACTCTTATGGTGGGTTTGTCTGATACACTATTCTCTAACATGTATCTATATGCTTGGTTTTATATCATATATCATGATTAATGAGACTCTATCATCAACCAAAGCACACACTAGTCTTTTGTGTTATTGATGTCTATGGTTATTTCCACAATAACAACTGCCTAGGGACGATAGTGAGAATGTACCTACACATCTGTATGATCGCATTGTTCAAGTCACGTACTTGAAGACATACGTCATTGAGTTTTTTCATTCTCTAGAAAAATATCATGTAATACTTATATTCTCAAAATAGTTAAAACACATAGATCGGAAATTGCCTTTATTAATATTTCAAATCATTTACATAGTATGCCATTACAATCATCATATGACTGGCTCTATGGGCATACATACCAACAGACTCCCATTTGCACTTAGAGCCAATCACCCATGAACCTCAATCCTTGTGATCAAGCATGACCGTCGTGCTTTTGCTATGAAAGTGCCTTTTTCAAGAGATCAACTATGTTGTCTTCAGTTGGTACTCTGCAAATCTTCACATCTCCTCATTGTATGATCTCTCGTATGAGATGGAAACGCCTCGGTATGTGTTTGGACCGTTGTTGTGATCTGGGTTCTATAACTTGTGCAATAGCTCCATTGTTGTCACAGTAAAGCTCAATTGCATCAGAGATGCAAGGAACCATCCCAAGTTCAGAGATGAACTTATTGATCCACACAACCTCCTTTTCCACATGGGATATAACAATATACTCAGCCTCTATCTTAGAATCTACAACTCCCTCTTGCTTTGAACTCTTCTAGCTGACATCTCCATTATTGAGGCAAAATACAAATCCTGACTGTGATCTGTAATCGTCTTTATCAGTTTGGAAGCTCGCATCGGTGTAACCTTTTACTACCAAATCTTCCTCACCACTGTAGACGAGGAATTGATCCTTAGTCCTTCTCAAATACTTCAGGATGTTCTTCACGACTGTCCAGTGAGCATCTCCAGGATCTGACTGGTATCTACTCATCATGTTGTGTGCATACGAGACATCGGGACATGTACACAACATTGCATACATGATTGATGCAATTTCTAATACATATGGAATCCCACTCATGTGTTCCCTATCCTCACAAGATTTGGAACATTGAGCTCTAGAAATGGGAACTCCATGCCTCATGGATATGTTTCCTCTCTTTGAGTTCTCTATGCTGAACTCTTCAACACTTTGTCAATGTATGTTCTCTAACTCGGTCCAAGAAGCCTTCTATATCTATCTATATAGGTCTTGATTACTAGGATATAGGCAGCTTCTCCCAATACTTTCATGTCGAAAGTATTTCCAAGCCATTCCTTTGGCATTTGCAAAGCAGGGATGTCATTCCCCATCAACATTGTCATCTACATACAATATGAGGAAAGTAGTCATGCTCCCACTAACCTTCTTGTACACACAAGGTTCATCTTCATTTTGAATAAAGCCAAACTCTTTTATTGCTTTGTCAAATCAAAGATTCCAAGTCTAAGATGCTTCCTTCGATCCATAGATTTATCTTTGTAGCTTACAGACCTTATTTGCGTTCTTTGGATCTATAAAACCTTCAGGCTGTGTTATGTACACATCCTCTACAATATTCCCATTAAGGAATGTGATTTTAACATCCATTTGCCAAATCTCATAGTGATAGTAAGTTGCAATAACAAGCATGATCCTGATAGACTTAAACATGGCAACTGGAGAGAAGGTTTCATCATAGTCAATACCTTGAACTTGTCTGAAACCCTTTGCTACCAATCTTCCTTTATAAGTTTGCACATTGCCATCCATGTCGGTCTTCTTCTTGAAGACCCACTTGCACCCTATGGGTTTTACCCCTTTAGGTGGATCCATCAAGGTCCATACCTTGTTGGTATACATCAATTCCATCTCAGATCTCATGGCCTCAAGCCATTTCTCAGAATTTGGTCCCTCGGTAGCTTCTAGATAGGTTGTTGGCTCATCATCTATGACCAACTCACCGCCTTCTTGAGTCACAAGATATCCAAATCTTTCAGGCTCAAGGCATGTCCTACTAGATCTATGAGGTTCCTGTGTTACTGGAGGAATTTGAGATTCCACAACAAATTGTGATTGTCTATGTTCCTCTAGTTCATCTACTGGTTCTATGTTTTCTTGCATGCCTCGAATTTCTTAGAGTTCTATTTTCCTCGCACTGATTCTTTTGGAAATAAATTCCTTTTCTAGGAATGTAGCATTTCTGGCAACAAACACTTTGTTGTCATACGGAGTAAGAAAGTAATATTCCCTAGTTGCCTTATGATATCCAACATGATAGCATTTGTGTGACTTGAGTCCAATCTTTTCAAGAAATGGCATAAGCTTCACATCCCCAAATCCTCATAAAAGATATATGGGGATGCTTCTTGTGCCATATCTCATATGGTGTCTTTTGAATCGATTTAGATGGTACGTGGTTTAGTGTATATGCAACGGTTTCTAATGCATAACCCCAAAATTGATCAGGAAGATCAGCTAACTCATCATTGATCACACCAGATCTAGTAATGTGTGATTCCGTCTTTCTGATACACCATTATGTTGTGGCATTCTAGGAGGAGTCCATTGTGATGCAATACCACGGTCTCTCAGAAGGTCCTCAAACTCTTGGCTTAAGTATTCTCCACCTCGATCAAAGTGAAGTTCCTTAATACTTTTTCCAAGTTGGTTATGTACTTCATTCATGAAATCCTTAAACCTTTCAAGGGTTTTTGACTTGTGCTTAATCAAGTAAACATAGCCATACCTAGTGAAATCATCAATAAAGGTAATGAAATATTGATACCCTCCTCTAGCAGGTGTTCTAAAAGGGCCACACACATTAGTATGTATGAGTCCTAATAGATCACTTGCTCTCTCCCCCTTTCTAGTAAAAGGAGTCTTGGTCATCTTTCCCAATAAACACGACTCACATGTCTCTAATGATTCAAAACCAAAACAGTCCAGATAACCATCTTTATGGAGTCTACATATGCGACTCTCATTTATGTTCCCTAGACGACAGTGCCAAAGGTATGTTTGGTTTGAGTTGTTGAGTTTTAGTCTTTTAGTCTCTATGTTATATACATCCATCTTTATATCCAGCAAATAAAGACCATAAGACATCAGAGCATTGCCATAAAATATTTCATCTTTTGAGATGGAACACCTTTCAATCTTAATATGAAATTCATGACCATCCTTGTCCATACAAGATACATAATTGATATTTCTATTTATGGCGGGTTCAAAATAGCAGTTCAATAACTCTATTACAAGCCTCGTGGGTAGACATAAACTATAGGTTTTGACCGCTGTGGCAGCAACTCTTGCTCCATTCGCGACTCAAAGTTCAACCTCGCCTTTCAACAAAGGCCTACTTCTTTTTAGATCATGCATATTTGAACATATGTGAGATCCACATACGGTATCTAATACCCATGATGAAGAAGTATATAGATTTATCTCTATAACGTATATACTTGAAGTGGATACCGTCATCCCCATCTTCATCTTCCTGAATCCCTTGAAGTATAAAGGATTGGCTCCTTTTGTACCTTTCATTCTCCTTATCTTGAGTATTAAAGATGTAGACTTTGGCTTGGCCTTTAAACACTTCAAGTCTTTACTTTCATCTTTACACACAATCTCATTGATCATCATCATGGATTTTTCTTTCTTCATTCTTGATTCTGCTTCAATAAGCATGGCAAGCAAATATGACATGTGGTCATCTACCTTGCTTACATGTTTACTTGCAACAAAGTGGTTGTATGACTCTGGCATCGATCTTAGAATCATATCCATAGTCAACTCTTGGCTCAAGGTGATCCCCAGTTCTTTAGGAAGGTACACATGTCCAATCATATTGAGCACATGTTTTTCTGTTGAGGTACCCTCTGTCAGCTTTGACTCATGTAGCATCTTTAGAGTATTCTTCCTTTCTTGATTTGTGATACTAAGTGCTTCTTTAAGATGTTTTACTATCTCAAGAACACTCATGTCTTCACACTTTGCATGCAATTCATAATCCATGCAACTCAGCATAAGGTACTTTACATCCAAAGTGGCATTGGCATGCTTCCAGTAAGCATCCACATCAGCTCTTGGTGCATCTGGAATAGGCAATTCTGGCATTGGTTTTTCCAGGACATAGAGTCTGCACTCTTCATTAAGAACCCTTCTCAATGTCCAAAACCAATCATGGAAATTTGTCTCGTTTAATTTGTCCTTCTTTATGACCGATCACAAAGTCAATTTCATAACCATGATTCTACAAGAAAAAATGCATTTGTCAAAATCCATTTGATTTGATTTTATTTGAAAATTTGAAGATATTAATTCGATCTTTAATTAATTATTGCTCTCATTGTTTTAATCAAATTGATAACCCTCATTATCAATTCGGAAGATTGCAGTATACAACCTTCTAGTGAGCAAGATCCTGACTTCCACTCATTCATGAGCCAGCAAAGGCTTGTCACCCACAACTAGATTCTTTTAGGTAGGCAACTTTTGCCAATTGCATCATATGCAACTCTTGACAGATGTTATGAACAACTTTTCACCATAAACATCATCATGCCTTATGGTGCTTGATCTGATGAAGGTCACCTAGTTAAGTCTGACCCAAAATCCAACACGATGAGTATGCACCCGAGGAAGGCAGATCCACATACTCACCATCACACTTCCACGAGATAGATAGTACACCACACGAAGGCATGCCCACACTTAGTCGATCAAGCTTTTCATGTGTGCTGCTTTTGGAAGGCATCTTCAACTTAATATTTTGGTTGAGGGATTTGATATTTATATACATATACATATCTAATCACCACATGTATAGTACGCATCATATACATGCTATATCCCACAAGAAAATATGTGAAGTGATAATGTGATGATTATGGCCATCCTATTGTAATTCCTTGAGCCACAAGGAATTACGGTCATCTTGGTCTACATCATATGCAACATTCTATTGTTGATGAAGATTTGTGCTTGGGCCATTCCGAGTTGATCAGCTCATCCCATGTCTGATCGACTCACCTCTTGGCTGGTAGGTTGGTTGTCTCCAACCGATCATCTGGCTCCTCTAGACGGTCGGTTCGCGGGTCGTCAGGCTCCTCGTTAGTCCACTAGCTGCACGTCTCACACCATCAGTCGGTCATCTCGGTCCATCAGTTGTCTGTCTGGGTGCTCACTAGTATATTTCATAACAAGAAACGAAACTATCCTATTTAAGATTTTGCTTAGAGAAACCTTGAGATACATTCGAGGGGGGGCAGAGGTATAAAAGAAAGCCCGAGTTATCTCAAGTTACATTCGGAATAGAGAGAAGGCTCGGTTTGCAGACCGAGAGCAAACAACCTATAATGACCCCGCCTCCCGGTAACCCCCAATTAAGGGAGACCAAAAGGTCAGAGCCATTATCCCAATTAACAGGATCAATGGTTAAATAATTAATCAATAACAATTATGAAATTCTACCAAACTAAACTGAAATCTGGTATAAAATAAAACTTTGCATACCTTATTCAAAAAAGGACTTGGATATCTACTTCTATCCACATATGGATTCTATTCTAACTAATCCTCCATTGTACTTTAATTCTTATTTAATTCCACATATGCCACTTTACTATTTGTCCTTTTCAATCTTTTACCTAAAACACTGACAAACAAAACGTCGATCAGCATAAATGAATATGCTAGTATGTGGGGACAACCAAAATTTCACAAATATGGCTAAAAATTTAAATATCACAATCAAGTTAATTAACAAGCCAAATTACACTTTCAGTGTGACACTCTCCACCGCTTTTGCCCTAACACTGGCATACCTCTTTCTGGTTTCTCTTTTGCCATTGACTTAAGGCCACCTTCTCAATCCCGATCTTGGTGCCTGGGGTCACCCTTCATGGTGCCCTTTAGTCATGCAATATCATAGGCCACCTTCTCCATCCTGAGCTTGGTGTCTGGGGTCACCACTCATGGTGCCCATGGGTCTTCCCTCCTAGGCTTGACCTTTTTGCATCATTCATTAGGGTGGCATGTAGGTGCAAGAATACACACATATATTATTATTGTGATAATCATAGCAACTTTATAATTTGCAAGTATAAACATCCAAACTGATAGGTTGCATTCAATGTGAAGAATCATCTGGGAAACTCTTCGGGATACTAATGTGATTAACCATATTTAACCACATACATGTAAGGCTGACTTGAGTGCAGAAATAATCCAACTAAGCAAGAAATCCAGTAAACAAGTAAGCACACAAGATGATCCTAAAATATGCATCTAATTTTCCTATCATTGATCATGCCATCAAGATCTATTAAACCTAGCTCGCTGCCTAGGGTTTCTATTCCACTTTTAGGGTTTCCATTGCAATTAGGGTTTCTCTTCATTTATACTATTTTACACCCTAATTTTATACAATTACTCACAGACCCTAATTATCTCATCTACTTCTCAAGAAAGACATTAAGGTTACCTTTAAACAACGTATAACCCTAATTTTGGATTAAAGGAACAATTTAACATCAATTAAGTCCATTATACCTCTTTTACCTTAAAACTACCATTTTTATCCTTTTAATTCATGACAAGATCATTAGGCCCAAATATCACCTTTGGTTCCTTTCAAATTAACAATTTATAGTTCATTATGATCTAATTCACATATGAAGTCTATTTATCATTAATTCCACCTTTATCCATTAGAAAACCCTAATTAACGTATTAAGGGTATTTATCCACAAGTAGGAACCTTTATACTCAATTAGGGTTTCTAAGTGCTTAATCATTCTTATTTGAGGTAAAAACCTTAAATCATGTAAGAAACATCTAGATCAGGTTCAAGTTCATCATTCATTATTCAATAGGTTGCAATTACTCAATTTCATCAACTAAGCAACATGAACTTAACCAATATGGTCAATTAGGGTTTCTTAATCTAATACATAACACTTTTCATTAGATAACACACTTTTGCAAATAGGAACAGATTCAGGTTCACAAACCAATTTTATTGTGTTCCTCGTATTTTTCTAAGCAACTTTTGTATTTTAACTTTATTCATCTGAGCTTCCAATCCAAAGTTATGATTTATGCAAGATAAATTATTTTTTTTATTTATCTATTATTTTCTGAAAAAACATCGGCTGCTCGATCTATGGTCCACTAGACCATGTGAGATCCAATGGTCTGCGATCGCGCGCCTTACTAGAGATCAAACTAAAGAAAAGGGCGAGAATACCCTTACCTAGTTACTACGAGCACGAGGGCAAAGGGGCCTTTTACCCTATTGCTTCTTCAACCTCGTGATCCTTGTCTCCCGTGAGCGAAGCCCAACCATGGTCAGCACCATGGTTGACTTCGAGATCCAACCTCTCTCGGCACTAGACGAGGCCACTACGACCTCTGTCGCACCCCCTACGAACTCAACCATGGTCTTGGCTACGCTTGAGTTGGCCAGAGTCACTAGAATGACTAGGAGGAGTCATCGACGGTGGTCCAAGGAAGGTTGGTCATGGAAGAGGGCAATTAAAGGAGAAATTGGCGGAAAGGACGGCTCCTGTAAGCCTTACGCTGTCCCGTGAAGAGGCATGTAGCCTCGTAGAAGGGGAAAATCCCCTTTTATAGCCCATGGCTATGGAGGGCAGCCGACCAGCACACTGGAAAAAGGGGGTTTCCTGATTACCGTCTAAAGGTACTAGAACCTAGGATGAAACTGAGCGATTTCTTCTCTCGGATTCATTGAAACAATTTCCAGATTCGCACATCGATTGTACAAAAAGAAAATCGATTCGAAAATTCCCAAGAACTATTCTTATTTCTTGTTCCTACTTGAGGTAGGCAAGAATACAGACACCGTTAGATCTCAGATCCAACGGCTGTCATGCCATGCGCCCAAAAGATAATTGTGACTTTTTATATATATTTCCTTTACCCTTTCCACTTTAGGAGATTTTGCAAAAATTATAACTCTCAGACTGGTTATCCAATTGATACCAAATTTTAAGGTAAAGTCCATAATGACTTAAACTACTTGTGTGCAAATTTTGAGACCAAAACTCGAAAGGAAAAACTATTTTGCTTCATATGCAAGTCAAGTACCTATAAGGCACATATTCTGTATTAAAACACCTATTTTCTCTTTCCTCTATTCCTATTTTCTTTATTTGAATTCCTTTTACCACTAAAAACCTTATGGATACAAAAATCCATCAAGGATGACTCAATCTTACCTCTTTCCACTTATTTCCCACATTTTATCATTGTTTTCAATTTCTTTCTTAATAAAGAAAATATTTAATTGATTTTTTCTTTTCTTGTTGCATTATCTTTGCAACTTTGGACTCCTTGGAACCCAAGGAACCTAAGAGGCACGAAATCCACCTTTGGATTATATTCTTTTGCCTTCTAGAGGTTTCTACATCTTTCTTTTCTCTATTTCTTATTAATAATGGAGTTTCTTTTGTCTTTTCCTTGTTATTGGGCCCAATAGCCAATAAAGCCCATAAAACAATCATGAAGGATATTTTAAATGAAATCCATTTATTCAAAAAAATTATATCATTATTTGTTCAAATATCTTTAATTGGAGAAATCACATTTCTCACCAAAAGTACCCAAAAATTGGGGTTGTAACACAACCACAACCAAACCATGCACACATAGGGTATATAGGCCATAACCATGCTACACATCCAACATCAAAACCATTTCAAGGGCGGCGCTTATCGATTTCATATATATATATATGCCATATCATATATGTATATTGGGATCATGGTGTTTAATCGAATATGTGCATTAGGAAGTTAAAGATTCACATCATATGCAATAATTAAAAGGCAGAAAACCAAAATTGATCATATCGATTAATCCTAAAACACAGTATGTTGGCGTGGATCTGATACCACTGTTGGGTTTTTGTGGGACAGAATAGATAGCAGAAACACAAATTTTATCTCACCACAAAACCATAACTAGCATATCACATCACCAACTATGAAATATGAAGGATGGTTTAGAGACATATACCTGGTCCTGAGGCTTGCTCAACGATAATACCTCACAGCTAGTGTGGTCTTCAACCACCTAGTCTTCGACGGCGTCTGTGTAGCTCCTAGTGTAGACCCAGACTATGGATGACAGTCGTTCTCTTGAGCAGCAGAAACTTCCCACCTCTATAGATAGTCCACACAGGCCACTGGGAACTCTAGTCATCCTGAAGGATAAGACTAGAAGAATTTGTTCCCCTCTGTCGGCATACTAGGCACCGAAGCACTCTCCCACGACCACTCAGTATTCTGTAGTTGTCTTTCCCTTGTTGTTTCTCTCTCGATGGGTAAAACTTTCTTGGGCTCTGTCGGTTACCAAAACCAGAGAAGACAACAACTTTGCAGAGAAACTGATGTTCTGAGTTGTGTGTTCTGAGAAGCCCCATGTACCCCTCTATTTATAGTAGAGGGCAGGGTCAGGGTTCACAGTTGCAGTGGGAGTAGAGGGGACCGAAATTCCATGAACTTTTCACACTGTTGGCGGGCCAACAAGTCATTTCACAACTTAAGTGGTCGTCTGGCACTGTAATCCGATCGGTTCACTTAGTGAACCAGTCATTTCACCTCCAGACTTGCCTCCGATTGACTTTCCTATTTTGTCTCAAATTAATGCAAAGATTAATTCTTGTCCCAATTGAACTGGACTTGAAAAATGGGAAACTTTTCTCACAAATCGGGAAACCCAACACCTACAAGATTGGTCCAGGTGAGCCAATCGGTTCACCAAAGTGAACCGGTCATCTCACTCATAATGAGCCGACCAGTTCACCCAGTGAAGAGATTGGTTGGTGTCTTGGTTGTGTAGAACATAGTGAATTCAGTTCTCAATCTATCTGCCACTCCAATCAGTTGGTTCAACACTTGAACTTGGTGATTCTAAGTCAAGTCTATTGATTGAATGTTTGATTGAGTACCTAAACACTTCTATAATAAATCTAAACAACATTCATGGATGAACACCTATTCTAGGTTAAATATTATGTGTGTGACCCTATAGGTTTCATTTCACGTTAGTAGTGAGTGTCCATAACTAACTTATGATATCACAAGCAAAGAGGGGTGCCTAGTTGCACATCAGTGCTACCCAAGTGAAGAGGGAAGTTGGAGAACAAATTTCAACCTACAATCTGTGATTGGTGTTACAATGAATGTATAGTCCCTTTGTCTCTGATATCCGAATTGAACTCGAGGCATGGACTTGTCATTCTCTACATGCATTCAATTCATGTTCCTTGAACCATAGCAGACTGTCTGAGATATATGTGAGCTCAATATCATATATTGAATCACATGTGCATGGCCATGTATTTCTCAGTCTCGCTTATCAAGTGGCCAGAATATCATACTCCCTTAGGAGGGACAAATCCCATATCTATCACTCACAGTCAAGTCCCCATTTGTCAACATCACCCAATCATCACTGTTATAACAATCCATGTTTCAGGACTGTGTTTGATGATGTCAAAGCATACCCAATGACATGTGATAAGTGCAGTGATTTCAAGTCTAAGAACCACAGTCACCACCAATACTATAACAGATGATCCTGACTAACCATGTATGGTTTCCATGCATCACTCTTATGGTGGGTCTGTCAGATCCACTGTTCTCTAACATGTATCTATGTGCTTGGTTTGATATCATATATCATGATTAATGAGACTTTGTCATCAAGCAACACACACTCTAGTTTGTTGTGTTATTGATGTCTATGGTTAGGGACGATAGTGATAATGTACATACTCTTAGCATCCATATGATCTCATTGTTCAAGTCATGTATTTGAAGACATACGTCATTGAGTTTTGTCACTCTCTAGACATCTATCATGTAATACTTATTATCTCAAAATAGTTAAAACACATAGATTGGAAATTGCCTTTATTAATATTTCATATCATTTACATAGTATGCCATTACAATCATCATATGACTGGTTCTACGGGCATACATACCAACAATTAATTCTATCACTCAAAACATCCTTACTAATAAATGACTTTGATATTCAAGGGATTCAGTCTAATACCAGGAAGATTACCAAAATGATAAAGGACATGAAGAATACAATGGGCATTCTATTCATTTGCCTCTAGGAAAATCACCAAGTCATTCACAAAAATAAGACGAGAGAGACTTAATTTTTGGAAGCTGCAATGGTTTGAAGAACATTTGTCTTGGTAGCTTGTTCCATAATAACTGAGAAAGCATGCATGAAAATAGCAAACAAACAAGGAGTGATAGGAGTTTAACTATATGCCCAAAATGCAAGTGCACACTATTAGAGTAATATAGGACTAAAGTGTTGGGTTTTATGGCACGGTACAAGTAGTGAAATAAAAAAATATATATTTCCATAATCCCATAACCAACATATTTCATTAATATATATGTAATGGGAAGGATGGTTTTAGGGAGATATCCCCGGTCCTGAGGCTTGCTCAGCGAAAATACTTCGTAGAAAGTGCAGTCTTCAACCACCTTGTCTTCAACGGTGTTTATGCATCTCCTAGTCTTGACCCATACTATGGTGGACAATCGTCCTCCTGAGTGGTAGAAATATCCCGCCTCTATAGACAGTCCACACAGACTACCGAGAACTCTAGTCATTCTAGTAGAGAAGACTAGAAGGAGTTGTCTCTTTCTGTTGGTGTACTAGTCACCAACTCACTCTCCCACAACCAGTTGCTATACTGCAATTGTCTTTCCCTCAGTATTCCTCACTGGTCAAGTAGAACTTTCTTGGGCTCTCTCATTTACCAGAACTAGAGAAGACAACAATTGTCAAAGAAACTGATCTCAAAATATATGAGTTGTGTGTTGTGTGTTCTGAGAAGACCCTAGTACCCCTCTATTTATAGGAGGGGACAGAGTCAAGGTTCCCAGTCTGATTGGGAGTAGAAGGGTCCCCAATTTTATGAATTATTTACATTGTGGAAGATGAACCTCTCAGCTCACATGTGAGCTGGTCATCTGGCATAGTGATCTGATCAGCTCACTTGTTGAGCATGGCTGTTCACAAGCCAATCCTGGTTGCAATTGGCTTTCCAAATCCATTATCAATTAATGCAAAGATTAATTCTTGTTCCAATCAAATTGAACTAGTGAAATGAGAAACTTTTCTCATGAACTGGGAAATTCACCAGTTGCTCGGTTGGTCCACATGAGCTGACCAGTTCACTGGGTGAATCGGTCGTCTCACTGACCATGAGCCGATCGGTTGGTGGTGTTGGTTGTGCAGAACTCAGTCAATTCAGTTCTCAATCAATCTGACACTATAATCAGTTGGTTTAAGACTTGAACTTGATGATTTGGTCAAGTCACTTGATTGAATGTTTAATTGAGTAGCTAGACACTTTAGTAATTGCTCTAAACAACATTCATGGCCAGAATCCTCTTCCAGGTGAGTCCTATGTGTGTGACCCTATAGGTTCCAGTATACATTGGCAGTGAATGTCCATGACTATCTTATGACATCACAAGAAAGAGTGGTGCCTAGTCACACATCATTGCTACCCAAGTATTAAGGAAAGTTGGAGAAAAACTTTCAACCTACAATTTGTGATTGGTGTTATTGTGAATGTATAATTCCTTTGTCATTGATATCCTGAATTAACTTGAGGAATGGAGTTGTCATCCCATCAATATTCATTCATATATCTTGAACTAGAGCGGACTGTCTGATATATATGTGAACTCAATATCATATATTGATCCACATGTGCATGCACATGCATTTCTTAGTATCACTTATCAAGTGGTGTAACACCGTTATCACACCGACAATGAGATTACAAAAGATCACATGGAAATAACCATTAACAATGGATTACTAAAAATAACTAAAAATTAAAATCTTTTTGCAAAGAGATCCAAAACCAGGAAACTCTTTATAGAAAGAACTAAAACAATATATACATCATGGTTCACTTCATTCATGTCTTGTTCCATCCTTTCTCAAGGATATAAGATATCAATTGCTTTAACAAAACATATACATAAGCAACTTTAAACATTGAGGCATACTATCCAAGATCTCAGATCGATCATAAAATTGGATATGAAACTATCCCCCAAGGACGTGAAAGTATAGGGAAAACACATAGGACTCTATCTACAAAGGAAATAACAGACAACATAGACCACCTCAAAGGTTACTATTGTTCATCCTGCTCTCCTTTATCAGCTTCACGAACCTTATCACCTTGGCATGTTCACCTAAAAAGTTGTAGAACCAACGGGGTGAGGCAAAACCCCCACTGAAATATATAACTCCGCAACAACACTGTTATTATCACATGTATAATTATTCATTCAAGAATATTACTGAAGCAGTAATTATGCTATGCAATATTAATTAAAACATAAGCACTGGTAGGCTATTCTCATGGTATAAGAAGAATAGATATTCATCTCTGATTAATAATTTATTCAACCTTTTGAAAAGGAATATGAATAACATGTATATCTTTTACCAATCATGATATACCAGCATCTCAAGCTTATCCTGTGATAATATTGTCAAGGTATGATATCAGTGAATCATTCACCTTTCCAGGTATGACCTCAGTCAAACCTACATTCATATTTACCATTATGATAGGATTCCAATGAATCATGTATTCATACACCCATGTGTGACCTCAGTCAAACCTACACATGTTCTTATTTTAGCATGATATGATTCCAATAAATCATATAATTACGTCTCTAGGTATTGACCTTAGTCAATCCTGCAGTCGGGGATTGGATTCTACCAATCTCATGCTTATTTCAGATATTGATCTCTGTCAATTATGTACTTACTCTAGGTATTGATCATGTCAATCTTGTGCATTATTCCGGGTATGACCGAAGTCAATTCGTGATTATTTTGGGTATGGCCATAGCCAATCTGTGCTTATTCCAGGTATTGGACTTTACCAATCCTGTGATTATTTCGGGTATCATCGTAGCCAATCTGTTGTTAGTTTAGGTATTGATCTTTGTCAATCATGTAGCCAGGTGTTAACCGTAGTTAACCTTGTAGTCAGGTATTGGTCTTTGCCAATCCTGCATCACGGTGTTGATCTTGTCAACCCTACAGCAATGTGTTAATTGTAGTTAACCCTACAGCCAAATATTGGGCTTTTGCCAATCCTGTGATTATTTTATCATAGGTATTGACCGTAGTCAATCTTGTATCCAGGTATTGGACTCTACCAATCTTGTGATTGTTCTGAGTATGGATGTAGCCAATCCGTAATTATTGTGGGTATGGCCATAGCCAATCTATGATTATTCCAGGTATGGTCGTAGCCAATCTGTGATTATATTGGGTATGGTCGTAGCTAATCTATGATTATTCCAGGCATTGATCTTTGTCAATCATGTACTTTCATCATGGGATATTAATCCCTTAAACTCATTATCGAGTACAACATCACCTTACTAGGCATTATGCCTCTGTTAGGTCATTAGACCCATCCACATCATTTCTATGATACAAGTGTTTCACATGCCTCATATGGCATATTCAAACCAATATAGCCCTCATTTGGCAAATAACCATAATGCATGTATGATCAAGGTTTCATTATCATTATTATAACCATTGATTATTATTATTCTGTTATGGGGTTTCCATTTCCTTAGTTTACTTTGAACAATGCCACCTCTCATAACAATTTCTAGGTCATGAGACCTATATAAACATCTTGTCACCTCTCACTATGCAACACCTATCTTTTAGGTCATCAGACCATATAAACATTATACTTGTTGTACAAGTATTTAACATGACTCAGAAGGCCCATTAAACATCTTGTCACCTCTCACTAGGCAACAACTATCTTTAGGTCATAAGACCTTATAACATTATACTTGTTATACAAGAGAAATACAACCTTCCCATTATTAGGATTAGGGTTTCCCTTTATAGCCGATTAGGGTTGCAAGTTCATGTTTAACAATCAAACCCTAATTCACAGCTCCACACATCTAGGAGCATATAATGTTATCATAAGTATTCAATCATACTTATTCATTCCCATCATTTACCATGAAATGATTGTCAACATAAAGTATAAGTTTCTCTCTCATCTTCACTAGGTTATTGATTTCATCATACTTTATTAAATTGGCTTAACCCTTTCCAAAGGTGTCTTAGCCTACATGTATCAAAGTTCATTAAACTCATTACTTCTTAATTTATCAATTGACATAGCACACTTCATGTGTTACTCATCCAAGTATATCAGATTTGAGGTGCTTTAAGGTGTATCGACCTTGAGGTGCTTGATGTGATATCGGCCAAGTATCATGCCTTGGTGTATCATCTCCCTCATCATTTTCAACTTACTTGAGTTTATCAATATATTAGGATATCGACCATCCTAATACATATCTCATTTTAACTTGTAGTGTATTGACCACAACTCACCATACATTTTTTCATGTAGTGTATCGGCCACAAGTTGCCACACTTGTCATGTAGTGTATCAGCCACAAGTCACCACACTTGTCATGTAGTGTATTGGCCACAAGTCACCACACTTGTCATGTAGTGTATCAGCCATAGGTCACTATACTTGGTTGTATTACTTCACCTCCCCTGGGTGTAACATCCTCACTTCACTTGAGTATATTAGCCACACCATACTTTAGTGTATTGGCCATTAGACTTTCTAGGGTATCAACCAACTTACCACTTTTTGTCATCTAGTGTATAGGGTTACAATCACCATATCTTTCTAGAGGTGCTTTCTTACCACCAAATCATTTTAGAGGTGTGTGCTTACCTCCATATCATTCTGGAGGTGTGTGCTTACCCTGATATCATCCTAGAGGTGTGTGCTTACCTCCATATCGTCCAAGAGGTGTGTGCTTACCTCCATATCGTCCAAGAGGTGTGTGCTTACCTCCATATCATCCAAGAGGTGTGTGCTTACCTCCATATCGTCCAAGAGGTGTGCCTGTGTCAAGTTGACCACATACATATAGGGTTACACAAGTGAAGAGTTTTGCATATCGGGTTAAAGGTGCTCCAACCCGGTTGGTTTGTGCCATGATGATGTCATCATCGTCAAGCTCTAGAATTTCGTCCCTTACTGTTCTAGTTCATGGACAACAGTCCTATGCAACTATTAGACCTCATATATTCATCATTTAATCAAGGGAGACCAAAATTGAAAAGGAATCATCATATGTTACTTAATTGAAAGTGAATAACAATAGAATTGAAATAAAGTTATATAACCCACCTCAAGAACAACTTCAAAGCTCCAAGATCCAAATCTTCACTTTCCCAAGGTTGAAGATGACTAATCAAAAGTCCAAGATTCGTTCACAAATCCTCCATATGAAAAGAATCACCATAGTTAAGAACTTGGTGAAGAAGAAAAGAAAAGAATAACTATAACCCGAAAATCATGCTTCCACCAAGGTTGAAGATGACCATGGCTTCACCTTAAGCTTGAGGCTTGAGATCCTCCTTGATCCTCAACTACTATGCACAATATCTATGCCCGATATCTAAGAGAAAGAGATCTTTAGGATTCGAAAAGTTTCACTAGTAGGTGAAAGGAGTGGTATATATAATTGAGGTTCATGAGAGAGAGTGTATAAGAGGTGATATCACCATATACTACTTGGTGAGACATGTCCATGCATGGTTTGACACGTGTCCATGCATGCACACATAATTATATTGACATGCAAAACTCTTGTGGATAATCCAAGGATAATATTTCGGCCATTGGTTATCTTGTTTGAGAAGATATCTCATCTCTATCTCACAAACTAGGCAAACTGAAACAACTTTTCTGAGGAAGTTACAACTCATTATGGATAACCACCTTGAGGTTCTAAGCCGATATGAATGCTTCCAAGAATTTAAAAAAATGATATGGGACCTCCTCTATGGCTTCTTGGTTGAAAGGCGCTCACATATAAGTTGTACAACTCATTACAACCCATTCTAGGGTTTCAACTATACACACTTCTTAGTCTGTTCATCACCAAGAGTACTACCACTCAATTATGATTCAAACAAGATGCCCACTCCTTTATATTTCCTCTATATAATTCTAAGAGAGAGTAGGAACACTCTAGAGGTGATAAATTCCACATCAACCCCATATATTGGTTGAATTGCAAACTGCACCAAAACTAGCACACAAGGCACAAGCATTGTTCAACCATGCTCAAACTTGGAACTTAGGCTTTCCAAAAGCCAACCCTTAGCATCATTCTCTCTCTTATGATGCTAAAGCACTTAAGGAACGTTAAAAATGTGACATGTTTCAAGATAACCCCTCATCTTGGGTAAATTGCACTTCAGTCCAAAACATGCAAATATTGCTCAAACAACATTCAAACAAGACCAAACTTGAAACATAAGTTCTCCATAAGTCTTAATTACTTTTCAAAATATTAATACAAGGCTCTAAACAACTTGATTAGGTAAAACATCCAGGGCTACCTCATAACCCAGGTCAGGGGTGTTACAACTATCAACCCCTAACAAGTATTTTGTCCCCAAAATCCCAAGAAAAAAGAGAGAGTTACTTCCTCTTTAAACTCTTCTTAAACATTTTATGAAATGAACCAAAGGAATTTACAACCACAACTTTCTTAAAGGATTTGGGACCTCTTAATCATCTTTTACTCAACATTACATACCTCTACCTATTCTCAAAAGGTAGATCATTTGATTTCATATTTCTTTATTATATAAGGAGCTTCTCCCTTAAGTCCTTTTCACTTCTTAAGCAAGATTTATACTAAACAGCTTGCTTTGTTTATAATTTGGTTTGTGATTAACTTAGATTCCTTCTTATTACAATTAGGAAGTGGTAGAAATTTCTATGCCACATCTCCTATTTCATTATGCTCGTTAGATTGTCTCATAATGACTACTTAATCAGAGTAATCAGAAAGCTAGCAATCTAAGAGTTCCATACTTCCCTTGCCTTCAGTAGTTGAATATTTGGCCAGGGTATGCAATAACTGAGATTAGGTAGTATGCATTTTATTTTATGTCATGTTTCTTACATTTAACATCCCTTTTAGATTCTACAACTTATTATCTCTTATTTTCTCTAGGTGTCTCTTTTACACCTCTTCCTCTTCTACATGGAGAGAGGAATTTACAAAACATATCAAAGACTATTGGACTGGATATAAATTCTAGTCTTCTTCATCTTTTTATCATGTCCCCAAAGGACTAACTAAAGGAAAAATTCAAAAACAACTATCCTTTATATGATTAATAAGCAGAATAAAGGAAATATAAGTTAGAATGAAAAAGTTCTATCTGACTTGTTACCCCTTACATGTTATTTAGTGCTTTAGTTGGAATCAAAACATGAAGTATAGTCATTTCATGTTATTGCTTTGCCTTTTTGCACTATTGGGTTGTAACTTCTGTAAGCCCTACTGAGCCTGCCTTGATTGTTGGGTCATTTCCTCCTTTCTTTTTAGACAAAAGGGTCTAGTATGCCCAATATGCCCACATCTATAACATGTCTTATCCTTATACTATAGTCTTATCAGTCTTATTACCAATGTAAAATCTAAGTTAGGAGTTCTTATAGGTGGAAAGTTAGGACTTTTGCCATTACTTGGTGGCCACTACCCTAGTGCACTAGGTGTTTGTTGCACTAGTGACACCAAAAACTTTGGATTTTATAACAAATAGGCATATGTCTCTAGAATTGTAGGGACTTTTTCTTAATACTCAGCTTATTGCCACTCCTTGGGCATTGACATCTCAGATGTCATGTCTCTTTATACTTATGGCAGAGTCTATTTTATTGACATATGCTAGTATTTCCCACATTTTCCACTATTCTGGCATGACTATGTTGATCAGAAACCCTTTTAGATACCAAAGTTTCTACATTGGGACTGGTAACCTAGATTGTATTGCTAGTATCCGGTCCACTATGTGCACTATTATTGTCATAACATGCCCAACAAGAGCACAAAAAGCAGGATTCTCTATCCTGATTGGGTCAAATTGGGGATTCTCGGGAACTCATTCTTCTCTTACCTGATCCCTTGAACCTTCTCATGGTGCAACAACATTGCTCTTAGCAACATGTTCCTCATGTTATCCAGTCATATTTAAGCTTTTCCCTTTCTTCTGCATAAATAGAAGTCACTAAAAGATATACTGGAGGACATTAGACCAAACTCAACACCTTAGTCCTATGTCCCTATAGACTCAGCGAACCTATAACTCTGATACCAACAAATGTAACACTGTTATCACACTGACAATGAGATTACACAAAATCACACGGAAATAACCATTAACAACATATTAGCGAAAATCACTAAAAATTAAAATATTTTTGCAAAGAGATCCACTACCACAAAACTCTTTATAGAAAGAACATATACACCATGGTTCACTTCATACATGCCTTGTTCCATACTTTCTCAAAGATATAAGATATCAGTTGCTTTAAAATAAATATACATAAGCAACTTTAAACATTGAGGCATACTAGCCAAGATCTCAGATCCATCGTAAAACTGGATATGAAACTATCCCCCAAGGACCTGAGAGTATAGGGACAACACATAGGACTCTATCTACAAAGGACATAATAGACATCATAGACCACCTCAATGGTTACTGTTGTTCTTCATGTTGTCCTTTCTCAGCTTCACGAACCTTGTCACGTTCACCTAAAAAGTTATGGAACCAATAGGGTGAGGCAAAAGCCCCACCGAGAGATATAACTCCGCAACAACACTATTATTACCACATCTATAATTATTCATTTAATAATATTACTGAAGCAGTAATTATGTGATGCAATACCAAATAAAACATAAGCATTGGCAGGGTATTCTCATGGTATAAGCAGATTAGATATTCATCTCTGACTAATAGTTTATTCAACCTTCTTAAAAGGAATACAAAGAACATGTATATCTTTTACCAATCATGCTATACCAGCATCTCAAGCTTATCACTTTATAATATTGTCAAGGTATTATATCAGTGAATCGTTCACCTTTCCAGGTATGACCTTAGTCAAACCTACATTCATATTTACTATTATGATAGGATTCCAATATATCGCGTATACATACACCCACGTGTGACCTCAATCAAACATGCACCTGTTCTTATTTTAGCATGATATGATTCCAATAAATCATATAGTTATGTCCCTAGGTATTGACCTCAGTCAAACCTGTAGCTGGGTATTGGATTCTACCAAACCCATTCTTATTTCATATATTGATCTCTGTCAATTCTATACTTACTCCAAGTATTAATCTATGTCAATCCTGTGAATTATTCTGGGTATGACCAAAGTCAATCTGTGATTATTCTGGGTATGGTCGTAGCCAATCCATGCTTATTCCAGGTATTGGACTTTACCTATCCTGTGATTATTCTGGGTATGGCCGTAGCCAATCTGTGATTATTTTAGGTATTGATATTTGTCAATCTTGCAACCAGGCATTAGCCGTAGTTAACCTTGGAGCTAGGTATTGGTCTTTGCCAATCCTACATCCATGTGTTGATCTTTTCAACCCTGTAGCTAGGTGTTAACCGTAGTTAACCCTACAGTCAGGTATTGGTCTTTGCCAATCATGTGATTATTTTATCATAGGTATTGATCATAGTTAATTCTACAGCCAGGTATTGGACTCTACCAATCCTGCTATTATTCTGGGTATGTCTGTAGCCAATCTATGATTATTATGAGTATGGTCATAGCCAATCTGTGATTATTCTAGTTATGGTCGTAGCCAATCCGTGGTTATTTTGGGTATGTCCGTAGCCAATCCACGATTATTCCAGGCATTGATCTTTGTCAATCTTGTGCTTTCATCATGGGATATCAATCCCTTAAACTCATTATCAAGTACCACATCACCTTACTAGGAATTATGCCTCCGTCATGTCATCATATCCATTCACATCATTTTTGTGATACACATATTCCGCATGCTTCATATGGCATATTCAAACCACTATAGCCCTCATTTGACTATAACCATAATGCATGTATGATCAAGATTTCATTATCATTATTATAATCATTGATTATTATTATTATTATGCTACGAGGTTTCCATTTCCTTAGTTTACTTTGAATAATGCCACCTCTCATAACAATTCCTACGTCATGAGACCTATATAAACATCTTGTCACCTCTCACTAGGAAAAAACCATCCCTAAGTCATAACACCTATATAAACATCTTGTCACCTCTCACTAGGAAACAACTATCTTTTAGGTCATCAGGCCATATAAACATTATACTTGTTGTACAAGTATTTAACATGGCTCACAAGGCCCACTAAACATCTTGTCACCTCTCACTAGGCAACAACTATCTTTAGGACATAAGACCTTTTAACATTATACTTGTTATGCAAGAGAAATACAGCCTTCCCATTATTAGTATTAGGGTTTCCCTTTATAGCCAATTAGGGTTGCAAGTTCATGTTTAACAATCAAATCCTAATTCACAGTTTTGCACATCTAGGAGCATATAATGTTATCATAAGTATTCAATCATACTTATTCATTCTCACCATTTACCATGAAATGATTATCAACACAAAGTATGAGTTTCTCTCTCATCCTCACTAGGATATCGATTTCATCATACTTTATTAAATTGGCTTAACCCTTTCCCAAGGTGTCTTAGCCTACACTTATCAAAGTGCATTAAACTCATTACTTCTTAATTTATCAATTGACATAACACACTTCATGTGTTACTCATCCAAGTGTATCAGATTTGAGGTTCTTTAAGGTGTATCGACCTTGAGGTGCTTGACGTGATATTGGCCAATTATCATGCCATGGTGTATCACCTCCCTCATCATTTTCAACTTACTTGAGTTTATCAATGTATTAGGGTATCGGTCATCCTAATACATAGCTCATTTTAACTTGTAGTGTATTGACCACAACTCACCATACATTTGTCATGTAGTGTATCAGCCACAAGTCACCACACTTGTCATGTAGTGTATCGGCCACAAGTCACCACACTTGTCATGTAGTGTATCGGCCACAAGTCATCACACTTGTCATGTACTGTATCAGCCATAGGTCACTACACTTGGTTGTATTACTTCACATCTCTTGGGTGTAACATCCTCACCTCACTGGAGGATATTGGCCACAACATACTTTAGTGCATTGTCCATTACAAGTTCTAGGGTATCAACCACCTTACAACTTTTTTTCATCTAGTGTATTGGGTTACAATCACCATATCATTCTAGAGGTGCTTGCTTACAACCATATCATTTTAGAGGTGTGTTCTTACCTCCATATCATTCTAGAGGTGTTTCTTACCTCCATATCATCCTAGAGGTGTTCTTACCTCCATATCATCCAAGAGGTCTGTGCTTACCTCCATGTCGTCCAAGAAGCTTACCTCCATATCATCCAAGAGGTGTGTGCTTACCTCCATATCATCTAAGAGGTGTTTGCTTACCTCCATATAATCCTATAGGTATATGCTTACCTCCATATCATCCAAGAGGTGTGTGTGTGTTAAGTTGACCACATATATATCGGGTTACACAAGTGTAGGGTTTTGCATATCGGGTTAGAGGTGCTCCAACCCAATATTGGTTTGTGCCATGATGATTGCATCATCATCAAACTCTAGACTTTCGTCCCTTACTGTTCTAATTCATGGACAACAGTCCTATGCAACTATTAGAACTCATAGATTCATCATTTAATCAAGGGAGACCAAAATTGAAAAGGAATCATCATATGTTACTTAATTGAAAGTGGATAACAATAGAATTGAAGTAAAGTTATATAACCTGCCTCAAGAACAACTTCAAATCTCCAAGCTCCAAAGCTTCACATTCCCAAGGTTGAAGATGACTTATCAAAAGTCCAAGATTCATTCACAACTCCTCCACATGCGAAGAATCACCATAGTTAAGAACTTGGTGAAGAAGAAAAGAAAGGAATAACTATAACCCAAGAATCATGCCTCAACCTAGGTTGAAGATGACCATGGCTTCACCTTAAGCTTGAGGATCGAGATCCTCCTTGCTCCTCAAATACTATGCATGATATCTATTCACAATGTCTAAGAGAAAGAGATTTGTAGGATTCGAAAATATTCACTAGTAGGTGCAAGGAGTGGTATATATAATTGAGGCTCATGAGAGAGAGTGTATAAGAGATGATATTACCATGTACTACTTAGTGAAACATGTCCATGCATGGGTTGACATGTGTCCGTGCATGTAAACATAATTATCTTGACATGAAAAACTATGGTGGATAATACAAGGATAATATTTCGGCCATTAGTTATCTTGTTTGAGAAGATATCTCACCTCTATCTCACAAACTAGGCAAACTAATACAACTTTTCTAAGGAAGTTGCAACTCGTCATGGATCACCTCCTTGAGGTGATAAGTCGATATGAATACTTCCAAGATGTTAAAAAAATGATACAGGACCTCCTCTATGGCTTCTTGGCTGATAGGCACTCCCATATAAGATGTACAACTTGTTATAACCCATTCTAGGGTTTCAACTATACACACTTCTTGGTCTTTTCATCACCAAGAGTACTACCACTCAATTATGATTCAAACAAGGTGTCTCCTCCTTTATCTCTCATCTATATGATTCTAAAAGAGAGTAGGAACACTCTAGAGGTGATAAATTGCACATCAACCCCATATATTGGGTAAATTGCAATCTGCACCAAAACTGGCACACACGGCACAAGCATTGTTCAACCATGCTCAAACTTGGAACTTAGCCTTTCCACAAGCCAACCCTTAGCATCATTATCTTTCTTATGATGCTAAAGAACTTAAGGAACTCAGCATGTGACATATTAAAAGATAACCCCTCATCTTGGGTAAATTGCACTTTGGTCCTAAACATGCAAATATTGCTCAAACAACATTCAAACAAGACCAAACTTGAAACATAAGTTCTCCACAAGTCTTAATTACTTTTCAAAAGATTAAGACAAGGCTCTAGGCAACTTTCTTAGGTAAAACATCCAGGGTTACCTCATAACCCAGGTCAGGGGTGTTACAACTATCAACCCCTAATAAGGATTTTGTCCTTGAAATCCCAAGAGAAAAGAGAGAGTCACTTCCTCTTTGAAACTCTTCTTAAACATTTTATGAAATGAACCAAAGGAATTTACAACCACATCTTTCTTAAAGGATTGGAGACCTCTTAATAATATTTTACTCAACATTACATACCTCTACCTATTCTTAAAAGGTAGATCATTTGATTTCATATTTCTTTATTATATAAGGAGCTTCTCTCTTAAATCCTTTTCACTTCTCAAGCAAGATTTATACTAAACATCTTATTTTGTTTATAAGTTGGTCTGTGATTAACTTAGATTCCTTCTTATTACAATTAGGATGTGGTAGAAATTTCTATGCCACATCTCCTATTTCATTATGCTCATTAGATTGTCACAAAATGACTACTTGATCAGAGTAATTAGAAAGATAGCAATCTAAGAGTTCCATACTTCCCTTGCCTTCAGTAGTTGACTACCATGTCATGGTTCCATGTGTCTCTCTCAAGGTGGGTCTTTCTAATACATTGTTCTCCAACATGTATCTATGTGTCTGGTTTGATGTCACTAATGAGACATTATCATCAACCAACACACACTCTAGTCTTGATGTGTCATTGTTGTCTATCAACCTTCCATAATGACATCCGACTAGGGACATAACAAGAATGTACATACTCTTAACATATGTATGATATCATTGTTCAGGTCCTCAAGCAGAAGACATATGTCATTGAGTATTGTCATTCTTTATACATTCATTCTACTGCATTATTATCTCATAACTGATTGAACTAGAATAAATTTAAGCTTCCCTTTGTTATTAATCAAATCAATAACAATATATGCCAAACCAATCATCATATGATTGGCTCTTAGGTCATACATACCAATAGACTCCCACTTCCACTTAAATACAATCACCTTTGAATCATATTCTTAGTGATCTCTAAACATGTTCATCATGTTTCTGTTGCGTAAGTGCTAATCTAGTGGGTTAGCAACAGTTTCATTTAGTCGGTATATTGCATGTCTTTCATCTCCTATCTGCACGACATTCCATATGATATGGAGTTGCCGTAGTATATTATCTGACATTCCTTGCCTAAAATTAGCTCCATTGCTTGAAATAGTATTGCTACCTTGTCATTAATGATTGGAACATCTATAAGTTCATCTATATGAACTTCTAGATCCATACAATATCCTTTGGTGTTCATAACGCTATGACACTTAGTTTCCATTTTAGAATTAAATATCCTTTAAATTTACTCAGAACATTTCCACTTAATAACACTTATCCACTTTTTGGTAGAATATAACTTTTATATTTTGCTCTTTGCAATCATTACTTGTCATTTCAGAAGCTTGCATCAGTGTAACTCACTTACACTCAACTCTTCTATATTGTCACTAGGAACTAATCCTTTCAATATTTCATAAGTACTTAAAGATATTCCTTATGGCATTTCAGTGATCCTCACTGGAAACTGACAGACATCCACTCATCATGTCCAATACATACGAGATGACTGGATGAGTATATATCATTTTTTCATGTCCAATACATACAAGATGATGAATACATATTTTCTTGTCATGTCCAATACATACAAGATAAGAGGATGAGTACATACATGATATATCCAATTGTGAATGCATATGGCATCTATCTATGCATTTCTATTCTTTACAAGAATTTGGGATACAAGGAACCTGGAAGATTAACTCCATGTAACATGGACAAGTTTTCTCATACTAAATCTTTGCAGACTGAACTCTTCAACATATTATGACAATGTATGCTCTCTTTATTAGGTCAAGAGGTTTTAGAGAACTATCTCTATAGATCTCAATTCCTATCATATAGGTCATTCCTCTTTATACCCTTGTAGATGGTATTTCCATGCCAATTTTCATACTCACATTATTAGAACGTTATTCTGCATTATTATGTGGAATATGAGTTTGCTCCCACTAAATATTTGTAATCACATATTCCATCTTTATTTTGATATATCAGTCAAACTCTTTTGACTATATGGTCAAATCAAAGATTCCAATTATGAGATGTTTGTCTTAATCAATCATATTGATTGATCTCTGTAACTTATAGACTTCATTTGCATTAGTGGAATTATAAAACCCTTTAGTTTGTGTCACGTACACATCCTCACATTATTCCTTTAGGGAATGTGGTTTTAATATCCATATGCCAAATCTCACAGTCTTTAAGTTCCAAATTACAAGCATGGACTTTATGACATATAGCCACATCAATTGGTTTATAAATTCATCAATCTTAACATCTTAAACTTACTTGAATTGATTATAACCAATCTACTCTTTAAATGTCATGCATGTCAGTTTTAACCTTTAAGACCCAATTTTACTTATGCATTTTACCCCTATAAGTGCTACCATTAACGCTGCACCTTATTTGGATCACATGGAAGTCATTTTGGATCTTACAACTTCAAGTCATATCTCAAAATTTGGTTCCTCAATATCATCTAGATCGATTATTGGCTCATCATCATATGACAAATTCATCACCATCATGAGTTTGTAGGATATCATAATCTACCATGCTCAAGGTGTTTCTGAATAGGTATATGAGGTGTATGTTACACAAGAAATGTGTGATTCCATAACACAAGTGATGCTCAATCTCTCTTTTGTACCTCATTAGGTTTTAATGTTATCCTACTGACCTCGAACTTTACGAGTTCTACTTCTCTCCCACTGATTCTTTTAGAATTCAGCTATCCTTATAACAAACATTTTATTCTTGGATTTAGAATAGTATTCAACTAACATTATGTGATTTTTAAATGATGCTTTCCTAGGAATCTAGTTTTCTTATATGAGAATTAAATTCTAAACACTAAAAGACATGTCGGGACATTCCCATGAGATATCTAATATGGTGTCTTTTATACCTATTGGATGGTACATTCATTTAGTGTAAATCATGTTCTTTAGAAGAATTCTAGAAGACTAGTTATTTGTTGATAATCATACTATAACTCTTTTAGAGTATGATTCCTTTTGATTCAGACACCATTATGTCTCAATCCTGAGCTCGTCACATTGGTGACATTTGCCTCCCTTATTTACCCCTCCCTTGGCTTTGAGTGTTGAAGATGACTTGGGCTGTTGGCTAGCACTAGAACCCTTGTTTGTTTTGCCCTTGTCCTTCCATTTGGACTTTCCCTTATTCTTGTTGTTCATTATTACATAGTAGGGTTTGTGTTTCTTCATTTGTTCCTCGACTGTACTCAACATGCCCAACAACTCTGTTAGTGACATGTCAAAGTTGTTCATGTTGTAGTTCATCACAAACTAACTGTATGATTCTAGCAATGATTGTAGTATCATGTCAGTAGACAACTCTTGGCTCATGGGAAATCCTAGTCTAGTGAGGTTTTCCACATACCCAATCATATTGAATGTGCTAGGACCTACTGGATCTCCTTCTATCATGACGCACTTGAACAATGCCTTTGAGACATCATATCTCTCTTGCCTTTCCTGGTCCTGGTACATGTTCTTGAGATGTGTCACCATCTCCATGACATCCATGTTTTCATGTTGTTTCCGCAACTCATAGTTCATTGAGCAGAACATCAAGCATTTGACATCAATGGCATCATATGTATTCTTCTTGTAAGCATCTTGTCAGTCTTTCATGCGTGGGGAGCTGGCTCATCTGGCTCTGGCATCTCTAGGACATAGAGCTTTCACTCCCGAGTGAGAACAATTCTCAATGTCCTAAACTAGTCGTGGAAGTTGTTTTCATTAAACTTGTCCTTCTCAAGGACCGACCACAATGGTAAGTGAATGTTATTGGTAGCCATTTATTCTACAAAAGAAAATTTGCAATTTAGTCAAAAATTCTTTGATTTGATTTGATTTGAAAAGTTGACGACGTTCAATTAGGTCTTCAATTAATGTTTGCTTCTCACATTTTGGTCTCAAATTGATAACCCTCATTATCAATTCGGAAGATTGTAGCATACAACCTTCTAGTGAGCAAGATCATGATCATCTAAGCCAGGGACCAGCTAGGGCTATTAGCCACAACTAGAATCTTTCAGGTAGGAAACTTTTTTCAATGGAATCATATGCAACTCTTGATAGATGTCATGCAAAACTCCTTGCCATGTTCATCTTTATGCCTGAAGGTGCTTGATCTGATCAAGGTTGCATTGTTAAGTCTGACCCAAAAGCAACACAATGAATATGCACCCTACAAAGGTAGACCCACATATTCACCGTCACACTTCCATGAGATAGATAGTGCACCACAAGAAGGCGTTCCCACACTTAGTCGATCAAGCTTTTCACATGTGCTGCTTTTAGAGGGCATCTTCAACTTTATATGTTTGATTGAGGGATTTAAATGCTTATATATGCATTTACATATCCAATCACCACATATATAATACATATCATATACATGATATATCCGACAAATGAAAACATGCAATACCGATAAGGAGATGATTATGGCCATCCTATGGTAGTTCCTTGGAGCCATAAGGAACTACGGCCATCTAAAGTCTACATCCCATGCAACATGTTGTTGATAATGAATTGTGCTTCCCAATCCAGGTAGACTGGTTCAACCTTTGAACCAGTTGGCTCACCTCCTAGCCGGTCAGTTGGTCGCATCCAGCTGGTCGTCTAGCTCCTCCAAATGGTCATCTTACCTGGTTGTCTGGGCTTCTCGTCGCTCCACCAGCTGCTCCTCAACCGGTCGTCTCGGTCCATCAAGCGATCATCTTCTTTCTTTGACATAACAAGGAATAAAACTAACCTACTTTTACATTATCTTTGGGAACCCTTGAGTTACATTCAGGGGGAGCAATGGTAGAAGAGAATCTTAAGTTATCTCGAGTTACATATGAAATAGAATAAGGCTCAGTACACAAACCAAAATACAAAAAAATAACCAACCACACACATGCACATATGGTTTTATAGGCCATAACCATGCTACAAATCCACCATAAAAACCATTTTAGGGTGACATGTATCGATTACATATATACCATATCATATATGTATATTAATTTCTAGATCATGTACTACTAATCAGATATGTGCATTAGTCATTTAAATATTCACATCATATGCAATAAGTAAAAGATGGTAAAACCAAAAATCTGATCATATCGATTATCACAAAACATAGTGTATTGATGAGGCTCTGATACCACTGTTGGGTTTTATGTCACTGTATAGAAAACAAAGACAAAAAAGTTATATTGCCATCATCCCATAACCAGTAGATCGCATCAATATCTATGTAATGGGAAGGATGGTTTTAGTGAGATGTACCTGGTCTTGAGGCTTGCTCAGTTACAAAACATCGTAGCAAGTGCGGTCTTCAACCACCTTGTCTTTGATGACGTATGTGCATCTCCTGGTCTTGACCCGAATTGCAGTGGACAGTCATCCTCCTGTGTGGCAAAAATCTCCCGCCACTATAGACAGTCTACACAGACTACCGGGAACTCTAGTCGTTCTAGTAGAATGGACTAGAAGGAGTTGTCCCCTTATGTTGGCGTACTAGTCACCAACTTGCTCTCCGGCAACCATTTGCTATTCCGCAGTTGTCTTTACCTCGATGTTCCTCACTATTCAGGTAGAACTTGCTTGGGCTCTCTCGGTTACCAGAACCAGAGAAGACAACAACTATCAGAGAAACTGATCTCAGAAGATCTGAGTTGTGTATTGTGTGTTCTTAGAAGCCCCCAGTACCCCTATATTTATAGGAGGGGGTAGGGTCACAGTTCCCAGTCTGATTGGGAGTAGAAGGGTCTTTAATTTCCATGAATTATTTGCACTGCGGAAGATGAACCAGTTGACTCACATGTGAGCCAGTCGGATGACAAAGTGAGCTGATCAGATCACTTGTTGATCCTGGCCGTTCACAAGCCAATCCTAGTTGCAATTGACTTTCCAAATCTGTCTCCAATTAATGCAAATATTAACTCTTGTTCCGATTGAATTGAACAAGTGAAATGGGAAACTTTTCTCCCAAAGTGAGAAGTTCAACAGTTGCTCCAAGTTGGTCCACATGAGCTGATCGGTTCATTGAGTCAACCGGTCGTCTCACTGACCTTGAGTTGATTGGTTCACCCAATGAACCGATCAGTTGGTGGTCATAGTTGTGTAGAACTCAGTCAATTCAATTCTCAATCAATCTGACACTCTAATCAGTTGGTTCAACACTTGAACTTGATGATTTGGAGTCAATTCAATTGATTGAATGTTTAATTAAGTACCTAACCACTTTAGTAATCAATATAAACATCATAATGGATAAAATCCTCTTCCAGGTGAGTCCTATGTGTGTGACCCTATAGATTCCAATATACGTTGGAAGTGAATTTCCATAACTATCTTATGACATCATAAGCAAAGAGCGGTGCCAAGTCACACCATTGCTACCCAAGTATTTTGGAAAATTGGAGAACAACTTTCAACCTAAAATATGGGATTGGTGTTACAGTGAATGTATAATTCTTTTGTTACTGATATCATGAATGAACTTGAGACACGATTTTTTCATCCCATCAACATTCATTCATGTTTCTTGAACTAGAATAAACTGTCTGAGATATATGTAAAGTCAATATCATATATTGATTCACATGTGCATGCACATGCATTTCTCAGTCTCTCTTATCAAGTGACCTAGATATCAATCTCCCTTAAGAGGGACAAACCCCATTTCTATCACTCACACACTATCCTCATGTATCAAAGCCACTCAATCATCACCTTTATAACAACCCATATTTCAAGACTGTGTTTGATGATGTCAAAGTGTACCCAATGACATTTGATGAGTGCAATGATTTCCAGTCTAAGAATCACAAACACCACAATCACTTTGAGAAATGATTCTGACTACCATGTCATGGTTCCATGTGTCACTCTCAAGGTGGGTCTGTCGCATACATTGTTCTCCAACATGTATCAATGTGCTTGGTCTAATACCACATATCATGACTAATGAGACATTGCCATCAACCAACATACACTCAAGTCTTAACGTGTCATTGTTGTCTATCAACCTTCCACAATGACATCCAACTAGGGACATAACAAGAATGTACATAATCTTAACATTTGTATGATCTCATTGTTCAGGTCCTCAACCCAAAGACATGCATCATTGAGTATTATCATTCTTTAGACATTCATTGTGCTTCATCATTATCTCATAATTGATTGAACCAAAATAAATTGAAAGCTTTCCTTTGTTATGAATCAAATGAATTACAATATATGCCAAACCAATCATTATATGATTGGCTCCTAGGGCATACATACCAACACAAAAAGGCCCAGTTATCGAACACAGGGAAATGTCAATCTAGAGACTACTACTTACTGCTACTCGATCAGCAAAGCCGATTGAAAAGGTGATTGTTTGTTTCATTACCTAATTGTAAGAAATAAACCAAATTATCCAAATATGTGAATAATGGATGAATTCCTTAGGATTGTGGTTTCACCACAGCTGATACTAGAATTAATGTTATTTATTAACATTCAGTTCCCCTAGCCCTATAGAAAGGGACATGTAGCAAGTATTACCCACTCTTGTAGTAATTTACTACCTAATCTAATACCAATCCCACTCTCGTACTGATTCAATTATTAGTGAGGTGCTTTATAGATAACTCTAGTCTATTACCTTCACATTCGTAGGTCTTCTTTCAAAGAAGAATTTAAGCTATGTATCTTTACAAAGTTTTCAACCCTTAATCAATCTTTTGAAGTGATTAACAGTCTAATTAATTGCATATGACGATCTAGCATGGATAAATCATAAGGATAACATAGATATATGTCTAGAAATCTAGAGAACCACAAACATCAATTCATAAAAATCAGTTCAGTAAAAAATCGGGCTACTTCTGTGTCCTAAGGAACAAAGGGATTATCCCTGCATGGTTTCCATTGTCATAAAGAAGAGAGAAGAAAGGAACATCATGTGAAACATTAGAGATCTAAGGTGACCCTTGAAGAAGCTCATCCGGTTGATTCCCAATGGCGAACAGAGTAAATTTTAGTCTTCTGCCTGCAACTTTGTTCACCAGAGGTGCCCAAACCGTATAGAACATGGCCTTCTTCTCCTCTTCTCCTTCTCTCGGCTCTTGAATGCTCTGTGTGGAATAAGATGATGCCCTTAGGTCTCACTGTACTCCCCCAAAGTCATAGGATTGACTTTGGGTGTAATTAATTCCCATCCGTTGGATTAATGACACTTTAGAAGCTGATATGATCGCATCAAGTCTGCTCTACCAACTGGATGTCAGTAGTATTGGCAAACTCAGGGATGCACATTATTTTCATAAAAGTCGGTACTATCGGGTTGACAATTGGTATTACTGAAATTAGCCGACATTCTATCCAGATCTCCCTGATGAATTTATCAAATAAGTTGGTACTACCGAGTTGACCGTCAGTAGTTCCGAGATCAAAATTAAGCGCTCTCGTTGATTCTATGCAATTTTTCAGTACCATCAATAGTAAAGTTAGTAGTACCGAGATGTGATTATTCTTGTAAATATCATGTAATCAGAAAAAAGATAATAAGCTCCAAAATTGTTAACAAATAGACATGGAACAATAAAAATAATGAATATTTGATGCAATTGGGTATCACAGGCTATTAATGATAAATTATGCATAAAAATATCAAAATGAGAAAAAAGTTCACAAAATGCCTAATAAAAGAGCCTGTGAAAAGCGACAATAAATCAATGCATTAAGGAGAAACATGATCTTCTTACCTAATGCCATTTGTAGGATTAAATAAAGCAATAGGCTCGCCATCAACAAGGATTTGATAAGAGGATGTGTTGAAGATTCTAGCAATACAATTGATCCAAATTGAAGGGAAACCCATTTTTTACAAAATAGGGTAAAGAAAAGTCCAATTGACAAAATCATAAGCTTTGAAGATGTCAATCTTCAAACACATCTTTTTCACTGAGCCACTTCTATTAAAATCATGAAGCACTTCATTAGATAGGAGAATAGAATCATTAATGTTTTTGCCTTTAATAAATACACTCTAATTGGGGTTGATAACTGAGTGGAGCACAATTTGGATCTTGTCAGCCAAGATCTTAGAGATGATCTTGTAAACTACATTGCATAATGCAATACGACACCAATTTCTAGTATCAAGCCTTTAGGAATGAGATGATAAAGGTATTATTTGTCTCTTTGAGCAAATTTCCATTGGATAAGAATTCTAGAACAATAGAGGAAATACCATGACTAACAGTCGACCTATTCTTCTTGATTAAAAAAATCATTGAAACCATTCGGACCAGGCACTTTGTCAGAATTTAATACAACAACAACATCATTGATTTATTTTTTAGAAACACGAGAAAGAAGAGTGACCGCCTGAGCTTTTGAAATTTTAGTACCAGTCCACTCAAAAGAACCTAAAGAAATACTCAAACAACCATTGTTATACAACTTGGAGTAGAAGTCAAGAATATGATCTTGAATAAGATTAGGTTCATATTCAGGACTACCATTGATATTTAAAAAAATCAACTAATTTATGTGCCTTCTAATTTCTAAAGAAAAGTAAAAAAGTCTAGAATTTTGGTTGCCCTCTGTTAACCATTGTATTCCAGACTTTTGCCTCAGGAGGCTTGAAACATCCCAACTCGTAACCAAATGAGATTACTCAAAACAAAACACAATTAAATACTAATAAACGGATTACAAAAAACCACGGGAAATTAAAACTGATTTGCAACAAGCACCATAAGATAAGATTTATCACATCCGAGCCAACACTTTTTTCTCATAACATATATATTCAAGGTTCTACAACATAATTTCCCATCATCCAGTTACATGAAATAACAGTTCCACATACTTATTCATCCCATCCAAGGCACATATACTGAAAACCATATATCGATTATCATATCCAGAAATACATTGAAAACTCTCTTAAAGACATGAGTGTGCATGGATAACACATGGGACTCTATTTCTAGACACTATCTATTCTATCAAATATGATACCTCTTCATATCATCCCCAGCCACATGATTTTTATCTCACCAGACACATCCACCTAAAAAGATATTTAACCAACAGGGTGAGAGACACAGTCCCAGTGAGAAACATAACCCTTTACTAGCTTTATTATTTATCATAGATAACTAAATAGATAGATCAACTAAACAACATGTACTATATAAATGACGTGTATTTTACTACGCGCTTAAACGCAAGTATACGCGTCGAGTAATATAGGCCTTGTGAGGCCCGAGTCGAACTCAGGGATACGTGAATTATTGGAGACTTCTACTAACTAATCGCAATCAGCTAGACCGATTAACAAAGTAGGGTTTTGTTGTTCAAATTAAAAGAAAATAAAAATCAAACAAAGAAAACAATCGATTAAAGGTTAATTTAATCAATTAAAAGGGATATCTTTAGGATGGCGGTTTCACCGCGGGTCAACATTGTATTAGATTTCATATAATTCCTCACACTTCTCTCTCTATCCGGGTAGTGGCCTGAAATGAGAATTACCCACTGTCGTGGTGTAATCCACTACTTAGATTTAGGTTGATTCCATCGTCATAGTAATCATTCCCCTAAACTAAGCGCATTAAGATCGGTCCCTCAGTTCCCACCATTAATTTTACAACTCCTTTGTCAAGGGTTTTATTAATTAATGTAGAATTCGTCTCTTTTCAACCATTAATCCTTCTGTCGAAGTGATTAAGGGCATTAATTTATTATTATGGTGATCAAGCATAACAATAGCAATAGAGAAAACGAATTTATACCACGGATATGAGAGAAAAATATGAATTATCAATATAAAATCATCATACAATGTATCCCCGGGCTACTCCCGGTCCTAAAGATTGAGGGTTTTAGCCTATCATGTTCATCTTACACGAATACATGGTAGAAATTGGGGAATTCATAAGAAAAACGTGAAATAGATGGGAAAACCCCTGAACGGAGAAGAACCGGTGGATCCTTGGCGTAGAACACAAGCTTTCCCCTCCTGTCGGTGGTGGAAATTGTCTTCGGCAGCGTCCGAATCAACCGGGATGAGCTTCTCGGCCTCCGTTCTCCTTTCTCTCCTCCTCGGCACTCGTGCAATCTAAAATGAGATGATGATCACGTCTGGGCGGCCGTCATTAGGTATAAGTCCCTAATTAGGTCGTCAAATAACAACAGCCGTCCGATCGAAATCAAAACAAATCCAACACATATCTGCCGGCGTCGATACCATCGACGCGGGTCGATGGTATCGACACAGCGGATTAGCGGCAGCTTTCCTTTCTTTTATTCTGAGCGCCTGTGGTGATCTCGATACCATCGACTTGCGTGTCGATGGTATCGACTCCTTTAGCGTCGGTTGTTGTCGTTTAGCGACGCTGTAGCTCTCCTTGTGTCGATGGCATCGACTTGCGTCGATGGTATCGACTTCATCCTCGCCAGCAGCCTGGAGACATCTTGATGCCATCGACATGGGTGTCGATGGTATCGACTCTGTATTGCTCTTCTCGGCTGACAACATGTGGCTTGGTCGATGGTATCGACATCCGTCGATGGTATCGACGGATGTAGATACTTGTTTTTCCTGAAATTGCACAACAAGACCAAATAAATCCACACGATTTATAATAAGATTATCAATAATGCTTAAAATAATGTAATAAAGGGGATTTGATATAAAATGATGGCAAAGACCAAATAAAGTGAATTATGCAATAATATCCATGAAAATGAGTAATTAAGGCACAAAACACATATGAAATCGGTCTATAAATGCGACTCAAAATCATCGCATCAAACTCCCCTAAGCTTAAACATTGCTCGCCCTCGAGCAACTAATCCTTAGAATAGAATTGCGAATGTCAACTAACAATCAAAATACCAACCCACATCACAAATGACTCCCACTGGACGTTCTCAAACCGGCCTACCTTAATCACAGAACAGTAATTACCCTATAGGCGACAATAACCATCAATAAAAGAAATTATCCTTCAAACCGATGAACACTATCACATAGGGCAGTTAACATAATAAAGTTCTCCGATTCAGCCATAGTGCATCTTGTGATCACCTAAACTACGTTGCTCGCCCTAACTACCATCTACATGGAAGCCATCCTCCTTATACACATGAGTGAGGAGAATATCACGGTGGACTACCAATCCGAGCAACGGGTGGATGGAATGGGTGGTTCATGAAAGAATTTGGAAGCGTTACACAGTTTTAGTATGCATATAACAAAATGCCCTAAATGATGCAAATGCACATTAAGAATGCCCTACTGTCTAAAAGTGGGTGGAATGATGCATGCACTAACCTTCTACCTCAAAATGAGATAGAAATCTACTCAAGCCACATCATGTACTCAATTCCCCTGTTATACAAGTGATATCATTCCTTTCTCCCTCTTATTCCTTTTCCTTCTAAATTCTCTTTTTTTTTAGAATTTTTTCTTCTTTTTTTTTCTTTGCCCATATATCCATAATTGCTTAGAGATACATGTATAAGGCCATTTTCTTTCCAATTGGAGATCTTTGCTTTATTTCGAGGGTATGGAACAAATTAGATCACCTATTTAGGAAAACTGAGATACATGGTGTGCTTATGCATGAAAATCATGAAATTGTGGGTGCAACTACATGACATGCACCTAAGGGTAATGTGCATGTATCACTATATATTTTTTTTCATTATTCTATGCAAAAACATGAAAATAACAATGCAAAACCTATCTACATGCCATGCACGCAAAAGAAATTGAAACTGCACTTTACTTCCAATTCTTGGGTGGATTATAGGAAATGGGGTGGAATGATCACAAGATTAAGTGACAGAACCTTAGAAGAAAATTATGTGTCCCTCCTTACTGACATGTGTAGTAGTTTAAAGGGTTCTTTCTCTTACATCTGATTAAGGTCTCATTACCATTTGATTAGGTTAGGCTCAAACAACCGTTACTATCCACTTTCCATGAGTCAAAGGGGTGTGGGTATGACATATTGGTTCAAAGTTGACATAATCAATCATTTTCATAGGACAAGTTCCCCAAGGACAACCAAGTAAAGCTATCCAAATGACACAGAAAAATTTTAAAATTCCCTTAATTTCCCATGAAAACAGCAAGATGACAATTTTTAAGACATCCACGATTACACTAGATAGATGTGGATCTTAAACAAACACTAAAATTGCACAAACAAATAACAAAGCAGAAACTAAAACAAATAAAGAAAAGATAAAAGATAGAGATGTTCCAGCCACCCCCCTAAGCTTGAATCCGACTATGGCCTCATAGTCAAAAACCAACTTAAGGGTGGAACAGTGATACCCTGATCAATCTTGCGGAGGCGGTGGTGGGTATTGTGGTGCCGTAGGATCCCAAGACGGGTACTCCCCCTGGAAGCTTGGATCATATTGGGTCCTCGGCGGAGGCTGTGGATAACCTCCAAAGTAGTCTCGACTCCAGTAGTGGTCGAAGAAGGGCTCCTGCTGCGTCTCTATCCACTGCAACCGGTTGTGCATTTGTTCTTGGTTGGCGAGGATGAGCCGCTCGTTCTCAAATATAGCCCTTTGATTATCAAGCAACCGGCCTGTTGTCTCATGGATGCCAGTATACAAAGTCATATGTTGGTGCTGCGTCTGCTGGATGTCTTGCAGCATGGTATACATCCCTTGCATGGAGTAGGGATCCGCAGCTGGCTGCTCTTGCTGTGGTGATGGCGGCGGGGGCTGAGATGATGAAGATGCACCCGGGTGAATCCTAGGACGCTTCCGTGGTGCCACGCGTGCTCGAAGAGGTGTGAAAGCCTCCTCGTCTTCCTCGGCCTCGCCTTCTTGGTCTTCACCTCCGCCTTCTTCTTCGGAGGACTCGATGGCTATGATGGGCCATCGGAAATGCTTCTTGCCCTCGATGTGGAAGACGTCGTCCGGCAGGGATGCCTCCTGGTAAGCTTGGTTGACGTGGCAATGAGCGTACGCCAACCCGTCCCGGATAAGAATGAGGTTTGAACGGTGCAAGTGTTGCACGTTCACCTTACTCCGCGTAGAAATCGGAGTCATGGACTGAAAGTTCAGCCCCAAGTAAAGCGCCAACCCGGTGACCAAACCACTAAAATGAATTGGAGCCTTCCTTGTGCTCCGCTTCACCGCCATGACGCGTTGTAACCAGAATGCTCCCCAGTTGCACTCTTGACGTTTCAGGAGTGCGTACAGAAAGAACAAGTCGCTCTCCTGAAACTTGCTCAAAGCAAGATCGCTCCGCCCGAAGAAGGTCAAGCTAAGCATCCTATGCAATACCCGGACGAACGGGTGCTCAAAATCAGCTACCGCGGCATTGTGGTAGCTCACGGTCTTCCCTGCCGGCACTGTAACTAGCTCGGAGAAGATTTTGTCGTAGTCGGTGCGGGCGTCGGGGCGTCGGTGATCGTGGCGGCTGTGGTTCCAGTTGAAGATGGCGTTGAACTGCTTCAACGTGATGTTGTAATTGTTGTTGAAGAGTCGGAATGACACCCTTCCCTGGATCCACGTCTGGTCTGATGGTACCACGTCATTTGGTACGACGCAGATATCAAGAGACGCCATGAACTCGGCCACCAGTTCCTTGTATGTGGGCCATTCGCCGAAAAACGGCTGCCCATCCGCATGATAGTCCATCTCATAGAAGCGATTGGTGTGCCGAGCTTGCCCGGCCAACACATAGGCCAAGTCGGCCTCGAATCCCAGGTCCCTGATCATTCCCCAGTCCACATACCGGGTGGCCTCGAACTTCCGCTTCATTATCTCCTCGTATATCTTCCTTACATCCATGTTGGCATGAATGAGGCGTGGACGAGAGATGGAAGCGTTGGAGGACGAACAAACTCCTCGATCTCCCTGGGGTGCGCGCTTGATGAAGATGCTCCGCCCGTATGCACCATGATTGCGAGAAGAATGAGATTGGGAGAAAAGAGCTCGGTGAAGATGGAGAGAAATTCTCCGCTCGGTGAAGATCTTCGCTCGATGACGCTTCTCCGCAGGTGTAGAGGGCTCGAGGGAGTGCTCGGCGCAATGGGAGATACTTGCTCTGAGGGTGTGATGTCAGATGACGTTGCAAGTCCCCTTAAATAGACTTGATCGGCGCCCCTGTTGACCCGTCGATACCATCGACACGGGTCGATGGTATCGACGCTTCTCGCAGGTAGCCGCATCTGTCGCTGGTATCGACGGCTGACGTTTGCTGGATTGAGAAACCCGGATCGCTGACGGGTCGATACCATCGACAGAAGTCGATGGTATCGACGCAGCACCCGGATCGCTGACGTGGCTGTTGCGATCGTCGTCGATGTCTTCATGCGGATTGGTGACATGTCCGTCGATGCCATCGACGGGTGTCGATGGTATCGACTTGCTTTTATTGCGACACCTCCGTTTATTGCATTCGACCTGTGATGATGTCGATACCATCGACGAGGCCGTCGATGGTATCGAGTTGACTGAGCAAAATTCGTCTGAATATCTCCAGAGATCTCGATGGTATCGACTGGGGTGTCGATACCATCGACACTTTTATTGCGATCTGCCTGTGACCATGTCGATGCCATCGACGGGGCCGTCGATGGTATCGACGCAGTGCGATTTCTGCTGGTGTCAACCTGAACCCATGTCGATACCATCGACTGATGTGTCGATGGTATCGACCCTGCCTGTTCCTGCACATATAACAAACGGATCAAGGTATCATTTTTAAACTAAAAAGTAAACAAAATAAAAGCAAACTACACCTAACATTAAACTATCCTAATGTACCAATGGTTGGGTTGCCTCCCAACAAGCGCCCTTCTTTAGCGTCTTAGGCTAGACGTCGGTCCTTCTTCTCATTCATGTACAAGTGAAATGAGTTTAACCTCATTCACTTTCCTCTTATAGTTCTCACCAAAGTACAGCTTCAAGCGTTGCCCGTTCACCAAGAACGTGGCCTCTCCATCTCGCACGAGAATCGCTCCGTGCGGTCTCACTTCTTCCACCTCGAAGGGTCCACTCCATCGGGATTTCAGTTTCCCGGGATGCAATTTGAGACGAGAGTTGAACAATAGGACACTGTCTCCTTTCTTGAACGTGCGCATCTCAATGTGGCGATCGTGGATCAGCTTTGTGCGCTCCTTATAAATGCGGGCATTCTCATATGCCGTCATGCGTAGATCATCCAATTCATTCAATTCAAACATTCTTTTCCTCCCGGCCTCGTCATAGCGCAAGTTCAGCCTTCTTAGCGCCCAATGGGCCTTGTGCTCCAATTCTAACGGAAGATGGCATGCCCGGCCATACGCCAACCTAAAAGGTGTAGTGCCTATAGGTGTTTTGTATGCCGTTCGATAAGCCCAAAGTGCATCCGGTAGCAATGCACTCCAATTCTTCCGTGTAGATGCTACGGTCCTTTCTAAAATCTTCTTGATTTCCCTGTTTGATACCTCCACATGTCCTTGCGTTTGTGGATGATATGGGGTGCCAATGTTGTGCTTGACCCCATATTTCTTCAAAAGTGAAGCAAATTTCTGATTTCGGAAGTGTGTGCCTCCGTCACTAATGATCATTCGAGGAATCCCGAACCTGCAGAAGATATTCTCTTTGACGAACCTGCACACTACATTTGAATCATTAGTCCTTGTGGGGATTGCCTCTACCCACTTCGACACATAATCCACAGCAAGCAAAATATAAAGATTTGAATTTGAGGACACAAAGGGTCCCATGAAGTCAATGCCTCATAAATCAAATACCTCGACTTCCTGAAACACATTCAGGGGCATTTCTTGTCTCTTTGAGATATTACCTGCACGCTGTCACACTGCCTAACAAAATCATAGGCATCCCGGAACAAAGTGGGCCAATAAAGGCCGCTCTCCAACACCTTAGCTGCTGTCCTTGAGCTAGCATGATGTCCTCCCGTAGGCGACGCATGACAATGATGTAGAACACTTTCGTACTCTACCTCCGGCACGCACCTGCGAAGAATACCATCCCTGCATTACTTCAACAATATTGGGTCATCCCAAAAATAGTATCTCAATGAATGGAAGAATTTCTTCTTCTCTTGATAAGACCAATCTTTCGGGATGATCCCGCAAACCAGATAATTCACAATTTCCGCAAACCATGGTTCTTTAGAATCAATTTTTAAAAGTTGTTCGTCGGGAAAAGTCTCGGTAATGGGTATATGCAAACCTTGTTCATCCACCCTCTCTAACCTAGACAAGTGGTCAGCCACCACATTCTCAATTCCCGACTTGTCCTTGATTTCAATATCGAATTCTTGTAGGAGCAAAATCCACCTAATTAGTCTAGGCTTCGCATCCTTCTTCTCCATCAAATATTTTATTGCGGCGTGATCCGTCCACACAACCACCTTATAACCCACTAAGTATTGCCGAAATTTCTCAAAAGCAAAAACAACAGCAAGTAACTCTTTTTCCGTGGTTGTGTAATTTAATTGAGCATCATTAAGTGTTTTTGAGGCATAGAAAATCACAGCATGCTTGTTATCTACCCTTTGCCCCAAAACGGCCCCCACAGCATAGTCAGACGCATCACACATCAACTCGAAAGGCTTTGTCCAATCCGGCGTTTGAACAACCGGAGCCGAAATCAGTTTTTCCTTCAAAACCTCAAATGCGTGAAGACATTTCTCATTGAAATCAAAAATTGCGTCTTTTTCCAACAATTCCGATAATGGCTTTGCGATTTTTGAAAAATCATTGATAAAGCGCCGATAAAACCCAGCGTGTCCTAAAAAGCTTCTCACCCCTTTTACAGAATTTGGTGGGGGTAGCTTAGAAATCACCTCAATTTTTACGGGGTCTACCTCTAGACCCTTGCTAGACACCTTGTGTCCTAGTACAATTCCTTCTGTCACCATCATGTGACATTTCTCCCAATTGAGGACCAAGTGTGTGTCCTCGCACCGCTGCAAAACCTTATCTAAATTATAAAGGCATTCATCAAAAGACGCTCCATAAACCGAGAAGTCGTCCATGAAGACTTCGAGACACCGCTCCACCATGTCAGAGAAAATGGCGAGCATGCAGCGTTGAAAAGTCGATGGCGCATTGCACAAACCAAACGGCATACGGCGGTAGGCGAAAGTCCCATAGGGACATGTAAACGTAGACTTCTCTTGATCCAACGGATCAATAGAAATCTGGTTGTACCCCGAGTAACCATCTAGGAAACAAAAATGTGACCGACCGGATAAGCGTTCCAAAATCTGATCAATGAATGGCAATGGAAAATGATCTTTCAGAGTTGCGGCGTTCAATCGGCGGTAATCAATGCATACACGCCACCCGGTTACCAATCGGGTGGTGACCGGTTCATTTAGAAGATTTGTAGTGACAGTGATTCCCCCCTTTTTAGGGACTACCTGTGTGGGGCTCACCCACGTCGAATCAGATATGGCATAAATAATCCCTGCAGCAAGCAACTTAATGACTTCCTTTTTGACAACCTCCATCATGCTTGGATTTAGACGTCTTTGAGGCTGTATGACTGACTTGGCTCCTTCCTCAAGCTGAATCTTATGTTGACAAAGTGTAGGGGAGATCCCCTTGATGTCCGCCACTGACCACCCAAAGGCTCCACGGTGGTTCTTGAGCACTATCAGTAGCTGCTCCTCCTCATCCGCACTCAAGTATGCAGAAACAATCACTGGCAACTTGTCCTCCTCAGCTAGAAAGACGTACTTCAAGTGCGGGGGCAATGGCTTTAACTCCAGATCAGGTGGGAAGATAAGGGATGATTGTAGCGGTGGGGGCAGTGTACCCAAATCTTCATAGTGCCTCGTGTAGAAACATGGAAGCATTTGAAGCATTTTGGCGCACTTCTTGAGTGAAGTACTCCGCATCCAATCATAAGTGACATTAAGCAAACACGCCTCTAGATGCAATTCTGGATATGCATCACAGACAGAAGTAATTATCACATCATCCTCCCACGAAGGTGGAATGTCCTCATTCTCATCATTTGGAAACCCGACAGCCTTGCATAAAGAGACAGCTTTCGTTTGCTCCATAAGGTCTACCGCCAAGGTCCCATTGTCTATCCTGCTCATCACATGGGCCATATCTAAAAATGGCTTCCCGAGACAAAGTGAGATATTGCTTTCCACATGCTTCACCATGTTGCACTGTGCCTTTGCTTTAGTAGATGTATTGCTGTTGGGCATGACCATCTCAAAGCGATCATCCGCAATGCCTAAGGTCAAGCGACCTCTCCCCATCTCCAAGATCATGTCAGCTGTAGCTTGAAATGGGTGACCAAGAAGTAACTCATTGCCGTGTTCGTCCTGCATCTCCATCACAACAAAATCAGCGGGAAAAACAAAGCGGTCTACCTTTACCAAAACATCCTCACAGATTCCATATGGTTTCACCACAGAATTATCGGCCAAGTGGATAGTCATATTGCTTGGCCTTGACTCCTTCAATCCAAGTTTCTTGAATGTAGAAAGGGGCATCAGATTGATGCTTGCCCCGGAATCACAAAGCGCTTCGCCAAATTTGAACTTCCCGATAAAGCATGAAATATTGAAACACCCGGGATCCTGTCGCTTTGGCGGCAAAGTGCCCATAATAAAAGCACTCACTTGCTCCTTCAATACCACAACCTCAGTGTCGGGTATCTTCCTCTTCTTGGTGATTACATCCTTGAGAAACTTTCCATAAGACGGGATTTGTTCAATTGCCTCTAACAAGGGAATATTCACAGATAACTTCCTAAAGCTGTCCAGAAATTTTTTAAACTGTGCATCCACCTTTCTTGCTTTTGCACTATTGGGATAGGGAACCGGAACGGTATGTGCCCTTTGATGAGGTGGCACATAGGGAGTTAATTTCTGTGGTTCCTCCTCAGTGGCTTGTCCTTCCTTACCATCTTCGGTTGTGTCATCAATTTGCTCTATGACTGGTGCTGGCTGCTCCTTAGCGGTTGCTTCTTCGACTGTGTCCTGCGGTGTGCTTGTGTCATCCGCCCTTGGATTAAGCACCTTCTTACCGCTCCTCAACAATATGGCCTTGGCCTGTTGGTTTCCCCCGGGAACATTGGTGTTCCCCGGACAACCCGGATGTGCCGGCTTCTTCAAGCTTGCAATCTCCGCTGCCATCTGTGCCATGGAAGTCTCTATAGTCCGCATCTGAGCCTCGTGGCTCTGCAACGTCTGCCCAAACTGGTTCATGAATTCACCCTGCTGCTTTATTTGCTGCCCAAAAGTGTTCATCAACTCTTGATTTTGCTTTATGACTTGATTGAGCAACTCCGTGCTCTTATCCTCCGTGGCCGGTGTAGGCTTGGCGTCCGGATCCTGCAGAAAGTTATTTGGATCCTTCCATGAAAATTTCTTGTCTTTCCGCCATGAATAATCGTTATTCCTGTACCCCTGCTGTTGCCTCATGTACTTGACCTGAGCCTCATCCTCGGACTCATTGTCTTCCTTCTGCAACAACTTCTTTGCGAGAAGATCCATCTTCTCATTCAGCTCTCTCATTGCCTTTGACTCACTGGCAACTCTTGCTTGCTCAACTGGGCCTCTTTCTCTTTCTCCCCAAGATTGCTTTCGTGCCATATTCTTCAATATTTCCCAGCATCTTGTATCGGTGTTGTTTAGAAAGAATCCAGAACCGGCCGAGTCCAAGTTGCTTCTATCATGCTCGGAGAGAGCAAAGTAGAAGATCTTCACTTGGGTTTCCTTGTCCAATCCATGATGTGGACATCTCCTCAACATGACTTGGAATCGCTCCCAAGTCTCAGAATAGGTTTCACCCGCCTGTTGGGTGAAATTGTGGATCTTCCGGATCATATCATTGGTCTTCTCAGGAGGAAAGAACCTCTCGAAGAAAACCTCCACCATGTGATCCCATGATTCAACAAACTCGTCGTCGAGGTTGTGAAGCCACTCTCTTGCCACTCCAGCCAAGGAACTCGGGAATAACTTGAGATAGAGCACATCCTGCGGAAATCGATCTATCTTCACCATATCGCAGTTCTCCACAAACTGACTAATGTGTGCCACTGGATCTTCATTTTTCAGTCCGTGAAATGCATTGGATTTGACCAAATTAATCAGTGCTGGGTCGATCTTGTATGTAGGTATGTTTAGCCCCTGTTTCTTAATAGGCCCCTTTGATGCCGAGGAAGAAGACGCCTTGATCTTCTCCCATATTGTCTGTGCTTCAGCCATTACTTCTTCTTGTTCGGGCTCAGATTCAGAATGTATATCACTGTGGTGTTCCTCCTCGTAGTAGTCCTCGTCCTCTGGTCCCGCAGATGGAACCTCAGGTGTGCGATTCACGTAGTCTCGACTGCGCGTGTGCACCGTGCAAAGCACCTGAAATATGGAAATAGGGGTTCAGTACAATGCTTTGAACGAGTCAACACAATTATAGAGAAATAAAAGAATTTTTGAAATTGTTTTAAAATTAATAATAAAAAAAATGTGGCCTAGAATGGCCGCTCTTAGCACTCAAAGTGCCAATAATTCGCCGTATCCCCGGCAACGGCGCCAAAAACTTGACGTGTATTTTACTACGCGCTTAAACGCAAGTATACGCGTCGAGTAATATAGGCCTTGTGAGGCCCGAGTCGAACTCAGGGATACGTGAATTATTGGAGACTTCTACTAACTAATCGCAATCAGCTAGACCGATTAACAAAGTAGGGTTTTGTTGTTCAAATTAAAAGAAAATAAAAATCAAACAAAGAAAACAATCGATTAAAGGTTAATTTAATCAATTAAAAGGGATATCTTTAGGATGGCGGTTTCACCGCGGGTCAACATTGTATTAGATTTCATATAATTCCTCACACTTCTCTCTCTATCCGGGTAGTGGCCTGAAATGAGAATTACCCACTGTCGTGGTGTAATCCACTACTTAGATTTAGGTTGATTCCATCGTCATAGTAATCATTCCCCTAAACTAAGCGCATTAAGATCGGTCCCTCAGTTCCCACCATTAATTTTACAACTCCTTTGTCAAGGGTTTTATTAATTAATGTAGAATTCGTCTCTTTTCAACCGTTAATCCTTCTGTCGAAGTGATTAAGGGCATTAATTTATTATTATGGTGATCAAGCATAACAATAGCAATAGAGAAAACGAATTTATACCACAGATATGAGAGAAAAATATGAATTATCAATATAAAATCATCATACAATGTATCCCCGGGCTACTCCCGGTCCTAAAGATTGAGGGTTTTAGCCTATCATGTTCATCTTACACGAATACATGGTAGAAATTGGGGAATTCATAAGAAAAACGTGAAATAGATGGGAAAACCCCTGAACGGAGAAGAACCGTTGGATCCTTGGCATAGAACACAAGCTTTCCCCTCCTGTCGGTGGTGGAAATTGTCTTCGGCAGCGTCCGAATCAACCGGGATGAGCTTCTCGGCCTCCGTTCTCCTTTCTCTCCTCCTCGGCACTCGTGCAATCTAAAATGAGATGATGATCACGTCTGGGCGGCCGTCATTAGGTATAAGTCCCTAATTAGGTCGTCAAATAACAACGGCCGTCCGATCGAAATCAAAACAAATCCAACACATATCTGCCGGCGTCGATACCATCGACGCGGGTCGATGGTATCGACACAGCGGATTAGCGGCAGCTTTCCTTTCTTTTATTCTGAGCGCCTGTGGTGATCTCGATACCATCGACTTGCGTGTCGATGGTATCGACTCCTTTAGTGTCGGTTGTTGTCGTTTAGCGACGCTGTAGCTCTCCTTGTGTCGATGGCATCGACTTGCGTCGATGGTATCGACTTCATCCTCGCCAGCAGCCTGGAGACATCTCGATGCCATCGACATGGGTGTCGATGGTATCGACTCTGTATTGCTCTTCTCGGCTGACAACCTGTGGCTTGGTCGATGGTATCGACATCCGTCGATGGTATCGACGGATGTAGATACTTGTTTTTCCTGAAATTGCACAACAAGACCAAATAAATCCACACGATTTATAATAAGATGATCAATAATGCTTAAAATAATGTAATAAAGGGGATTTGATATAAAATGATGGCAAAGACCAAATAAAGTGAATTATGCAATAATATCCATGAAAATGAGTAATTAAGGCACAAAACACATATGAAATCGGTCTATAAATGCGACTCAAAATCATCGCATCAAACTCCCCTAAGCTTAAACATTGCTCGCCCTCGAGCAACTAATCCTTAGAATAGAATTGCGAATGTCAACTAACAATCAAAATACCAACCCACATCACAAATGACTCCCACTGGACGTTCTCAAACCGGCCTACCTTAATCACAGAACAGTAATTACCCTATAGGCGACAATAACCATCAATAAAAGAAATTATCCTTCAAACCGATGAACACTATCACATAGGGCAGTTAACATAATAAAGTTCTCCGATTCAGCCATAGTGCATCTTGTGATCACCTAAACTACGTTGCTCGCCCTAACTACCATCTACATGGAAGCCGTCCTCCTTATACACATGAGTGAGGAGAATATCACGGTGGACTACCAATCCGAGAAACGGGTGGATGGAATGGGTGGTTCATGAAAGAATTTGGAAGCATTACACAGTTTCAGTATGCATATAACAAAATGCCCTAAATGATGCAAATGCACATTAAGAATGCCCTACTGCCTAAAAGTGGGTGGAATGATGCATGCACTAACCTTCTACCTCAAAATGAGATAGAAATCTACTCAAGCCACATCATGTACTCAATTCCCCTGTTATACAAGTGATATCATTCCTTTCTCCCTCTTATTCCTTTTCCTTCTAAATTCTCTTTTTTTTCAGAATTTTTTCTTCTTTTTTTTTCTTTGCCCATATATCCATAATTGCTTAGAGATACATGTATAAGGCCATTTTCTTTCCAATTGGAGATCTTTGCTTTATTTCGAGGGTATGGAACAAATTAGATCACCTATTTAGGAAAACTGAGATACATGGTGTGCTTATGCATGAAAATCATGAAATTGTGGGTGCAACTACATGACATGCACCTAAGGGTAATGTGCATGTATCACTATATATTTTTTTTCATTATTCTATGCAAAAACATGAAAATAACAATGCAAAACCTATCTACATGCCATGCACGCAAAAGAAATTGAAACTGCACTTTACTTCCAATTCTTGGGTGGATTATAGGAAATGGGGTGGAATGATCACAAGATTAAGTGACAGAACCTTAGAAGAAAATTATGTGTCCCTCCTTACTGACATGTGTAGTAGTTTAAAGGGTTCTTTCTCTTACATCTGATTAAGGTCTCATTACCATTTGATTAGGTTAGGCTCAAACAACCGTTACTATCCACTTTCCATGAGTCAAAGGGGTGTGGGTATGACATATTGGTTCAAAGTTGACATAATCAATCATTTTCATAGGACAAGTTCCCCAAGGACAACCAAGTAAAGCTATCCAAATGACACAGAAAAATTTTAAAATTCCCTTAATTTCCCATGAAAACAGCAAGATGACAATTTTTAAGACATCCACGATTACACTAGATAGATGTGGATCTTAAACAAACACTAAAATTGCACAAACAAATAACAAAGCAGAAACTAAAACAAATAAAGAAAAGATAAAAGATAGAGTTGTTCCAGCCACCCCCCTAAGCTTGAATCCGACTATGGCCTCATAGTCAAAAACCAACTTAAGGGTGGAACAGTGATACCCTGATCAATCTTGCGGAGGCGGTGGTGGGTATTGTGGTGCCGTAGGATCCCAAGACGGGTACTCCCCCTGGAAGCTTGGATCATATTGGGTCCTCGGCGGAGGCTGTGGATAACCTCCAAAGTAGTCTCGACTCCAGTAGTGGTCCAAGAAGGGCTCCTGCTGCGTCTCTATCCGCTGCAACCGGTTGTGCATTTGTTCTTGGTTGGCGAGGATGAGCCGCTCGTTCTCGAACATAGCCCTTTGATTATCAAGCAACCGGCCCGTTGTCTCATGGATGCCGGTATACAAAGTCATATGCTGGTGTTGCGTCTGCTGGATGTCTTGCAGCATGGTATACATCCCTTGCATGGAGTAGGGATCCACAACTGGCTGCTCTTGCTGTGGTGATGGCGGCGGGGGCTGAGATGATGAATATGCACCCGAGTGCATCCTAGGACGCTTCTGTGGTGCCACGCGTGCTCGAAGAGGTGTGAAAGCCTCCTCGTCTTCCTCGGCCTCGCCTTCTTGGTCTTCACCTCTGCCTTCTTCTTCGGAGGACTCGATGGCTATGATGGGCCATCGGAAATGCTGCTTGCCCTCGATGTGGAAGACGTCGTCCGGCAGGGATGCCTCCTGGTAAGCTTGGTTGACGTGGCAATGAGCGTACGCCAACCCGTCCCGGATAAGAATGAGGTTTGAACGGTGCAAGTGTTGCACGTTCACCTTACTCCGTGTAGAAATCGGAGTCATGGACTGAAAGTTCAGCCCCAAGTAAAGCGCCAACCCGGTGACCAAACCACCAAAATGAATTGGAGCCTTCCTTGTGCTCCGCTTCACCGCCATGACGCGCTGTAACCAGAATGCTCCCCAGTTGCACTCTTGACGTTTCAGGAGTGCGTACAGAAAGAACAAGTCGCTCTCCTGAAACTTGCTCAAAGCAAGATCGCTCCGCCCGAAGAAGGTCAAGCTAAGCATCCTATGCAATACCCGGACAAACGGATGCTCAAAATCAGCTACCGTGGCATTGTGGTAGCTCACGGTCTTCCCTACCGGCACTGTAACTAGCTCAGCGAAGATTTTGTCATAGTCGGTGCGGGCGTCGGGGCGTCGGTGATCGTGGCGGCTGTGGTTCCAGTTGAAGATGGCGTTGAACTGCTTCAACGTGATGTTGTAATTGTTGTTGAAGAGTCGGAAGGACACCCTTCCCTGGATCCACGTCTGGTCCGATGGTACCACGTCATTTGGTACGACGCAGATATCAAGAGACGCCATGAACTCGGCCACCAGTTCCTTGTATGTGGGCCATTCGCCGAAAAACAGCTGCCATCCGCATGACAGTCCATCTCATAGAAGCGATTGGTGTGCCGAGCTTGCCCGGCCAACACATAGGCCAAGTCGGCCTCGAATCCCAGGTCCCTGATCATTCCCCGGTCCACATACCGGGTGGCCTCGAACTTCCGCTTCATTATCTCCTCGTATACCTTCCTTACATCCATGTTGGCATGAATGAGGCGTGGACGAGAGATGGAAGCGGTTGGAGGAGGAACAAACTCCTCGATCTCCCTGGGGTGCGCGCTTGATGAAGATGCTCCGCCCGTATGCACCATGATTGCGAGAAGAATGAGATTGGGAGAAAAGAGCTCGGTGAAGATGGAGAGAAATTCTCCGCTCAGTGAAGATCTTCGCTCGATGACGCTTCTCCGCAGGTGTAGAGGGCTCGAGGGAGTGCTCGGCGCAATGGGAGATACTTGCTCTGAGGGTGTGATGTCAGATGACGTTGCAAGTCCCCTTAAATAGACTTGATCGGCGCCCCTGTTGACCCGTCGATACCATCGACGCGGGTCGATGGTATCGACGCTTCTCGCGGGTAGCCGCATCTGTCGCTGGTATCGACGGCTGACGTTTGCTGGATCGAGAAACCCGGATCGCTGACGGGTCGATACCATCGACAGAAGTCGATGGTATCGACGCAGCACCCGGATCGCTGACGTGGTTGTTGCGATCGTCGTCGATGTCTTCATGCGGATTGGTGACATGTCCGTCGATGCCATCGACGGGTGTCGATGGTATCGACTTGCTTTTATTGCGACACCTCCGTTTATTGCATTCGACCTGTGATGATGTCGATACCATCGACGAGGCCGTCGATGGTATCGAGTTGACTGAGCAAAATTCGTCTGAATATCTCCAAAGATCTCGATGGTATCGACTGGGGTGTCGATACCATCGACACTTTTATTGTGATCTGCCTGTGACCATGTCGATGCCATCGACGGGGCCGTCGATGGTATCGACGCAGTGCGATTTCTGCTGGTGTCAACCTGAACCCATGTCGATACCATCGACTGATGTGTCGATGGTATCGACCCTGCCTGTACCTGCACATATAACAAACGGATCAAGGTATCATTTTTAAACTAAAAAGTAAACAAAATAAAAGCAAACTACACCTAACATTAAACTATCCTAATGTACCAATGGTTGGGTTGCCTCCCAACAAGCGCCCTTCTTTAGCGTCTTAGGCTAGACCGTAGTTTCACTCTTCCTATGCTTAGGGGTGTAGGTTGTCCCTACATATTCACAAATATGTGATGCGGGTAATCCCGTAGGATAAACCCATTTCACCATTCACCAACTCCTAATGATGAATGGATCTAAGGCCACAGCAAACTACATGATAAGGTTTCACTTTGATTAGTTAGGCCTTTTAGAGTGGATTTTAGCATCAACCAAGTTATTTTAAGAAAATCATAAACAAGTTCATAACATAGATGTAAACGTGTAAACAACATTAGATTCCATTATTTCGTGTCACAGTGTTACTGCTACTCACAAGGCCATCAACACATTACGATGGGATATCAATCCCTCATCTTATAACATAGTTCCACGGCCTTTCGCAAGGTTATTATCATCAACACATCATCATGGGATATTTATTCCTTATATCTCAACCAGAGGATAACACCTCAATCAGGCACTCAGCCTTTGCCAGGTCACAAGACCCATCATATTATACTAGTGATTCATGTTATCTTGTCAACAAGGAATACTACCATCACTCAGGTATTTTACATATAGCAGATGCCACATAGAAAGCACATATACATATAAAAATCATAGATCTTACCTAGCTATGTATTTAAATTAGTAACACATGCATGGTTAGAATGCATAGCAATAGAGATAACTTGATCACCAATACATATTGTTAAAGAAACATATTAAGATAATCACATCATTAGGATTAAGGTTTATAGGGTCGGATCAACATTCATTCTTACTTTCTTTCACCATGAACACATGGAGCATAATATCTTAGATGACATGTTGGACATTACACATCACTTATAACCATATCAAGGGTATCCCACCATACCCTACACCTCATGTCGCCAACATGAGTAACATCCTTAAGGATTCACCATTAAGGGTCAAACAACCATCAACTACAACCAACCTTCATAAAAGGTACTCCTATCATCAACCATAGGTAACCACCACACCAGGTATAAGCAACAACCCAAGGAATGCCAACATAGGTCCATCAAGGATATCGGGTTAGGAGGATATTTCTCACACTAGTGTGACACCCAAGGCACACTTGGGTTGGGTTAGAGTATAGAATACCATCTACCCTCACTATAACAGGATATCGGCTACAAGAGCCCTCACCAAAAACCAGGTAGCGACCAAACAAACCCTCACTAGAGGTTGTAAAGGCTACAAAGCTCAACACTACTACTCAAGGTGATATCGGGAAAGACCATATCGGGCAAGACCCATATCGGGTAAAACCCACAAACTCAACCTAAGCATGGTACCCGGCAAAGCCATACTTAGGGTATCGTACAAAGACATATCAAGGCACATCATGTAAACCTTACCTCAAGGCATATCGTGCACGGATACCCCCTAGGCCATATCTCCCCAAACACACATCAGCCCATCATGGCCAAGAGGACCACCTTCCAAGATATCGGGCAACTCATGGATCTAAGCATGTTGGGTTCCATGATCAACCGACACATCAAACTTCATCTCAGGTTAGGCAACCTCACAACCGTGTCAGCCAAGGACCACACAACACCAAAACCACCAAGGTTCTCTCTAGGTCATCACTACTAAGATTAACTTCCTCCTTGCCCCATCCATGTTCATCTCTATCATCGTATATTATAACTAAGCCAATTAACCTTTATTCCTAGGTTGCATACTTACATTAGGATGAGCATATGGATTGTATCATTACAAATTGAGGGTTATCATGTAAGCACTCAAGCATTACAAATTCCCACATCCATACCTCCCACATTATTAAAGATTTTATAGGAGTATTCTCATATCATCTTGATGAACTTATGCTACTATGTGTGAGTATGTCCTATCATCAAAGATATAGGTGTAACAACCAATACCATCACCCATGACACCATATCGCCCAAGATCTCAATAGATATCGCCTAAGACACCATATCACCCAACCTCTAAACATGTATCGCCCAAGGCACCATATCGCCCAAGCTCTCAACATGTATCGTCCAAGGCACCATATCTCCCAACATGGTAGAGATGGATTATATGTTAAACATATCGGCCTACACCTCCCCTTTGTGTTGGGTAACCGTCAAGAGAATGCATCGATCTAAGGTATATTGCTCAAGGTATCCTATCGTCATGTAGTATATCGGCCAAGAATACAACTCTTGTGTTGCCCAAGCTATCACTTTGTAATACAACTCATGTCAGGTTAAGGCTGATGATATCGGGTAGGTAATCAAACATACACATAGGTGTCATCGAGTAACATATCTCTATCCTTATCAAGACTTGATGTATCGGCCAAGGCCTCTAGGAGTGTGTCGGGTAAGCATGGATATCGGGTAGAGTCCTTCACCAAATCATATCGGGAAAAGACTATCCTAATATCACCTAAGAGCTCACTCAAGGGTAAAGCTCACATCTAAGTATATCGAGTAACTAGGGTAGATAATCATATCGGGTTTATAACATAGAACAAGGCTCTATCGGCCAAACTAACTTCAACATGTCGCCCAAAGTGTTCTAGAGAGTTGGCTCACCTCTCAAAAGCAAAGGCAATCAACCAAGCTTAGAGAGGGGTGTTGCACAAACTCATCGCCTCACAAACATATCGGGTAAATTCCTTAGGCTCACCTCTCAAAAGAAAAGCTTAGAGAGGGGTGTTTCTCAAGACTCACCTCTCAAAAACACATCTCGGGTTAGAGAATCTCAAGCTCACCTCTCATAAGAAAGGCTTGGAGAGGGGTATTGCTCAAGACTCTCCAACCAAAGCATATCACATAACCATCTTCAGCTTTCAAAATCACATAAGCACACATCTAGATCGGTCAACACAAACAATACCACAAGATAGGTCAACATCTAACATGGTCTGAGAAGCATAAGAGCATCAATATCACAAACTAACGCATAGAATAGAGCATAACTACTTCTAGAAAGATGGATTACCAAAAACAAGATAAGGACAGCATTAAAATGTAGTGTTTCCATCAAATCAGATTCCAAGTCTAACATGAAAAACTAACATGGTGAAAGGTATCACTTTAAAGACAAGAGTCAACTCGAGTATATATGATGAGTGAAAATAACAAAGGTGATCAAGATTTATGTAACCTGCCTTAAGAGGATCTCCATGAAAGGTATGAAGCTCCATGGTCCAAGCATCAAGCTCACGTTCCTCAAGATGAAGATCATCCATCCAAAGCTTCAAACTTGCCTTTGGAATCATCATCACCTCAAGAAATAAAAGAGAAAGAAGAAGAAGATGCCATGGTTATTCTTATCTCAAGAAGAAGAAAAGAGAGAGAACCGCGGCCTTATCCACCCTCATCCAAGGTCCATCCATGGCTGAGAGAGGGAGAAGAGGATGAAGAAGAAAGCACAAAGAAAAGCCATCAAAGAATCATGACTCACCATGATCGGATCTTCAACAAGAAATCACCATGAGCAAGGAACTCGACCTCCCAAGCTCCATGGGGGTTTCCTTAAGCTCCCAAAGCTTCCAAGCTCATCCAAAACAAGAAGGAAATGAAAGTGGACAAAAGGGATTACTTGGATGGATAGGAAGGAGGTTATACACTTCAAGGAAGAGAGAGGTAGCATAGGAAAGGTGTCACCACCTCATAAATCTAGATGCCACTTGTTCATGATCCCATGCCACATATAGCCACTCAAACTCAACATGTACAGCCTGGTGATATACTATAGGTTGTGTATCGTCCACCTGATCTTCCTCCATGGGTGATACTGATGAATGCATATTCATCATGGAATTCAATTATCACTTTGGAACAAATTCAACTCTATTTCACTCATTAAATATCAATGAGAGTCATAATGTTCAATCCAATTATCATGATCTTAACTGAAATTATGGATGATTTGATGCAGGTCTTGATAAAGCTGAACAATCAGCTGAAATCCACATCATCACCCTTGGCTCTGATCAAGCGATCTAACAAGACCGTTTGGGCCCATGCAGTCTCAAGATTGTTTGAGCCCATGCGGTCTCAAGACCATTTGAGCCCATGCGGTCTCAAGACTATTTGAGCCCATGCGGTCTCAAGACCGTTTGAGCCCATGCAGTCTCAAGACCATTTGAGCCCATTCGGTATCAAGACCGTTCGACAAGCAGAGACTGATTGGAGGCACCACTCAGCCGTAAGGGATCGAGCAGTGCATGAACTCAAGGTCTTGAAGCAGAGCCTAGACCACGGTCGTGGTATATCATCCCCAGCTTCTGAGCTCTCACTCACCACGACTGTGGTCACTGAGCCATGACCGTGGCACCCCACCTGCAGCGACTCTCTCTCTCCCGCCATGCCCGTGTGAAGCAGCATGGCCGTGGGGCATTAACCTGACCACGATCGTGGTGCGTCGTTTTATACCTCTGGCAACACTGTCCATGCCACCGGACCTACTTCTTCTTGACCCTTCCATCACCAACCAGCCACCGTGTTTCTGCCAGCACCTCTCTTCCCTCCTCCGCTCACCTGCAACAACCAGGTCGGGTACTCCATTGCTACTTTTCTCGACGCACAGCAGCTCCACCGCCGTTTCCCTTCTCTGTCGGCACGCAACTTGATCCACCGTAGTAGCATCACCCCCATCGTCTGCTACGCTGCCACGCCGTCACCACCAACCAAACGATCCCAGACCGTTTGGTCTATTGAGCAGCCAATCACACGATCATTTGATAGCAAACGGTCTACATACCGTTTGGGGGAAGCTACCTCAGAGACCATTTGGTCTTTTAGTTCGCCTGCAAACCATTTGGCAATGAACACCAAGACCGTTTGAAACTCCTGCCCTCAAGACCGTTTGCACAAGATCGTTTGAGAAAAGCAAACGTTCTGTGAGATCATTTGGTCTCGTTCGGTTTCCAAATCATTTTCTGCTCAAGATTGTTTGGTCTTATACGGTCTACAGACCGTTTGGGCTAAATAAAGCAAACCGCATGAAAAAGTCAAGGCTGGGAAGACCGTTTGGAAAAGATTTTTTGGCTAGACCATTTGGCCATAACAGTGGTAAACCTTTTGAGAAAGAAAATATCTCTAGACAAAGACCGTTTAAGGGTCAGTCCTGTTCCTATAAATAGGACCCCAAGTGTCCTCACTTGAACATCGGTTCCGGGACGCCGACAGGCTGCCTGTACACAGGTCCGATCCAAATCCAGTCCAGTTCGCGCCTATTTCATTCCACCTACTGTCTGTGTTGCAACCAAGTAGGCTGAGGAGAGAAGGAAGACGGAGTGAGGGAGACTGTCCGATCTATCTTGGCAACTCCTGTTCGTGTCCAGATCTACTCCGACACGATGTAGAAGGTTGTATCTTCTTCATCGAGTTGCGACTACCTTCCGCACCGAGTTCATGGCGGAATTCTCTCTCTTTCTCATTCTACTTGTTTATCGCATCATGAACGAGTAGTACCTTTTTGCTGGGGAGTGGGGACTAGCCCCACTGCCCATGCAAACATGTTATATTGTTAAACTTTACATGGCAATGTATATAACTCTTCATTTCGTCCTTAATCATTATGTTCGTAGTTTGATTAATTGCTTGCTTTCATCTTTGTTCTTCCTATGTTGTGAGAACTTCTATATGTAGGATTGAATGTCATTTAACAAGTTGACTCCCAAACTAGAAATCGAATGGGATTCCTTGAGGTCGTAAGTGTATGATCTGTGAGGGGACGAGCCATCTAGCCTTCGGTGACGCTTCTGTGTACCTAATGTCTGTATAGGGGGTTCACAGCCTTAGTTGGATTTGTATCTTCTTGTTAATTGTCGATGTTTGCGTGTATATTAACTGCCTGCTTGTTTATCGGTTAGCGTGGCTGACTCCCAAACTAGAAATAGGATGGGATTTAATCAAGGTCGTAAGTGTATGATCCACGAGGGGACGAGCCATCTAGCCTTCGGTGATGCTTCTGTGTGCCTAACGCCTGTATAGGGGGCCCACAGCCTTCGTTGGATTTCTATATCTTCAAAGTCATAAGTAAGTGATATGGATGGTGATGAGACATCTGATGCCTAAGGTGATGCTTACGCAAACCTAACGCCCATATGGGGGTTTTGTAGCAGCTCTATTTGGATTGTTATATCTTGCCTGGATTGTTCGCAATTGAATGTGTTTGCATGTGTAGTGGTGGTGAAACCCAATACCATCCCAGCGATTCCATATTATTGATCCTAATTTAACTTTAATTCAGCATTTACTTTCCTGCAATTAGTCTAATTAACCTCAAATCAACCAATCGTCTAAATATTAGTTTTACTTGAGCTAGATTCGACTGATAAGGATTCTTAAAAAACGTTGTCCTTTGGGTTCGATCCTTAACTATACTGCGATAAGACTCGTTCACTTGTGGGTGGTATTATTGCACTTTGTTTTTGGTAAAAGCTCAGGGATTTCAACCCCGAGTGAGTTTGTTAGTGCGTTCAAAATACCACGTCAAATTCTGGCGCCGTTGACGGGGACAACGGAATCAGTTAGTCAAATCTAGTTCTTTTAAGACTAATTTAAGATTTTGCTTTTTCTTTTGACACAATCAATCATCTACTTAAAATTTGACTCTACTCTGTGGTTATCACTCTTGAAATCCTTTCTATCTTCAAGTACAATCCAAGGCGTAGTGCATGAACCGTTCGGATAGCCCCGGACTAACAACGAGCTTTGATCCCGAGATAGACAGAACTTTTCATCGTCAGATCAGAGAGAATCAAGCAAGGATGGCTCAAGAAGAAGAGATAGCCCGAAGGGTGGCTCAAGCCATCAATGCACAAAGAGAGAGGCTCATGTAAGAAGCTAGGGTTGCGGTTCAATAGGAAATCCTAGTGGCACAAGAAGCAGCGCAAGCAGCTGAACTACAAAAGGATATTAGAGAGTTCTCAATCCCAAAAGTTGTGAATGTTCATCATCCAATACAACCTCCTCCTATCAACGCTACTAATTTTGAGATAAGAGCGCATTGGATCACCCTACTTCAGAATAACCCTTTCTATGGCAAGCAAGGAGAAGATAGCCAAGAACATCTTCTGAGATTTATTGATCTATGTGCCATGACAAAACAAAATGGAGTCACAGATGATGTCATTCGACTCCATCTCTTCAACTACTCCCTTGCTGATAGAGCCATAAGTTGGTACAATTCGCTGCAAAGTGAAATACCCATCACCACCTGGGAACAACTCCAAAATGTGTTTTTAGAAAAGTTCTACCCTCCATCTCTTACCTATGAAATTAGAGGGTGGATAACAAATTTCACTCAAGTTCTTGGAGAAACTCTTGTTGAAGCTTGGGATAGATACAAAGAGCTTCTACGCAAGTGTCCACACCATGGAATTTCCAAGAACCAACTCATTGAGATTTTCTATAGGGGTGTGGATGATGACATTAAGAGATTCCTCGATTCCTCATCTGGAGGAAACTTCATGCGTCAAAGTTATGACAGCGCATGGAGAGTCGTCACCTTGGGAGTAGAAAATCAAGACAATTGGGGTAGATCTGTAGGTAAAGGAGTTTTGAAAGTAGTTATGGTCGAAGCTACTCCCGAGTACAAGTCTATCGCTGAAACCTTGAAGCTCTTAGTTGCCAAGCAAGACCATATTAAATCATCTCTTGTAGCTATTGGAAGAGGACGTTCACCCACTTGACAATTGAAACATGTCAAGTCTGCTTCCCTATTCTGTGAAGCATGTAAGAGCACCGACCATTCCACTTTATCATGCAATGTTCTCTATGATGTTGTTTTGAGCAATGTATGTGGCCAAGGAGATAATGGTAAAATGGAAAATCTTAATGCTATGAACACCATTCCTGTTCAAAGTTATTACAATCCGAATCAAAATAGGAATCACCCAGGTTTACAATATGGAAACCCCTCTAGAGCAGTAAACTCGCATCAATTTGGTTCAAACAATCAACCAAGAGGCCCACCAGGATTCCAGTATAATCAACAGTAGAATTTTGGGAATCAAGGAAATTTCAAGGGGAACTTTTAGAATAGGAACTACAATAATTATCAAAACAACTCTCAGTACCAGAGTCTTAACCAAGTTCCTTATCAACAACAAGGACAACAAGAAGGTCACGTCTCTCCTAATGACAAGCTATCATCCATTGAAAAGATGTTGCAAACTCAGCAAACAATGATAGCTAGCCAACAAGCTCAGCAGAAGGCTATTGAATCTCAACTAGCTCAACTCGCAGCTAGCATAAAGCCACCTACTAGAGTCTTTGCTGGCCAACCCGAGAATAATCCTAAGCAACCTGAACAATTGAAGGTAGTCACCATCAGATCAGGAAAAGACTATTCTGATCCTCCTATCAAGACAGCTGTGGTTGTTGTAGATGAAGATGAACCTGTGAGTGTCCAAGACTCAACAACACCGGATTCTCAACTAAAAGAACCAGTAACTGCTGATAAGACAAACAAGGAAAGTCCTGAGAAACCTATTGATGAAGAAACTGAAACATCAGAACCTGATGTCCCTATATACAAGCCTCGTATTCCTTTCCCTGCTCATTTAAGGTAAACCAAGCTTGATACTCGGTTCAATAAGTTTAAAGAAGCTATGAAGAAACTTCATGTTGATATACCCTTTTTGGATGCGTTGGATGAGATACCAGCTTGGACAAAATACTTAAAGTCACTCCTCACCAAGAAATATATAACCAAAGAATATGAGACAGTCAAGTTAGCTAAAACCACTTCATACATCATCCAGAGTAAGATGCCAAAGAAGCAGAAAGATCCAGGATCTTTTGGGATTTCCTACCACATCGGTGATTCTTCATGCAAGAAAGGTCTGGCAGACCTTGGTGGTAGCATCTCCATCATGCCACTCAGCCTTTGCAAAAGGCTAGGGTTTTCCGAACTTCTCCCAACTGGCATGACCATACAACTTGCGGACAATTCAATAAAACGACCGTTGGGGATTATTGAGGATATACCTGTCAAGGTAGGAAAAGATTCCTATGTTCTGTGTGATTTCGTCATCATGGACATAAAGGAAGACGCTAGATATCCTCTCATCTTTGGACGTCCGTTCCTCGCCACTGCAAGAGTTCTGATTGATGTTGAAGCTGGTACCTTACTGCTTAGATTAGGCAAAGAAACTCTTGAATTCAAGGTTTTCAAAAGTATGAGAAGACCAAGTATGCACAAAGAAGTATATCTGATTGACTGCATTGAGCAAATGTCACTTCTAACTCAAGAGCATCATGAATCAGACGATCCTTTAGAAGTTTCTCTAACAAATCCATCAGTTGACAAACCAATTGACGAACAAGTAAAGGATTGCATCGAATCCCTCGACTCTACTACAGAAGATGTTGAAGCCACTAGTGAAGAACTCAAGGCTATGGAAACTACGGAAGAAACATGCGAAAAACCAGAGGCTCCCGAAATGAAGCCCCTGCCCAAGGGACTGAAGTACGTGTTTTTAGACGATCTCAAAGTTTGCCCAGTTATTATAAATTATGATTTATCAGCTGAACAAGAAAGTAAACTCCTGAAGGAATTAAGGGAAAGAAAGAAAGCCATCAGCTATAAAATGAGTGACCTCACTGGGGTCAGTCAAGCATTGTGTATGCAAAATATCCCTATGATGGAAGATTACAAGCCTAGTACAACGAAAAAATTAGTTATAGAAAGAGGATCAGATCTCCGTGATACAGACGGTGGCTCTCTCTCTAGCGAGAGCGCTCTGGCTTCTCTCTAGCTCCGTCGATCACTATCCACCTTCGTTTCTCCCCCTAGGGGGAGGAGCTCCACCCCGCACATTCCCTCTTCCCCCCGGCTACCCTCACGGCAGCTCGGTTTTCCCCGGTGTGCCTGCGGATCTCAGCGATCCGTCGCTGTCGAGATAGGTGACGATCCTAAGGTGCTGCTATTCGGTTCCGGTGTTGTCCCCGTCACCTGTAGGCGCGTGGGTCCAGCAGGCGGAGCTCGAGGCGGTTTGTTCTTCCTCACCGTGCTTCTGGTGGGGTGGTCTGTGCCGTTTCGAAAAACCCACCCCAAAAAAATGAGTAGGAATCGACCCGCCTTTGGCATGATAGTCTTCCTGTGACCTCGGCGGGGGATGGGGTTTTCTGGGGCGCGGCCATGGCAGTTGGGGGCAGTCCTTCAGCTTCTTCCAGTGCTGAGGCCACGATCGTTCCACCCCTTGGTGAAGGGGGCAAGGCGCGTGAAGATGTCTCCATTGCCCGCGACTGGGCCAAAATGGTGGAGGGGCCAACCCCGCAGATCAGGGGCGTTGTGGTGGCTGACCTGAAGAAGCCTTTCTTCCGGGAAGGTGATGAGAGGACCTGGACATGGTTTACAGGCTCGATTATGGAGGAGATGGACGACTACCATCGGCACTCTTCCATTGTTCAAGTGGTTAGCAAGAAAGCATCGATCTTCCAGATTAGAGGTTGGATTCTTAGGACCTGGAAGCCTAGAGGAGAGCTAGAGGTCTTTACCTTGGTAAATGGCCTTATCCTCACTAGGTTTGCAAATGAAAGGGATATAGGTGTGGCTCTGTCAACCGGACCTTGGTTCTTCGACGACCAGTTGGTCTTGGTTTGTCGTTGGACGCCTGAGGCAGATATCAGGAGGGCGGCGCTGAAGACAGCACGTGTTTGGGTCTCCCTCCCTGACGTGGGCAAGCATTGGTCTTCTTGGGCCATTACAGTCATTGCTCATGCCATCGGAGAACCAAGAGCGATTGATCGCAGGCCGGACGGTAGTCTGCTGGGCTGCGCCAGGTTCTGTGTTGATATTGCTGCTGATAAAATGATGCCGCCACTGGTCTTGGTTGAACTCCAAATGGAGGTGAATGGGAGGTAAAAGTCAGGTATGAGGCTTTACCTGATAGGTGCAACAAATGCAGTGTGTTTGGTCACAGTGATGGCGAGTGCCCGGGGGTTAGAAGCGAGGTTGCGCTGGATTCTCCTCTGATTGTGGCTGGGAAATTCGATCGGACGCGTAGAATGCTGACTAGGAACAAGTCGCGTCCGCCACTGAGGGTGAGGACAGTTACCCCTTATGAGAAAATGGCTACCCCTCGCCTTTAGGTCACTGAGGCACTTGTGATTGAGGAAGGTGAGGTGGCTCGAACCACCAATGATGTCGAAATACCTGTCGTTGACAGTGTGGAGGAAGATGAGTTTACTGAAGTCACAAAGAATAAAAGCAAAAGCTCAAGAGTGGTTGAGGTGGTTGATATTAATACACAAGAAGAGGATGGACTGATAGTGAACCAGTTTGACGTCTTAAATGATGTGGATGAGGATTTGTCAGAAGAGCTCAGTAGTGGAAGGAGAAGCAGAAGCCCGAAACAAACTAGAAGCTTGACTGCTGCAAGAGGTAAGGGGAAGGCCAAACCCAGGAGGGGGGGAGGCCACAAACAAATTTCTTAAATTTCAATACTCGCATGGAATGTGCGAGGGGCATCTCTGCCTAGGACACAAAGGAGATTCAGAAATATTATTAATGAGATGAAAGATGAGTTCATTTTTGTTTTTGAGACAAGGATCAAAAGATGTAATAGGGAGAGGACTTCGACTCTGTTTCCCTTGGATGGGGGTACATGTCTAACCATGATCAGGTGGAAGGAGGTAGAATCGTTGTGGGATGGAAGAATGATATCTGGTAGGTTGAACATATCAAGATATCTGATCAAATGGTCACAGTTAGCTACTTTAACCAAGGGGGTTTCTCCGCTATAATTTCTGGCATTTATGACAAAACTCTCGCATGAGATAGAGACAGCCTATGGGAGAGTATGGTGCAAACTGCTCAGCCTGAGATCCCTTGGTTAGTTCTTGGGGATTTCAATAATATGAGAAGAACTAGGGAGAAGTTTGGGGGCAGGAAGGTCCCAGATAGAATCTTGGAGAGCTTCAATTTAGCCATTGAACAAGAAGGCCTTATTGAGTTGAACAATATAGGCGGCAGAGTGACATGGAACAACAACCAAAAATGCAAGAGAAGGATTGAGAGTATGATTGACAGATGCATGGTGAATGAAGCCTGGCTGGACTTGTTTCCGCATGTTGTTACTGAAATGGGGACTCATTATTTTAGTGATCACTCATGGATGCATGTTAATCTCAGTAAACAACCTCATACGATTAAACCATTCAAATTCCTTAACTTTTGGTGCGAATGGGAGGGTTTCAATGAAGTGGTGAGAACAGCATGGGAGGATCCTATTACAGGCAACCCTTTGTTTGTGGTGTTGAAGAAACTTCAAAGAACAAAAAGATTTCTAAAGGGATGGGCAAAAGAAAAAGTTAATATTTCTAACCTCTTGATAAAAGCCGAGATAGATTTCTATGATGCCTCCTCTGAACTGAGACATAAACCGCTTGATGAGCAAGCCATTCGGAATGAAGAAGTAACTAGAAAAAGATTAAAGCAGCTTGACAAGGCACATGAGATGTATCTTTGGCAGAGGAGATGGATGAGGTGGATTGAGGACGGTGATAGAAACACAAAAGTTTACCATACAACAGTAAAGAAGAAAGAAATGAAAGACATGATACATGAGCTTATTGATGAAGATGGTCAAAGCTGTGAAGGCAGGGAACAGGTGGCTGAAAAGGTTGTTACCTTCTTTACTAACATGTACAACAGTGATCATGATACCGATGGTGCGGACAGCATAGAGGTTGGCCACAGATTGAATAACACCATGAATGAGTCTTTATGCAGAGAGGCGACTGACGAAGAAATCAAAACAGTAGTGTTCTCTATACACCCATCCAAAGCCCCTGGACCGGATGGGTTTAACAGCATGTTCTTCCAAAAGATGTGGCAGGTCATTAAAGATGATGTCTGTGCTGCTATTAAATGGTTTATCAATGGAGGTAATATGGTGAGGGCGGTCAACCATAGTTTCATTAACTCATTCCTAAGACTAAGCATGCTAGAGGCATTAATGATTACAGACCTATTGCTTGTTGCTCTGTCCTGTACAAAATAATTTCTAAACTGATGGCGGCTCGACTTAAGCTTATTCTACCTAACATCATATCAAAGGAGCAAGGAGCCTTTATTAAGGGGCCTAATATAGGGGATTGTTCCCTACTGGCTGATGAGTTCCTCCAAGAATTCAATGTCTCCAGTTCCAGTGCCAAAGCCTGTCTTAAGGTGGATTTAAGCAAAGCGTACGATCATGTATAGTGGAATAGTCTATGGATAATTATGAGGAAGATGGGGTTTGATTTGAAATGGATTAAACTGATGATGCAGTGTGTACAGACGACATCCTTCTCCATTCTTGTTAATGGTACTCCTGAGGGTCTGTTCAGGGCCTCTAATGGCCTTCGTCAGGGGGATCCGCTGTCCCCATTACTCTTCACCATTGTGATGGAGGGTCTCACGTGCCTCATTAACAAAGTTGAAGATGAGGGTAAAATCAGATCTTATAAGATCCAGGGCACCAAAGTGAAGTCACACATCATTTTTGCTGATGATGTGATCCTTTTTTCTGTCGGCAATGCGAGAAGACTTAGAGAGTTCAAGCTGGTCCTAACCCGCTTTGGTAAGATCATAGGGTTATACGTGAGCACGATTAAATCAAAAAAAAAATATGTCTAGTTCCTGTGATCATAGAAGGGGTCGGCTTAAAATCGCTGCTGGTATGGGAAGAGGTAGGTTCCCTATGAGGTACCTTGGTGTACCTATTGTTGGTGGTAGAGGCTTTTCTAAATATTACACAAATTGACTTGATAGAATCAGAAGTAAAATAGATGGCTGGGTGGGGCTGAAGTTATCCATGGCTGGCCGGATCATTCTGGTCAGATCGCTGATACAAAGTATGGTGTGCTTCTAGTCTAGGATGTGTGAGGTTTCGCTTGGTACACTGCAGGGTATCAAAGCCTTAACTGCGAACTTTATTTGGCAGGGTAAAGCTCATGGTGTGGCTTGGGATACGATTGCTAAGCCTTTTGCTGAAGGGGGGCTGCATCTGAAGGATCCTGTATAGATTATGAATGAGATCCGTGATAAAAGACTTAACAATTTTTTGTCTGGACAGCCTTCTGTTTGGAGGAACTAGATGCAGCTGCGTTATGGCATGATGCCAGTACATATGGAGGGTAAAAATAGTTCTAAATGTTGGAGGGGCCTCTGCAGATCGTTTGATGATAACCGCTCTTTGTACTCTATTGACCAGTTTGGTATCTGGCGCCGCAACAACCAGACACCACTGGTCAACAGGAGTGTAAGTGTTTTGGCACCTTGGGCTGATCTGTTCTGGGGGGTGCGCACTGTCCCAAATGGTGCACTCTTGCTTACATAGCTATTAAAAATAAGCTTCTTACTAAAGATAGAATGGTCGGGTGGGGTATCCCTGTTAACCTGATGTGCGTCCTCTGTAGGAGGGTGAATGAATCCATGTCTCACCTCTTTTTTTACTGCAAGTTCTCTAAAACTATATGGAGCATCATATGCTTGAGGAATGGCTGGCAGAGTGGTGCCCCCTCTTCGCTAGGGGATTGTGTTGACTGGCTCAACAGCAGTTCTATGGGCTACAAACATATTAAACAGTTTGCTGGCTTGTGTCTTACGGGTGCTAGCTTTTATGTGTGGAAGGAAAGAAATGCCAAGTTGCATGGTAAAGTGTCGAAGACTGAGAATCAGTTACTGTTGGAGCTGGGTCGGTTTATTGGTGCTCTACTTACCAAGAAAAAGGAAATTTTTTGTAGTTTAAATGCTTATATGAGAACCTATTGGGGCTTTTGTATGTAACCCAATAGTGTGTTTTACGGCTAGGTTTAGCCCATAACTGCTGCTCTATACAGTATAGCTCTGCTATACCCGCTTTTGGCAATATATTTACCTATTTCCAAAAAAACGATTTCAAGCCTACTATTGAGCATCAATGGAAATTGAACCCAAATATGAAGGAAGTGGTCCGTCGTGAGGTCATTAAACTGCTCATAGCTGGAATAATCTATCTGGTCTCAGATTCACCATGGGTGAGCCTTGTGCATGTAGTCCCGTAGAAAGGTGGAACAACTGTTATACGGAACGAAAACAATGAACTCATCCCCACTTGAATAGTAACAGGGTGGAGGATGTGCATAGACTATAGAAAACTAAACAAGGAAACTCGAAAAGATCATTTTCCAATGCCTTTCCTTGATCAAGTCTTAGAAAGGTTGGCTCACCAAGAATATTTCTGTTATCTTGACGGTTACTCTGGATTCTATCAAATACCCATACATCCAGATGACCAAGAGAAAACAACTTTTACTTGCCCATTCGGAACATATGCATTTAAAAGAATGTCGTTTGGTCTCTGTAATGCACCCGCAACATTTCAACGTTGCATGGCTGCCATATTCCCTGGTCTTACTGAAACAATTATGGAGGTTTTCATGGATGATTTTTTTGTATACTGAGATTCATTCGATTCATGTCTAAAGCACCTCTCGCTGGTCCTCAAACGTTGTGAAGAAGCACATCTTGTGCTGAATTGGGAAAAGTGTCACTTTATGGTGAAGGAAGGCATTGTCCTCGGTCATAGGGTCAGCAATAGAGGGATTGAAGTGGATAAAGCCAAGATTGAAGTGATTTCTAAACTGGCTACCCCAACAAATGTAAAAGAAGTTTGTGCTTTTCTAGGTCATGCAGGATTTTACATAAGATTCATAAAGGAATTTTCCAAGATAACGAAGCCAATGATGAATCTATTACTTAAGGATGTTGATTTCAATTTTAACAAAGAATGTGTCAAAAGCTTCAACACACTGAAATAGGCCCTTACTACCACCCCCATCATTAGAGCTCCCGACTGGGACCACCCTTTTGAAATTATGTGTGATGCCAGCGACTATGATGTGGGCGTTTTTTTAGGGCAATATATAGAGAAGAAACACTATGTGCTCTATTATGCATCAAAAACTCTCGATGAATCTCAGAGGAATTATGCAACTACCGAGAAAGAACTTCTAGCAGTCGTGTATGCCTTTGACAAGTTCATATCCTACCTAATTGGTTCAAAGGTCATTGTCTACACAGACCATGCCGCCATTCGTTACCTTCTGGCAAAGAAAGATGTAAAACCCAAGTTGATTAGATGGATCCTTCTATTACAGGAATTTGATTTAGAGATAAGAGATAAAAAAGGTACAGAGAATGTTGTAGCAGACCACCTCATTCGCATCCACACTCAGGAGGCTAAGAAGATTCCGATTAACGATTCTCTCCCGGATGATCAACTAATGAAGGTTTCAGAAGTTATACCTTGGTACTCAGATTTTGTGAACTACCTTACTGCTGGGGTTATCCATCCTCAATGCACCAGGAATGCACTGAAGAAGTTCATGCATGATGTAAAGCAATATCACTAGGATGAGCCATATCTCTTTAAACTAGGCGCTAATTGTCTGTATAGACGATGTATCACCGAAGAAGAAGCTCGACTTATTTTGAAATAATGTCACTCAGGACCAGTGGGAGGACATATGAGCTCTAAAAAGACTGCTTTGAAGGTTTTGCAATGTGGATTCTTCTGGCCAACCATATCCAAAGATTCCTACAACTTTGTCATGTCATGTGACAAATGTCAAAGATCAAGCAATAAAACAAAGAGAGATGAGATGTCGCTGAATCTATGGCAAGAAGTAGAGATATTCGATGTTTGGGGAGTGGACTACATGGGTCCATTCCCATCTTCTCATGGATTTTCATACATCCTAGTGGTGGTAGACTACGTCTCAAAATGGGTTGAAGCTATACCAACTGTCACTAGTGATTCCAAACCCGTCATCAAATTATTCAAAGATATTATTTTCCCCCATTTTGGAGTGCCACGAACTGTGATATCTGACGGAGGGTCCCACTTCCTTGAAAGAAGCTTTGAAGATTTACTGAGAAAATATGGTGTAACACATAAGGTAGCCTCGCCTTACCATCACTGGATAGGTAGAGGTCTCTAATCATCAACTAAAGGCTATTCTGGAAAGAACGGTAGGACGCAATCGAAAGGATTGGTCAACAAAAATCAACGATGCCTTATGGGCCTATCGAACTGCTTATAAAACTCCCATTGGGACTACACCTTTTCGATTAATATATGGAAAAGCTTGCCACCTGCCAGTCAAACTGGAACACAAGGCATGGTGGGCAATTAAACAACTGAACTTTGATATGAAAGAAGCTAGACAAGCCAGGATTCTGCAACTCCAAGAGTTGGATGAACTCAGGATGACAGCTTATGAGAATGCACGAATCTACAAAGAACGCACAAAACTTTGGCACGATAGACATCTGAAAAGAAAAGACATACAAGTGGGAGACCAAGTTCTGCTATTCAACTCAAGGTTGAAGTTATTCCCAGGAAAAGTCCATTCTCGTTGGTCTGGACCTTACATTGTCAAAAGCATCTCCCCACATGGAGCTTTCTCCTTATGGAGTAAAAAGTCAGGAGAATTTATGGCAAATGGTCACCGCTTGAAGAGATATTTCACCTCGATTGACATAGGCACTGAAACAATGCTAGAACTCACCAATCCAAAGGATCCACCATGAAGCTGAAGAATTCAATCGAGCCATCGACGTAAAACAAAGGTGCTTGTCAGGAGGCAACCCGATCAATAAATTTGTTTTACTTTTCTTTTCAAATCAGAATATTTCTTCAATTTTGTTTTTACATTCTAGTCAATTTTTCATTAAATAAAATTTGCATCGCAAGATGCTATTTTAAGATCTAATTGCCATTCACCTTTGATATTTTCAGATAAGAGGATGCGCGCTGATCGGAACGCAGCCACACCTGGTGGTCACTCTGGCATGATTTTTCCCCTCCATCTTGGATTTATGGTTTGCTCGAGACGAGAAAATCTCTAAGTTTGGGGTGGAGGGTGGGTGGTATGTACCTCACTTTCCACCTACACCCATCCTTTTCATACTTAAGTTTTCACTATCACATTCTTGATTAAAATTTTCAAAATTTTCAAAATTCTTTAATGTTTTTCAAAGACATTGAACAGATACTTGATAAATTTTTGACACTTTTTGACACTTCCTGGTTTCATTAAAGGCCACTAACTAACTTGCTATGCACTTTGAATCATTATATCCTCCTTATTCGAAGTAAATCCTCAAAAGGACCACTTTTTGAAACAAGCCCTTTGATTGAAATCATCTTGTGAAACTTATGATTCCTAACATCATGATACTTTTGCAAAGATGATAAGTGTCTGTCAAACTGATAGGGATCAAACACGTCGTGCTTCCTAACTGATTTGTGGAACAAAAGCATGGAATCCCAATCGGATCCTCATCAAGTCATTATTTGAGCAAAGTTTGATAAAGAGAACAACCCGGTGCACTGAATTGTAAATCAAGTTGCATTCTGATCTGAACTCTCTTCTACACTTCTTCTATCATCTTCATACCCCTCCATTCATCAAAAAGAAACAAAAATAACCAAATTTGTGTCAAACCCTAAGTTCGGGGTGGCACGCCACTTCCCTCTTTATCCGCTTCTTCCATACCCCTAACAAACAAATAGGGGTGTACCACCAAATATGCAATTTTGAGTCGAATAGAGGAGAGATTTGCAAACAAAAAGATGCCAAAGTGCACACAAAAAGAAATGCAATCTCAAGTCGAATAGAGGAGAGATTCGCACAAAAAATGCAATAAATGAAATTGCACATCATAAAATAAAAATCTCGAGTCGAATAGAGGAGAGATTTACTTCTTCCTTCCATACCACCTTTCACTCCTTTTCTACCTAATGGCACAATGTTTGCCTACCCTATCCTGGAAAACACCAGTGTCAGATCAAATGCACACTTGTTGTTCTGCGGGTGTCTCTAAACTCTTACAAAACTCTTTGACATGCTTGATTGTTGGAAAAAGTGAGGAGGAAGTGATTTTGGAAAACGAACTCAGGAACGAAGATATGGTAAGATGTGTTTAGTGGTCTTAGGAAGTTGAGATACTGAGTCATATTGAGCAGAAAGAAAACATTCGTGATGTCAAGATGAAGCAATCACACGAATGGAAAGTATTCATTGGATGACCGTTTCAGATTTTGTGTTACTCGAGGACAAGCAACGTTTAAGTTTGGGGTATTTTGATGAATGCATATTCATCATGGAATTCAATTATCACTTTGGAACAAATTCAACTCTATTTCACTCATTAAATATCAATGAGAGACATAATGTCCAAGATTACTTAATTAATCCAATTATCATGATCTTAACTGAAATTATGGATGATTTGATGCAGGTCTTGATAAAGCTGAACAATCAGCTGAAGTCCACATCATCACCCTTGGCTCTGATCAAGCAATCTAACAAGACCGTTTGAGCCCATGCGGTCTCAAGACTATTTGAGCCCATGTGGTCTCAAGACCGTTTGAGCCCATGTGGTCTCAATACCGTTTGAGCCCATGCGGTCTCAAGACCGTTTGAGCCCATTCAGTCTCAAGACTGTTTGACAAGTAGAGACCGATTGGAGGCACCACTCAGCCGCAAGGGATCGAGCAGTGCATGAACTCAATGTCTCGAAGAAGAGCCTAGACCACGGCCGTGGTATATCATCCCCAGCGTCTGAGCTCTTACTCGCCATGATCGTGGTTGCCGAGCCACGACCGTGGCACCCCACCTGCAGCGACTCTCTCTCTCCCGCCACGCCCGTGCAAAGCAGCACGGCCGTGGGGCATTAACCTCACCACGGTTTTGGCATGTCGTCTTCTACTTCTGGAAACATTGTCCATGTTCCTGGACCTATTTCTTCTTGACCCTTCCATCACCAACCAGCCACCGCATTTCCGCCAGCACCTCTCTTCCCTCCACCTCTCACCTGCAACAACCAGGTCGGGTACTCCATTGTTACTTTTCTCGACGCACAGCAGCTCCACCGTCGTTTCCCTTCTCTGTCGGCACGCAACTGCTGTTTGGGGGAAGCTACTTTTCTCGACGCACAGCAGCACCAACCAAACGATCCCAGACCGTTTGGTCTATTGAGCAGCCAATCACACAATCGTTTGATAGCAAACGGTCTACATACCATTTGGGGGAAGCTACCTCAGAGACCGTTTGGTCTTTTAGTTCGCCTGCAAACCGTTTGGCAATGAACACCAAGACCGTTTGATACTCCTACCCTCAAGACCGTTTGCACAAGATCGTTTGAGAAAAGAAAACGGTCTGTGAGATTGTTTGGTCTCGTGCGGTTTCCAAATCATTTGCTGCTCAAGATCGTTTGGTCTTATACGCTCTATAGACCGTTTGGGCCAAATAAAGCAACCTGCATGAAAAAGTCAAGGCTAAGAAGACCGTTTGGAAAAGATTTTTTGGCCAGACCGTTTGGCCATAACAGTGGTAAACCGTTTGAGAAAAAAAATATCTCTAGATCCAAGACCGTTTAAGGGTCAGTCATGTTCCTATAAATAGGACCCCAAGGGTCCTCACTTGAACATCAGTTCCGGGATGCCGATAGGCTGCCTGTACACAGGTCTGATCCAAATCCAGACCAGTTTGCGCCTGTTTCATTCCACCTACTGCATGTGTTGCAACCAAGTACGTTGAGGAGAGAAGGAGGACGGAGTGAGGGAGACTGTCCGATCTATCTTGGCAACTCCCGTTTGCGTCCAGATCTGCTCTGAAACGACGTAGAAGGTCGTATCTTCTTCACCGAGCTGTGACTACCTTCCGCACCGAGTTCATGGAGGAATTCTCTCTCTTTCTCATTCTACTTGTTTCTCACATCGTGAGCGAGTAGTACCTTTTCACTGGGGTGCGATGACTAGCCCCGCTGCCCATGCAAACATGTTATATTGTTAAACTTTCCATGGCAATGTATATAAGTCTTCATTTCGTCGTTAACCGTTATGTTCGTAGTTTGATTAATTGCTTGTTTTCATCTTTGTTCTTCCTATGTTGTGAGAACTTCTATACGTAGGATTGAATGTCGTTTAACAAGTTGACTCCCAAACTAAAAATAGAATGGGATTCATTGAGGTCGTAAGTGTATGATCCACGAGGGGACGAGCCATCTAGCCTTTGGTGGTGCTTCTGTGTACCTAACGCCTATATAGGGGGTTCACAACCTTAGTTGGATTTTGTATCTTCTTGTTAATTGTCGATGTTTGCGCGTATATTAACCGCTTGCTTGTTTATCAGTTAGCGCGGTTGACTCCCAAACTAGAAATAGGATGGGATTTCATCGAGGTCGTAAGTGTATGATCCGTGAGGGGATGATCCATCTAGCCTTTGGTGACGCTTCTGTGTGCCTAACGCCTGTATAGGGGGTCCACAACCTTCGTTGGATTTCTGTATCTTCAGAGCCGTAAGAAAGTGATCTGGATGGTGACGAGACATCTGATGCCTAAGGTGATGCTTACGTGAACCTAACGCACGTATGGGGGGTTTTGCAGCAGCTCTATTTGGATTGTTAAATCTTGCCTGGATTGTTTGCAATTGAATGTGTTTGCATGTGTAGTGGTGGTGAAACCTGATACCATCCCGGCGATTCCATATTATTGATCCTAATCCAACTTTAATTCAGCATTTACTTTCCTGCAATTAGTCTAATTAACCTCAAATCAACCAATCATCTAAATATTAGTTTTACTTGAGCTAGATTCGACTGATAAGGATTCTTAAAAAACGTTGTCCTTTGGGTTCGATCCTTAACTATACTGCGATAAGACTCGTCCGCTTGCGGGTGGTATTATTGCACTTTGGTTTTGGTAAAAGCTCGGGGATTTCAACCCCGAGTGAGTTTGTTAGTTCGTTCAAAATACCACGTCAGATACACCTTCTAAACTGATACACACTTCAAGCTCTTATCCAATACACTAAAGGACAAGATCAGCACATGTTACACATATGACATAATAACTTTATAGAGATGTTACTCCTCATATAATGTCCAAACTAGGTGCTCATATCTTCCTATAAATCCTAGATGATGACAAACAGAAGGAAGAAAACTCTAGAACTGATAAATTGCATATTGACCCTCCACTTTGGGTAAATTGCAATTTGTACCAAAACTAACACACACAGCACAAGCGTTAACCAACCAAGCTCAAACTTGGAACTTAGGCTTTCCTCAAGGCATCCCATAGAATCATTCTCTCTCTTATGATGCTATATCACTAAGAGAATACTCTACATGTGACATATTGCAATATAACCCCACATCTTGGGTAAATTGCACTTTGGTCCAAAATAAGCAAACATTGCTCAAACAACATCCAAATAGGACCAAACTTAAAACATAATCTCGTCACATGATATAAAAGCACCTCAAGGGATTAGATTAAGATTATAAGCACCTTACTTAAGCAAAGAAATAGGATTAGCCCAAAACATGGGTTAGGGTCCTTACAAGTCATAAACCCCTAACAAGGATTTCATCCCTGACATCCCAAGAGGAAAGGAGACGGGTGTTACTCATGCATCGCATCGTGAAACTTCACATGGCTCTTTGATGTCATAGATCTATGACCAACATACTTGTTCTTTCTTCCAAATACAACACAAGGTCTATCGTACTGGACTCAGGTTTAGCCATCCTTCTCATCATCAACTATAGAGATAACTTCCTTGACTGGTAACACTTCTTACATACAGGAACATCATATGAAACTTTGTATTACTCGGGTATCAAATCCTTAACTGACATGTTACCTTCCCCACTATGCTTCCACTGTGCTACTCTGATCTACAAACTCAACATTTAGGCTTCACATGGCTTGTATCACTGTCATGCTACTATATTCATTCCAACTGTACATTCTCCTATCACAAAGGATGTCTCTTATCCAAGGGAGATCTATCTCAGAGGTGAATCGAGATGTGATATGTATGTGTTGTCTCGACCGATCTAGATAAGGATGATAAACCTTATTCATTTGTCTCTGACTGGTGCACAACATACCTGGATCTTCTCTTACTTGATGAACTTTTCCCAAGACGATCTTACAATAGTTCGTTCAACTTATGCATCCTTGCCAATGTTGTGTTTATGCTGAGCATAAACTCCTAACATGTGATATCCATACTATAGGCACTCATCCAGGTCGATCCAAAGCCAACCTCTCTATCTGAGACCACTTATCTTTCCAAGGGTATCTATTCCAGAGATTATCTTGAATCCCGCACGTCAAGTGGAAAGAGATTCACTTGACTATCATGTCCTGGAAAAGGAAGGATGTGGGAAGGATACACTTCCTCCAACACAACAAGATCATCCAACAAGGTCACTAACAACATGCTATCTCTCTTCCGACTAACAGGAATGGGACATCTGCCAAGCATCCTATAAGCGGTCAAAGGGTACGTCCTACCTGGGTCAACTAGATCAGATACGAAGCAAGATGAAGAGAAAGAGGAATGGAGTAACTCCATCGGATCTGCCACCACTCATAGGTTGATCACCTTTTCTAGCTAACTCATAGCATAAGATCTAGTTGTTGCCTGTCATCATTTATGTCGTCTGCCTCCCTGATCAGATGATCCGTCCCTCGATGCTTATCCTTATCCGCATCCTTTTGTTTTATTGAACTGCTGCCTCAAGGGTCACCATGTGGATCCAGACTCCAAAGCAAGCTTCAAGCTTATGGGTTCAGGGTCAAGGATGATCTGTCAAGATGGTTCACCACCACACCTCCAAATTCTAGGTATCTTGACTCTTAATACTCCCATCAAAAAACATGTTCTCACCTTCTCATATGTTTGGGACTTTTTAAATACTAGGATTCCTTACTTTGGTATCCTTCTCATGTGTCAAAACACATCACTCCTGTATCACATCTATCTTCTATCATCGTCACCAGAACCAAACATACCAGAAGGGTTTTGTGATCATCTCAAACCATCATTTAACACGGATATCACTATCTTGGAAACCAAAGTCCAAGACCAACTGATACTTTTCAAAGTATCCAACTAAAGATCATTCCAAAAGCATACATATCAAGTGACACAAGGTCCACTTGACTGCCACTCCCTCGGAAGGAAGGAACATAAGGGAACAAACTCCTCCTATCACCCCATCATCACCTATGGTTGTCTATCATGGGGAGGAGATTATCACTTCATTTGGTCATTACATGAGTTTTCAATAGTTTATGTACCATTAAACTTTGTTCGACCTGATTTTATCTTGTTTCATCTTGGTTTCCTTGCTATCAGCATAGGAATCAACAAGACAATTACATGTCATTACAATTTTCCCTTATTGTTGTCTTATCTTGTTCACAAACATTTCCTGATTTTATCTCAGTTTTTATTTTCTCAACATGAAAAAGATCGTTACTCTTCACATTTTCCTTATTGAACATGGATCATCTCCCTTGTTCTCTATCACTTATCATGAAGTTGCACCTTATACTTCCTTATTTTCACTTACATTCATTGGTTGATCTGAGATTATCTCAGGTTCCATCTTATTTACTCGTCATTTGTTCTTCTCTTTCTTCTAACTTTATCTTTGTTTTCAGGAATTTTCTTCATCATATTTAGATTTTACACTTTAACTTACCTTGATATCACATGTTTATCTATCTTTTGCTTTATGTATCTCTTGAAACTACGGTTTCAATAACTTCTCTTATCATATTCACACGTAAATCTAGGTTTCGTAGAACCGTTACTTTCTCTTTTGATTATCAAATATCCAGGTTTCAGAGAGTTATGGTGCATTTATTTATTTCTTTTATAGCAAGATGAAGGTATTAGCGTCATATTTCCTGATTTTTTATGCTCTTTAGATTGCTTCAGAATGACTACTTGATTAGAGTGATCAAATAGAAAACAATCTAAGGCTCCACACTTACCTATTTCTTAAATATTTAAATACCTGGCCAGGGCATTCAAGTACTGAGAATAGGTAGTATGCACCATATATTAGGTCATGGTCATACCCTAGACACCGTCCTAATCCTAGTCCTAGTATCCCTGTAGACTCAGTGAACCTAGAGATCTGATACCAAAAACATGAAACATCTTAACTCGTAACCAAATGAGACTACTCAAAACAAAACACAATTAAATACTAACTAGCGGATTACCAAAAATCATGAGAAATTAAAACTAATTTGCAACAAGCACCATAAGATAATGTTTATCACATATGAGCCAACACTTTCTTCTCATAACATATATATTCAAGGTGCTACTACATAATTTCCCATCATCCGGTTACATGAAATAATAGTTCCACATACTTATTCATCCCATCCAAGGCACATAAGCCAAAAACCATATATCGATTATCATATCCAGAAATACATCATCGAAAACTCTCCCAAAAACATGAGTGTACAAGGACGACACATAGGGCTCTATTGCTAGACACTATCTATTCTACTAGATATGATACCTCGTCATATCATGCTCAGCTACATGATCTTTATCTTGCCAGGCACGTCCACCTAAAAAAATATTTAACCAATGGGGTGAGACACACATTCCCAACGAGAAACATAACCCTCTACCAGCTTTATTATTTATCACAGATAACTAAACAGATATATCAACTAAACAACATGTACTATATAAATGAGACATGTAATTAAGGAATACAAAGAACATGTATATAAAGACTATACAAAGATCATATAAGAACATTACAAGGCCTAATCCAATGTTACATATTTGTCCTAAGCAAATATACTACTCGGCTGAATTACAAATTATTATGCCCTAAGGAAGTGAGTTGTACCACTCAGATCCAACTGATGGTTGTGAAACCGTGAGCAATGCCATACAAGGTCTAATCAAAGAGCCGGACTCCACGACCTAACACCACCTTGTGGTTAGTGCACGAGAAACTATAGGACTGCAGCCAACTGCTCAAGTGACCTCAGTCACAGGGTCAGGCTACCCTCTACCTAGCTCGCCTTGGTACATGTCTCGACACTAGTATATTGATCCACGGGCCTGTTCACCATGCTCCAACATCACTAAGACATGAACGCATTCATACTCCATCCATACTGAGCCATGGGCCTATTCACAATGCTCTAACCACACGGAGCCATGGGCATGTATACCGTGCTTTAACCATTTTCGAGCCACGGACTTGTTCACCGTGCTCTGACATACAGTTCCCATACATGGTCACCAGTTGGCGGCTCCATCTCGACTCAGCGGATAGCCCTTTCCAGTTGCCTGGGCCGCACGGCTCAAGTCTGTCATGTCATCGAGTCTACAACCGTAATTGCACTCTTCCTACACTTAGGGGTGTAGGTTGTCCCCGTATATTCAACAATATGCACTCCGAGTAATTCTATAGGATAAACTCATTTCACCATTCACCAACTCCTAATGATGAATGGATCTATAACCAGGACAAACTACATGATAAGGTTTCACTTTGATTAGTTACGCCTTTTAGAGTGGATTTTAGCATCAACCAAGTTATTTTAAGCAAACCATTAACTAGTTCATAATAGAGATGTAAACAACATTAGATTCCATTATTTCATATCACAGTGTTACTGCCACTCACAAGGCCATCAACACATTACCATGAGATACCTATACCTATCCCTCATCTTATAACATAGTGCCACTGCCTTTCACAAGGCTATTATCCACTGGTCGTCTAGGCAGCGGAAATAAAAATTTAACTAGACCATGTAGCCTAAGCCAGCTGATCGCGTCAATATCATATGCAATGGGAAGGATGGTTTAGCGAGTTATACCTGGTCTTCAGGCTTGCTCAGCGACTTATACCTTACAGCTAGTGCGGTCTTCAGCCACCTGTCTTCAACGGTGTCTATGCAGGTCCTGGTTTGACTCGGACTGCGGCTGATGGTCGTCCTCCTAGTGGAAGAAGTCTCCTGCCTCTATAGAAAGTCCACACGGACTACCGAGAACTCTAGTCGTCCTCTGGGACAAGACTAGAAGGAGTTGTCCCCTTCTACCAGCGTACAAGCACCAGCACACTCTCCCACTAGACAACTAGTCAATTTCTACAGTTGTCTTTCCCTCGATGTTCCTCCCTGGATGGGTAGAACTTGCTTGGGTTCTCTTAGTTACCAGAACCAGAGAAGACAACAACTTTGCATAGCAACTCTCTCTCAGAATGACTTCTGAGATGTTGTATGTGTTGTGTTGTGTCTGGAGAAGCCCCTTGTACCCCTCTATTTATAGTAGAGGGTAGGGTCAGGGTTCCCAGAGGATGTGGAGGAGAAGGGTCCAGAGAATCCACAAACTGTTCACACGTCGGAAGGTGAACCGGTCGGTTGGCAACCGAACAGGTCGTTTGGTGGTGTGAACCTGTAACAAACTGAATCTCAGGGTTCTCTTTGCAATTTAACCACCTTTGAGTTCATAATTGCTTTCTAGTCCTTTTGGACCTATTTCATAAATTTCCCATTCTCTTGTATCCTTTCTTGACCTCTATGTGCAATTTGAGCACAATTTGATGTTGAGATCACTATTTACCCTCATTTATAATAATGAAGGGGTGTTTGCACAAATAATCCATTTAATGTGATAATTGGGGACTTAATATGCAAAATGTATATTTGTAAGTGTTAACTAGTGGATAATGTATATTTGGACTCTTTTTATCTTTTTGGGCTAAGAAATGGGTATGACTGTGTAATTGAGTGTTTAATGAGAGAGTTTCCCCCTTTACCTTCTCTTTCCTCCAAAATGGGAATAAGTGTGTGATAATATATTTTATTGTTGAGATTTTGCTATTAATATTTATGTGTATCTAATATCTTGGTTTTAACTCACTAATTGCATTAATATAGTCTTTTCATATTAATTCACACATTTTAGTGTATTAAAATACACATTAATTGTCAAATGGTAATTTGGGCCATATTTTGTGTTAAACGTGGAACTAATTGAATAGAAATTATTCTCTACTTTATTGCACCTATGGTTAAAATTTGGTGTTATTTGGAGTTGATTTGACCCCTCAAATAGATTTTGTAAGTTTTGAGTAAAGTGTAACTTTATTGCATTGATTGATGTCATTTATTTCATTTAATACGAGCGTCACACTAATGCTATGTCATTTTCACTGTCACGCACATCTAATGTATTTTGGTTAAGGCTCGAACGGTCCCGATTCAATTGACCCACGATTCGACGTCGTTCTCCGTCCTCACTGAACGGCTTTGCCCGATTCTTGGTCCAATGACTTCGCCTTTCAAAGCCGAAGCGTTTAACCCCTCACTCAGCCGCTGTGGTGAGCCCTGGGCAAAACGCCCGTTCTCCTCTTCCTCTCCACAGCCAAGTCACAGAGAGCACCCAACCTCTTCCCACTCCTTTAAGAGTCGCGAAAGCTCCCTCAGCCTTCGCAACGTCCTCCTCTCCCTCTAATTAACCCTCTCACACCCCGCATCGCCCCGACCTACTCCATGTTCATCTTCTGGCGACACGGTAAGAATCCCAGAGGTTTCAGCTTCCTTTTCCCCTCATCAGTTTGGCCCGAATTAGCCCCAACCTCCGGGTCCTGTAAGCTCGCCGGCCATCTTTGCCGGTGTCGAGCTTTCCTTGCCTCCGTGCATCTCCGACCCCGTTTTCCCTTGTTCTTGCTTCGCCTAGGTTCCGTGTTCAGCTTGGAACCTTCGGTAGTGGATTTCATATCCGTTTTCATCGAGTTTGGTCATCGGACCGTTTGCTCTGTTTCCCGCCATGTCAGGCCTGTTTCTGAGCTTCTTGCGCCCGCACAACCCATGCTGAGGGTCCTTTCGACCGCAAGGATCCGATGAACTCATTTCTGGTCTTCTCTGCTTCGGAGCGTGTTGTTTGGAGCAGAAGAGCCGATCTCCAGTGACTCTGCTGCTCCCTCGTTCTACCATGGCTGCTAGAAGCCAGGTCGGGAATGGACTACAGGGCCCATGCCCTTGTAATCAATCTATCAATAAGAGCATGGGTAGTAATGTACTTTTACCTTCATTTTATTTTTCTAGTCGCAATCATAGTTGTACATATGTGACAGTAATGACCTCGCAACCTTGATTCATTTTATTTATCATAAATGGGCATTTCGGTCATTTGGTTCCTTAGCTCTCTCGCACTGAGTCTGGTGCGCCTGGACCGGCTCACTGGGCCAAATTTGATTGGCCCATGTCAGCGTGGGTCCGGCCACTGACGCCCAATTGCTTTTATTTTTGCTAATTTGGAATTTTGCTAAATTCTGATTGGACGAGACGATTTAATTCACAATAAATCGATCCTTGCTCAGAAAAATTTGAGTAAATAGTCGATGAAAATAATTTTTGATGTAGAATTCGAATTTGTATCTTTTGAGTCCTGATTCTATTTCTTTTTTCGATTTTTTCCTTGAATACTCATCTTAACACATTAAATGTTCTAAATCACATAATTAATTCACTTTAACTCCAATTTGTTACATAAGGGGTATATTTTCTTATACTTATAATAATACATGTGATATGTTCATAACTAGGGAGGGGGGTCGAGCTTCTCTCTCTAGGGTTTTGCTCTGCCTTCTCTCTAGTTTTCTCCGGTGGCCACCGCTGGGGGGAGGGGGTGCCTCCTCGGAGCCTTCCTCCCCCTAGCCCAGATCGTCCTTGGCGTCACTTCCTTCGTAGCAGCAGGAGTCCAGAGCTATGGTTGTCAAACTTGTGTTGGGGCTGCTCACGACGAGGGATGGGGAGAGTGTGTGATGCAGCTCGCTGAAGACTGGTTCTTGGAGCTGGAAGCATCGGCTTTGGTCGACTCCATCTCGTTCAACAGAGACGGATGGAGAGGAGCCGGCTCCCGTGGATCTGGTCCTCGAGCGACAGCTCTGCCGCCGCATATCTAGATGGGGAGTCGTATCCCCTCATGCCCTCTGTACCTCCCCATTCTGAGTCAGTTTGACTAGAGCTTTGTGCCCTCACGACTCGATGGCTTGGTTCCTACTCCGGTTTCTGCTTTGGCGGCGGCGAGTTCCCTTTGGTGGCATGGGCGTTGTCCCATACCTGGCTCGCGGTGATGCTTCCAGACCTCGACTCCATGCCTCGATGCGGCTCCTGGCGATGGGATGATGCTTCCCCGACGCTAGTCGATTATTATCATCCTCAAGGTGTTCGATGACATAGAAGCTTCATGTGGGTTGGGTTGGGGGGTGCTTCTTCTCTCCCTCTCAGTCTTTCCTGTTGCTACGAGCACTAAGTGTTCGTCGGAATGCTTAAGTTCAATTAGTAGAGTCTGAAGCCTGCACAAGGGTAGTCTGTGTTGCTGCTGTGAGGCAGAGCACCCTCAAGGTGTTCGACTTGATGTCCCTCGGAGCTCACTCCTGGGTGAACCAAGAGCTTGAGCTTTTGGTTAGTATCCTTGGTGTAGCAGAGATGAGCAGGGTCTGTTATCTGGTGATTGTTGATTGATGAAGAGGGGCTGGTCATCTACCTAGATTTCACACATTCAGAGAATGAATCAAATGCCAATGGAGGAAAGGCAATGCCCGGCTCAAGGACATTTATTGATGGTTGGCTTATGGACGGATTTTGTTGCTTTCTCTTCTGCATCTCAGTGGTCATCTTGGTGTCCTTCTGACCTGGGTCCATCCCAGGAACTGGATGTAGTGCCTTGGTGCACAGCAGTAAGGGGTCCCTTGTTGGATGATTGCTCATCCATCTAATGACCTGAAGTTTTTGAAGATTTGGTGGCGCAAGTGATCCATGTCTCTTCTTGAAGATAACGCTGCTTCAACTCTATGTTCTGCTTTCAGACTTCTAGGATGGCACATCTTGAAGGTGTTTATATTATTAGTGTTGTGCTGGTTGTGCTGGTTTCCACCCATAGCAATTGTTTGGGGTCTTTGTCTTTTGTAGCAGACGTAGATTTCTCCTCTTCCTTTCTGGAGGTCTTTCTTAAGATCTTGTTGTTTCTTGTTTAGGATTTTTTCATCCCTGCTGGTTAAGGGGCACAATGTTTTGTACCCGAAGTTTTGGTAATATTATAGCAACAGGATTTTTGACCGACCAAAAAAAATGTTCATAACTAGGGATATGGATGGGAAACAATCTTTTGCTGAGAGTTATGGTAATGTTTGATCAAAGGTATGTGAGCCTTATTATATTTGTAAAAGATAAGAATGTGCAAATCTTGTACCCATATCTTCAGTTGGGATTTTATCCAACCCCATTTTTGTAATGAGACAAATTACTAGCCTTGATATCTTCTCTCTGCCTTTTCTTTAACTCTTGACTTAATTGAATTCTTATAATGCCTATGTTGGCTCATATTCTTGATTACCTTGCTATTGCCTATGTTGGCTTATTTATGTGGATTACTTTGGGTTATGGAACCCCTTTGCCATGGTGCAATTTTATTTCTTATTTTACTATTGCCAAGTGATTAAAGAATAATGTATTTTAGAACAAATGACAATGTAGTGTACATGAATACAAACCACCCATAGTGGGGAATGTGAATTTCTCCCCAGGGGAATGTGATTTTCTCCCATTTATATATTATTGAGGGGTGTGATTTCCCCCTCCTTGTATTATTGTAGGTTTGGGATGTTAAAATTCCCCTCTCCTCTTGGTGAGGTCCGGTAGGTACCTCACCCTACATTGGTATGAGTTTGTGTCTTAATATATATTCATGCAAATGTTTATTATTGTTGAATGGAAGAAATTCTTTATTCTTCTTTGATTATTTGCCTCCTTTCTTTTAAAATCTCATAGTGTAAATAATCATTTCATATTGCAATGATTTACTTTATTTACTTACCATTTTTCTTTTAATAACACATACTTTTCTCTATCTCTTGATGGATGATCCCAACCATCCAGGTTAGGATCAGAGTGTGAATCAGAAGCTTGGTGAACCTGACTAAGGCTAAGGAGAGAGGAACACATAGCTTGCATGGATATAGTTGATTAGTTATATAATGTTGGTTTTGGAGACACTTTGATTTAGTTTGAGTTTCCTTCTACCTAGATCCTATTTTGTATAAAGTTGTACTCCCTTTTGGGGAAAAATATAATGTACTTCTTCATGCATTTTGAATAAAGTCAGGTTTATTTCCGCTGCTACACAATTGATGAATTGGTTGCCAAGTTTTAGTAGAGGGTGATTTTCACTCTTTACAGCATGGTGTTAGAGCATCAAGGTAGTCCTATTCTTGACTAATTCAAATTGTCTCCCTAGTTAGAAACCCTATATCATATAGTTTACCATAGTAAGTTTTCACCTTAGAGTTGAAGATTGATTTAGGATAATAATTTCATATTAGATATAAAATTTGTCAACTTTTTGGTGATTAGCCTATTTGGTTGCTACTAGGGCACAAGTTGAAAGCAAAGGTGTCTAGAATGGGTCAGGGTCTGGGGGCTGGTAAGATTTTCTTCCGCGCCATTAGCTTGGCTTACGAGGACTCCCATATCCATATGACTACTGTCTGGCCTGAGCTGATAATGACTGTCCGAAATGGCATTCCTTTAGGCAAATTATCGCATTGTTGAGTAACCTTAGAACCATATATATATATGATTCTTTCGAATCACCTTATGTAGGAGCCTTAGACTTCCATGTTTGGGTTTAGCCTAACCTATATTAGATTTTGAAGTTTGGAAATGGTGAATTAGAAAAACAACTATGTGTTGATCACATACATAGTTTTCCCTAAACCCTTTTGATGAGTGGATATTAGTAGTAGGGATTTTATACCTTGATAGATTTTGGATAGTTGATTTCGAGGACGAAATCCTCTTTAAGGGGTTGGAGTCCCTCAATGCATTGAAATCAAGCTACCCTTAGATGTGAGGTTTTGTGAGCTTATATGTTTAGTGTTAAAAAAACAAATTATAATTATAATTAAACTTGTTTGTTTATACACAAATGAATATGTCATGTAAGGAATAGTTCATATTCTTGTACCCTAACATATACTTGATACACATAATGTTGTCTATGTCACCCTAAGTATTAGATAATGACATAATATGTAATGGTCATGCGACAAAAACCCTAAGATGTAATCATATAGCTTTGACAATTATGCTTTCATGATACACTAGTGAACTTAGGTGACCTTATCACGTAATATACCTTTATACATATTGTGACGATCCGACCACAAATCAAATCATCACCAGTAAATAATTGTGGAATTACTATAAGCAGCGGATTAACAAAAATCACTAAAAATTAAAACCTTTTGTAAAGAGATCCATTTCCAGGAAACTCTTAAGAAGAGAACCAAAGTACTGCTTACATTATGGTTCACACTGTACATACCATGTACCATCTCATCATGAGGAATATATACAATAGTTGCTTTACCAAACTATACATGAGCAACATAAAACCTCGAGGCATAAAAGCCAAAATCTCAGATCGATCATAAAACCACTAAAGACTGACTCCAAGGACCTGAGAGTACAGAGACGACACATAGGACTCATATCTACATGACACGACAGACAGTAACTCAACCTGAGATGTTACTGCTGCTCCTGATGTTGTTGTCCTCCCTCTGCTGTATGGTTTCTACCTTCTCGTCCGCGTCCACCTAAAAATTTTGGATCCCACGCGGGTGAGACAATTATAATTGTCCCAAAGAGAGATATAACTCTCCGCCGACCATATTATTATCACATTTAAACAGTATAAAACTGAGAAGAGGATTCTTTTACATTAATTAACAGGATTTAATCACTGTTTAAGTAGAGTAGAGCAATATCATCTTCTGAAGCATTACAGCTATATATGATAAAGCAGTAAATCATATATTCATTTTATAATGAATAAGAAGAACATGTATAACATCTATCCATTTAGATGTATAAAAGAAATGTAACATCAACCAATGATTTCCGTATTCAATTCTTAAGAAAATATGCTACACAACTGATTACATTTTACAATCACACTTATGCCCTGAGGAGATGAGGTATACCGCTCATACTCCAACCGACCATTGTGAAGTCGAAATAGGTACCATATAAGGTCAATGGAAGAGACGGATGCCATGACCTCCCACGTCTCGGTCAGTGTGAGAAAATGAGCAGGACTATGTCAACTGCTAAATAGCTTTCCAGGGTATATTGGCAACTTCGCTATAGAGTTGCAGGGTCAGCTGCACTCTCGTCAGGATTGAGAGATCCCGTGTTTATCTACCATCAACCTGAGGAAGGGTCGATAGATTTCGTGTTTATCCATATCGAATCCCAACCAATAATGAAGTATTGAGAGATCTCATGTTTATCTACCATCAATCTTCATTCGGGACGTACTGATATTTTCGCCCATCACCTCCACATATTCAAAAATATGCAGTCTCCAGGAGATCCCATAGGAAAACCTGTTTCACCATTCAGTAGTTTACTGTCATTGATGGATCTATGGTCAGGGCTCTACATGATAAGATTCCACTTGTTTAATTAAGTGCATTACCATATTCTTTTAGCATCAGTCAAGTTTTCAAACATGAATTATTATGACAATTTCTACAAAGAAAATGTAATACATCTATAAGTACTTTTCAAAACTTTATATAACATTTAGGATCTCAATCCCTTTTCTTATTACCGGGAACTCTCGTCCCTCAACAATATCATCATCATGATCACTGAATCTGGGTATTCAAACCCTTAGTTCTTCACAGAACACAGTTACCACTTATCAGGTAACTAATACCTCTAGGTCATCTGACCAAGGTATATATATATATATATGATACTAGTTACACAAGTATCTCACATGGCTCACAAGGCCATTAAACATCTTGTCACCTCTCACTAGGCAACAATTAATATTATGGCTCACAAAGCCATTTAACATCTTTATCAAATAAACATCATATCTCATACCTGGCTATGCTCATCATCTCAAGATACCTGCATGGTTAGTATACATGATAACAACCGTATCAATTTCATATCAACACCATGCAATACAAGGGTAATACCACTATTACCTTATTAGGGTTAGGGTTTCCCATTATTTATCGATTAGGGTTTCACATTCTATTTCCCTAAATTCGGGTTAGGGTTTCTCTTTCTTATCAATTAGGGTTTCAAGATCACATTATCAAGGATCAAACCCTAATCCATACTTTACACATATTAGAAACATTAATGTGAGCACATGACATGTTTAGTTCACAAGTATGAGTTTCTCTCCCATCCTCTCTAGGATGTTGATTACTTCATACTTTAGTAAGTTGGCTCAACCTTTCCTTCAAGGTACAAAAGCCTACCTAATCATTGATCATTAAACTCCATACTTCTTAATGTATGACTTGATATAAAACACTCCATGTGTTACTCCATCAAGTATATTGCATTTAAGGTGCTTCCACACCATATCATTTTGGAGGTGTATGTATGCTAGCTCCCTCCATATCGGTTTGGAGGTGTTTGTATGCTTTCTCACACCATATCAGATTGAAGGTGTGTGTGTGCTAGCTACCATATCGAGTTGAAGGTGATTGTATGCTTGCTTAGCCCAATATCAGTTTGAAGATGTGTGTTTGAGTGTTTGACCCCTTCAAACCTTCATGGCCACGACCTTCCCTTCACCATGGGTTAACTGACAGGCTAGACAACTGTTTGAACCACTATCAACCAAAAGTACAAACCAATGCACACCCCAATCGATTTCCAAGTAAACTAGGGCTACTTTTCCATATCGAGTTGAAGGTGTGTGCTTGTGTGCTTTTGCATGATACTGATGATGTCATCATCATCAACCTCAAGATCCTTGTTCTTACTGTTCTAAGTCATGGAAAACAGTCCCATGAAGCTTTTAGAACTCAAAGGTTCAGCAATTACTCAAGAGAAATCGAATTTGCAAGTAGCTCAACAAGTATGACAAAATTGAAGGTGCATAATAATATAATTGGGTTTAAGTTATATAACCCGCCTCAAGAACAACTTCAAAGATCCAAGCTCCAAAGCTTCACGTTCCCAAGGTTGAAGATGGACTTCACAACTCCTCTATATGCAAAGAATCACCATGGATAAGCAATTGGTGAAGAAGAAAAGAAAAGAAGATCAAAACCCTAAATTCATGCTTCAATCCAATGTTGAAGATGATCTTATCCTCACCTTAGGGTTAAGTATGGGCTCCTTCTTGCTCCTTAACACCTTTTCACGATACACTAGTGTCCTTGCACGATATGAAACCCCTCTTGCATGATATGGCACTCACTTACACGATATGCCACTCAATTCTTCACTCCATGGCCGATATCACCCTATATGGCCAATATCACCTACTTGGCTGATATGCTTTTGCTATGGGAAATATCCAAGGGCCTATGCACGATATCCTTGCTCTCCTGCACTATAAAAGATCTATATGCACGATAACTTAGGATAGTAGGGTGGTAAGGGTCGAAAATTTTCACTTAAGGGTGAAACTAGGGGTATATATACTTGTTGCACATGAAGAAAGGTAAAAATGAGGTGTCATCATTTTGAGCTAGTAGGTGCCACGTGTACATGCATGGGTGACACGTGTACATGCATGCATTGACATTTATCTTGACATTAAAAACAGTTGAGGATCATTTGGAGATAAAGATTCGGCCATTACATATCCTTTTGAATAAGATATATTAATTAATTCATCACTTTATGCACAACCCGTCACAATTTTTCTAAGGAAGTTGTAACTCGACACAACTCACCTCCTTGAGGTGATTTGCACGATATGGACTTTTCCAAGAGTTCAAAAAACGATATAAGGCTCCTCCTATGGATCCTTGACCGATAGGCTTTCATATATAAGCTTTTCAACTTGATACAACTCACGTTAGAGCTTCATATTCAACCCCTTTTCTTGGTCATTTCATCACCAAGATTACCATCATTCATAAATGATTCAAACATGGTGTATCCTTCTTTCTCTCTCCTCTACATGATGCTAGGAGGGAGTAGGGACACTCTATAGGTGGTAATTTGCATATTAACCCCACATTTTGGGTAAATTACAATTTGTACCAAAATTGGTGCACAATGCACTAACATTATTCAAACAAGCTACAACTTGGAATTTAGGCTTTACACAAGCCATCCCTTAACATCATTCTCTCTATTATTATGCTAGAACACATGAGGTACATTCAACATGTGACATTTTTCAATATAGCCCCTCATCTTGGGTAAATTGCACTTTATGCCCAAACTATCATATAATGCACAAACAGATTGCAAATAAGCTCAAACTTGAAATTTAAACTCTACAAGAGTCTTAATTACTTTTAAAAAGATTAAAACAAATTTGTAAACAAATTACTTAAGCAAAACTTCTAGGTTTAAGCCATAATCCAGGTCAGGGATGTTACAATTATCAACCCCTAACAAGGATTTCGTCCCTGAAATCTCAAGAGAAAAGAGAAGGGTACTTCTTCCTCATCTCTTCCTCTAGCTCCCATGTGGCTTATTCAATGCCATGGTGATGCCATAGAACTTTCACAAGAACTATGTCTTTCTTTTTCAACTTCTTGATTCTTCTGTCAAGAATTATCATTGGACCTTCCACATAGGATATATCCTCATTTAATTCTACCTATACAGGTTGCAACACCAAATATGTATCGGGATGACATTTTCTCAACACACTGGATGTAGTTTATGTAGCTCAGGTGGCAACTCCAACCTATAAGCTACCTTTCCCGTCCGTGCTATCACTGGATAAGGTCCCATAAATCTAGGAGCTACTTTACCCTTTTTCCCAAATCTGAGAACACCTTTCTAAGGAGAGACTTTGAGATACACCCTGTCTCCAACTTGGAATTCTAAGGGTCTACGATGCTTATCAGCATTAGACTTCTGTCTATCATGGGCGGCTTTCAACTGTTGTTGTATTACTAATTTAATCTTCTCAGTTGTCTGTTGCACTAATCAGGACCCAGAAGTTGGTATTCCCCTGTTTCATACCAGCATAATGGAGATCTACACCGTATACCATATAAGGCTTCATATGGTGCCATATCAATACTAGTCTGGTAATTGTTGTTGTAGGCAAACTCTATTAAGCTCAAGTGTATGTCCCAACTTCCTACAAACTGAAGAACACATGCTCTAAGAAAATCTTCCAAAGTATGTATAGTTCTTTCGGATTGCCCATCTTTTTGAGGGTGAAAAGCTGTGCTAAACTTCAACTGAGTACCCAAGGCTTTATGTAGTCGTTCCCAAAAATGACTTGTAAATTGGGGACCTCTATCAGATACAATTGTAGCTGGAACCCCGTGTAATCGCACTATCTCATCTATATAGATATGTGCAAGTTTCTCAGCAATATTAGTTGTTTTGACAGGAAGAAAATGTGCTGACTTAGTCAACCTATCAACTATCACCCAAATGGAATCATGACCTTTGGCTATTCTGGGTAAACCAACCACAAAGTCCATGGTCACGTGATCCCATTTCCACTGTGGTATAGGTAAAGGTTGCATTGTTCCTGTGGGATTTTGATGTTCAGCTTTAACCTGTTGACACACTGGACACCGCATAACAAACTTAGATACATCTTTCTTCAAACTGGGCCACCAATACATATCCTTCAAGTTATGATACATTTTGGTGCTCCCTGGATGCATTGCATACATGGAAGAATGAGCTTCCTCCATGACTAGCTTCCTTAAGTCATTGGCATAAGGTGCTACCATCCTACCATGGTAACAAACTACCTCATCCTCTGACTCATGAAAACCGTCTCATTTCTCACTACCATACTCTGACCTGATCTGCTGAATCACAGTATCAGCCTGTTGTGCCTCTTTGATCTTTTGTTTTAGAGTAGGTTTCACTTGCATCTCAGCTAACAATCCAGCTAACAAAGATACTTTAAGTTGTACATTGTTTTTCCTTAAAGATACAAGCATGTCTCGTTTAAAGCACACTAAAGAGTTCAACTGTGCTTTATCTAAGGTTGGCGATGATGATTTTCTACTTAATGCATCAGCCACTACATTAGCCTTTCCTGGATGATAATCAATTGTACAATCATAATCCTTGATTAGCTCCATCCAGCGGCATTGTCTCATATTCAACTCGTGTTGTGAGAAGATGTACACTTTAAATTCTTATGGTCTGTGAAAATCTGGAATGTTTCTCCATAGACATAATGTATCCAGATCTTCAATGCATGAACTACTGCAGCTAATTCTAGATCATGTGCAGGATCATTCTCCTCATGTTTCTTAAGTTGTCGGGAAGCAAAAGAAACTAAATGATCACTCTGCATCAGCACACATCCTAGACCATTCTTGGAGGCATCACAGAAAACAATGTATCCCTTTCCCTACTCAAGTAAGGTTAACACAGGTGCACTGGTCAACCTTTCTTTCAACAACTGGAAAGAATGCTGACACTTGTCATCTCAGACAAAAGGAACTTCCTAGTCAACTTTGTTAGGGGTAAGGCTATAGAACTGAAGTCTTTAATAAACCTCCTGTAATAACCTACCAGGCCTAAGAAACTGTGAATCTCAGTCGGTGTCTTGGGTTGTTCCCACTCTAACACAGATTCCACTTTCTGTGGATCAACACGAATACCCGAAGCAGATATAACGTGTCCAAGAAAAGACACTTCTGACAACCAAAACTCACACTTGCTAAACTTAGCACATAGCTTGTGTTGTCTCCACAATGTCAAGGCTTGAAGAAGGTGTAGTTCATGTTGTTGACTATCTCTACTGTATATCAGGATGTCATCTATGAAGACTACTACAAATTGATCAAGGAATGGTCGGAAGATTCTATTCATCAGCTCCATGATGTAGCTGGTGCAGTAGTTAGTCCAAATGACATAACTACAAACTCATAATGACCATACCTTGTCCTAAAGGCTGATTTAGGTATGTCACTCTCCTTGATACGTAATTGATGATATCCTGACCTTAGATCTATCTTAGAGAATATTGTTGCACCACGCAACTGGTCAAACAGACCATCTATCCTTGGCAGAGGATATTTGTTCTTAATTGTCACCTTGTTATGTTGTCTATAGTCTATGCATAATCTCATAGACCCATCCTTCTTTTTAACAAAAAGAATTGGAGCACCCCATGGAGAAGTACTCGATCGAATCAAACCTTTCTCAAGAAACTCCTGTAATTGTTTCTTAAGTTCTGCCATCTCAGCTGGCGCCATTCTATAAGGTGTTTGAGCTATAGGTTGCGTACCCGGGATTAGATTAATCTCAAAATCAATCCCTCGGGGTGGAGGAACATCTGGAAGTTCTTCAGGAAACACATCCTCAAACTCCCTAACAACTAGAACTTCAGAAAGATTAGGACTCTCTGCTCTGTTATCTACCACATGTGCCAAGAATGCTTCATATCCTTGTCGCATCAGTTTCTCAGCTATCATTGCTGACACTAGACAGGTTGGAAGAATCTTTCTGTCCCCCTGAAAGACCCATGTATCACCATTGCCTGTGAACATAGCTTGCTTGGAACCACAATCCAAGACAACCTTATACTTTTCTAGGGTGTCCATCCCAAGAATTATGTCAAACCCGTGCATCTCAAGTGGTATAAGATCCACCTGAATATTGTGTTCTGAAAAGGAAAGAACACAAGGAGAACATACCTCCTGCAACACCGCAGATCCGATTAACGGAGTTTCTAATAACAAATTATATGCTATATGATTGACAACCATATTGCAGTCATGGATCACTTCTTGAGTCATAAAGGAATGCGTAGCACCCAGATCAATCAAAACAGATACAAAGCAGGATGAAGACATATCAGAATGAAATAATTCCATATGACCTATCACGACTCGTGGGTTGACCACTGCCTCTGGCTGATTCATAGCATAGAATCTTGCCGTTGTTGGTTGCTGACCATGCGTCCTGTTGTTGGGTGCAGATGAACCGGCTTGGGATGCCTGTCCACGTCCTCGTGTTCCACTACTAAACTATCGCCTCTGAGAGCCTTGTTGACTCTTCCTCGGTGGTTGAATCACTTTCCTGACCCTGTCAGGACAATCTCTCATCAGATGACCTGACCTCCCACACTGGAAGCAGTTGTAGCTTTCCCAATTCTGCCTAGGTGCTCCTGTTACTGACATTGATGCTGAGTTGTGGGCTCCAGTTGGCGGTAAACTACAGTCTCTACCCTTGCTGGATGTCCACTGTGTCTGATTATTAAGCCTTGGTGGTGCTATTGGTGCAGAAAACCTTGGTTTCTTAAAACTTTCGGACCTCTGTCCCTGGAATTGTGTATGCACTTTCTTACTATTGGCTTGCCATTTCTCAATCACAGACCTTTCTATCCGCCTAAATGACTCCAAAAAGATGGCAAACCTCTCTCTATTCTCTAGAGAAGATGCAGGTGTGGTCAAATCAGCATTCAAACCCTTCTCAAAATGCTGAATTCTCTCCTCATCTATAGCAACCATGTGTGGACAAAACCGTAGAAGCTCCATAAACTTAGCTTCATACTCACTAATGTTCATTGGTCCTTGCTTAATCTGCTCAAACTAAGAGATTTTCTCATCCAGATAAGTCTTAGGAAAGTATCTACTAACAAACTCTCTTCAAAACTCTCTCCATTCGACCTCAACTCCTGGTCGTTTCTCTTCCTCAATGGCCCACCAGTGGCCAGCACTCCCTTTCAACAGGTACACAGCATGCTTAATCTTCTCAGTTTCTGGAATACTGAGGATTCTAAAGGCTTTCTCCAACTCAATGAGCCATGAATCTGCATCTGCTGGGTCAGCTATACCAGCATATTCGGTGGCTCCTACCAGGTGTAACCGCTCAAAGGTCTTACCAAATCCTTGCCCCTCATTAGAAGTTGGTGCCCTAGGTGCTGGTGATGGCATCCGATCTGCCATATGTGATATTGTGTTCATGAACTGTCCAAACAGAGCATGAAAAGCTGGGTTTTCTATCGAAGCTTGGTTAAGCTGGGGATTCTCAGGTACTAGTTCCTGTCTAGCCTGATCCCTTGCACCTCCTCCTGGTGCAACAACACTACTTTCAGCAGCATGTTCTTTGTGTGATCCAACCATCTTTAAGATTTACTTCTTCTCCTATATGAGCAGATGTCACTATTAGATAAACTGGAAGACACTAGAACAGACTCAACAACCTTAATCCTACGTCTCTGTAGACTCAATGAACCTTAAGATCTGATACCAAAACTTTGTGACGATCTGACCACAAATCAAATCATCACCAGTAAATAGTTGCGGAATTACTATAAGCAGCGGATTAACAAAAATCACTAAAAATTAAAACCATTTGCAAGGAGATCCATTTCTAGGTCTTAACAAGAGAACCAAAGTACTGCTTATATTATCGCTCACACTATACATACCATGTACCATCTCATCACGAGAAATATATACAACAGTTGCTTTACCAAACTATACATGAGCAACATAAAACCTCGAGGCATAAAAGCCAAAATCTCATATCGATCATAAAACCACTAAAGACTGACTCCAAGGACATGAGAGTACAGAGACGACACATAGGACTCATATCTACATGACACGACAGACAGTAACTCAACCTGAGATGTTACTTTTGCTCCTGATGTTGCTGTCCTCCCTCTGCTGTATGGTTCCTACCTCCTCGTCCGCGTCCACCTAAAACTTTTGGATCCCACGGGGGTGAGACAATTATAATTGTCCCAGAGAGAGATATAACTCTCCTCCGACCATATTATTATCATAGTTAAACAGTATAAAACTGAGCAGAGGATTCTTTTACATTAATTAACAGGATTTAATCATTGTTTAAGCAGAGTAGAGCAATATCATCTTATGAAGCATTACAGCTATATATGCTAAAGTAATAAATCATCTATTCATTTTATAATGAATAAGAAGAACATGTATAACATCTATCCATTTAGATGTATAAAATAAATGTAACATCATCCAATGATTTCCGTATTCAATTCTTAAGCAAATATGCTACACAGCTGATTACATTTCACAATCACACTTATGCCCTGAGGAGATGAGGTATACCGCTCATACTCCAACCGACCATTGCACAGTCGAAATCGGTACCATACAAGGTCAATGGAAGAGCCGACTGACATGACCTCTCACGTCTCGGTCAGTGCAAGAAAATGAGCAGGACTATGTCAACTACTAAATAGCTTTCCAGGGTATACTTGCAACTTCACTATAGAGTTGCTGGGTCACCTGCACTCTCGTCAGGATTGAGAGATCTCGTGTTTATCTACCATCAACCTGAGGAAGGGTCGGTAGATTTCGTGTTTATCCATATCGAATCCCAACCAATAATGAAGTATTGAGAGATTTCATGTTTGTCTACCATCAATCTTCATTCAGGACGTACGAATATTTTCTCCCATCACCCCCACGTATTCAAAAATATGTGGCATCCAGGAGAACCCGTAGGAAAACCTGTTTCACCATTCAGCAGTTTACTGACGCTGATGGATCTATGGTCAGGGCTCTACATGATAAGATTCCACTTGTTTAATTAAGTGCATTATCATATTATTTTATCATCAGTCAAGTTTTCAAACATGAATTATTATGAAAATTTCTACAAAGAAAATGTAATACATCTATAAGTACTTTTCAAAACTTTATATAACATTTAGAATCTCAATCCCTTTTCTTATTACCGGGAACTCTCGTCCCTCAACAATATCATCATCATGATCACTGAATCTGGGTATTCAAACCCTTAGTTCTTCACAGAACACAGTTACCACTTATCAGGTAACTAATACCTCTAGGTCATCTGATATATATACATATATATATATATGATACTAGTTACACAAGCATCTCACATGGCTCACAAGGCCATTAAACATCTTGTCACCTCTCACTAGGCAACAATTAATATTATGGCTCACAAAGCCATTAAACATCTTTATCAAATAAACATCATAGCTCATACCTGGCTATGCTCATCATCTCAAGATACCTGCATGGTTAGTATACATGATAACAACCATATCGATTTCATATCAACACCATGCAATACAAGGGTAATACCACTATTACCTTATTAGGGTTAGGTTTTCCCATTCTTTATCGATTAGGGTTTCACATTCTATTTCCCTAAATTAGGGTTAGGGTTTCTCTTTCTTATCAATTAGGATTTCAAGATCACATTATCAAGGATCAAACCCTAATTCATACTTTACACATATTAGAAACATTAATGTGAGCACATGACATGTTTAGTTCACAAGTATGAGTTTCTCTCTCATCCTCTCTAAGATTTTGATTACTTCATACTTTATTAAGTTGGCTCAACCTTTCCTTCAAGATACAAAAGCCTACTTAATCATTGATCATTAAACTCCATACTTCTTAATGTATGACTTGATATAAAACACTCCATGTGTTACTCCATCAAGTATATTGCATTTAAGGTGCTTCCACACCATATCATTTTAGAGGTGTATGTATGCTAGCTCCCTCCATATCGGTTTGGAGCTGTGTGTATGCTTGCTCACACCATATCGGATTGAAGGTGTGTGTGTGTGGTGCGCTCCCGCTAGAGGCTTGCAACAAGTGCAATCCACGAGGTTGGGAGGCACATGATGAGATGGGATCTTTGCTTTCAAAATTTATATGGTCCCACACTAACTACCTACGTCTACTAAGACACTACACCCGCAAGCGCACGGGGTCGTGTTGTAGTATAGGTGAGGCGGTAAGTACGGGGTCGATCCGCGGAGATAGAGGGGGCGCTAGAGTTAGACGGCGTGAGCTACGTTCCTAGTGCGGAGAGTAGGGTTTTTAGGTTTTTAAGGTTGGTTGTTGGTTGATTAAACTAAGAGAGCGAGCAAGAAATGTGAGATGGAAACTAAATCATGGAAGAGCAAGCAAATTAGTGAACTAAGTTATCAAACTAACTAAGCAGGAGCAAGGAGGGATACACTACTCTAGCAAGGCAGGAAGCAAATAAGAACTAAACTAACCACTAGCAAGAGCAAGAGCAAGAGCCTAAGTTAACACTGAAGAGTAAAACTACGCAATTGACTAAGTTAGACCAAAGCAATTGAACTAAGCTAACATTAACAAGCAAACTAAGCGATTAGGGTTTTAAGCAAGGTGACTAAGGTGGGTGGGCTGTTTGGGGAATGTCACTTTGATTTTAGTTGGGGGAGTTCATTAAACATGCATGGTGCTCAATTCATATCTCGATTACCAAACCAAACAACAAGGGCAATGCCATTAGAACATACCCTATACTACTAGTAGAGGACTAGGGTTAGGTGTAGTTCTAATGAGATTGGCCAAATCTAGGTTTCTAGGGTAAGTGATAGTGGACAATTGAGGGTTGAGGGTAGAGATGGGAGTGGAGATGAAGGGGTTTAACCTCATGCCACTAGCCACTCTAGCCTTTAGAAGGCCCTAGGCAATTGCATCACTCTCACTTACACTAGCCACTTAAATCTCACACTCATTTGTAGGGGGAGGGATGTGTATGTAGGAATAAAGGGGGCTAGCTAGGGATCCACTAATTGGACCAAGGAGCCATTCCTAAGATTGCCACATACACCCCAATTCCTCCTAGAAATGAAGTGTCATCAAAAACCTCAAAACAAGCAATTCATACAAGAAGCACAAACCACATGCAATAAGATAGGAAAAGAGATGGAAGCAAGAAGTAATCATCATAAATATGAATTGAGTTCATACAAGAATTTATCCCCCAACATGGTATCAAAGTAACATTTTAATCCCAAACAGCCCACCACAAGGGGGCTTAGCTAGACATAGTCATGAAAACAGGAAAAGAAAGGGGTAGATGAGGAAGAAACTCCATGAAGCTTGATGAAGTGGCCTTCTTCTTCACCTCCAAGCAGCTGCAGACGACCTCCCTCCTCCAATGGTGTAGGGGTGCATGAAAATGGTGGAATGGATGGATAGAAACCTAGAGAAACTAGGTTTCTATGGTGGAAATGAGTGGAAAGTGGGTGGAAATGGGGTTGAATGCAAGGAGATGGGTGGATGGGAGAAATGGATGCAAGGGAGCAGCTAGGTGACGGCTAGGGAGTGCTCTCTCTTGAGCCCTAGGAGCAACTAGTGCTTATATAGGGGCTAGGGCTAAGTAGGGGTAGAATAGGAAAATCAGTGAAAGTTGTATGGGTTTTGGTGTGGTGGCACGACCATTCTGGGCAGCACGGCCGTGCTGGGTAGAAGTGGGCACGGCCGTGGTGGAGGAGAACGGCCGTGTTGGCTAAGTGTTAATTCAACAGGTTGGTGGGTGAAAACGAAGGCTGGTAGCACAGTCGTGCTGGGCAGCATGGCCGTGTTGGGTACTAGGTAGAACGGTCATGCTGGGTAGCACGGCTGTGGTGGAGGAGTTTGGAGGAGGTCGTTCTGAGTAGCACGTCCGTTCCATCTTCACCCAGCACGGCCGTGCTGGGCAACACGGCCGTGGTGGCTGACTTGCTTGAACTTCAAAGATTTGTCAATCAACCTGTAAATTTGCTCAATTGCCAGCACGGCCGTTCCATGGCACCACGGTCGTGCTGGGGTCTTCTAATGCTAGCATGGCTTCAAACTTCATAATTCTTGGATGCCTTTGCTTGGAGATTATTCTTGGCCACTGGAGGTAGGTTGAGGGAGACTTTCGGGCCTTCTTTGGGTCCCTCCTTGAGTGGGGGAACCCTAGAACTCCCTCTCTCTCTCTCTCGTCCATCTAAGCATGGTCCAAGTACCTGAAATACAGTGCAAAGAACATCCATAAGCGTATTTGCAATGATAATCATATTGGGGGAAAATACTTGTAATCTAACATGTTTAGATGCAACTTAAATACAAAATGGCACAGGATGGAGCCCTAAAATAGGGTTGCATCAGTGTGCTAGCTACCATATCGAGTTGAAGGTGCTTGTATGCTTGCTTAGCCCAATATCGGTTTGAAGATGTGTGTTTGAGTGTTTGACCCCTTCAAACCTTCATGGCCACGACCTGCCCTTCACCATGGGTTAAGTGGCAGGCTAGGCAACTGTTTGAACCACTATCAACCCAAAGTAAAAACCAATGCACACCCCTATCAATTTCCAAGTAAACTAGGGATACTTTTCCATATCAAGTTGAAGGTGTGTGCTTGTGTGCTTTTTCACGATACTGATCATGTCATCATCATCAACCTCAAGATCCTTGTTCTTACTATTCTAAGTCATGGACAACAGTCCCATGAAGCTTTTAGAACTCAAAGGTTCAGCAATTACTCAAGAGAAATCGAATTTGCAAGTAGTTCAACAAGTATGACAAAATTGAAGGTGCATAATAATATAATTGGGTTTAAGTTATATAACCCGCCTCAAGAACAACTTCAAAGCTCCAAGCTCCAAAGCTTCACGTTCCCAAGGTTGAAGATGGACTTCACAACTCCTCTATATGCAAAGAATCACCATGGATAAGCAATTGGTGAAGAAGAAAAGAAAAGAAGATCAAAACCCTAAATTCATGCTTCAATCCAATGTTGAAGATGATCTTATCCTCACCTTAGGGTTAAGTATGAGATCCTTCTTGCTCCTTAACACCTTTGAATGATACACTAGTGTCCTTGCACAATATGCAACCCCTCTTGCACGATATGGCACTCACTTACACGATATGCCACTCAATTCTTCACTCCATGGCCGATATCACCCTATATGGCCAATATCACCTACTTGGTCGATATGCTTTTGCTATGGGCAATATCCAAGGGCCTATGCATGATATCCTTGCTCTCCTGCACGATACAAGCTCTATATGCATGATACCTTAGGATAGGAGGGTGGTAAGTGTTATGACCTCACCTTTCGGTAACCCCCAATTAAGGGAGACCAAGAGGTTGAAGTCATACCCATAAATTCCGGATCAAAGGTTTGACATATAACCAAAAACAATTACTAAATTCTAACATACTATACTGAAATGTGGTAATAAAATTTTTGCATACCTTTGAAAAGTTTTGAATAAGCTAAAATTCTAACCACAGCTTGAACTATTCTACTAATTCCTCCTTGTTCTTTAATTCTTGAATTCACAATGTGTCACTTTACTATTTTTACTTTTGAGATTTGTACCTAAATCGCCGACAAACAAAACGACGGTCAGCCGGAGTTGGTATGTGGAGGAAGCAGATAATGTTCAACTATGTTAACAATATAATCACTCAATTAATCATTTAACAATCAAGATTACGTTTTAAGCCAAACTACTCAATCCATACCTATCCACAACTCTGTGTTGTCCCTGTAAGGACTTATATGGTACCTCTATAAAGGTGACTTGATGGACCTACCCTCTAGGCAGCCATATACTAAGTCATTCATGACCTGATGGACCTACCCTCTAGGTAGCCATACACTAGGTCAGCCATTACGACACAGAGGGGATCAGGATCTGAGCTAGAAGGCATATACATTATTTGATAGTCATAGCCACTTTATAATTGCAATATGAATATCCAGACAGTTTAGTTGCATTCAATGTGATTAAACATCCGGGAATCCATCAGAAAACCGAAGCGGTTATTCATAATTAACCACATACCTTTGGTTGCAGATTTCAAGATAGAATCAAATATGTAGAGAAACCCAATCAACAAGCAATGAGGAAGAGAAATCCTGAAATAAAAGTACAATTTTCCTTTTATTAATATTTATCCAATTTTCATCACATTACTTAGGATTTCAATTCCTGTTTTAGGGTTCCTTTGGAAATTAGGGTTTTTACTTCTTCTTTCCTTATTATCATCCTTAATTTATCAAAACTACATAAAACCCCTAATTTCTCATTGAATTTCCTTTATTAAGCATCTGATTATCTTATTCCACAAAAATGTGATTTTTAACTCCTTTTATCCCAAATTAGGGTTTCCATGTAAATTAACCTTCTTTTAGGTATTATAACTCTAAATTAAGCACTTTTGCATTCAAACAGATAATCAAACCACCTTTATCATTAACAGAGTTAAACTTATCAATTTTACATATTGATTTACCAAATTACACTCTTAACATTCAATTAGGGTTTCTCATCAATTTTTAATACACTTTATTAGCAAATTAGGGTACTTTTGCAAAACAGAACAGAACTAGGTTCTCAAATCATTTTTATCGGATTCCTCGTATTTTTCTATACAACTTTCATATATAAAGTTTTCTCATTAGACAATCCCAGTAATTTCTATCAATTTCACAAGAAAAACCCTTTTTTCGAATATTCTGTTAGAAAGGCAAGATTACCAAAAATCGCCGTCCGTTGGATCGGTGCGCTGCTGGATCTCTCTCTGATCTGACGCTCCTCGTCATTCGGCTCTTCTACACGCGCGCCCTTTTTTCTCGGTCCGTTGGATCACCCTGAGTCCACGATGGACTCTCGATCTATCGGCCCGCGACAGAACAACTTAACACAGCCGACCCTCCCTCCTTGCACCGTCAGATCGGGATCGAACGACAGCCGGGCGTTGTCCTCCTTCGACTCCTGCAACTAGCGCCGTGATGGCGCTCTCTCTGGAGAGGATTCAATCGAGCAGGTTAGCGAGCAGCAAGGAACAAAGAGCAGTCGGTCGAGATCGTAGCGAGTCAAGGGACCGAGGGGTGCCCTTATATAGGTAGTGGGAGGTCCCTATTAGGGTTCCCAATCCCAGCCACAACCCCAGTCCTAGCCCAATTGGGCGTTTCGTGAGGTTTGCTCAAAACCTGGTAAAACCAGGGTCTAGATTGTTCGTCAGGCTATCCCGAACCTATTGGGACAAGAACTAGAAGTGCAGATGCACTTGATCGCGAGAAAAAGCATGGGAAAGTTCCCCCTGTAACGCAGAGTCTGCGTCCAACTAGGATTCTACATGATGAGCAGTGCCCGTTGGATCTAAATCCAAGGGCTCTCATTACTAACGCTTGATAAAAGGGAAACAAATTCCCAATTAATTGAATTATATTCCTAATTCAAAGGCAACTTGGAAAATTCATAACTCCCAAACGGTAGCTCTTTTTTAATTCAAATTTTGAGGGAAACTCAATTATATTGTTATCTTCCATCCTACAAAATTTGAAGTCATTATCATAAAATTACGATCCCTTTTCTTGGTTTGCAAGTTATCCCTCAATTAGTCATATTTTCCATGTCCTTTCTATTTCTTTTATTATTGTTTTCCAATTCTGAGTTCCTTGAACCCTAAGGAATCTATTAACTCGAAATACTATTTTTGGGAAATCATTCCTTATCCTTTTTGTTCTTATTTCATTTATTTCTTTATGTACTCTTTTAATCCTTTTCTTTTTCTCCTTCAATTGGGCTCAATGGCCAAAAAGGCCCAATAAGAAAACATACAAGCTATCAAACACAAAATCCATTCAAATTAACTCATCACATCAACCATGGATTTCATTTATCTTTAAAAAGAAAATTCACAATTTCATTACATAATTTGGAAAAAAAATTGAGGTTATAACATCCTCCCCTCCTTATAGGAATTTTTCCCTCAAAATTCATCAATCAAACAAACAAATCAGGATATGCTTTTTCCATGTCCGTCTTCAGCTCCCATGTGGCCTCATCCTCTCCATGGTGTTTCCAAAGAACCTTTACCATCTCTATATTCTTATTTCTGAGCTCTTTTACCTTAGTATCTATAATACGTAAAGGTAACTCAGGATAAGACAGCTTTCCTTGAAGCTCAATAGGTCCAATGCTCAACACATGGCTCGGGTCTTGCACATATCGCTTCAGATTGGACACGTGAAACACATCATGCATCATACTATATTGAGGGGGTAACGCCAAACGATAAGCCACCTCACCAATCCGTTCTAATACCTCAAACGGACCCACATATTGGGGACTCAACTTTCCTCTATTTTTAGCTATAGCTCGGAGCGGTCAGATTTTCAGAAAAACATGCTCTCCCACAGTGAAATGCACATCAGTTCTCTTCGCATCATCATACGACTTCTGTCAATCCTGGTCTCTCTTTAGCCTTTGCCTGATCAAAGCGACTTTATCAGCATACACTTGGAGTTCATCTGACCTCAACAGGGTCCTCTCACCAAAATCATCCCAGTGAAGTGGTGACCGACACGGTCTCCCATATAGAGCTTCATATGGAGGCATCCCGATACTGGCTTGGTAACTATTGTTGTATGCAAACTCAGCTAGAGGTAAGTACTGCTCCCATGATCCACCCCAATCGAGCACACAAGCTCTCAAAAGATCCTCTAAAGTTTGGATTGTCCTTTCTGACTGTCCATCTGTCTGGGGGTGATAAGCGGTACTGAACTTTAACCTTGTACCAAGTTCCTCTTGAACCTGCTTCCACGGTTTGGAAGTAAACTTCGGATCTCTATCAGATATGATGGAACTGGGTACACCATGTAAATGCACTATCTCTCGAATGTACAACTCAGCTAAATCTGACACTTTGGCAGTGGTTTTCAGTGCAAGGAAGTGTATTGACTTGGTAAGGCGGTCCACCACAACCCATATCGCATCATGATCTCCCTTGGTCTGGGGTAAACCCACCACAAAATCCATGGTGATCTGATCCCATTTCCATTCCGGAATCTCTATAGACTGTAAAAGTCCACTGGGTCATTGATGTTCATCCTTCACCATCTGGCACGTAAGACAACTGGCCACATAAGCTGCAATGTCTCTCTTCATTCCTGGCCACCAGAAAAACCTCTACATGTCCTTAAACATTTTGGTAGTCCTTGGGTGTACTGTGTACTTAGAACCATGAGCCTCTCGTAAGATGCGTTCTTTCAGTGGTGAGTCTTCAGGAATCCATATACAATTCTCGAATCTGATCCCTCCATCTACTCCCAAAGAAAGGCGGGTCTGAGGCTTCTTCATCAAACCCCTCATCTTGTCAAGTTCCCTACTGACCAACTGTGCTGCCACAATTTCACTCAACAAATCAGACTGTATCTGGATGTTGGCCAAACGAACTCGATCATCTAACGGTTGAGGAGACCATTTCACCAGCTCTTCTAAGCTCTTCCACTGGCTAGACAGAACAACTGCACACCTGAGCTGTTTTCGACTCAACGCATCTACCACAACATTTGCCTTCCCTGGATGATAGGCAATGGTAAAGTCGTAATCCTTCATGTATTCCATTCATCTTCATTGTCGTAGGTTTAAGTCTTTCTGTGTCAGAAGGTACTTTAAGCTCTTATGGTCAGTGAAGATCTCAAAAGTAGCACTATACATGTAATGCCGCCAAATCTTCAAGGCATGAATGATAGCAGCCAACTCTAAGTCATGTGTCGGGTAATTCACCTCATTAGGCTTGAGTTTTCGGGAAGCATATGCAACCACATGTCGATTCTGCTCCAACACACAGCCAAGACCCATTTTGGATGCATCAGTGAAGATCATGAAACCCTCATTGCCTGATGGTAGAGTCAAAACTGGTGCAGTGGTCAACTTTTCTTTTAGTTCCCGAAAACGAGTCTCACAAACATCAGACCACACAAACTTCACATCCTTTTGAGTCAACTTGGTCAAAGGCAAGGCAGTCTTGGAGAAATCTGCAATGATACGTCGATAGTATCCTGCTAACCCCAAGAAGCTTCGGATCTCGGAGGGGTTCTTTGGTGTAGGCCAATCTCAAACTGCTGACACCTTGGCTGGATCCACGGTGATTGTTCCTCCTGAGATGATATGTCTAAGGAACATGACTCGGTCTAACCAAAACTCACATTTTGAGAATTTCCCATAGAACTTCTGCTTTCTCAAGATATCAAGGAATTTACTTAGGTGGTCTCGGTGTTGCTCTAAGTCATTGGAATACACTAATATGTCATCTATGAACACTATGACAAATGAGTCAAGGAAGGGTTGGAACACACTATTCATAAGGTTCATGAACACACTGGGTGCATTGGACAACCCAAAAGGCATAACCACAAACTCATAATGGCCATATCGGGTTCAAAAAGCTATTTTTGGAATGTCCTCACTCTTGACTCTCAACTGATGGTAACCCGATCTTAAGTCAATTTTGGAAAAGACTCGAGCAGACTTCAACTGGTCAAACAGGTCATCTATTTGGGGTAAAGGGTATTTGTTCTTAATGGTAGCTTGGTTGATCATCCGATAGTCTATACACATACGGAGCGAGCCATCCTTTTTCTTTACAAAAAGGATTGGAGCTCCCCATAGTGATGTGCTAGGCCGGATAAAACCCTTGTCTAGCAATTCCTGCAATTGTTTCTTCAATTCGAGCAACTTTGCAGGGGCCATTCCAGGAGCTAGCTTTATGGAGAAATCCACCTCTCTCTTGGGAGGAATCCCAGGTAGATCATCTGGAAAAACATCTGCATAGCTCTTGACTACCTCTATTTCCTCTAAGGGTTTCACCTTGGGTTCGGGCTCGGTAACAACTGCTAGGAAAGCTTGACAACCTTTACTCATCATCTTTTCTGCCTTCAAAGATGACACATACAGGCTGGTGGTGGCATCTTTCCTACCTCTAATGACAAAAGGTGGGTGACCTGGTTCCTTAATTATAACTTTCTTTTCCCTACAGTCAATATGGGCCCTATAAGTATCAATCCAATCCATTCCAATGATCACATCAAAATCATTCATGTCAAGAAGGATAAAGTCTGTAGGAAACTCATGATCTCAATATTTCACAGGTATCACCAGAGTTTTCAAAAGAGAGGTAAAGATTCGACCACTTGGGGTTGTAACATCTAAGACATATCCTAAATCCTTGATATCCAAACAAAGCATAGTTGCAAGATTCCTCGAAATGAAAGTATTAGTAGATCCAGAGTCAAATAATGCTTTTACATTATGTCCCATGACTTCAAGCATGCCTACATCATTTTCATCATACATTAGACCATTACATGCTTAGCTTTCAAAACATAAAGAAAAACTCTAAGGCTTATTACCCTCAATCAACGGATTAGCATTAGCTTGAGCTTCTTCATTGTCGATAGCAAACACTCGAGCTTGTCTTCTTTCTCCAGCAGGTGGGGCCACAGCTATAGGTGGGGCTGCTACTGGTGGGGCTGCTACTGGACCTGGTCCTTTTGGCTCTGGTAAAGGACAAGTAGCTTGGATATGCCCCTCTTGGTTACAATGGAAACAGACTCTCTTCTTGTGGTGGCACTCACCGAGATGCCCTTTCCCACATGAGCGGCATCGAGGTCGATTATTCTCTTGATGGGGTCTCCCTTTTCCTCCCTGTCTTCCCTTGGCTTGATGACGTCATGGACCCTTCTTATGATGATTCTTCTGACCTCAGGTTCCCTCAGTGAAACCCAAATACCCCTTGGGTGGAAGCTGAGCAGGCATCATAGTTCTTTCCATGTCTAAGGCAGTGTTGTAAGCTTTTGCGAAGGTTTTAGGTTTGCTTGCCATCACATGAGGCTTGATGGTAGGGTGAAGATGCTCTATGAAGTGATCCACCCTCCTTTCCTCATCCATCTTGTACCCAAAACGTTCCAGGATCTGAAACGTGCACCCAAAGTCTACCACAAAGGAATTTCCTTGAGTCATATTAGTGAATTCCCTTTCCTTTTCCTTCTTAGCTGCAACAGGGACGAATTTGGAAGTGAAGATGGTCTTGAAATTAGCCCATGCCATTGGTTCCTCATTTAGATCTCGGCCTGTGATGTGAGTCTCCCACCATATCTTAGCTGCTCCTTCCAGGAGGTGAGCAGCAAAGAGGACCTTCTTTCTTGGCTGTACTTCAAGCATGCGGAAACCATTCTGTATTACAAGTATCCAGGCTTCTGCATTATCAACCACCTCAGTCTTATCTTCTCCCCAAAACTTTTCTATGTTCAGCTTGACAAAGTCTAGGATGGTGGCTCCCACACGTGGACGGACAGGGTATGGCTCACCATTCTCAGCTCTAGCTATGTCTCGAAGGGCCAAAGCATTAATAGCCTCTGTCAACTTCCTCTGTTGATCTAACCACAAGGTATCAGGGGTATGGATCATCATGGTCGGTTCTGGATCATCAACTTGGTCCTCATCCATCTTGGCTTCTTCCTCATACACATGCTGCTCCTCATACCCTTGATCTTCTTCTTGGTTCAGGTTACTAAATGGTACCGGGTTAGGGTTTGGGACCTCATGAGTGACTTCTTCGGGCCTCTTCCTCTTCTTAGAGGATCCACCATCATGGTTCCTATTTCTCTTTTTAGAAGATTCCTTTCCTTTACGGGGGGCCAAACACTCCTAGCTGGATTCCCAGATCCCTCAGGAATAGCAACGGTCTTTGTTCGTGCCATCTACATAAGCATAACAAACAAACCTTTAGTTTATCATTTAAACTAGTTATACTTATGTTCAGTGATATCTCATTACATATCTTTTATTAATTTGATGGAGGATTCTTAAACCCTTAACTTACTTGTCCATACCACATGAGTGTGGAGGAGAGAGAGAATCCTACTCTTAAAGCCTTAATAGAATATGTGATGAGAAGGGACGAATAAGATGAGAGAGTCCTAAAGGTATCTTATTTCAAATCATACCCTAAGACTTTGGCCAGGCAGTCACACGGATCCGGGAGTCCTCGTATTCTGACTAGCGGTGCGGAGGAAAATCTTGCCAGCCCCCGGTCGTGATCCTTTTCTAGACACCTCCGTCTTTCAGATACTCCTCTAATAACTCCCTCGGGTTCTATGGAGTTTGTAAAATTTAATAATTATTGATGGTTACATGAGGAACCTAGGCTCTGATACAAAATGTTACGAACTCACCTTTTGGTAACCCCCAATTAAGGGAGACCAAGAGGTTGAAGCCATACCCATAAATTTCGGATCAAAGGTTCGACATATAACCAAAAACAATTATTAAATTCTAACAGACTATACTGAAATGTGGTAATAAAATTTTTGCATACCTTTGAAAAGTTTGGAATAAACTAAACTTCTAACCACAACTTGAACTATTCTACTAATTCCTCCTTGTTCTTTAATTCTTGAATTCACAATGTGTCGCTTTACTGTTTGTACTTTTGAGATTTGTACCTAAATCACCGACAAACAAAACGACAGTCAGCCGAAGCTGGTATGTGGAGGAAGCAGATAATGTTCAACTATGTTAACAATATAATCACTCAATTAATCATTTAACAATCAAGATTACATTTTAAGCCAAACTACTCAATCCATACCTATCCACAACTCTGTGTTGTCCCTGTAAGGACTTATATGGTACCTCTGTAAAGGTGACTTGATGGACCTACCCTCTAGGCAGCCATATACTAAGTCATTCATGACCTGATGGACCTACCCTCTAGGTAGCCATACACTAGGTCAGCCATTACGACATAGAGGGGATCAGGATCTGAGCTAGAAGGCATATACATTATGTGATAGTCATAGTCACTTTATAATTGCAATATGAACATCCAGACAGTGTAGTTGCATTCAATGCGATTAAACATCTGGGAATCCATCGGAAAACCTAAGCAGTTATTCATAATTAACCACATACCTTTGGTTGCAGATTTCAAGATAGAATCAAATATGCAGAGAAACCCAATCAACAAGCAATGAGGAAGAGAAATCTTGAAATAAAAGTACAATTTTCCTTTTATTAATATTTATCCAATTTTCATCACATTACTTAGGATTTCAATTCCTATTTTAGGGTTCCTTTGGAAATTAGGGTTTTTACTTCTTCTTTCCTTATTATCATCCTTAATTTATCAAAACTACATAAAACCCCTAATTTCTCATTGAATTTCCTTTATTAAGCATCTGATTATCTTATTCCACAAAAATGTGATTTTTATCTCCTTTTATCCCAAATTAGGGTTTCCATGTAAAGTAACCTTCTTTTAGGTATTATAACTCTAAATTAAGCACTTTTGCATTCAAACAGATAATCAAACCACCTTTATCATTAACAGAGTTAAACTTATCAATTTGACCTATTGATTTACCAAATTACACTCTTAACATGCAATTAGGGTTTCTCATCAATTTTTAATACACTTTATTAGAAAATTAGGGTACTTTTGCAAAAAAAAACAGAACTAGGTTCTCAAATCATTTTTATCGGATTCCTCGTATTTTTCTATACAACTTTCATATATAAAGTTTTCTCATTAGACAATCCCAGTAATTTCTATCAATTTCACAAGAAAAACCCTTTTTTCGAATATTCTGTTAGAAAGGCAAGATTACCAAAAATCGCCGTCCGTTGGATCGGTGCGCTGCTGGATCTCTCTCTGATCTGACGCTCCTCGTCATTCGGCTCTTCTACACGCGCGCCCTTTTTTCTCGGTCCGTTGGATCACCCTGAGTCCACGATGGACTCTCGATCTATCGGCCCGCGACAGAACAACTTAACACAACCGACCCTCCCTCCTTGCACCGTCAGATCGGGATCGAACGACAGCCGGGCGTCGTCCTCCTTCGACTCCTGCAACTAGCGCCGTGATGGCGCTCTCTCTGGAGAGGATTCAATCGAGCAGGTTAGCGAGCAGCAAGGAACAAAGAGCAGTCGGTCGAGATCGTAGCGAGTCAAGGGACCGAGGGGTGCCCTTATATAGGCAGTGGGAGGTCCCTATTAGGGTTCCCAATCCCAGCCACAACCCCAGTCCTAGCCCAATTGGGCGTTTCGTGAGGTTTGCTCAAAACCTGGTAAAACCAGGGTCTAGATTGTTCGTCAGGCTATCCCGAACCTATTGGGACAAGAACTAGAAGTGCAGATGCACTTGATCGCGAGAAAAAGCATGGGAAAGTTCCCCCTGTAACGCAGAGTCTGCGTCCAACTAGGATTCTACATGATGAGCAGTGCCCGTTGGATCTAAATCCAAGGGCTCTCATTACTAACGCTTGATAAAAGGGAAACAAATTCCCAATTAATTGAATTATATTCCTAATTCAAAGGCAACTTGGAAAATTCATAACTCCCAAACGATAGCTCCTTTTTACTTCAAATTTTGAGGGAAACTCAATTATATTTTATCTTCCATCCTACAAAATTTGAAGTCATTATCTTAAAAGTAAGATCCTTTTTCTTGGTTTGCAATTTATCCCTCAATTACTCATATTTTCCATGTCCTTTCTATTTCTTTTATTATTATTTTCCAATTCTGAGTTCCTTGAACCCTAAGGAATCTATTAACTCGAAATCCTATTTTTGGGAAATCATTCCTTATCCTTTTTGTTCTTATTTCATTTATTTATTTATGTACTCTTTTAATCCTTTTCTTTTTCTCCTTCAATTGGGCTCAATGGCCAAAAAGGCCCAATAAGAAAACATACAAGCTATCAAACACAAAATCCATTCAAATTAACTCATCACATCAACCATGGATTTCATTTATCTTTAAAAAGAAAATTCACAATTTCATTACATAATTTGGAAAAAAAATTGAGGTTATAACAGTAAGGGTCGAAAAAATTCACTTAAGGGTGAAACTAGGGGTATATATACTTGTTGCACATGAAGAAAGGTAAAATTGAGGTGTCATCATTTTGAGCTAGTAGGTTCCACGTGTCCATGCATGGGTGACACGTGTACATGCATGCATTGACATTTATCTTGAAATTCAAAACAGTTGAGGATCATTTGGAGATAAAGATTCGGCCATTACATATCCTTTTGAATAAGATATATTAATTAATTCATCACTTTATGCACAACCCGTCACAATTTTTCTAAGGAAGTTGTAACTCAACACAACTCACCTCCTTGAGGTGCTTTGCATGATATGGCCTTTGACAAGAGTTCACAAAACGATATGAGGCTCCTCCTATGGATCCTTGGCCGATAGGCTTTCATATATAAGCTTTTCAACTTGATACAACTCAAGTTAGAGCTTCATATTCAACCCCTTTTCTTGGTCATTTCATCACCAAGATTACCATCATTCATAAATGATTCAAACATGGTGTCTACTTCTTTATCTCTCCTCTACATGATGCTATTTTCATATTAACCCCACATTTTGGGTAAATTACAATTTGTACCAAAATTGGTGCACAATGCACTAACATTATTCAAACAAGCTACAACTTGGAATTTAGGCTTTCCACAAGCCATCCCTTAACATCATTCTCTCTCTTATGATGCTAGAACACATGAGGTACATTCAACATGTGACATTTTGCAATATAGCCCCTCATCTTGGGTAAATTGCACTTTATGCCCAAACTATCATATAATGCACAAACAATTTGCAAATAAGCTCAAACTTGAAATTTAAACTCTACAAGAGTCTTAATTACTTTTCAAAAGATTAACACAAATTTGTAAAAAACTTACTTAAGAAAAACTTCTAGGGTCAAGCCATAACCCAGGTCAGGGATGTTACACATATAAATGGATTATAGTCACCTAATCATAATTGTGATCATGATATTATATGTTAGGCATATCAGTTTGTTCACCAAAATACATCTCATTATTCACCTTATCACAACTTGTTGTATAAATCAATTCATTAATGGTTAATGTGTTTCATTCTATTCACTAGAAGGCATATAATGACCCAAATATGATAATGAGTAATTGGATTCACATGAATTTACACTAATGCCTAAGGTGATGTAAAATATGTATAATTCATCTCATGGGTGTAATGTGATAATGTGTAAGAAATTAATGTGACATTATTTGGTATTATAGTAGGTTTCAAAATTTGTTGGATAATATTACATTTGCTTGCAAAATAATCTATGATAGTTATACATGATGAATTTATGAGGATTATGGAGAATAGATTCTAGTTAATTAGGTTTTGTGACCTAATGCATGTAATACATATTATGATTTCTTAGTAAACCCTAATTGTGGTTAAAACCCTTGATGAGGGAAATACATATGATATAATATTGAGATATATTTGTTTAGACAACAATGTGAGTAAAATGTGACACTAGCATTAGAATAATGATTATGATGTAAGTTCATTATGGAATTTATGCTAGAAGCCAAAATGTTAATCATGTTTGATATAAGGTTATGGTGGAAACCTTAGTAGACTTGGTTTATGTATATAGAGCTTGGGAGGTTTACCCACCTAGATGCTTAAGGTTGGGATGTTACACACTCACCCTCTCTTCCTTCTTGTTGTGATTTCGGGGACGAAATCCTCTTTAAGGGGTGGAGTGCTGTAACAGACTGAATCTCCGGGTTCTCTTTACATTTTACCCACCTTTGAGTTCATAATTGCTTTCTAGTCCTTTTGGACCTATTTCATAAATTTCCCATTCTCTTGTATCCTTTCTTGACCTCTATGTGCAATTTGAGCACGATTTGATGTTGAGATCACTATTTACCCTCATTTATAAACATGAAGGGGTATGTGCACAAATAATCCATTTAATGTGATAATTGGGGACTTAATATGCAAAATGTACATTTATAAGTATTAACTTGTGGATAATGTATATTTGGACTCTTTGTATCTTTTTGGGCTAAGAAATGGGTATTAATGTGTAATTGAGTGTTTAATGAGAGAGTTTCCCCCTTTACCTTCTCTCTCCTCCAAAATGGGATCAAGTGTGTGATAATATATTTTATTGTTGAGATTTTGCTCTTAATATTTATATGTATCTAATATCTCAGTTTTAACTCACTGGTTGCATTAATATAATCTTTTCATATCAATCCACACATTTTAATGTATTAAAATACACATTAATAGTCAAATGGTAATTAGGGCCATATTTTGTGTTAAACGCAGAACTAATCGCATAACATTATTCTCTACTTTATTATGAACCTATGGTTAAAATTGGTGTTATTTGGAGTTGATTTGACCCCTCAAATAGATTTTATAAGTTTTGAGTAAAGTGTAACTATATTGCATTGATTGATGTCATTTATTTCATTTAATACGAGCGTCACGCTAATGTTCTGTCATTTTCACTGCCACACACATCTAATGTGTTTTGGTCAAGGCTCGAACAGTCCTGATTCATTTGACTTACGATCTAACGGCTGTGAGTGCGTCTTCCTCCTCCAGCTGGCTCCCCACAGGCGAACAGTAACGGCCCCCTTGCTCCCCGACGCCGTTCTCCGTCCTCACTCAACGGCTTTGCCCGAATCTTGGTCCAATGACTTCGTCTTTCAAATCTGAAGCGTTTAACCCCTCACTCAACCGCTGTGGTGAGCTTTGGGCGAAACGCCCCTTTCCGTTCTCCTCTTCCTCTCTACAGCCAAGTCGCTGAGAGCACCCAACCTCTTCCCACTCCTATTTAAGAGTCTCGAAAGCTCCCTCAGCCTTGGCACCATTCTCCTCTCCCTTCAATTAACCCTCTCGCACCCCGCATCGCCCCGACCTACTCTATGTTCATCCTCTGGCGGCGCGGCTCCGCCTCGGCCGTCGACACTAATGTAGCTCAATCCTCGACACGGTAAGCATCCTAGAGGTTTCGGCTTCCTTTTCCCCTCATCAGTTTGGCTGGAAGTAGCCCCAACCTCCGAGTCCTGTAAGCTCGTCGGCCATCTTCACTGGTGTCGAGCTTTCCTTGATTCCGTGCATCTCTGATCCCAGTTTTCCTTGTTTTTGCTTCGCCTAGGTTCCGTGTTCAGGATGGAACCTTCAGTAGTGGAATTCATATCCGTTTCCATCGAGTTTGGTCATCGGACCGTTTGCTCTGTTTCCGGCCATGTCAGGCCTGTTTCCAAGCTTCTTGCACCCGCGCATGTTGTTTGGAGCAGAAAAGCCGATCTCCAGTGACTCTGCTGCTCCCTCGTTCGACCATGGCTGCTAGAAGCCAGGTCGGGAATGGACTACATGGCCCATGCCCTTGTAATTAATCAATCAATAAGAGGATGGGCAGTAATGTACATTTACCTTCATTTTATTTTTCCAGTCGCAATCATAGTAATACGTATGTGACAGTAATGACCTCGCAACCTTGATTGATTTTATTTATGATAAATGGGCATTTCGGTCATTTGGTTCCTTAGCTCTCTCGCGTTTGACGGAGTCTGGTGCACCTGGACCGGCTGACTAGGCCAAATTTGATTGGCCCATGTTAGCGTGGGTCCGGCCACTGGCGCCCAGTTGCTTTTATTTTTGTTTATTTGGAATTTTGCTAAATTCTGATTGGCCGAGACGATTTAATTCACAATAAATCGATGCTTGCTCATAAAAATTCGAATAAATAGTCGATGGAAAGAATATTTGATGTCGAATTTGAATTTGTAGTTTTTGAGTCCCAATTCAATTTTTTTTTCAAATATTTCCTTGAATACTCATCTTAACACATTAAATGTTCTAAATCACATAATTAATTCACTTCAACTCCAATTTGTTATATAAGGGGTATATTTTCTTATACTTATACTAATACATGTGATATGTTCATAACTAGGGATATGGATGGGAAACAATCTTTTATTGAGTGTTATGGTAATGTTTGATCAAAGGTATGTGAAACCTATTATATTTGTGAAAGATAAGAATGTGCAAATCTTGTACCTATATCTTCAGTTGGGATTTTATCCAACTCCATTTTTATAATGAGACAAACTACTAGCCTTGATATCTTCTCTCAAATGCCTTTTCTTTGACTCTTGACTTAATTGAATTCTTTTAATGCCTATGTTGGCTCATATTCTTGATTACCTTGTTATTGCCTATGTTGGCTTATTTATGTGGATTACTTTGGGTTATGGAACCCCTTTGCCATGGTGCAATTTTATTTGTTATTTTACTACTGCTAAGTGATTAAAACATGATGTATTTTAGAACAAATGACAATGTAGTGTACATGAGTACAAACCACCAACAGTGGGGAATTTGAATTTCTCTCCAGGGGAAAGTGATTTTCTCCCCATTTATATTTTTGAGGGAGGATGGAGGGTTCTATGATTGGGACACCACATCAACTATAATATTAGGCTAAATCAGCCAAAGCAAGGTTTACAAAACGTGAAGGAAAAGACTGGAAAAAAGAAAACCTATCTACTTGTCCCCTTCGTGCCATGGTGGCAGCTTCATGGGCAAGTTTGTTACAAGTACGGCTAACGTAAGAAATGCTGCAAAAAGAGAAGATATGTTTCAGGTTCCTAATGTCATCAACAAGGATCCCCACATAGTCCCTCCTTGTAAAGGAAGCACTGCAAGCTGGGACAACTTCAAGTGAGTCAGTCTCCATCTCCACCTGCCCGACGCCATGGTTGTTCGCCCACTGAAGAGTTGCCCTCTGGCTTCTTCCGTTGTTATCCCTATTCTACAACTAATCTTCTTTCCTGCTATCCCAATCAATGCCCCTTCACTATCTCGCATCACCATCCCAATAGTCGTCACTCCATCTTCCCCACATGTAGCATCGACGTTGATCTTCAGTCTTCCATGCGCTGCCTTGACCCACTGTGGTGTCACTTCTCTATCCCATTTTGCATAGCTATTTCTCCTTGGGCACTGCTCTCCCCCAACATGCTTGACCCATGTCAGCACTGAGCGAAAGAGGTAGCCGCTGTGTACTTTGCCATCTTAGAAGACTCGCATGTTGTGCCCCCTCCAAACAGCCCACATGGCTGCAACAATCACCTCTTTGTCTGCCCTGTCCAAAGCCACCCCCATGGCGATGATAATATCTTCATCCTTGTAGTCTTCCACCCACTTTTGGATCCCTCGCTCCAAGTGTTTCCAGACCTCGGTAGCATTTGGACAATGAAATAGCATATATGGAATAGATTCCTTTTCTAACATGCACAGCTGACATGTACCGTCGTCGTTGCAATGCAGGTCAAAAAATCTCCCCTTGGTTGCTAGCCCCCCAGTGCACACTCTCCAAATGAAGTGTGCAGCTTTGAGTGCCCACCCCCCTCTCCAAATGTGCTTCCATAACCTATCGCCTTGTTGCATTGCTTACTTCTGGGCTTCCTCCTTTCCAAGCATGCCTGACTACACCGTGAATATACCTTTCTTTGCTAGCCACCAAGACCATACATTGTCCTATTCACATAGACTGAGCGGGATAGCTCTTATCCTTTCTATGTAAACCGATGGGAAACAAACCTCAAGCCTTTCAGTATCCCAATTTAGGCCATCCGGTATCATAAGTTCATGTACCTTCACGTAGGGTATGTCATCCGAGATCTTGAAGCGTGCAAGGGTGTCATCCTCTCCCGCCAGTCATGAATCCTCCCAAATGTCAATGTCTTTCCCATTTCCTATTCTCCACTCCATCCCTTCCTTTAGCAGTGCCTTTGCTCCCCATAAGCTCCTCCATGTATAGCTGGGGTTATAGCCTCTCCTTACTTCCCAAATAGATGTTCTAAGAAAATATCTGGCCTTCAACACCTTGTGCACAAGTGAGTGCAGGTTCACTCCTAACTGCCATAATTGTTTGGCTAGAAGGGCTTGGTTGAAGATGTGGAAATTCCTAAAGTCGAGCCCTCCCACCATTTTTGGTTTACACATATTTTCCCAGCTTGTCCATGCTAACTTCCTTTCATTTCCTTTTGTGCCCCACCAAAACCTTGCTATAATGCTTTGAATCTCATCAAGAGTGCCCGCTGGTATTTAGAAAAATGCTCATCACATATGTCGGAATAGCCTAATAAGGACCTCCTTGCCAGGTTTGGACAACAACTTCTCAGACCAACCTTGAAGTTTTTTCCAAATCCTTTCCTTTACAAAACTAAAAATCTGTTTCTTTGATCTCCCTATCGCTGTTGGAAGACCTAGATACTTTGCATGCCGGTCTACCTCCTTTACTTGCAACAGTCCTTTGAGTTCTTCCCATTTTGTGGCCATCACCCCTTTGCTAAAAACTACCTCTATCTTGGATAAATTAATTTGTTGTCTGGATGCCTGTTCATATTGGCTGATAATTTCAGCTATCTTCAAGCATTCTGACGAGGTTGCTCTAGCAAAAAGGATGATGTCATATGCAAAGACAAGGTGAGATATGCATGGTGCCCCTCTACACAGAGTGATACAGTGTATAAGGTTGTCAGGTACAACAATACTTAACATGGTAGAAAAAACTTCCGCACATATGATGAAAAGATAGGGGGAGAGAGGGTCACCCTGGCGAAGTCCCCGTGAAGGTTTTGTTCTCCTGGTCTGGTCCTCATTGATGGAAAACATGTGTTGGACAGATGTGATTCAGTCTTGAATCTTCTCCCTCCATACCACCCCAAATCCCATTCGCTCCATCACATAATTTAGGAACCTCCATTCTACCCTATCATAAGCTTTGGACATGTCCAACTTCAGAGCAAGGCTGCCTTTCTTCTTTCCTTTGTCCCTTTTCATAGCATGGAAGAGTTCACAAGCAATGAGAGCATTGTCAGTAATCATGCACCCCGGGATAAAAGCACTTTGATTCTCCAATATAATGTTGTTCATGAGAGGCTTTAATCTATTAGTCATCACTTTAGAAGCTAGCTTGTACAGAACATTGCAAAGGCTGATCGGGCGAAACTCCCCTACTGTTTTGGGTTTGTCAGTCTTTGGGATCATCACCACTAGTGTCTCATTTACCTCCTCCAAGCTCCTTTCCCCTTTCCACCACCCCTTAATGTAGTTAGCCACATCTTGACCCACAATGTTCCAGTATTTTTGGTAGAACATCACTTTCATTACATCTGGACCCGACGCCTTATTAGAATGCATCTGTCTAAGGGCTACCCATACCTCCTCATTTGTGATATCTCTTTCTAGATCTTCTTTCTGTTCCTCACTGATCATCCTCCTAATGCCTCTTGTTTCTTGTTCAAATCCCATGGGATTGCTAGTTTGGAAAAGTTGGGAGAAGAAGTTGGTGATGATAGCTGAAATTTCTTCTTCATGTGTTTTGAAATTTCCTTGTTCATCCTCAAGACCATCGATCCAATTTCTTCTTTTCCTACTGGACGCCATTTGATGAAAATAAGTTGTGTTGCGGTCTCCCTCCTTGAGTTCTTTGACCTGTGCCCTTGCTGCCCAGTACTCCTCATCCTTCTGGAGCCAATATTGGAGATCTCTAGATGTCTCCTTTACCCTTTGAAGATATACTTGGTCTGGAGGTTGTGCCTGAATTTTCTTTAGCTCGCCTTCAAGTTCATGAATCTTTTTTTTTTCAATTCCCAAACTTATTTGTAGCCCACATGTTGAGATGATCTTTACAAGTATTTAGCTTTGTCTTCAGATCCCCACTACTTGTCCATGCTTTCCCAATAATGTTTTCGCAGTCCTCCTCTCCTGCCCACATGGGCTCAAAAGCAAAGTACTTTCTTCTCCTTCTTCCTTTTCTTTCTCTATTTTCAGCCGTCAAGATAATAGGGGCATGATCCGACTCATAGATAGGAAGGTGGATGATCTTATAGTAGCTAAAAAGATCACACCAACTGAGCTCCAGAAGATATCTATCAAGCCTTTCTTACACAAGGGTTTTCTCTAACTGCTCTCTTCTCCAAGGGTAAACGTTTCCTTCAAAGCCAAGATCCACCAGTTCACAGTCATCAATGGTGTCCCAGAAGTTTTGCATGACCTTTTCCTCTTTGGGTGGGCCACCTTTCTTTTCAGAATTAGATATTATCTCATTAAAATCACCAAGGAAGAGAACCGGCTCCTCAGCCTATGCCTTTAGACTCCTCATCAAGACCCATGTCTTTGATTTGCTCTGCTGATCCGCCCACCCATATATCCCAATGGCACGCCATGTGGCCCCTGTAGCATTGTCTTTGACTAGACTTGTGACATGTTTATTTGAGTAGTTGAGTACCTCCATATCTGCATCTTTCCTCCAGAAGCCAATACCCCCTGCTCAGCCTGTGCTAGAGATGAACAAGCCATCTTTGTAACTACAACTTCTTTGAACCCCTTCCAGATAGTTTCCAACAATCATAGTTTCCATAATGAAAACTATATTTGGGCACTCTCTCCAACAACACGATCGGAGAGCTGTACACATGTCAGAGTCGCCCAATCCCTGACAGTTCCAGCTGAAGAGTTTCATTGTCCTTCACAAGATTGGACACCACCAATCTCGCTACTTGGGTCTCACAGACCCTGGTTGAGGTAGATCCACCTGTTGAAGTTTTCCTTGCCTTTTTCTCACTAGTCCTAGTCATTGGTAGTTCATCAAGCTCCATGTCACACCAGTCCGAGTTCCTATCCCGCTTCCATGCCCTTTTTTCCGACACCCCCTCCTATTTTGGGATGCCAAGTTGGACACCTCTACTCATCTTGTACACCCAAGATTGGTGTTTCTTCTTTGCTCGGGTTGTACTCGCACCTTGCTTCGACTTTAGACCAGCCGCCTTCCTTCTTTGTGCTCTTGTGATTGCACGATGATCCCCCCTTTTCCTTGGTTGTGTTGCATCCCTTTTCTTACTGGCGTTGCAAGGATGGTGTCACTGTCCGAGAGACATCTTCTTTATTGCTCTTCCCCTCACCACAGTGTTGCATTGTTATCAGTCCTACAACATCCCCGTCTACCTCTTCCTCCTGCTCTGCCGGTGCAATTTCTTCCCTCCCATTTATATATTATCGAGGGAAGTGCTTTTCCTCTCCTTGTATTATTGGAGGTTTGGGATGTTAGAATTCCCCTCTCCTCTTGGTGAGGTCCAGTAGATGCCTCACCCTACATTGGTATGAGTTTGTGTCTTAATATATATTCATGCAAATGTTTATTATTGTTGAATGGTAGAATTTATTTATTCTTTGATTACTTGCCTCCTTTCTTTTGAAATCACATAGTGTAAATAATCATTTCATATTGCAATGATTTACTTTATTTACTTGCCCTTTTTCACTTAATAGCACATACTTTTCTCTATCTCTTGCTGGATGATCCCAACCATCCATGTTAGGATCAGAGTGCGCATCAGAATCTTGGAGAACTCGACTAAGGCTAAGGAGAAAGGAACACATAGCTTGCATGGATATAGTTGCTTAGTTATATAATGTTTTTGGAGACACTTTGATTTAGTTTGAGTTTTTCTCTACCTAGATCCTATTTTGTATAAAGTTGTACTCCCTTTTGGGAAAAAAATTGTAATGTACTTCTCTATGCATTTTGAATAAAATCAAGTTTATTTCTGCTGCCACACAATTGATGAATTGGTTGCCAAGTTTTAGTAGATGGTGATTTTCACTCTTTACAGAACCGATCAATTCACACATTGAACCAGTCAGTTCACCTGCCAAATAGGCCTCCAACTGAATTTCTTATTCCATCCCAAATTATCTGAAGATTCTTTTCTTGTCCCATAAGAATTGGAATTTGCAAAACGGGAAACATTCTCATGAACCGGACAACTCAACACTTGCTCATTTAGACTACATGAGTTGATCGGTTCACTAGAGTGAATTGGTCATCTCACTGGCCATGAGCCGATCGGTTCACCCAGTGAACCGGTCAGTTGGTGGTCCAGATTGTGAAGAATTTTGTCAATGCAGTTCTAAATCAATCCGACACTCTAATCAGTTGATTCAACATTTGAACTTGATGATTTTGAGTCAAGTCTATTGATGGAATGTTTAATTGACCACCTGAACACTTCAGTAATCAATCTAAGCAATGTTTATGGATAAACTCCTATTCCAAGTTACGTCCTATGTGTGTGACCCTATAGGTCCAATTTCACATTGGCAGTGAATGTCCACAACAAACTTATGACATCACAAGCAAAGAGGGGTACCTAGTAGCACATCATTGTTACCCAAGTGAAATGGAAAGTTGGAGTACAACCTTCAACCTACAGTTATGTGGTTGGTGTTACAGTGAATGTATAATCCCTTTGTCACTGATATCTTGAATGAACTCAAGGCATGGAGATGTCATCCTATCAACATTCATTCATGTTCCTTGATTCGAAGAAGACTCTCTGAGAGATATTTGTGAACTCAATATCACATATTGATTCAGAAGTGCATGTACATGCTATTCCCAATTTTACTTCTCATGTGGCCTAGATATCATACTCATTTAAGAGGGACAAATCCTGTATCTATCACTCACAGTTAAAAGCCCCATGTGTCAAAGTCACCCAATCATCATCGTTATAACAACTCATGTTTCAGGACTGCATTTGATGATGTCAAAGTGTACCCAATCACATGTGTTGAGTGCAGTGATTTTAGGTCTAAGAATCACAATCACCACCATCATTGTGGGAGATGACTCTGACTACCATGTCATGGTTCCATGTGTCACTCTCACAGTGGGTCTGTCCGATACACTGTTCTCAAACAAGTATCTATGTGCTTGGTTTGATATCGTATATCATGACTTATGAGATTCATTTATCAACCAACACACACTGTAGTCTTGATGTGTCATTGTTGTCTATCGACTTCCACACTGAAAATCGGATAGGGATATAATAAGAATGTACATACTCTTAGCATCCGTATGACCTCATTTGTTCAAGTCAAATACTTAACGCATACTGCATTGACTATTTTTTCATTCTTTAGACATTTATTCTGGTTCATCATTATCTCATAATTGATTGATCCAGAACAAATTGGAAGCTTGCCTTTTTAGTGTTTTTATCAAATCAACTATATGCCAATCCAATCATCATATGATTGGTTGTCAAGTATACATTCCAACATGTCTATTATATGCCTATCCATTCATCATATGATTGGCTATTACGGCATACATATCCAACAGACTCCCACTTGCACTAAGAGCCAATCACCTTAGAATCATATTCTTTTGTGATATCTGAACATGTCCAACATGTTCATGCTGCTCAAGTGAGTAAGCAACATTTTGCTTTAGTCAGTAGTATTGCATGTTTCACATCTCTTCACTGTACGACATTTCATATGAGATGGAGTTTCTGTGATGTGGTATCAATATTCCTTTATCTAACAATTAGCTCCATAGTTTGACGTAATATTTCTACTTTGTCAACGATGGTTGGAATATCTATAAGTTCATCCTATGAACCTTTAGATCCACACAGTATCCTCAAGTGTTCTCAACACTTATGGTACTCGACTTTCCCTTTTAAATAGTTTTCAATTGGAACCTTTCCTTTCAACAACAATTATTCACTTTTATAGTTTAATATAACCTTTATATTTAGTGCGATCATTTTCTGTCATTATGGAAGCTTGCATTAGTGTAACTCATTTACACTCAACTCTTCTTTTTATAACCATAATCTTGGAGCTGATACTTTTAATATTTCACAAATATTTAAGGATATTCTTTTATGGTATTTCAGTGACTATCATTGAAAATAGACAAACATCCATTCATCATGTCCAATACATACGAGATAATTGGACGAGTATCATTTTTTCATGTCCAACATACAAGATGATATAAAATTTCCTTGTCATACATGAAAGTAATGGGATGAGTACATACATGATAGATCCAATTGCGAAAGCATATGGAATCTAACCTTGTGTCCCCATTCTTCATAAGAATCTTGGGACACTTGGCATTAAGAGAGAGGCTTAATCCATTGTAAGTTTTCTCCCACTTAATATTTACATGTTGAACCCTTCAGCATGGATTTGCCAATGTATGTTCTTTTAAGAGGTATTCGAGAACTAACTGCATAGGTCTCAATTCCTATCACATATGATGTTCCTATTTATTTCTTAAAGAATGTATTTCCACACCAGTTAATTTTAGAACATTTATTCCTCATCATTATGTGGAATAAGAATGTGCTCCCACTAAATCTTTGTATTTACAGATTCATCTTTATTATTATATACAAGTCAAACTCTTTGACTATATTATCGAAGTCAAGATTCCAGTTTTGAGATGCTTTGTCTTTTAATCAATCATATTGATTAACCCCTTTGAAACTTATAGACTTTATTTGCATTGTGGAATTATAAAACCCTTTCAGCTTTGTCACATACACATCCTTATGTTATTCCTTAAGGGAATGCGGTTTTAACATCCATATGCCAAATAACATAGTATTCAAGTTCCTATAGCAAGCATGATCCATAGTGATTGATTTAATAAATTCATTGGTTCAACACTCTAACTTTCTTGAATTCATCTCAACCCTTTAGTTCATTCCAATGTCATCCATGTCAGTCTTAACTCTTAAGACCCAATTTGTACTTATGGGTTTTATCCCAATTTCTACTACCATTAAGGTCATACCTTAATTGGTTCACATGGAAGTCATTATGGATCTTATGGTTTCAAACCATAACTCAAAATCTGATTCGTCAATTTTATCTAGGTAGATCATTGGTTCATCATATGACCAATTCACTCACCTTTATGAGTTTGTAGGATAATACTATCCATCAAGCTCAAGGTGTATTCTAATAGCTATATGAGGTGTATCTGTTCATAAAGGATTTGAGATTCCACAACACTTTATGAATCTTAATCTCCTTTAAGTACCATGTAATCTTTCAATGTTTATCAAGTTGACCTCGAACCTTTTGAGTTCTACTTCTCTCTCCCACTAATTCTTTTGGATTTTAGTTATCCTCATAACAAACACTTTTTTATTTTGATGAGATTAGTATTCAACTAACATTATGTGATTTTATGAATGAATATCCTTTTAAGAAACTAGTTTTCTTATATGAGCATTCAATTCTTATTACTAATGACATATTGGAACATTTCCAATTTCATATTTCATATGATGTCTTTCAACCTTTAGTTTATACATTTAGTGTTTAAGCATTCTCTTTAAAAGATTTCCAGAAGATCAATTAATTGATGATGATCATTCTCTAACTATTTAGAGTATGATTTAGACATTACTATGTCTTAATTATGAGTTCTCTATGATACACTATCACTGTCACTCATATAGGTCCTCAACACTTGCTTTAAGTATCACATACATTGATCATATCAAAGTATTAATACTTTTACTAAGATTGAACTTCATTTATGATATTCTTGAACACTTCAAGATAATCATATAGATATTTATTAGCATCTAATTCCAATATGTATGAATATACATCAATATGTATCATTTCGTATGGAGTAGTCAGTCTCCCACTACATCTAGTGAAGATTGACTTGTCATCGTGTACAATAAATTGGATATTCATGTCTCTTCATGGTTCACAACCAAAAGAGTCTAGTTTATCCATAAGTCTGGAATCTAGAAATGATTTTCTTATTCGGTATTTGATGATAATGCTAATGATTTGCTTGTGTCATCAACAACTTTTAGGTATTATTATGTTCTATCATATGCACACCAAGTACTATAAGATAAAGAAGTCATTGCCACAAAAGATCATATCTTTGAAATTGAAATTTGTATTTTATTGATAAACATCCTTGTCAGTACAAGATGTGGAAATAAAATTGTTTCTATGGCAATATGAAATATCACTTCATAACTCTATTACATGCCTATTGGGCTGAAAATAAACAAAAAGGTACTATCATTATTGGCAGCAACACTTACTCCAATGATTAGTGCTCCTTCCTGGTCCTTTCATAAAGGCCTTTACTTATTTTTAGATCTTGCACATCATATGTGTTAGATCAATCTGTTGGTATCACATACCTTAGATTAAAAGAAGCATTTTAAAATGGTTTCTTAATACCTTTGGTGGAAATTTCCATTCCATCCATCTTCTTCTTTAGTTCTTCTATGTAGAGAGGGCAATTTCTTCTCCAATGTCTAGGCTCATAATAATGGTGACATTTGCCTCCCTTGTTCACCCTTCCCTTGGCCTTGAGTGTCGAAGAAGACTTGGACTGTTGGCTAGCTTTAGAACTCTTTTTAGCTTTGCCTTTGCCTTTGGGCTTTCCCTTCTTTCTGTTGATCATCATAACAGATTTGGGCTTGTCTTTCTCCATTTGTGCCTCAGCTGTTCTCAACATGCCCAACAACTCTGTCAGTGGCCTGTCAAAGTTGTTCATGTTGTAGTTCATCACAAAATGACAATAAGATTCTGGCAATGATTGCAGTATCACGTCAGTAGCCAACTCTTGGCTCAGTGAAAATCCCAGTCTTGTCAGGTTCTCCACATACCCAATCATCTTGAGTGTGTGAGGACCAACTGAATCTCCTTCTGTCATGACGCACTTGAACAATGCCTTAGAGACATCAAATCTCTCTTACCTTGCCTGGTCTTGATACATGTCCTTGAGGTGTTGAACCATTTCAAGGACCTCCATGTTTTCATTTTGTCTCTGCAACTCATAGTTCATGGAGCACAACATCAGGAACACACATCAATGGCATCATTTGTATGCTTCTTGTAAGCATCCCTTTCTACCTTTGATGTGGTAGGAGCAGGTTCCTCTATTTCTGGCGTATCAAGGACATAGAGCTTTTGCTCTTGTGTGAGAACAATTCTCAGTGTCCTATACCAGTCGTGGAAGTTGTTCCCATTCAACTTGTCCTTCTCAAGGACCGATCTCAATGAAAAGTGATTGTTGTTTGAAGCCATTTATTCTACAAAAGGAAATATGTAATTTTAGTCCAAAACTCTTTTGACTTTGATTTTATTAAAAAATGATGATATTAATTAGGTCTTTATATTATTATCGCTCTCACTATTTTGATCAGATTGATAATCCTAAAGTATCAATTCGGAAGATTGCACCAAACAATCTTCTAGTCAGCAAGATCTTGACTACCTCCGAATCATGAGCTGATGAGGGACGGTCACGCATAATCCAGATTCTTCCAGGTAGGAAACCTTTTCCAATTGCATCATATGCAACTCTTGATAGATATCACACACAACTCTTTGCCATGTCCATCTTATGCCCCATGGTGTTCGATCCTATCAATGTCACCAAGTTAAGTCTGACCCAAAAGCCAACACGATGAGTATGCACCATGCGAGGGTAGATCTACACACTCACCATCACACTTCCACAAGATAGACAGTGCACCATGCGAAGGCATGCCCACACTTAGTCGATCAAGCTTTTCATGTGTGCCACTTTTGGAGGGCATCTTCAACTTAATATTTATAGTTTGAGGGGTTTTAATATGCTTATATATGCATATAAGTATCCAATCACCACATATATAGTACGCATCATATACATGCTATATCCACAAATGAGAAACAAGCAATAACGATAAAGCAATGATTATGGCCATCCTATTGTAGTCCTTGGAGCCACAAGGAGCTACTGTCATCTAAGGTCTACAAACACTTTGTAACATGTTACCGATGACTATATGTGCTTGCCAATCTGGGTTGACTGGTTCAACCCTTGAACCAGTCGGCTCGCCTCTTGGCCAGTCGGTTGGTGTCCACCGGCCGATCGTATGGCTGACGGTCGGTTCGTTAGGTCGTCTAGATCCTCATTGTTCCACCAATTTTGCCTCAGTTGGTCATCTCGGTCCATCAAGCAGTCATCTTCGGTCTTCATCATAACAGGAAATAAACTAATCCTACATTTACATTATCTTTGTGAAACCTCGAGTTTTATTCAAGGGGAGAAAAGGTAGAAGAGAATCTCGAGTTATCTTGAGTTACATTGGAGTAGAAGAAGAAGGCTTGGTTCACAGACCAAGATGCAAACAACCATATCCAACCATACACATGCACATAGGGTTTATTGGCCATAATCACACTACACATCCACCATCAAAACCATTTTTAGGGAGACATGTATCGATTGCATATACCATATCATATATGTATATATTAGTTTGGGATCACGTGGTATTTGATCGGATTATTTATCATCAAACGTTTAAATATTCACATCGCATGCAATAAATAAAAGGCGTTTAAACCAAAAACTGATCATATCAATTATCCCAAAGCATAGAGTATTGATGTGGTTCTGATACCACTGTTGGGATTTACCGGTGGTCGTCTAGGTAGTGGAAACAAAAATTTAACTAGACCACGTACCCTAAGCCAGCTGATCGCATAAATATCATATGCAATGAGAAGGATGGTTTAGTGAGTTATACTTGGTCCTGAGGCTTGCTCAGTGACTTATACATCATAGCTAGTGTGGTCTTCAACCACCTATCTTCGACGACGTCTGTGCAACTCCTGGTTTGACTCATACTGCGGCTGACGGTCGTCCTCCTAGCGGTAGAAGTCACCCACCTCTATAGAAAGTCCACATAGACTATCGAGAACTCTAGTTGTCCTTTGTGACAAGACTAAAAAGGAGTCGTCCACTTCTACTGGCATACTAGCACCTGCACACTCTCCCACTAGACAAATAATTACTTTCGGTAGTTGTCCTTCCCTCGCTATTTCTCCCTGGATCGGTAGAATTTGCTTAGGTTCTCTTGGTTACCAGAACCAGAGAAGACAACAACTTTGCAGAGCAACTATCTCTCATAATGACTTCTGAGATGTTGTCTGTGTTGTGTTGTGTCTGGAGAAGCCCCGAGTACCCCTCTATTTATAGTAGAGGGCAGTTCATGGTTCCCAGTGGATACAGGAGTAGAAAGGTCAAGAAAATCCACAAACTGTGCACACATCGACATGTGAATCGATCAGTTGGCAACCGATCCCGTTGTTTAGTGGTGTGAATCGATCGGTTCACACAGTGAACTGGTCAGTTCACCTGCCAAACAAGCCTCCGAATGACTTTCCTATTTCATCCCAAATTATCTGAAGATTCTTTTATTGTCCCACAAGAATTGGAATTTGTGAAACGGGAAACATTCTCATGAACTGGACAGCTTAACACTTGCTTGTTTGGACTACATGACACGATTGGTTCACTAGAGTGAACCTGTCATCTCACTGGACATGAGCCGATCGGTTCACCCAGTGAACCGGTCGGTTGGTGGTTCAGATTGTGCAAAATTTTCTCAATGCAGTTCTCAATCAATCTGACACTCTAATCAGTTGTTTCAACATTTGAACTTGATGATTTTGAGTCAAGTCTATTGATCGAATGTTTAATTGACCACATGAACACTTCAGTAATAAGTCTAAATAGTGTTTATGGATAAAATCCTATTCCAAGTTATGTCTTATGTGTGTGACCCTATAGGACTAATTACATATTGGCAGTGAATGTCCATAACAAGCTTATGACATCACAAGCAAAGAGGGGTACCTAGTAGCACATCATTCCTACCCAAGTGAAATGGAAAGTTGGAGTACAATCTTCAACCTACAGTTATGTGATTGGTGTTACAATGAATGTATAATTCCTTTATCACTAATATCTTGAATGAACTCAAGGCATGGAGATGTCCTATCAACGTTCATTCATGTTCCTTGATCTAAAGAAGACTCTCTGAGAGATATCTATGAACTCAATATCACAAATTGATTCACAAGTGCATGTGCATGCTATTCCCAGTCTTACTTCTCAAGTGGCCTAGATATCATACTCATTTATGAGAGACAAATCCCGTATCTATGACTCAAAGTCAAAAGTTCCATGTGTCAAAGTCACCCAATCATCACCGTTATAACAACCCATGTTTCAGGACTGCATTTGATGATGTCAAAGTGTACTTAATCACATGTGTTGAGTGCAGTGATTTTAGGTCTAAGAATCACAATCACCACCATCACTGTGGGAGATGACTCTGACTACCATGTCATGGTTCCATGTGTCACTCTCACGGTGGATCTGTCTGATACACTATTCTCTAACAAGTATCTATGTGCTTGGTTTGATATCGTATATCATGACTAACGAGACTCAGTCATCAACCAACACACACTCTAGTCTTGATGTGTCATTGTTGTCAATCAAACTTCCACAATGACAAACGACTAGGGATACAATAAGAATGTACATACTCTTAGCATCCGTATGACCTCATTTGTTCAAGTCAAATACTTAACACATACGACATTGAGTATTTTGTCATTCTTTAGATATTTATTCTGGCTCATCATTATCTCATAATTGATTGATCCAGAACAAATTGGAAGCTTGCCTTTTTGGTGTTTTTATCAAATCAATTATATGTCAATCCAATCATCATATGATTGGTTGTCAAGTATACATACCAACATGTCTATTATATTCCTATCCAATCATCATATGATTGTCTATTACAACATACATATCCAACATTATCATCAACACATCATCATGGGATTTCAATCCCTCATATCTCATCCAGAGGATAACACCTCAATCAGGCACTCAGCCTCTGCCAGGTCACAAGACCCATCATATTATACCATTGATTCATGTTATCTCATCAACAAGTAATACTACCATCACTCAGGTATTTTGCATATACCAAATGCCACACAAAAGGCAAATATACATATAAACATCATAGCTCTTACCTGGATATGTATTTAAATTAGTAACACATGCATGGTTAGAATGCATAGCAATAGAGATAACTTGATCACCAATACAAACCTTTAAAGAAACGTATTATGATTTTCATATCATTAGGATTAAGGTTTATAGGGATGGAACAACATTCATTCTTACTTTCTTTCACCATGAACA